>CM065589.1:510018372-511218372 GCA_033119425.1 Bufotes viridis
GCAACCATGTCAGATGGCACAAGTATAACATTTATATCGCCCAGCACAGGAGAAGGCGACTTTGAGAGACTTTGACCCTGCACCCAGACGGAGGAGAGAGGTTTCACAGCAGAGAATCAGGCATTTAGATCACCCACCACAGGAGTAGGCCACCATTTAATCGGACCCCGGAAACCATGTCAGATGGCACAAGTATAACATTTATATCACCCAGCACAGGAGAAGGCCACTTTTAGAGACTTTGACCCCTGCACCCAGACGGAGGAGAGAGGTTTCACAGCACATATTAAGGCCTCATATCACCCACCACAGGAGTAGGCCACCATTTAGTTATTTTGACCCCTGCACCCATGTCAGATGGTACAAGCATCAGTTTTACATCACCCAGCACAAGAGAAGGCCACTTTTAGAGACTTTGACCCTACACCCAGACGGAGGAGAGAGGTTTCACAGCACCCAGACGGAGGAGAGAGGTTTTCACAGCAGAGAATCAGGCATTTAGATCACCCACCACAGGAGTAGGCCACCATTTAATGGGACCCCGGCAACCATGTCAGATGGCACAAGTATAACATTTATATCACCCAGCACAGGAGAAGGCGACTTTGAGAGACTTTGACCCTGCACCCAGACGGAGGAGAGAGGTTTCACAGCAGAGAATCAGGCATTTAGATCACCCACCACAGGAGTAGGCCACCATTTAATGGGACCCCGGCAACCATGTCAGATGGCACAAGTATAACATTTATATCACCCAGCACAGGAGAAGGCGACTTTGAGAGACTTTGACCCCTGCACCCAGACGGAGGAGAGAGGTTTCACAGCAGAGAATCAGGCATTTAGATCACCCACCACAGGAGTAGGCCACCATTTAATGGGACCCCGCAACCATGTCAGATGGCACAAGTATAACATTTATATCACCCAGCACAGGAGAAGGCGACTTTGAGAGACTTTGACCCCTGCACCCAGACGGAGGAGAGAGGTTTCACAGCAGAGAATCAGGCATTTAGATCACCCACCACAGGAGTAGGCCACCATTTAATGGGACCCCGGCAACCATGTCAGATGGCACAAGTATAACATTTATATCACCCAGCACAGGAGAAGGCGACTTTGAGAGACTTTGACCCCTGCACCCAGACGGAGGAGAGAGGTTTCACAGCAGAGAATCAGGCATTTAGATCACCCACCACAGGAGTAGGCCACCATTTAATGGGACCCCGGCAACCATGTCAGATGGCACAAGTATAACATTTATATCACCCAGCACAGGAGAAGGCGACTTTGAGAGACTTTGACCCCTGCACCCAGACGGAGGAGAGAGGTTTCACAGCAGAGAATCAGGCATTTAGATCACCCACCACAGGAGTAGGCCACCATTTAATGGGACCCCGGCAACCATGTCAGATGGCACAAGTATCAACATTTATATCACCCAGCACAGGAGAAGGCGACTTTGAGAGACTTTGACCCCTGCACCCAGACGGAGGAGAGAGGTTTTCACAGCAGAGAATCAGGCATTTAGATCACCCACCACAGGAGTAGGCCACCATTTAATGGGACCCCGGCAACCATGTCAGATGGCACAAGTATAACATTTATATCACCCAGCACAGGAGAAGGCGACTTTGAGAGACTTTGACCCCTGCACCCAGACGGAGGAGAGAGGTTTCACAGCAGAGAATCAGGCATTTAGATCACCCACCACAGGAGTAGGCCACCATTTAATGGGACCCCGGCAACCATGTCAGATGGCACAAGTATAACATTTATATCACCCAGCACAGGAGAAGGCGACTTTGAGAGACTTTGACCCTGCACCCAGACGGAGGAGAGAGGTTTTCACAGCAGAGAATCAGGCATTTAGATCACCCACCACAGGAGTAGGCCACCATTTAATGGGACCCCGGCAACCATGTCAGATGGCACAAGTATAACATTTATATCGCCCAGCACAGGAGAAGGCGACTTTGAGAGACTTTGACCCCTGCACCCAGACGGAGGAGAGAGGTTTCACAGCAGAGAATCAGGCATTTAGATCACCCACCACAGGAGTAGGCCACCATTTAATCGGACCCCGGAAACCATGTCAGATGGCACAAGTATAACATTTATATCACCCAGCACAGGAGAAGGCCACTTTTAGAGACTTTGACCCCTGCACCCAGACGGAGGAGAGAGGTTTCACAGCACATATTAAGGCCTCATATCACCCACCACAGGAGTAGGCCACCATTTAGTTATTTTGACCCCTGCACCCATGTCAGATGGTACAAGCATCAGTTTTACATCACCCAGCACAAGAGAAGGCCACTTTTAGAGACTTTGACCCCTACACCCAGACGGAGGAGAGAGGTTTCACAGCACCCAGACGGAGGAGAGAGGTTTTCACAGCAGAGAATCAGGCATTTAGATCACCCACCACAGGAGTAGGCCACCATTTAATGGGACCCCGGCAACCATGTCAGATGGCACAAGTATAACATTTATATCACCCAGCACAGGAGAAGGCCACTTTTAGAGACTTTGACCCCTGCACCCAGACGGAGGAGAGAGGTTTCACAGCAGAGAATCAGGCATTTAGATCACCCACCACAGGAGTAGGCCACCATTTAATGGGACCCCGGCAACCATGTCAGATGGCACAAGTATAACATTTATATCACCCAGCACAGGAGAAGGCGACTTTGAGAGACTTTGACCCCTGCACCCAGACGGAGGAGAGAGGTTTTCACAGCAGAGAATCAGGCATTTAGATCACCCACCACAGGAGTAGGCCACCATTTAATGGGACCCGGCAACCATGTCAGATGGCACAAGTATAACATTTATATCACCCAGCACAGGAGAAGGCGACTTTGAGAGACTTTGACCCCTGCACCCAGACGGAGGAGAGAGGTTTCACAGCAGAGAATCAGGCATTTAAATCACCCACCACAGGAGTAGGCCACCATTTAATGGGACCCCGGCAACCATGTCAGATGGCACAAGTATAACATTTATATCACCCAGTACAGGAGAAGGCGACTTTGAGAGACTTTGACCCCTGCACCCAGACGGAGGAGAGAGGTTTCACAGTAGAGAATCAGGCATTTAGATCACCCACCACAGGAATAGGCCACCATTTAATGGGACCCCGGAAACCATGTCAGATGGCACAAGTATAACATTTATATCACCCAGCACAGGAGAAGGCGACTTTGAGAGACTTTGACCCCTGCACCCAGAAGGAGGAGAGAGGTTTCACAGCAGAGAATCAGGCATTTAGATCACCTACCACAGGAGGAGGCCACCATTTAATGGGACCCCGGCAACCATGTCAGATGGCACAAGCATCAGTTTTACATCACCCTGCACAAGAGAAGGCCACTTTGAGAGACTTTGACCCCTGCACCCAGACGGAAGAGAGAGTTTTTCACAGCAGAGAATCAGGCATTTAGATCACCCACCACTGGAGTAGGCCAACATTTAATGGGACCCCGGCAACCATGTCAGATGGCACAAGTATAACATTTATATCACCCAGCACAGGAGAAGGCGACTTTGAGAGAATTTGACCCTGCACCCAGCCGGAGGAGAGAGGTTTCACAGCAGAGAATCAGGCATTTAGATCACCCACCACAGGAGTAGGCCACCATTTAATGGGACCCCGGCAACCATGTCAGATGGCACAAGTATAACATTTATATCACCCAGCACAGGAGAAGGCGACTTTGAGAGACTTTGACCCTGCACCCAGACGGAGGAGAGAGGTTTCACAGCAGAGAATCAGGCATTTAGATCACCTACCACAGGAGTAGGCCACCATTTAATGGGACCCCGGCAACCATGTCAGATGGCACAAGCATCAGTTTTACATCACCCAGCACAAGAGAAGGCCACTTTGAGAGACTTTGACCCCTGCACCCAGACGGAAGAGAGAGTTTTTCACAGCAGAGAATCAGGCATTTAGATCACCCACCACTGGAGTAGGCCAACATTTAATGGGACCCCGGCAACCATGTCAGATGGCACAAGTATAACATTTATATCACCCAGCACAGGAGAAGGCGACTTTGAGAGAATTTGACCCCTGCACCCAGCCGGAGGAGAGAGGTTTCACAGCAGAGAATCAGGCATTTAGATCACCCCCACAGGAGTAGGCCACCATTTAATGGGACCCCGGCAACCATGTCAGATGGCACAAGTATAACATTTATATCACCCAGCACAGGAGAAGGCGACTTTGAGAGACTTTGACCCCTGCACCCAGACGGAGGAGAGAGGTTTTCACAGCAGAGAATCAGGCATTTATATCACCCACCACAGGAGTAGGCCACCATTTAATGGGACCCCGGCAACCATGTCAGATGGCACAAGTATAACATTTATATCGCCCAGCACAGTAGAAGGCGACTTTGAGAGACTTTGACCCCTGCACCCAGACGGAGGAGAGAGGTTTCACAGCAGAGAATCAGGCATTTAGATCACCCACCACAGGAGTAGGCCACCATTTAATCGGACCCCGGAAACCATGTCAGATGGCACAAGTATAACATTTATATCACCCAGCACAAGGAGAAGGCCACTTTTAGAGACTTTGACCCCTGCACCCAGACGGAGGAGAGAGGTTTCACAGCACATATTAAGGCCTCATATCACCCACCACAGGAGTAGGCCACCATTTAGTTATTTTGACCCCTGCACCCATGTCAGATGGTACAAGCATCAGTTTTACATCACCCAGCACAAGAGGAGGCCACTTTTAGAGACTTTGACCCCTACACCCATACGGAGGAGAGAGGTTTCACAGCACCCAGACGGAGGAGAGAGGTTTTCACAGCAGATAATCAGGCATTTATATCACCCACCACAGGAGTAGGCCACCATTTAATGGGACCCCGTCAACCATGTCAGATGGCACAAGTATAACATTTATATCACCAGCACAGGAGAAGGCGACTTTGAGAGACTTTGACCCCTGGACCCAGACGGAGGAGAGAGGTTTCACAGCAAAGAATCAGGCATTTAGATCACCCACCACAGGAGTAGGCCACCATTTAATGGGACCCCGTCAACCATGTCAGATGGCACAAGTATAACATTTATATCACCAGCACAGGAGAAGGCGACTTTGAGAGACTTTGACCCCTGCACCCAGACGGAGGAGAGAGGTTTCATAGCAGAGAATCAGGCATTTAGATCACCCACCACAGGAGTAGGCCCCCATTTAATGGGACCCGGCAACCATGTCAGATGGCACAAGTATAACATTTATATCGCCCAGCACAGGAGAAGGCGACTTTGAGAGACTTTGACCCCTGCACCCAGACGGAGGAGAGAGGTTTCACAGCAGAGAATCAGGCATTTAGATCACCCACCACAGGAGTAGGCCACCATTTAATCGGACCCCGGAAAACATGTCAGATGGCACAAGTATAACATTTATATCACCCAGCACAGGAGAAGGCCCCTTTTAGAGACTTTGACCCCTGCACCCAAACGGAGGAGAGAGGTTTCACAGCACATATTAAGGCCTCATATCACCCACCACAGGAGTAGCCACCATTTAGTTATTTTGACCCCTGCACCCATGTCAGATGGTACAAGCATCAGTTTTACATCACCCAGCACAAGAGAAGGCCACTTTTAGAGACTTTGACCCATACACCCAGACGGAGGAGAGAGGTTTCACAGCACCCAGAAGGAGGAGAGAGGTTTTCACAGCAGAGAATCAGGCATTTAGATCACCCACCACAGGAGTAGGCCACGATTTAATGGGACCCCGGCAACCATGTCAGATGGCACAAGTATAACATTTATATCACCCAGCACAGGAGAAGGCGACTTTGAGAGACTTTGACCCCTGCACCCAGACGGAGGAGAGAGGTTTCACAGCAGAGAATCAGGCATTTAGATCACCCACCACAGGAGTAGGCCACCATTTAATGGGACCCCGGCAACCATGTCAGATGGCACAAGTATAACATTTATATCACCCAGCACAGGAGAAGGCGACTTTGAGAGACTTTGACCCCTGCACCCAGACGGAGGAGAGAGGTTTTCACAGCAGAGAATCAGGCATTTAGATCACCCACCACAGGAGTAGGCCCCCATTTAATGGGACGTCGGCAACCATGTCAGATGGCACAAGTATAACATTTATATCGCCCAGCACAGGAGAAGGCGACTTTGAGAGACTTTGACCCCTGCACCCAGACGGAGGAGAGAGGTTTCACAGCAGAGAATCAGGCATTTAGATCACCCACCACAGGAGTAGGCCACCATTTAATCGGACCCCGGAAACCATGTCAGATGGCACAAGTATAACATTTATATCACCCAGCACAGGAGAAGGCCACTTTTAGAGACTTTGACCCCTGCACCCAGACAGAGGAGAGAGGTTTCACAGTACATATTAAGGCCTCATATCACCCACCACAGGAGTAGGCCACCATTTAGTTATTTTGACCCCTGCACCCATGTCAGATGGTACAAGCATCAGTTTTACATCACCCAGCACAAGAGAAGGCCACTTTTAGAGACTTTGACCCCTACACCCAGACGGAGGAGAGAGGTTTCACAGCACCCAGACGGAGGAGAGAGGTTTTCACAGCAGAGAATCAGGCATTTAGATCACCCACCACAGGAGTAGGCCACCATTTAATGGGACCCCGGCAACCATGTCAGATGGCACAAGTATAACATTTATATCACCCAGCACAAGAGAAGGCCACTTTTAGAGACTTTGACCCCTGCACCCAGACGGAGCGGAGAGGTTTCACAGCAGAGAATCAGGCATTTAGATCACCCACCACAGGAGTAGGCCACGATTTAATGGGACCCCGGCAACCATGTCAGATGGCACAAGTATAACATTTATATCACCCAGCACAGGAGAAGGCGACTTTGAGAGACTTTGACCCCTGCACCCAGACGGAGGAGAGAGGTTTTCACAGCAGAGAATCAGGCATTTAGATCACCCACCACAGGAGTAGGCCACCATTTAATGGGACCCGGCAACCATGTCAGATGGCACAATTATAACATTTATATCACCCAGCACAGGAGAAGGCGACTTTGAGAGACTTTGACCCCTGCACCCAGACGGAGGAGAGAGGTTTCACAGCAGAGAATCAGGCATTTTGATCACCCACCACAGGAGTAGGCCACCATTTAATGGGACCCCGGCAACCATGTCAGATGGCACAAGTATAACATTTATATCACCCAGTACAGGAGAAGGCGACTTTGAGAGACTTTGACCCCTGCACCCAGACGGAGGAGAGAGGTTTCACAGCAGAGAATCAGGCATTTAGATCACCCACCACAGGAATAGGCCACCATTTAATGGGACCCCGGCAACCATGTCAGATGGCACAAGTATAACATTTATATCACCCAGCACAGGAGAAGGCGACTTTGAGAGACTTTGACCCCTGCACCCAGACGGAGGAGAGAGGTTTCACAGCAGAGAATCAGGCATTTAGATCACCTACAACAGGAGTAGGCCACCATTTAATGGGACCCCGGCAACCATGTCAGATGGCACAAGCATCAGTTTTACATCACCCAGCACAAGAGAAGGCCACTTTGAGAGACTTTGACCCCTGCACCCAGACGGAGGAGAGAGGTTTTCACAGCAGAGAATCAGGCATTTAGATCACCCACCACTGGAGTAGGCCAACATTTAATGGGACCCCGGCAACCATGTCAGATGGCACAAGTATAACATTTATATCACCCAGCACAGGAGAAGGCGACTTTGAGAGACTTTGACCCCTGCACCCAGACGGAGGAGAGAGGTTTCACAGCAGAGAATCAGGCATTTAGATCACCCACCACAGGAGTAGGCCACCATTTAATGGGACCCCGGCAACCATGTCAGATGGCACAAGTATAACATTTATATCACCCAGCACAGGAGAAGGCGACTTTGAGAGACTTTGACCCCTGCACCCAGACGGAGGAGAGAGGTTTTCACAGCAGAGAATCAGGCATTTAGATCACCCACCACAGGAGTAGGCCACCATTTAATGGGACCCCGGCAACCATGTCAGATGGCACAAGTATAACATTTATATCGCCCAGCACAGGAGAAGGCGACTTTGAGAGACTTTGACCCCTGCACCCAGACGGAGGAGAGAGGTTTCACAGCAGAGAATCAGGCATTTAGATCACCCACCACAGGAGTAGGCCACCATTTAATCGGACCCCGGAAACCATGTCAGATGGCACAAGTATAACATTTATATCACCCAGCACAGGAGAAGGCCACTTTGAGAGACTTTGACCCCTGCACCCAGACGGAGGAGAGAGGTTTCACAGCACATATTAAGGCCTCATATCACCCACCACAGGAGTAGGCCACCATTTAGTTATTTTGACCCCTGCACCCATGTCAGATGGTACAAGCATCAGTTTTACATCACCCAGCACAAGAGAAGGCCACTTTTAGAGACTTTGACCCCTACACCCAGACGGAGGAGAGAGGTTTCACAGCACCCAGACGGAGGAGAGAGGTTTTCACAGCAGAGAATCAGGCATTTAGATCACCCACCACAGGAGTAGGCCACCATTTAATGGGACCCCGGCAACCATGTCAGATGGCACAAGTATAACATTTATATCACCCAGCACAGGAGAAGGCGACTTTGAGAGACTTTGACCCCTGCACCCAGACGGAGGAGAGAGGTTTCACAGCAGAGAATCAGGCATTTAGATCACCCACCACAGGAGTAGGCCACCATTTAATGGGACCCCGGCAACCATGTCAGATGGCACAAGTATAACATTTATATCACCCAGCACAGGAGAAGGCGACTTTGAGAGACTTTGACCCCTGCACCCAGACGGAGGAGAGAGGTTTCACAGCAGAGAATCAGGCATTTAGATCACCCACCACAGGAGTAGGCCACCATTTAATGGGACCCGGCAACCATGTCAGATGGCACAAGCATCAACATTTATATCACCCAGCACAGGAGAAGGCCACTTTGAGAGACTTTGACCCCTGCACCCAGACGGAGGAGAGAGGTTTCACAGCAGAGAATCAGGCATTTAGATCACCCACCACAGGAGTAGGCCACCATTTAATGGGACCCCGGCAACCATGTCAGATGGCACAAGTATAACATTTATATCACCCAGCACAGGAGAAGGCGACTTTGAGAGACTTTGACCCCTGCACCCAGACGGAGGAGAGAGGTTTCACAGCAGAGAATCAGGCATTTAGATCACCCACCACAGGAGTAGGCCACCATTTAATGGGACCCCGGCAACCATGTCAGATGGCACAAGTATAACATTTATATCACCCAGCACAGGAGAAGGCGACTTTGAGAGACTTTGACCCCTGCACCCAGACGGAGGAGAGAGGTTTTCACAGCAGAGAATCAGGCATTTAGATCACCCACCACAGGAGTAGGCCACCATTTAATGGGACCCCGGCAACCATGTCAGATGGCACAAGTATAACATTTATATCACCCAGCACAGGAGAAGGCGACTTTGAGAGACTTTGACCCCTGCACCCAGACGGAGGAGAGAGGTTTCACAGCAGAGAATCAGGCATTTAGATCACCCACCACAGGAGTAGGCCACCATTTAATGGGACCCCGGCAACCATGTCAGATGGCACAAGTATAACATTTATATCACCCAGCACAGGAGAAGGCCACTTTGAGAGACTTTGACCCCTGCACCCAGACGGAGGAGAGAGGTTTCACAGCACAGAATCAGGCATTCAGATCACCCACCACAGGAGTAGGCCACCATTTAGTTATTTTGACCCCTGCACCCATGTCAGATGGTACAAGCATCAGTTTTACATCACCCAGCACAAGAGGAGGCCACTTTTAGAGACTTTGACCCCTACACCCATACGGAGGAGAGAGGTTTCACAGCACCCAGACGGAGGAGAGAGGTTTTCACAGCAGAGAATCAGGCATTTAGATCACCCACCACAGGAGTAGGCCACCATTTAATAGGACCCCGGCAACCATGTCAGATGGCACAAGTATAACATTTATATCACCCAGCACAGGAGAAGGCCACTTTTAGAGACTTTGACCCCTGCACCCAGACGGAGGAGAGAGGTTTCACAGCAGAGAATCAGGCATTTAGATCACCCACCACAGGAGTAGGCCACGATTTAATGGGACCCCGGCAACCATGTCAGATGGCACAAGTATAACATTTATATCACCCAGCACAGGAGAAGGCGACTTTGAGAGACTTTGACCCCTGCACCCAGACGGAGGAGAAATTTTAACAGCAGAGAATCAGGCATTTAGATCACCCACCACAGGAGTAGGCCACCATTTAATGGGACCTGGCAACCATGTCAGATGGCACAAGTATAACATTTATATCACCCAGCACAGGAGAAGTCGACTTTGAGAGACTTTGACCCCTGCACCCAGACGGAGGAGAGAGGTTTCACAGCAGAGAATCAGGCATTTAGATCATCCACCACAGGAATAGGCCACCATTTAATGGGACCCCGGCAACCATGTCAGATGGCACAAGTATAACATTTATATCACCCAGCACAGGAGAAGGCGACTTTGAGAGACTTTGACCCCTGCACCCAGACGGAGGAGAGAGGTTTCACAGCAGAGAATCAGGCATTTAGATCACCCACCACAGGAATAGGCCACCATTTAATGGGACCCCGGCAACCATGTCAGATGGCACAAGTATAACATTTATATCACCCAGCACAGGAGAAGGCGACTTTGAGAGACTTTGACCCCTGCACCCAGACGGAGGAGAGAGGTTTCACAGCAGAGAATCAGGCATTTAGATCACCTACCACAGGAGTAGGCCACCATTTAATGGGACCCCGGCAACCATGTCAGATGGCACAAGCATCAGTTTTACATCACCCAGCACAAGAGAAGGCCACTTTGAGAGACTTTGACCCCTGCACTCAGACGGAAGAGAGAGGTTTTCACAGCAGAGAATCAGGCATTTAGATCACCCACCACTGGAGTAGGCCACCATTTAATGGTACCCCGGCAACCATGTCAGATGGCACAAGTATAACATTTATATCACCCA
This sequence comes from Bufotes viridis, assembly GCA_033119425.1. Lineage (NCBI taxonomy): Eukaryota > Metazoa > Chordata > Amphibia > Anura > Bufonidae > Bufotes > Bufotes viridis. The sequence continues at coordinate 510,029,419 of CM065589.1, forward strand.
GCACAGGAGAAGGCGACTTTGAGAGAATTTGACCCCTGCACCCAGCCGGAGGAGAGAGGTTTCACAGCAGAGAATCAGGCATTTAGATCACCCACCACAGGAGTAGGCCATCATTTAATGGGACCCCGGCAACCATGTCAGATGGTAAAAGCATCATTTTTACATCACCCAGCACAAGAGAAGGCCACTTTTAGAGACTTTGACCCCTGCACCCAGACGGAGGAGAGAGGTTTTCACAGTAGAGAATCAGGCATTTAGATCACCCACCACAGGAGTAGGCCACCATTTAATGGGACCCCGGCAACCATGTCAGATGGCACAAGTATAACATTTATATCACCCAGCACAGGAGAAGGCGACTTTGAGAGACTTTGACCCCTGCACCCAGACGGAGGAGAGAGGTCCCACAGCAGAGAATCAGGCATTTAGATCACCCACCACAGGAGAATGCCGCTTTTAGTGACTTTGGCCCCCTGCACCCACACAAAGGAGACATGTCAGACAGCACAAGTATAACATTCATATCACCCAGCACAGGAGAAGGACACTTTCATGTACTTTGGCCCCGGCACCCTGACAGAGGGAAGGTTCATTCAACTCTGGGTTGCACCCCAAGATCCTAGTTAATTTCAAAAATTGATTTTTCAATGAAGAAGTGTCCAGGAGTACAAGACAACATGGTTTAAGGCAGCTATTAATAAGGACTACTCTGCACAAGGGCGGGTCTGGTCTTGTGGGATCCATGCCTGGCTCATTTTTATAAACGTCAGCTTGTCGACGTTGGCTGCGGACAGGCGGCTGCGTTTGTCAGTAATGACGCCCCCTGCCGTGCTGAATACACGTTCAGATAAAAAGCTGGCCGCCGGGCAGGACAGCACCTCCAAGGCATAACATGCTAATTCTGGCCACGTGGACAATTTGGAAACCCAGAAGTTGAATGGGGCCGAACCATCCGTCAGTACGTAGAGTTGTGTGCAGACGTACTGTTCAGCCATGTTAGTGAAATGTTGCCTCCTGCTAACACGTTCCGTATCAGGTGGTGGGGCAGTTAGCTGTGGCGTGGAGACAAAACTTTTCCACATTTCTGCCATGCTAACCCTGCCCTCAGAGGAGCTGGCCGTGACACTGCTGCGTGGGCGACCTCTAGCTCCTCCTCTGCCTTGGCCTTGGCCTTCCACCTGTTCCCCTGTGACAGTTGGGAATGCTCTCAGGAGCACGTCTACCAGCGTGCGCTTGTACTCGCACATCTTCCTATCACGCTCCAGTGCAGGAAGTAAAGTGGGCACATTGTCTTTGTACCGTGGATCCAGCAGGGTGGCCACCCAGTAGTCAGCACACGTTAAAATGTGGGCAACTCTGCTGTCGTTGCGCAGGCACTGCAGCATGTAATCGCTCATGTGTGCCAGGCTCCCCAGAGGTAAGGACAAGCTGTCGTATGGTCATCATCCTCTGTATCCCCCCAGCCACGCACCAGGGATGTGCCTGCGCTGTGCTGGGTGCCACCCCGCTGTGAACCTGCTTCATCCTCATCTTCCTCCACCTTCTCCTCATCCTCCTCGTCCTCCAGTAGTGGTCCCTGGCTGGCCACATTTGTACCTGCCCTCTGCTGTTGCAAAACACCTCCCTCTGAGCCACTTCTAACAGACTGGCCTGAAAGTGCTAAAAACGACCCGTCATCCTCCTCCTCCTGGCCCTGGCCCACCTCCTCTTCCATCACCGCCCTAAGCGTTTTCTCTAGGAGACATAGAATTGGTATTATCACGCTGATAACAGTGGCATCACCACTGACCATGTTGGTGGCGTACTTGAAACAGCGCAACAGGGCACACAAGTCTCGCATGGAGGCCCAATCATTGGTGGTGAAGTGGTGCTGTTCCGCAGTGCGACTGACCCGTGTGTGCTGCAGCTGAAACTCCACTATGGCCTGCTGCTGCTCGTACAGTCTCTCCAGCATGTGCAAGGTGGAGTTCCACCGGGTGGGCACGTCGCATATTAGGCGGTGAGCGGGAAGGCCGAAGTTCCGCTGTAGCGCAGACAGGCGAGCAGCGGCACGATGTGAACGCCGGAAGCGCGCACAGACGGCCCGCACTTTATGCAGCAGCTCTGACATGTCTGGGTAGTTGTGAATGAACTTTTGCACCACCAAATTCAGCACATGCGCCAGGCAAGGGATGTGCGTCAAACCTGCTAGTCCCAGAGCTGCCACGAGATTTCGCCCATTATCGCACACCACCAGGCCGGGCTCAAGGCCCAACGGCAGCAACCACTGGTCGGTCTGTTGTTCAATACCCCGCCACAACTCCTGCGCGGTGTGGGGCCTGTCCCCCAAACATAGTAGTTTCAGAATGGCCTGCTGACGTTTCTCCCGGGCTGTGCTGAAGTTGGTGGTGAAGGTGTGTGGCTGACTGGATGAGCTGGTGGAAGCAGAGGAGGAGGAAGTCGAGTAGGAGGAGGAGGCTACAGGAGGCAAAGAATGATGCCCTGTGATCCTTGGCAGCGGAAGGACGTGCGCCAAGGAACTCTCCGCCTGGGGCCCAGCCGCCACTACATTTACCCAGTGTGCAGTTAGGGAGATATAACGTCCCTGGCCGTGCTTACTGGTCCACGTATCTGTGGTTAGGTGGACCTTGCCACAAATGGCGTTGCGCAGTGCACACTTGATTTTATCGGATACTTGGTTGTGCAGGGAAGGCACAGCTGTCTTGGAGAAGTAGTGGCGGCTGGGAACCACATACTGGGGGACAGCCATGGCCATCAGCTGTTTGAAGCTGTCTGTGTCCACCAGCCGGAATGACAGCATTTCAAAGGCCAGTAGTTTAGAAATGCTGGCATTCAGGCCAAGGGCTCGAGGGTGACTAGGTGGGAATTTGCGCTTCCTCTCAAAGGTTTGAGAGATGGAGAGCTGAACGCTGCTGTGTGAAATAGTGGAGACGCTAGGTGACGGTGGCGGTGGTATTGTCGGTGGCACATCCTCTGTTTGCTGCTCGGCAGGTGGCAACATTCCTCTCGAGGCGGAAGCCGAGGCAGCAGTGGTAGAGGGAGCAGGGGGAGCCTGAGCGGGTTCCTTGTATTTAAGGTGTGTACTCCACTGCAGTTCATGCTTTGCATGTAGATGCCTGATCATGCAGGTGGTGCTCAGGTTAAGAACGTTAATGCCTCGCCTCAGGGTCTGATGGCACAGCGTGCAAATCACTCTGGTCTTGTCGTCAGCACATTGTTTGAAAAAGTGCCATGCCAGGGAACTCCTTGAAGATGCCTTTGGGGTGCTGGGTCCCTGTTGGCGCTGGCCAATAGCAGGCGAACTCTCTGGACGGCGGCTGTTCTGCTTTTGCCCCTGCTCCCTCTTTGGCTTCGCTGTTGTCTCGGTCTCACCACTGCCTCTTCCTCTGAACAATTTAAGTCAGCGGCACGACCTTCAGTCCATGTGGGGTCTAAGACCTCATCGTCCTCTGCATCGTCTTCCACCCAGTCTTCCTCCCTGGCCTCCTCCTGTTCAGTCTGCACACTGCAATAAGACGCGGCAGTGGGCACCAGTGTTTCGTCATCATCAGAGACTCGGTCACTCTGCTGTGGTGGTATTCCCATGTCCTCATCATCTGGATACATAAGTGGTTGTGCGTCAGTGCATGGAATGTCTTCCACCGCTGGGGAAGGGCTAGGTGGACGCCCCTGGGAAACCGTGCGAGCAGAGTGTTCAAACAGAATAAGAGACTGCTGCATAACTTGAGGCTCAGACAGTTTCCCTGATATGCATGGGGGTGATGTGACAGACTGATGGGCTTGGTTTTCAGGTGCCGCCTGTGCGCTTTCCGCAGAAGACTGGGCGGAAGACAATGTGGTGAACGTGATGGAAGCACTGTCAGCCACCCAATCGACTAATGCCTGTACCTGCTCAGGCCTTACCATCCTCATAACGGCATTGGGCCCCACCAAATATCGCTGTAAATTCGGCCGGCTACTTGAGGGAGTTGGTTCACTACTTTGTGCGCCTGAGGCCGAACGGCCACGTCCTCTGCCAGCAACAGAGGCTCCACGGACACCACCACGACCGCATCCTCGTCCCTTAATACAATGTTTCCTCATTGTTGCGATTCAACTCGCACCACAATAAAATATATTATTTTTTAGCCCCAAAATTCTCACACTGGAAGATATAATTCCTTTTTCCGGTATTAATTACAAGAAAACTGCTGCAAATTGGACACTAGAATTTTTAATATGCTAGTTTTGGTACATAGTTTCCCACACGGGGAGATATAATTCCTTTTTACAGGAGTAAAAACGTGCGGCCTACTGTTTCTGGTGTAACTAACACCAGATTGATTAAATTGGCCTTTTTTTCACCAAAATTACAACACTGGACAATGTAATGCCTTTTTCAGGTATTAATTACAAGATGACTGCTGCTAATTGGACACCAGAATTTTTTAAATGCTAGTTTGTGTACATAAATTCCCACACTGGAAGATATAATTCCTTTTTCCGGTATTAATTACAAGAAAACTGCTGCAAATTGGACACCAGAATTTTTAAAATGCTACTTTTGGTACATAGTTTCCCACACGGGGAGATATAATTCCTTTTTACAGGAGTAAAAACGTGCGGCCTACTGTTTCTGGTCTAACTAACACCAGATTGATTAAATTGGCTTTTTTTCACCAAAATTACAACACTGGACAATGTAATGCCTTTTTCAGGTATTAATTTCAAGAAGACTGCTGCTAATTGGACACCAGAATTTTTAAAATGCTAGTTTGTGTACATAAATTCCCACACTGGAAGATATAATTCCTATTTCCGGTATTAATTACAAGAAAACTGCTGCAAATTGGACACCAGAATTTTTAAAATGCTAGTTTTGGTACATAGTTTCCCACACGGGGAGATATAATTCCTTTTTACAGGAGTAAAAACGTGCGGCCTACTGTTTCTGGTCTAACTAACACCAGATTGATTAAATTGGCTTTTTTTCACCAAAATTACAACACTGGACAATGTAATGCCTTTTTCAGGTATTAATTTCAAGAAGACTGCTGCTAATTGGACACCAGAATTTTTAAAATGCTAGTTTGTGTACATAAATTCCCACACTGGAAGATATAATTCCTATTTCCGGTATTAATTACAAGAAAACTGCTGCAAATTGGACACCAGAATTTTTAAAATGATAGTTTTGGTACATACATTCCCACACGGGGAGATATAATTCCTTTTTACAGGAGTAAAAACGTGCGGCCTACTGTTTCTGGTGTAACTAACACCAGATTGATTAAATTGGCCTTTTTTTCACCAATATTACAACACTGGACAATGTAATGCCTTTTTCAGGTATTAATTACACGAAGACTGCTGCTAATTGGACACCAGCATTTTTAAAATGCTAGTTTGTGTACATAAATTCCCACACTGGAAGATATAATTCCTTTTTCCGGTATTAATTACAATAAAACTGCTGCAAATTGGACACCAGAATTTTTAATATGCTAGTTTTGGTACATAGTTCCCACACAGGGAGATATAATTCCTTTTTACAGGAGTAAAAACGTGCGGCCTACTGTTTCTGGTGTAACTAACACCAGATTGATTAAATTGGCCTTTTTTTCACCAAAATTACAACACTGGACAATGTAATGCCTTTTTCAGGTATTAATTACAAGAAGACTGCTGCTAATTAGACACCAGAATTTTTAAAATGCTAGTTTGTGTACATAAATTCCCACACTGGAAGATATAATTCCTTTTTCCGGTATTAATTACAAGAAAACTGCTGCAAATTGGACACCAGAATTTTAAAAATGCTAGTTTTGGTACATAGATTCCCACACGGGGAGATATAATTCCTTTTTACAGGAGTAAAAACGTGCAGCCTACTGTTTCTGGTCTAACTAACACCAGATTGATTAAATTGGCCTTTTTTCACCAAAATTACAACACTGGACAATGTAATGCCTTTTTCAGGTATTAATTACAAGAAGACTGCTGCTAATTGGACACCAGAATTTTTAAAATGCTAGTTTTGCTAGATAAATTTCCCACACTGGGAGAAATATTGCCTAAAACTTTTTACAGTATTAATTACAACAGGAGTGCTTCTTCTGGTCTAACACCAGAATAATTTTATTATTACGGTGAAAGCTTTTTTTAATTTATATTTCTGGCACATAAAAAAAAATAATTCTGGCTGACAGTATTGGACTTGGCTGTAGTGGCACTGGCTAGCCTAGCTGGAACAGCACATTCATGGGATTTGCTATCCAAGTGGGTTACTTTCAGTTTCACCACTGATATATTAAATATCTTTGCAGTTAGTAGGGGTGACACAAGCACAGCCAAACCCCTGATGTAGTATATCTATGAAAAAATCGACTATTACATGAGATTAATGGACGTTGTGGCAGCTTTTGCTGTAGCACCACAAGTCCCAAAATGGCCGCCGCCTATCAGCCCAGTAACATGTGCCAGAAAACGGTCTGCCCAGCCAGGAGAAAAATTGACTTTGACTGAGCAGCTGAATCGCTGTTGTTCTGATTCACAGGTGTAGATTTTTCACTTCTTTGGAGCTTTGGTTTAGACTCTGTGGCAGCTTGTGCTGGCGCACCACAAGTCCCAAAATGGCCACCGCCGGTCAGCCCAGTTACATGTGCCAGTAAAAATCGCTCTGGCCAGTCTAAACAAAATAGTGACTTTCAGTGAACTTTCACTTCTTTATCCCTGCCTATCTCGCCCTCACAGAAGCTGCGTCCTCTCCCTACACTAATCAGAGCAGTGTGACGTGCGGCGCTACGTGACTCCAGCTTAAATAGAGGCTGGGTCACATGCTGCACTTTGCCAATCACAGCCTTGCCAATAGTCAAGGCATGGCTGCGATGGCATCTTAGGGCAAGTAGTATGATGCATGTTGATTGGCTGCTTTGCAGCCATTCAAAATGCGCCATAAAACATGACGAACTACGAACCCGAACCCGGACTTTTATGAAAATGTCCGGGTTCGGGTCCGTATCACGGACACCCCAAAATTCGGTACGGACCCGAACGATTCTCGAACTGTTTGCTCAACACTAATGATGACGAAACACAGGTGCAAACTGCTGCGTCTTTCTGCAGTGTGCAGACTGAACAGGAGATCAGGGAGGAAGACTGTGTGGAAGACGATGCAGGGGACGATGAGGTCCTAGACCCCACATTGAATGAAGGTCGTGCCACTGACTTTCATAGTTCAAAGGAAGAGGCAGTGGTGAGACCAAGCCAACAGCGTAGCAAAAGAGGGAGCAGGGGGCAAAAGCAGACCAGCCGCCGCCAAGAGAGTTCGTCTGCTACTGGCCACCGCCACCAGGGACCGAGCACCCCAAAGGCAGCTTCAAGGAGTTCCCTGGCATGGCACTTCTTTAAACAATGTGCTGACGACAAGACCCGAGTGGTTTGCACGCTGTGCCATCCGAGCCTGAAGCGAGGCATTAACGTTCTGAACCTTAGCACAACCTGCATGACCAGGCATCTACATGCAAAGCATGAACTGCAGTGGAGTAAGCACCTTAAAAGCAAGGAACTCACTCTGGCTCCCCCTGCTCCCTCTTCTGCTGCTGCCTCGGCCTCTTCCTCCGCCTCGGGAGGAATGTTGGCACCTGCCGCCCAACAAACAGAGGATGTGCCACCGACAACACCACCTGCGTCACCAAGCATCTCCCCTATGTCACACGGCAGCGTTCAGCTCTCCATCTCTTGGAGAGAAAGTGTAAATTCCCACCTAGCCTCCCTCGAGCCCTGGGCCTGAATGCCAGCATTTCTAAACTACTGTTCTTTGAAATGCTGTCATTCAGGCTGGTGGACACAGACAGCTTCGAACAGCTGATGTCTATGGCTGTCCCACAGTATGTTGTTCCCAGCCGCCACTACTTCTCTAAGACAGCCGTGCCTTCCCTGCACAACCAAGTATCCGATAAAATCAAGTGTGCACTGCGCAACGCCATCTGTGGCAAGGTCCACCTAACCACAGATACGTGGACCAGTAAGCACGGCCAGGGATGCTATATCTCCCTAACTGCATACTGGGTAAATGTAGTGGTGGCTGGGCCGCAGACGGAGAGTTCCTTGGCGCACGTCCTTCCGCCGCCAAGGATCGCAGGGCATCATTGTTTGCCTCCTGTAGCCTCCTCCTCCTACTCGGCTTCCTCCTCCTCTGCTTCCACCACCTCATCCAGTCAGCCACACACCTTCACCACCAACTTCAGCACAGCCCGGAGTAAACGTCAGCAGGCCATTCTGAAACTCATATGTTTGGGGGACAGGCCCCACACCGCGCAGGAGTTGTGGCGGGGTATTGAACAACAGACCGACAAGTGGTTTCTGCCGGTGGGCCTCAAGCTCGGCCTGGTGGTGTGCGATAATGGGCGAAATCTCGTCGCAGCTCTGGGACTAGCCGATTTGACGCACATCCCTTGCCGGCGCATGTGCTGAATTTAGTGGTGCAGAAGTTCATTCACAACTACCCCGACATGTCAGGGCTGCTGCATAAAGTGAGGGCCGTCTGTGCGCGCTTCCGGCGTTCACATCCTGCCGCTACTCACCTGTCTGCGCTACAGCGGAACTTCGGCCTTCCCGCTCACCGCATCATATGCCACGTGCCCAACAGTTGGAACTCCACCTTGCACATGCTGGAGAGACTGTGCGAGCAGCAGCAGGCCATAGTGGAGTTTCAGCTGCAGCACGCACGCGTCAGTCGCACTGCGGAACAGCACCACTTCAACCCCAATGATTGGGCCTCCATGCGAGACCTGTGTGCCCTGTTGCGCTGTTTCGTGTACTCCACCAACATGGCCAGTGGCGATGACACCGTTATCAGCGTTACAATACCACTTCTATGTCTCCTTGAGAAAACGCTTAGGGCGATGATGGAAGAGGAGGTGGCCCAGAAGGAGAAGGAGGAGGATGAGGGGTCACTTTTAGCACTTTCAGGCCAGTCTGTTAGAAGGGGCTCAGAGGGAGGTGTTTTGCAACAGCAGAGGCCAGGTACAAATGTGGCCAGCCAGGGCCCACTACTGGAGGACGAGGAGGATGAGGAGGAGGTGGAGGAGGCTGAGGATGAAGCAGGTTCACAGCGGGGTGGAACCCGACACAGCTCAGGCCCATCACTGGTGCGTGGCTGGGGGGATACGGAGGACGATGACGATACTCCTCCCACAGAGGACAGCTTGTCCTTACCTCTGGGGAGCCTGGCACACATGAGCGACTACATGCTGCAGTGCCTGCGCAACGACAGCAGAGTTGCCCACATTTTAACCTGTGCGGACTACTGGGTTGCCACCCTGCTGGATCCCCGGTACAAAGACAATGTGCTCACCTTACTTCCTGCACTGGAGCGTGATAGGAAGATGCGCGAGTACAAGCGCACACTGGTAGAGGCGCTCCTGAAAGCATTCCCAAATGTAACAGGGGAACAGGTGGAAGCCCAAGGCAAAGGCAGAGGAGGAGCAAGAGGTCGCCAACGCAGCTGTGTCACGGCCAGCTCCTCTGAGGGCAGGGTTAGCATGGCAGAAATGTGGAAAAGTTTTGTCTCCACGCCACAGCTAACTGCACCACCACCTGATACGGAACGTGTTAGCAGGAGGCAGCATTTAACTAACATGGTTGAACAGTACGTCTGCACACCCCTCCACGTACTGACTGATGGTTCGGCCCCATTCAACTTCTGGGTCTCCAAATTGTCCACGTGGCCAGAGTTAGCATTTTATGCCTTGGAGGTGCTGGCCAGCGTTTTGTCTGAACGTGTATTCAGCACGGCAGGGGGCGTCATTACTGACAAACGCAGCCGCCTGTCCACAGCCAACGTGGACAAGCTGACGTTCATAAAAATGAACCAAGCATAGATCCCACAGGACCTGTCCCTCCCTTGTGCATAATAGACATTTATAACTGCCTCCCCCTCAACCATGTATTCATGTACTCCGGGGCACTTCTTTATTGAATCCTCATTTTTTTAACTTTACCATGATCTTGCGGTGCAACCCAAAGTTGAATAAACCTCTCCTCTGTCTGGGTGGTGGGGCCGAAAAATAACTAAAAGTGGCCTTCTCCGGTGGTGGTTGATATGACACTTGATTCCTTGCTGTGGGACCTCTCTCCTCTGTCTGGGTGCTGGGCCGAAATAACTGAGAGTGGCCTTCTCCGGTGGTGGTTGATATGACGCATGATTCCTTGCTGTGGAACCTGTATCCTCGGTCTGGGTGCTGGGCCGAAATAACTGAAAGTGGCCTTCTCCAGTGGTGGGTGATATGACGCATGATTCCTTGCTGTGGGACCTCTCTCCTCGGTCTGGGTGCTGGCCGAAATAACTGAAAGTGGCCTTCTCCAGTGGTGGGTGATATGACGCCTTATTCCTTGCTGTGGGACCTCTCTCCTCTGTCTGGGTGCCGGGCCGAAATAACTGAAAGTGGCCTTCTCCAGTGGTGGGTGATATGAAGCATGATTCCTTGCTGTGGAACATGTATCATCGGTCTGCGTGCTTGGCCGAAATAACTGCAAGTGGCCTTCTCCAGTGGTGGGTGATATGACGCATGATTCCTTGCTGTGGGACCTCTCTCCTCTGTCTGGGTGCTGGGCCGAAATAACTTAGAGTGGCATTCTCCAGTGGTGGTTGATATGACGCATGATTCCTTGCTGTGGGACCTCTCTCCTCTGTCTGGGTGCTGGGCCGAAATAACTGAGAGTGGCCTTCTCCGATGGTGGTTGATATGACGCATGATTCCTTGCTGTGGGACCTCTCTCCTCTGACTGGGTGCTGGGCCGAAATAACTGAAAATGGCCTTCATCACTGGTGGGTGATATGACGCATGATTCCTTGCTGTGGGACCTCTCTCCTCTGTCTGGGTGCTGGGCCGAAATAACTGAGAGTGGCCTTCTCCGATGGTGGTTGATATGACGCATGATTCCTTGCTGTGGGACCTCTCTCCTCTATCTGGGTGCTGGGGCCGAAATAACTGAAAGTGGCCTTCTCCAGTGGTGGGTGATATGACGCATGATTCCTTGCTGTGGAACCTGTATCCTCGGTCTGGGTGTTGGGCCTAAATAACTGAAAGTGGCCTTCTCCAGTGGTGGGTGATATGACGCATGATTCCTTGATGTGGGACCTCTCTCCTCTGTCTGGGTGATGAGGCCGAAAAAACTGAAAGTGGCCTTCTCCAGTGGTGGGTGATATGACGCATGATTCCTTGCTGTGGGACCTCTTTCCTAGGTCTGGGTGCTGGCAGAAATAACTGAAAGTGGCCTTCTCCAGTGGTGGGTGATATGACGCCTTATTCCTTGCTGTGGGACCTCTTTCCTCTGTCTGGGTGCCGGGCCGAAATAACTGAAAGTGGCCTTCTCCAGTGGTGGGTGATATGACGCATGATTCCTTTCTGTGGAACATGAATCATCGGTCTGCGTGCTGGGCCGAAATAACTGAAAGTGGCCTTCTCCAGTGGTGGGTGATATGACGCATGATTCCTTGCTGTGGGACCTCTCTCCTCTGTCTGGGTGCTGGGCCGAAATAACTGAGAGTGGCATTCTCCGGTGGTGGTTGATATGACGCATGATTCCTTGCTGTGGGACCTCTCTCCTCTGTCTGGGTGCTAGGCCGAAATAACTGAGAGTGGCCTTCTCCGGTGGTGGTTGATATGACGAATGATTCCTTGCTGTGGGACCTCTCTCCTCTGACTGGGTGCTGGGCCGAAATAACTGAAAGTGGCCTTCTTTACTGGTGGGTGATATGACGCATGATTCCTTGCTGTGGGACCTCTCTCCTCTGTCTGGGTGCTGAGGCCGAAATTACTGAGAGTGGCCTTCTCCGGTGGTGGTTGATATGACATATGATTCCTTTCTGTGGGACCTGTATCCTCGGTCTGGGTGCTGGGCCGAAATAACTGAAAGTGGCCTTCTCCAGTGGTGGGTGATATGACACCTTATTCCTTGCTGTGGGACCTGTATCCTCGGTCTGGGTTTTGGGCCGAAATAACTGAAAGTGGCCTTCTCCAGTGGTGGGTGATATGATGCATGATTCCTTGCTGTGGAACCTGTATCCTCGGTCTGGGTGCTTTGCCGAAATAACTGAAAGTGGCCTTCTCCAGTGGTGGGTGATATGACGCATGATTCATTGCTGTGGGACCTCTCTCCTCGGTCTGGGTGCTGGCTGAAATAACTGAAAGTGGCCTTCTCCAGTGGTGGGTGATATGACGCCTTATTCCTTGCTGTGGGACGTCTCTCCTCGGTCTGGGTGCTGGGCCTAAATAACTGAAAGTGGCCTTTTCTAGTGGTGGTTGTTATGACGCATGATTCCTTTCTGTGGGACCTGTATCCTCGGTCTGGGTGCTGTGGGACCGCTCTCCTCTGGGTGCTGGGCCGAAAATAACTGAGAGTGGCCTTCTCCGGTGGTGGTTGATATGACGCATGATTCCTTGCTGTGGGACCTCTCTCCTCTGACTGGTTGCTGGGGCCTAAATAACTGAATATGGCCTTCTCCAGTGGTGGGTGATATGACGCATGATTCCTTTCTGTGGGACCTGTATCCTCGGTCTGGGTGCTGGGCCGAAATAACTGAAAGTGGTCTTCTCCAGTGGTGGGTGATATGACGCCTTATTCTTTGCTGTGGGACCTGTATCCTCGGTCTGGGTGCTGGGCCTAAATAACTGAAAGTGGCCTTCTCCAGTGGTGGGTGATATGACGCATGATTCCTTGCTGTGGGACCTCTCACCTCTATCTGAGTGCTGGGGCCGAAATAATTGAAAGTGGCCTTCTCCAGTGGTGGGTAATATGACACATGATTCCTTGCTGTGGGAGCTGTATCCTCGGTCTGGGTGCTGGGCCTAAATAACTGAAAGTGGCCTTCTCCAGTGGTGGGTGATATGACGCATGATTCCTTTCTGTGGGAGCTGTATCCTCGGTCTGGGTGCTGGGCCGAAATAACTGAAAGTGGCCTCCTCCAGTGGTGGGTGATATGACGCCTTATTCCTTGCTGTGGGACCTGTATCCTCGGTCTGGGTTTTGGGCCGAAATAACTGAAAGTGGCCTTCTCCAGTGGTGGGTGATATGACGCATGATTCCTTGCTGTGGAACATGTATCCTCGGTCTGGGTGATGGGCCGAAATAACTGAAAGTGGCCTTCTTTACTGGTGGGTGATATGACGCATGATTCCTTGCTGTGGGACCTCTCTCCTCTGTCTGGGTGCTGAGGCCGAAATAGCTGAAAGTGGCCTTCTCCAGTGGTGGGTGATATGACGCATGATTCCTTGCTGTGGGACCTCTCTCCTCGGTCTGGGTGCTGGCCGAAATTACTGAGAGTGGCCTTCTCCGGTGGTGGTTGATATGACGCATGATTCCTTTCTGTGGGACCTGTATCCTCGGTCTGGGTGCTGGGCCGAAATAACTGAAAGTGGCCTTCTCCAGTGGTGGGTGATATGACGCATGATTCCTTGCTGTGGGACCTGTATCCTCGGTCTGGGTTTTGGGCCGAAATAACTGAAAGTGGCCTTCTCCAGTGGTGGGTGATATGATGCATGATTCCTTGCTGTGGAACCTGTATCCTCGGTCTGGGTGCTTTGCCGAAATAACTGAAAGTGGCCTTCTCCAGTGGTGGGTGATATGACGCATGATTCATTGCTGTGGGACCTCTCTCCTCGGTCTGGGTGCTGGCTGAAATAACTGAAAGTGGCCTTCTCCAGTGGTGGGTGATATGACGCCTTATTCCTTGCTGTGGGACGTCACTCCTCGGTCTGGGTGCTGGGCCTAAATAACTGAAAGTGGCCTTTTCTAGTGGTGGTTGTTATGACGCATGATTCCTTGCTGTGGGACCTCTCACCTCTATCTGAGTGCTGGGGCCGAAATAACTGAAAGTGGCCTTCTCCAGTGGTGGGTGATATGACACATGATTCCTTGCTGTGGAACCTGTATCCTCGGTCTGGGTGCTGGGCCGAAATAACTGAAAGTGGCCTTCTCCAGTGGTGGGTGATATGACGCATGATTCCTTGCTGTGGGACCTCTCTCCTCGGTCTGGGTGCTGGCCGAAATAACTGAAAGTGGCCTTCTCCAGTGGTGGGTGATATGACGCCTTATTCCTTGCTGTGGGACCTCTCTCTAATTGATATTGGTTAAATTTTATTTATTTTATTGTATTTTAATTCATTTCCCTATCCACATTTGTTTGCAGGGGATTTACCTACATTTTGCTGCCTTTGGCAGCCCTCTAGCCTGTTCCTGGACTATTTTACAGCCTTTTTAGTGCCTAAAATTTCGGGTCCCCATTGACTTCAATGGGGTTCGGGTTCGGGATAAAGTTCGGGTCGAGTTCGGATCCCGAACACGAACATTTTCGGGAAGTTCGGCCGAACTTCTCGAACCAGAACATCCAGGTGTTCGCTCATCTCTAAACGTGAGATTATCCACATTGGCTGTGAACAGGTGGCTGTGCTTGTCTTGGATTACCCCCCTGCCATGCTAAACACACGTTCAACAATACACTTGCTGCAGGGCAGGCCAGTACCTCCAAGCCATGTGCCGAATTTGGAGACCCTGAAGTTGAAGAGGGCAGTCCCATCAGTCAGTATGTGTAGGCATATGCACATGTACTGTTCCACCATATTGCTGAAATGCTGCCTTCTGCTAAAATGTTCCTTATCAGCTGGTGGTGCTTTTCCACATTTCGACCATGCTAACCCTCCCTTCTAAGGTGATGGTGGTGCCCCAGCTGCATTGGTGACTTCTTACTTCTCCTCCTCTGCCTTCACTTTGTGCTTCCACTTAGCCCCCTCTGTCTGGTTTGAATGCCATCAGCAGCGCGTCTATCAGCGTGTCCTTGTACTTGCGCATCTTCCAATCACGCTCCAGTGACGTACTTAAGGACAGCACGTTGTCCATGTAGTGTTGATCTAGCAGGGTGGCCACCCAGAAATCAGCACTGGTTAGAATGTGGGCAACTCAGCGGTCATTGTGCAGGCACTGCGGCATGTAGTCGCTCATGTGTGCCAGGCTGCCCAGAGGCAACGACAAGCTGTCCTCTGTGGGAGGTGTATCATCTGTGTCCTCTGTATCCCCTCAGCCATGCTTCATTGATGCCTATAAGCTGCTTTTGGTGCCACCCTGCTTTGGACACTGTTCCTCCTCTTCATCATCCTCCTCCTCCTCATCCTGCAGAACTGTGCCCTGGCTGGACAATTGTGTACCTGGCCTATGTTGGTGTAGGAACCCACCCTCCGAGCCACTTGTGAATGACTGGCCTGATAACTGTGGAAATAATCCCTCTTCCTCCTCCTCTTCCTCCTGTGCCACATCCACCTCCATCATCGCCCAACATGTAAGAGGTAACGCTGAGGACTGCGTCATCGGCACTGGCCATGTTGGTGGAGTACTCGAAACAGAGCAACATGGCACACATGTCCTGGATGGAAGCCCACTCATTGGTGGTGAAGTGGTGCTGTTCCACAGAGCTACTCACCCGTGTGTGCTGCAGCTAAAACTCCACTATCGCCTCCTGCTGCTCGCACAGTCTCTACAGCAAATGCAAGATGGAGTAGCACCTTGTGGGTATGTCGCATATCAGGCGGTGAGCGGAAAGTCCGAAGTTACGCTGCAGCGCAGACAGGCGAGCAGTTTCAGGGTGAGAACGCCGAAAGCACGCACAGACGGCCCGCACTTTCTGCAGCAGCTCTGACATATCGGGGTAGTTTTTCAGGAACCTCTGCGCCACCAAATTCAGCACATCCGTCAGGCAAGGCATGTGCGTCAAACCGGCTAGTCCCTGAGCTGGTACGAGATTTTGCTCATTATCGGACACCACCAGGCCAGGCTTGAGGCTCAGCAGCACCAACCACTCGTCGGTCTGTTGTTCCATGCCCATCCACAGCTCCTGAGTGGTGTGGGTTTTTTCTCCCAAACAGATGAATTTCAAAAAAGCCTGCTGTCGTTTTCCCCTGGTTGTGCTGAAGTTGGTGGTGAAGGTATTATGCTGACCGGATGAGGAGGCGGTAGAGGAGAAATCAGAGTAGGAGGAGGCAACGAGAAATGTCCTGCAATCCTCGGTGGTGGAAGGACATGCGCAAACTGCTATCCGCCTCAGGCCTAGCCACCACTGCATTTATCCAGTTTGCAGTTAGTGAGATATAACGTCCCTGCCCCTGCTTACTGCTCGACGTATCGATATGTGGACCTTGCCACAAGTGGTATTGCGCAGTGCAGACCTGATTTTGTCCACCACTTGGTTGTGCAGGGCAGGGATGGATCTCCTCGAAAAGTAGCGGCGGCTGGGAACAATGTACTGTTGGACAGCCACCACCATGAGGTTTTTAAAAGTCTCTGTCTCCACTAGACGGAATGACAACATTTCAAAGAACAGGAATTTTGATATGTTGGCATTCAGGGAAAGGGATCGCAGGTGGGTAGAGGGGTACTTCCTCTTTCTCTCCAGTGTTTGGGGGATGGACAGCTGAATGCTTCCATGGGACAGTGTGGACATGCTGGGTGACGGTGGTGGAGGTGGTGGTGTTGCTGCCACATGCTCTGTTTGTTAGGTGGCAGGTACCGCTGTCACTCCAGAGAGGGAGGAAGAGGCGAGGCCGCAGCAGAAGAGGGAGCAAAAGGAGCCTGAGATCTTTTGTGGTTTTTCGGGTGTGTTCTCCACAGTAGCTCATTCTTTGCATTTAGATGCCTGGTCATGCAGGTGGTGCTCAGGTTTAGAACATTTATGCCTCGCTTCAGGCTCTGATTGCACAGTATGCAAACCACTCGCATCTTGTCGTCAGCACATTGTCTGAAGAACTGCCTCACCAGGGAACTCCTTGGAGCTGGCTTTGGTGTGCTCAGTCCCTGGGTGCGGTGGGCAGTAGCAGGCATACTGGCTAGTGGATGGCCACTCTGCTTTTGCACCCTGCTCCCTCTTTTGCTGTGCGGCTGGTGCTGAGTGACCACCACCTCTTCCTCAGAACTGCACACGTCACTCGCATGACCTTGATTCCATGTGGGGTCTAGGACCTCATCACCCTCTACACCATCTTCCACCCACTCTTCACCCCTGCCCTCCAACAGTTTGCACCTGTGTTTCGTCATCATCATCAGAGACGTTCTGTGGTGGTCCTCCCATGTCCACATCCAGAAACATAAGTGGTTGGTCATCAGTGCACTCAATCTCTTCCACTTCTGAGGCAGGGCCAGGTGGATGGCGCACGGAAATCCCGCAGAGTCATCAAAAAGCATAAGAGACTGCTGCAAGACTTGGGGCTCAGACTGCTTGGCTGATTTTCAAGGGGGTGAGGTGAAAGACAGATGCCCGTGGGCTGCAGGTGCCAACTCTGCGGTTTCAACAGAGGACCGGTTGGGAGACAATGTGAAGGAACTGGAGGCACTGTCAGCCATTCAATCTACTATTGACTCTAAATGTTCTGGTCTTAGCATTCGTACACTGGTATTCGGGCCTACAAAATGACGCTGAACGTCCTGGCGCATACGTGCACCTGAGGAAGATGTTTTTTTATTTTGGCGAGTAGCTGGCACAGATCGACCATGTCCTCTCCCGGCGACAGGAGCTCCACCAGCATTAGCAGCACCACGACCAGGGCCACATCCCTTATGTGATGTTCTCCTCATTCTTTGAGGTCACCCACCGAACGAACAGACAGATCAACTATATTAATTTCCCTGTCACGTATGCAGTGCAGGTGTACCTCAGACCAATAATTGGTATATGTCACCCATCGATTGACTATTATTTATTTGTGTCAGGGGCACAACAATGGTGCATTGCACCCACAAAAAATCACTATAGGTCACCCACAGAATTAACAGCCAGATTTATTATTATAATTCTGTGTCAGGTGTACAAAGATGGTGCATTGCACCCACAAAAAATCGCTAAAGGTCACCCACAGAATTAACAGCCAGATTTATTATTATATTTTTATGCCAGGGGTGCAAAGCTGGTGTATTGCACCCACAAAAAATCATTATAGGTCACCCACAAAACAAGTAGCCAGATTTATAACACTCTCCCTCGCTTCAGATGACGACTTCCTGTCCCTGCACTACTCAGAGCTGATGGGCAGTAATTCAGCTTGTATAGAGGCTGGGTCACATGATGCACCGGCCAATCACAGCCATGCCATTACTAGGCAAGGTGATGGCTTCTAAGTGCCCACAGCTTAAAAAACTTGTTGATTTGCTGCTTTATTAAATGCCCAAAAACTGAACTCGAACCCAAACTTTTCCAGAAAAGTTTGTGTTCGGGTATTAGAACTCGCAAAGTTTGGTACGAACCGGGTTCGCTCAACACTATTCAGTAGCCTTTCAACTATTATCTCTTCACTCTGACACTCTGGGTAGATATTTAATTGTGATATGTACTATTAACAACATCCCATATACCAGTGATGGTGAACCTTTTACAGACCGAGTGCCCAAACTGTAAGCCAAAACCCACATGTTTATCGCAAAGTGCCAATACAGTAATTTGACCTGAATATCAATATAGTGTATCTTCCATGTACTTTATCATTTAGCTATAATAGCCTGCCTACTTTCAGTGCCCTGCGCTGATGAATGGCAGGAAAAGTCTAAAAAGTCTGTTGGAGGGCAGGGGTGAAGAGTGGGTGGAAGATGGTGTAGAGGGTGATGAGGTCCTAGACCCCACATGGAATATTGGTACACCGTAGACTTTTTCTAGGGTGCGGGTGCCCACAGAGAGGGCTCTGAGTGCCGCTTCTGGCACCCATGCCATAGGTTCGCCACCACTGCCATATACTTTTGTATCTCTTTATGCCCCTAATTCTAGGTCTTTGACTTTCTTCAGGTCTGTCCTGGACTCTGTCTCTATCTGCAAGAAAGGGTCTCTCATTATTTGCGGGAATTTTAACCTTGTTATTGATCCCTTTCTCGATAAGTCATCCCATGTATATTAATCTGAAGATTATAAACTCAAATATTTGTGTCACAGAAAAGAGCTCTTTGATGCTTGGAGGATTATTCATGCCTCGGAGATTGACTACTCCTTCTATTCCAATCCTCACAAATTATCCACCCGAATGCATCTCCTGGTTTGGAAAGATTGCAATGGTCAAGATGAACATCTTACCCAAAATCCTATAGTACTTTAGAAATATACCAGTTATAGTACCTACTTCATATTTTTAGAGATTACAAAATATTATTTTACATTTTATTTGGGGTGGGAAAAGACATAGATCCTTTTACTTCCTAGGAGTGAGGGACACAGGTTTTCCCTCACTTATTCAATATTATAGGTCTACAAAATACAGCAACTGAAATGCCTTTGGCATGAGGATGCATCTAAAGCATGGATCCAAATAGAAAAGCAGTTCCTAGGTAAACATCCACTAAAGGATCTCCTTATCTCCAAATAACTACTCAACTCACACATCAGCTGCACCCTCTCCACTATAAAAGCTATAATGGTGGTGTGGGACACAGTTATTATTAAAAGCAAACTTTTATCCATACATCCTAGACAATCACCCATTTTGACTTTAGAAGTCTCTATTCCTGACTTAAATTTATCTGAATGGAAGGAGAAGGGCCTTTCTACATTATAGGATTTATATCTCAATTAAACATGTATGTCCTTCTCACAATTATCAGATTCTTACAACCTTCCTGCTAGGGACTTTTATAAATATCTCCATGTTAGACATGCATTAGCAGATCTTTCACTATCTTCTACAGGCCCAGACTTCCTTCACTAAATGGCTTCTCCAGAACTCTCCCAATGTTAGGGGATTACCACAGTATATACGATTCTCACATCTCCTATGGGTGATCTCTTAGGGAAAAGTAAATCTCAATGGTCAAATGACCTATCTACTAACTTCTCAGATGAGCAATGGTCTCAATCTTTTGAAATCTTACCATAGTGTCTCGATGTATTAACCACTTAGAGACATCTAGGAAAATCCTATACAGATGGTACTTCTATCCTTCTAAAATATATCAATTGGTTTCGAACACTTCACCTCTATGCTGGAGATGCGAGAATTCTGAAGGTACCCTTTTAATTGCTGGTGGGACTGTCCTCCGGTAAACTCATTATGGTCCCGGGTTATTAATATTTGCGGTATTTCGATATCACCATCCCCATTGCTAGCTCTCCTTTTAATTGACTTAGATTTTTTCCCATATTTTTTCAGAACAGTGATTAGCCACTTCTGTATAGTCTCCAGTCAATTGATAGCAAGTCATTGGAAAGCCATATCCCTTCCTTCTCTCAGCGAGATTATTAAAGGAGTACAGCATAATTGTTGATATGAGGGAGCAGCAGCTACTGCTTTTCATAGAAAGGATAAGTTCTATAAACAATGGGATATTTGGCTCACCAGTTCGTATCATTTAACAACTAAACCATCTAATCTCCTGGTGATATAACATTTTACTTGACGTGAGGATAGTCCCCTTTTTTGGAGCTTTTCCTTTTTATGCCAGGATGTTAGTGACATGGACTCATGACTCAGGATTCAAGCTTAAGTTTAATTTCGAATATGCATATTTCACATTTATCTCTTGCACCACAACACTTTTGTGTTAATCCAAATATTTATGTACTTGACTCTCCTCCCCCCCGCCCCTTTTTATTTTACATTTGTACTGAACTTGTAACATGTATATTATCATTTATAGAAAATAAATAAGAAGTTTCATGTTTAAAAAACAAAATTGAGTTTTTGGAATTGAATGAAACTTTAAATTTGTTAAATATGTAATGATGATATATGTTAGGCTACTTTCACACTAGCATTTCTCTTTTCCATTATAGGATCTCAATGCCAGAAAAAAACGAATCCACTTTGTCCCCATTCATTGTCAATAAAATGTAACTGAACAGAACTGAATGCTCCAAAATGCATTCCATTCTGTTTGGTTGCATTCCCATACCGGAGAACAAACCGCAGCAAGCTGCAGTTTTCTTTCCGTCGGGGGATGCAGAGCAAAACCGATCCGGCATGACCCACAATGCAAGGCAATGGGGACGGATTAGTTTTCTCTGACACAATAGAAAATGGCTCCATCCCCATTTACTTTCAATGGTGTTCATGATGAATCCGTCTTTGCTATGTTAAAGATAATACAACCGGATCCGTTCATAACGGATGCAGATTGTTGTATTATTAACCAAAGCGTTTTTGCTAATCCCTGCTGGATCCAGCAAAAACGCTAGTGTTAAAGTAGCCTAAGTGATTACAGTATTAGAGCAAAAAGATGTTTATCAGAGAAAACTATTTTATTGAATGGAGGCTCTAGAACCCTATAGAGCTGCCTGTAGCCTGGATACAAGATGTGATACACTTGGCATGGAGGCTTACAGGTTCCATATAGTATCGAGATTTTGCAGCTGGGCATGTAGATTTTCTTGGATATTCATTTATGGTATTTCCTCACGATAGACTATCAGTATCTGATTATTTAATTTATTTATTTTATGCACTTATATAGCGCGGCTCACAATCTAAGTTCCCTATCAGTATGTCTTTGGAGTGTGGGAGGAAACTGGAGTACACAGAGGAAACTCACACAAACATGTGGAGAACATACAAACTCCATGCAGATGTTGTCCTTGGTCAGATTTGAACCTTGGACCCCAGCGCTGCAAGGCACCAGTGCTAGCCACTGTGCTGCTTTCAGGGTCGAAACACATTGTACACCCACCGATCAGCTATTCTGCAGTAGCTCTGGTGATGGAAGTCACCACTGGGACTACACTGCTCTATCCATTATGTAGTGCGCAGAGCTGGTAATTGCAATGATTATCCTACTCATTTCAATGGGAGTAGTGCTGCAGTTACCAGCTCTGTGCACTAAAGAATGGACCGAGCTATGTAGTTTTGGTGCCGACTTTCTGTGCTGGACTTACTACAGAAGAAATGTTGGATGTTGGACCCCTACCATTCAGACATTGGTTTCCTATCCCGAGGATAGACCATCAGTACTAAGATCCCAGAAAACCCCTTCAACTAGGACTGGTAGATTTCCTTTCAATCAAACCCCTAATGATCACTAAGTGATGGCATGGCAAAATGCCATAACTTTTAACAGTGTTGTGCCGGTACTTGCAACAAAATTCTTATATTTTTGCATAGCATTATACAGTATATACTGGTGTTTCCATTTTAGTGTGCACACTAACAATAATAGAAAAAAAGAATGTGCTCCTTATTTGCATTAAATATAAGTTTTCAAAGTATTCAAAAAGATAAAACAATTGATATGATGTTGAAGCTGTTTTTCTATTATATTATCTAACTACACTATAACTGTAACTGTTATGCAAAATGGAAGATATTAAGGTGCATAGAAACTATAACAGTAACAAAATTGCTTAAGTACAGAAATCTAGTGAGCAGTAATATAATGCTAATGTTAGTCTGTTCATTTTGTTTAATTAAAAAATTGCCTAGACTTTCTGCGCAAAATGGACTGCCAATAAAATGTGGGTACACACAAGTGTTTTTGCAAGAAGAGCAAATTCATGTTCTAAGACCATAATAAAAAGGTTCATCATGAACTAACACAAATTAGTATTATAATGTGGATGCTGCAGTTTTCCATGTTGGAATATTAAAACATAAGAAAACAAAGGTCTTCAGCAGTAAAGAAATTGCTTTCATAGTGGAGTAAATTGAGTCATTTTAAATTATTATAAGTTCCGAATACACTTTATAAGCAGCATACAATTGTTACAAATGAAGATCCCATATGAGACAGATGAAAGAGAAAGAAAGAAAGAAAGAAAGAAAGAAAGAAAGAAAGAAAGAAAGAAAGAAAGAAAGAAACATAATTAAGCATTTAGCAGATTAATGGCTTTCAGATACTAAATAATCCAATAATTCCCAATGCACCCTGTTCTTCAAGGCCTTGTACACTCAACCACAGATTCCTCCCTTTCATGCCATGATAAGTTGATTTTTGTGTTTTCTCTGCTTTGAGCAACACAAGGAGATAACATCAATAAAACAAAGAACTTTACAGAATGTGATTTGTCTTTCTTTTTGCGTATTGCAATTAATTTCAGTTTTTAGTTCCTATCCATTTTGCTTTGTACAAAGAATAATGAGCTACAAAAACGTTTTATACATTGTGGTTTTGGGGGACTGGGAAGCATCAGAACCGGATTAGTGGGAGATCAGTGAGGTATTACTGTTTTTGCATTTTCAAATCTATTCTTACACTTTTTGGAAGAGTCACACAATGGAAAACACAGTTTAGCAAAGCCTTCTTCCAGATAAAGGCTTTTCTGAAACGTGTTTTAGGGCTGTTTACTAGGGTTGAGCAAACCCAAACTGTATAGTTCAGGTTCGTACCGAATTTTGGGGTGTTCGGGACACGGACTAGCTGTGATTGGCTGAGTGAAGCATGTGACCCACCCTCTTTATAAGCTGGAGTCAAGTAGTGCTGCACGTCAGTCTGCTGAATTGAGATTTGAGCAAGGTTGCTGCTGGTGTGATCAGGGACAGAACAGGGCAGAAATCTGAAGAACCTGTGCAACTTTAATCCAAAAGATACAGCACATAGAGAGGGAGGGAGCCTCAGCAATCCAACTTTTCTGTACCCAGCCACTGCCAGGGAGATTTTTTTTGTAATCCATCTGTTACTGAGGTGGGGGTTGGCGGCAATTTTTGGCACTGCAGTGTACTGCAGGGGACATAAGCCTAATCCTATTTTGTAGCTCAGTGAAGGAAAAAAACCTTTTTTGTTCAGGCTACTCAAGTCCCCTATATTGCCTTTTATATGTTTAAGGGGTGACATAGTCCATTTGTCTAGCCTGGGATCTGTGGTGCCACAGAGCACTTCTGCATACAATGCACTAAACCGGTCATCCTGATCCACCAAGCCTATTTTACACCGCCAAAATATATATTTGACATTTCTACAGTGAAATAGAGAATCCGTGTAATTTTGGGGAATAAACCGTATTCCTTGTCCGCAAAACAGTTCTGCATACACAGTCCAACAACATATCTTATATTTCTGCATGGAAATAGTGTTTCTTTGTTTTTTATAGAAAAAAAAACGTTATTCAAGGTCCACCAAACAATCTGAAATACACATTACAACAACAACCTATTTTACATTGCTGCTGTGAAATACAGCATAAGTGTATTTTATTGACAAAAGAGTGGTAATCCTTATACACAGAGAATCTTGAAATACACCGCTTAAATACCGATTTCACATTACAGCTGAGAAATAGTGCATTATTCTTTTTTGTGTGAAATAAGCAATATTCTTGCTTCACAAAGCAGTTGTACATATACGGTAGAAAAACCTACATTTAATTTACAGCAGTGAAAAACGGCATTTGTGAATTTTGGTGACAAAAGCAGTGACATAGTCCATTTGTCTAGCCTGGGCTCTGTGGTGCCACCAAGTACTTTTGTATACTATGCACTAAACAGTACATTCCATTTCAGCTAGTGCATCAGTGTATTTTAGTTATTGAAAAAAGCTGTGTTTTTGTCCGAAAAAACAGTTTAGCATCTGGCGTATAAATAATTAATTTCAATTTAGAGCCGTAAAATGCAAATTTTCTGTATTTTATTACAAAAATACTTGTTCTTATTCCACAAATCACTTGTGCATACAGCATACCAAAATTGTTTTTTACATTTCCGCATAGAAATTGAGAATCAGTGTATTTTGGGCACAAAAAACATTATTCTGGGTCCACAGAGCATTTTTATGACACGGGCACTGCCTTAGCAAACGACTAGTGGCAGGCAAATTGACACCGGAGAGAGACCAATCTTTTAGCTTGGTGGGTGAACGCAAATAATGAGGGGAACATCAAATAAGGGACGTGGGCATGGTCGTGGTGGTGTTGGTGGAGCTCCTGTTGCTGGGAGAGGACGTGGCCATTCAGCTCCAACTACCGCTCCATGTCAAACACCTTCCTCTGGTGCGAGAAGGCGACAGAATCTGTAGCTTTATTTGATAGGCCCAAATGCCGCTCTACGGATGGTGAAGCCAGAACATGTACAGGCGATAGTAGATTGGGTGGCTGACAGTGCCTCCAGTTCCTTCACAGTATCTAACACCCAGTCCTCTGCAGAAAGCTCAGAGTTGGCACCTGCAGCTCATGCCCATCAGTCTTCCAACTAACCCCCTTGCAAATCAGCCAAGCAGTCAGAGCCCCAAATCATGCAGGAAAGTCTCATGCTTTTTGAGGACTCTGTTGGCAGGGTTTCCCCGGCCCATCCACCTAGCCCTGCCCATAGAAGAGGAAGACCTTGAATGCACTGATGCTCAACCACTTTTGCTGCAGGATAAGGACATTGGAATACCACCACAAAACGTCTCTGATGATGACGAAACACAGGTGCCAACTGCTGTGGCTTTCTGCAATGTGCAGACCGATGAGGAGGGCAGGGGTCATGAATGGGTGGAAGATGATGTGGAGGATAATGAAGTCCTAGACCTAGACTGGACTGAAGGTCGTGCTAGTGAGGCGTGCAGTTCTGAGGAAGAGGTGGTGGTCGCACGGAGGCAACAGCACAGCAAAAGAGGGAGCAGGGTGCAAAAGGGCAGCGGCCGTTCCAGAGACGGTACGCCTGCTACTGTCCACCGCACCCAGGCACCAAGCACACCAAGGCCTGCTCCAAGGAGTTCATTGGCGTGGCAGTTCTTCACACAATGTCCTGACGACAAGACACAAGTGGTTTGCATGTGTTGCCATCAGAGCCTGAAGCGAGGCATAAACGTTCTTAACCTGAGCACAACCTGCATGACCAGGCATCTACATGCAAAGCATGAACTGCAGTGGAGTAAACACCTTAAAAATAAGGAACTCTCTCATGCTCCTCCTGCTCCCTCTTCTGCTGCTGGCTCAGCCTCTCCCTCCACCTCTGGCATCACCGTGGCACATGGCAACCAGCAAACAGAGTATGTTCCACCAACACCACCACATATGACACCATCACCAAGCATCTCCACCATGTCACACGGCAGCATTCAGCTGTCCATCTCCCAAGCATTGGAAAGAATGAGGAAATACTCACTTACCCACCCTTGAGCCCTGGCCCTGAATGCCAGCATTTCATAATTACTGGCCTTTGAAATTCTGTCATTCCGTCTGGTGGAGATGGACTGTTTCAAACAGCTGATGGTGGTGGCTGTCCCCCAGTACGTTGTTCCTAGCCGCCACAACTTTTCCAGGCGAGCCGTCCCTACCCTGCACAACCAAGTGGAGGATAAAATCAAGTGTGCGCTGCGCAACGCCATCTGTGGCAAGGTCCACATAACTACTGATACATGGACCAGTAAGCACGTCCAGGCCCGCTATATCTCCCTATCACCACACTGGGTAAATATAGTGGCGGCTGGGCCCGAGGCGGATAGTGGTTTGGCGCACGTCCTTCCACCACCGAGGAACGCAGGGCATTATTCGTTGCCTCCTGTTGCTTCCTCCTCTTCCTACTCCTCTTCTACCACCCCCACATCTGTTCATAGAAAGAACCTCAATCCCAACTTCAGCACAGCCCGGGATAAACGTCAGCAGGCGATTTTAAAACTCACGTGTTTGGGTGACAAACCCCACAGGAGCTTTGGAGGGGCATAGAACAGCAGACTGATGAGTGGTTGCTGCCGGTGAGCCTCAAGCCCAGCCTGGTGGTGTGCGATAATGAGCAAAATCTCGTTGGAGCAGCTCTGGAACTAGCCGGTTTGACGCACATCCCTTGCGCTGCAGTGTAACTTCGGCCTTCCTGCTCACCACCTCATATGCGACATGCCCACCAGGTGGAACTCCAAATTGCATATTCTGGAGAGACTGTGCTCACAGCAGCGGCGTTAGTGGAGTTTCAGATGCAGTATGCACGGGTCAGTCGCTCTGCGGATCCGCACCACTTCACCACCAGTGACTGGGCCTGCATGCGAGACCTGTGGACCTTGTTGCGGTCTTTGAAGTACTCAATCAACATGGCCAGTGCTGATGACCCCGTTGTTAGCATTACAATACCCCTTCTATGTCATCTTGAAAAAAATATTACGGCGATGATGGAAGAGGATGTGGCACAGGAGGAGGAGGAAGAGGAGGCATTTCACAGGGTTTCAGGCAGGTCATACAGAAGTGGCTCAGAGGGTGGGTTCCTGCACCAGCAGAGGCCAGGTACACATGTGGACAGCCAGGGCACACTTCTGGTGGACGAGGATGAGGTAGAGGAGGAGGAGGAACCAGTTTCACTGCAGGGTGGCACCATACACAGCTCAGGGCCATCACTAGAGCATGGCTGGGGGGATACGGCGGACACAGATGATACACTACCTACAGAGGACAGCTTATCGTTACCTCTGGGCAGCCAGGCACACATGAGCGACTACATGCTGCAGTGCCTGCGCAATGACAGCAGAGTTGCTCACATTTTAACTTGTGCTGACTACTGAGTTGCCATCCTGCTGGATCCCCGGTACAAGGACAACGTGACCACCTTAATTCCCGCACTGGAGCGTGATAGGAAGTTGCACGACTACAAGCGCACGCTGGTAGATGCGCTCCTGAGGGCATTCCCAGTTGACACAGGGGGACTAGTGGAAGCACAAGGCGAAGGCAGAGGCTGAGGAAGAGGAGGAAGACGTCACCAACGCAGCTGTGTCACGGCCAGCTCCTCAGACAGCAGGGTTCGCATGGCCAAGTTGTGGAAAAGTCTTGTCACTGCGCCACAGCAAACTGCACCACCAGCTGATAGGGAACGTGTTAGCCGGAGGCAGCATTTCAACAACATGGTGGAACAGTACGTGTTCACACGCCTCCACGTACTGACTAATGGTTCTGCCCCATCCAACTTCTGGGTCTCCAAATTGTCCACATGGCTAGAGCTTGCCCTTTATGCCTTGGAGGTGCTGGCCTGCCCTGCGGCCAGTGTATTTTCT
This sequence comes from Bufotes viridis, assembly GCA_033119425.1. Classification (NCBI taxonomy): domain Eukaryota; kingdom Metazoa; phylum Chordata; class Amphibia; order Anura; family Bufonidae; genus Bufotes; species Bufotes viridis. Next base: position 510,057,298 of record CM065589.1, read on the forward strand.
GAACATGTATTTATCACGGCAGGGGGCGTAATTACGGCCAAACGCAGCCGCATGTCCACAGCCAACATGGACAAGCTCACTTTCATTAAAATGAACCAGGCATGGATCCCACAGGACTTGTCCGTACGTTGTGCAGAATAGACATTTATAACTGCCTCACCCTCAAACACACATTCTTGTACTCCAGGGCACTTCTTTATTGAATCCTCTTTTTTTAATTGTACCATTATTTTGGGGGCAACCCCAAGTTGAATGAACCTCTCCTCTGTCTGGGTGTTGGGGGCCTAAAATATGGTAAATGGCCTGCTGCATTGGTGGGTGACATCAAGCGTGATTTTCTGCTATGGAACCTCTCTCCTCTGTCTGGGTGCCAGGGGCCTACATTTCAGATAATCACCTATTGCTTTGGTGGGTGACATTATCCTCTTTATACTGTGAAATGACCTCTACATTATCTGGTTGTCAGGGGCCTATATTTTGTTTCATCGCCTGCTGTATTGGTTGGAGACATTAACCTCTTTTTACTGTCAAATGAACTCTACATTGTCTGGTTGTCAGCGGCCTATATCTCGTTTCATCGCTTGCTGCATTGGTGTGAGACATTAAACTCTTTTTACTGTCAAATGACCGCCTCATTGTCTGTTTGTCAGGGGTCTATATTTTGTTTCATCGCTTGCTGCATTGGTGGGAGACATTAAACTCTTTAGACTGTCAAATGACCTCTACATTGTCTGGTTGTCAGAGGCCTATATTTTGTTTCATCACCTGCTGTATTGGTGGGAGACATTAACCTCTTTTTACTGTCAAATGACCGCCCCATTGTCTGGTCGTCAGGGGCCTTTATCTCGTTTCATCGCTTGCTGCATTGGTGGGAGACATTAAACTCTTTTTACTGTCAAATGACTGCCTCATTGTCTGGTTGTCAGGGGCCTATATTTTGTTTCATCGCTTGCTGTATTGGTGGGAGACATTAACCTCTTTTTACTGTCAAATGATCTCTACATTGTCTGGCTGTCAGGGGCCTATATTTCTTTTAATCGCTTGCTGCAATGGTGGGAGACATTAACCTCTTTTTACTGTCAAATTGCCTCTCCTCTGTCTGGGTGTCAGGGGCCTACATAAATGATAATGGCCTGTTCCATTGCAGGTTGACCTGTTTTGGCATGATTGTATCTTTCCTCTTTGTGGGTGACATGGGTCTGAATCTGTGAATGAGGCCTGTGGCATTGCTGGGTGAAATCAATACTGTCTTGGCGTGATTTTAACTCTCCTCTTTGTGGGTCCCGTGGGCCTGAATGTTTGAATTAGGCCTTCTCATGGAGTGGCTGTGATGACAACTTCAACTCCCATGTATGGTTGCCATTGGCCTGAGTCTGTGAGTGAGGCCTGTGACACTGCTGGCAGACATGAATCCTTCTTGGCTGTGATGTGAACTTCAACTCCCATGTATGGTTGCCATGGCCCTGAGTCTGTGAATGAGGCCTGTGGCACTGTAGGCAGACATAAATCCTTTCTGGCTGCGATGAGAACTTCAACTACCATAGCTTTCCCACCTGACGCCACTCCAACCTCCTATTCCACCTCCTCCTCCAAGTTGCCAATTGATATTGGTTAATTGTTATTTATTTTATTTTAAGTCATTTCCCTATCCATATCTGTTTGCAGTGGATTTGCCTACATTTTGATGCCTTGTGCAGCCCTTTCCAGGGCTATTTTGCAGCCTTTTTAGTGTCCAAAAGTTTGGGGGTTGAGTTGACTTCAATGGGGTTCGGGGTCAAATTCGGGTCGAGTTCGGATCCCAAACCCGAACATTTTCGTGAAGTTTGGCCGAACTTCTCGAACCCGAACATCGAACATCCAGGTGTTCGCTCAACTCTACTTTTTACATGAAAATTAAAATGTTGGATTTTACATTCATAGCCTATTATAGGATATCCTTAGAATTGACCAACACGTGTGATCAGCAAAATGAGGGGCAGTGACATTCACTGAACCATTGAGGCCACTTAATTGCATAACTTGACACAGAAAAGGCCTATGGGGCTCGTTTAATAAAGAATGAAGTCTCATATGTCATTAGTAAAAAGCCCACTGAAGATCTAACCAATTTATTTAGAAGTGCATGCAGCGTAATAACATTTTCACAAAAAAAAATTTGTGAGCCACAAGCTGAAATCTGGAGTAGATTTCAGTTATGAGTTTTCTGATGTCAATTATTATAAGCATGTTGGATTGCAGCGCTCCTGCCCCTTCTGTTAAGCTCCATCAAGGTTTTGAAGAGGTGAAAGTGGAGTAAACATAAATGTTTGGAAAACATTTGCACAAAAGGTCATTAATGTCACATTTTGTGACTTTTTTATGACAAAAACCTGTTTAAAGCTTTTCTAACCCTACTGACACTCTATTTGTGTGTACCTATAACTAGTAGTACATGTCACACCATTCACTGGAATATGTTTTGAATTTCATTATCAGACACATTGACATGGAACACAGTAAATTAGGCTGCTGGAGAGCTACTACCACCTTGTTAAGCCTACTATAGTTATCCTGTTGAAGGATCCCTACTAAAGGATCTGATTATGGTCTAAATGAGGACATTAAAGATAGAGATGATCAGTTCATAATGCATCGGATCCAAGCTTCCCAAAAATAAGTCCACAAGACAAGCTCAAATCTTTTCAGGTTTGCTTTGGATTAATTCAATAAAACTGTGTGCAGTGCCATTTTACTGCACATGTTGGTGGGGAAAAGCACAGAGGAGGAAGATAAATGATGCTCATATGACCTGGGAGGAAGTTGAGGGGGTCTTCCCCTGATTGGCTGATACAGCTCAACAAACAGCCTGGATGAGTTCACCATAGTGATGTCGCGAACATAAAATTTTCAGTTCGCGAACAGCGAACGCGAACTTCCGCAAATGTTCGCGAACAGGCGAACCGGGCGAACCGCCATAGACTTCAATAGACAGGCGAATTTTAAAAACCAAAGGGACTCTTTCTGGCCACAATAGTGATGGAAAAGTTGTTTCAAGGGGACTAACACCTGGACTGTGGCATGCCGGAGAGGGATCCATGGCAAAACTCCCATGGAAAATTACATAGTGGACGTAGAGTCGGGTTTTAATCCATAAAGGGCATAAATCACGTAACATTCCTAAATTGTTTGGAATAACATGCTTTAAAACATCCAGTGTGTGTATACGATCAGGTATGATGTTGTATCGATCAGGTAGTGTAAGGGTTACGCCCGATTCTCAGACATTGACATACCCAACTCCTCTTTTAATGCACCACAAACAGTCCATTTGCACAACCGCAAACTCCCCATTTGCACAAGGTTGGATACCAAGCTAGCCACGTCCCGGTGATGTCATTGAAGGTTTCTTCCTCCACCCAGCCACGTACAACACCAAGGGTCCCCGAAAGGTGAATTGAATAGATTTTTCGAACGGGGAGATAGTTAAAAAAACACTGGCTCCCTCCCCTTTGTTTTTATCCACGGTCACTGCGTCTGCGCTGTGCAATTTACTGTCACACCCGATATGAGTGGTATTTACTGTAGTACTATTCTCATCAGTTTAATCCCTCTAACGTCCCCAATCTGGGGGCCATTTATTGAATAGATTTTTCGAACGGGGAGATGGTTAAAAAAACGATGGCTCCCTCCACTCTGTTTTAATCCACGGTCACTGCGTCTGCGCCGTGCAATTTACTGTCACACCCGATATGAGTGGTATTTTCTGTAGTACTATTCTCATCAGTTTAATCCCTCTAACGTCCCCAATCTGGGGGCCATTTATTGAATAGATTTTTCGAACGGGAGATGGTTAAAAAAACGCTGGCTCCCTCCACTCTGTTTTAATCCACGGTGACTGCGTCTGCGCCGTGCAATTTACTGTCACACTCGATATGAGTGGTATTTTCTGTAGTACTATTCCCATCAGTTTAATCCCTGTTACATCCCATATCAGGGATTGCCTTTTGTGAAAAAAAATTTAGGCCTGGTACCTTCGACTGCCTTCACAATGACAGAGCAAACTCTCATACACCAAACTGAATTGATTTCAGGAACCGGGAGATGGAAAAAGCAGCTTGGTCGGTCCTCATACTCCCAAATTGGGGCACTGCGCGTGCACAGAGCAATGTGCTGTGACACCCTATATGAGTGGTGACTTAACTAGTACTATTCCTATCAGCGGCGGGCGGGTGCGTGGTAACTTGAGAGCAGGTGACCAAAGCTGAGCTGGAGGAAGATGGTGCGTCAAGGTTCTTAGCGGAAGCTGTTGAATATTGGGTGTCCTGTCTAAGCCAGTCAACTACGTCCTCAGAATTTTTCGGGTTCAGGGTACATGGCCTCTGAACACTAGGCATTATTCCAGGGACAGTGGAAATCACAGCACCACGACCACGACGGCCCCTGCGGGGTGGCCTGCCTCTGCCTGTCATTTTTTTTCCGATAAGTGGTACTGTGCCACCCTGTATCAGTGGTGGGCACTGGCAGTGGGCACACTACAGTCTGTGGAAGTGGGCCTGACACACACTGGCAGGAGGCAAGCAACTGAAATTAGACTAATGTGTAAAAATGTAATGCCTTATTTATCGTCAAGCTACTGTGCCACCAGGTATCAGTGGTTGGCACTGGCAGTGGGCACACTACAGTCTGTGGAGGTGGGCCTGACACACACTGGCAGGAGGCAAGCAACTGAAATTAGACTAATGTGTAAAAATGTAATGCCTTATTTATCGGCAAGCTACTGTGCCACCCGGTATCAGTGGTTGGCACTGGCAGTGGGCACACTACAGTCACTGGAAGTCAGCCTGACACACACTAGCAGCAGGCAAGCAGCTGAAATTACACTAAAGTGTAAAAATTAAATGCCTTTTTTTATGCAAAGTCCTGTGCCAGCCGGTATGAGTGGTGGGCACACTACAGTCAGTGGAAGTCAGCCTGACACACACTGGCAGGCAATTAACCTTAGATTAAAGTGTAAAAATTAAATGCCTTTTTTTGATGCAAAGTCCTGTGCCACACGGGATGACAGGGGTGGGCACTGGCAGTGGGCACACTACAGTCTGTGGAAGTCGGCCTGACACACACTAGCAGCAGGCAAGCAGCTGAAATTACACTAAAGTGTAAAAATTAAATGCCTTTTTTTATGCAAAGTCCTGTGCCATCCGGTATGAGTGGTGGGCACTGGCAGTGGGCACACTACAGTCACTGGAAGTCAGCCTGACACACACTGGCAGGCAACTAAACTTAGATTAAAGTGTGAAAATTAAATGCCTTTTTTTTATGCAAAGTCCTGTGCCACATGGGATGACAGGGGTGGGCACTGGCAGTGGGCACACTACAGTCACTGTAAGTCAGCCTGACACACACTGGCAGGCAATTAAACTTAGATTAAAGTGTAAAAATTAAATGCCTTTTTTTTATGCAAAGTACTGTGCCACACGGGATGACAGGGGTGGGCACTGGCAGTGGGCACACTACAGTCAGTGGAAGTCAGCCTGACACACACTGGCAGGCAACTAAACTTAGATTAAAGTGTAAAAATTAAATGCCTTTTTTTGATGCAAAGTCCTGTGCCACACGGGATGACAGGGGTGGGCACTGGCAGTGGGCACACTACAGTCTGTGGGCCTGCAGCTCCTCACACACAGGCAGGCCATGCAACTGCAATATGCATATAAAGGAAAAAAAAAGCAGACTAATGTTGCAGCCCTAAAAAGGGCTTTTGGGGTGCTGTCAGGACGCTGTCCTTACAGCAGAGATCAGATGAGTCTTTCAGGACTGGAGTGGACACTGAATTCACTAGCCTAGCTATCGATTTCCCAATTAAATCAGCAGCAACTACACTCTCCTTCCTCTCACTAAGACTGCATCTTCAGAATGAATCTAAAATGGATGCTGTGCAGGAGGTGGGAGGGTCTGGGAGGGAGGGTATGCTGCTGATTGGCTGGAATGTGTCTGCTGACTGTGAGGTACAGGGTCAAAGTTTGCTCAATGATGATGTATAGGGGGCGGACCGAACATCGCATATGTTCGCCCGGCAGAGGCGAACGCGAACAAGCTATGTTCGCCGGGAACTGTTCGCCGGCGAATAGTTCGGGCCATCTCTACTCACCATTACAGCAGCCCGGCAAGGAGGTACCCTTACAGAATGACTAGAACATAATTATTTGTTGGGCTGTGAATGAAGGAGGATGGATCAAACTTTTAGTCATAGTGTGAGGGACAGTGAAGGGAAAGGCTAGAAAGAAGGAGAATTGTGTAGAATAGGGAAAGGCAGGGAAAGCTTTCAGCCAGGGAGTAAGAAGCGAGAAGCTAAGACTAGGTATGCCTGGCAGTGCCTTAAAGCTGCAGTTACTGCCTCATAACACAGCTGCAGCTGCTGAAGAACTTCAAAAGCAGATACCTGAAAAAAACTTTTCTTGTTTTTCTTTTCACATTTGAACAAATATATAGCTTTTTCAGTGTTGGTGTGTGGGGAATAAGTCCAAAACAATTGTAAAATACATGTTTTACCATCCAAAGGATAGATAGCAGCTTAAATCTCAGTCAATACACCTTAAATAATAGTGGTGGTGGTAACAGTGGCGCTCATAGCCACAGTATTGGTGGTGGAGCAGTCGGGGCAAATACAGAGCAGGGAATAAGGAGGGGTTTTATATGTCACAATCTGATAAAAATGGAAGAGAGGACTCCGATAATGATTGCATGTTGAGACCTAGGAGCCAGATCTGGCTGCCCACAAGGAGGCGAAGAAATCTATGGATGAGGACTGTTCGACATGGAGACTTTGAAGGATGATTTGAAAGTAGAGATGTCCCGAACTGTTCGCGTTCGCTTCTGCCAGCGTTAGATTCGCCCTGCATTCTTACATTCAGCTTACCTTCCTACCAAAGCCAGGCATAGTAAATTCAATCTAAAGCTACAATGTTAAAGCAGGGAGAGTATTACCTAGTGTCCTCTGCCCACCCCAACCCTCAAAAAAGTCCTTTCTGAAAATGATATATCATTAATAATCATTTTCTTTTACATTTAACTTAAACCACTCAATTCATGCCAAAAGCCAGGTATGTGCAGGCTGACTATCTATCCATAAGACAGGGCGTCAGCATACCTTACAATGACAATCATGAGCTTTCAAACATAAGTTCTCAATCCAAAAGGAGAGAAATTGCTTAGCATTGGTTGGCTATCTAGAGGGGCCTGGACCCTAGACCATTATCATTAGGGCGACAAAAATTGTAATTTTATATGCCAGCCTAACTCCTCTCTCACTGCCTAAGAGAGCTGCATAAACATTTCCCAACATTTAAATCTCATTTGCATACACATGACCAAGAAATGCTAATGAGCAATATAGCAGTATCTGCCTTGTTTGTAAACTGAAACACGATTTGCATAGCTTTCCCATAGTCCCATGGTATGCAAATGAGTTTATATGACAAAACAGAATAGAAAGATTATAAAGTTAGTCTTTAAAAAATTGCAAAATAAAAAAAAAACTGTGCAGCCTTCCTAATCATTGAGATGAGAGCTAGGTGGCATATAAAAAAAAAAAAAAAAAAAAAAAAAAAAATAAATAAATAAATGTTGTCACCCTAATGATAATCATCTATGTGCACAGGTCCCCCTAGATACCTAACACTAAACAGACAATTTCCCTTCTGGGAAAACTCCCTTCTGGGAAAACCCAGGCTGCCTTGCTAAGGTATGCTGATGATCTGTCTGTCTGATGGATTGTTGGCCCTGCATATACCTGGTGCTTGGCGGCCATAGGGGAGAACTGTTCTGTGTTGTCCATTAAATGTTTTATGTAATAATACAAATAATAATAAGATTTTATGATAGGCAGGCTAGGGTAAATGTCTGTAAGTCTGTCTTTGTCTGTTTTATAAAATACAAAGTGACATTAGTTTTTTTAGTCAGCTACCTTACTGTATGTTTGATTGAGTATTACACCTTAAAGGGACGGGCTGTTTTACCCTATAGAAATATATCTATATATATATATATATATAGTCCTGTATTAGGATCCTTGATCTCAGAAAAACTATACTATTATCATCAAACACTGTCTTTGCATAATGTCTATAAAACGTTTTTATTCATAATTTTTGTCCTTTATAAAACAGACAAAGACAAAATTATTATGTTTGCTTGTCAAAGCCAACATATTGTTATTCGATTATTTCAGCTTATTATTGTTAGTATTATTATTATTATTCTCCGCCCCGTTTTTCTAAACGCTTACTCCTACAGTTTTTGTGCTACAGACCCCAAACTTTCCACACTTTTTCGGCCTATAGCGAAGTACGTTGCTTGTGCTTTATTAGCGATCCCACCCTCGGGGCCCCTGGGGCAGGCCCCGAACACCCACTTTTCCTTTTTACTTTGACAGGAAAATTTTCAAATCGCTCCCACTCGCACAATTTTGAAGCTACGCTCCCAAACTTGGATCACATATTGTTGGTGTCAACCCGAATAAATGGGTAAATTTGAGGGGACACCCCAAAGTGGGCGGAGCTACCAACAGCCAATGAAAATTTAGCAAATTTCTATACGCTACTCCTCCCACAGTTTTAGGATTACCAAACTTTGCACACTTGTTCGGCACATACCCGAATAGGTTGCTTGTGCTTTTTAACCGATCCCACCCTCCGGGCCCCTGGGGCGGGCCCCGAAGATCCCATTTTTCCCATAGACTTTCATTGGAAAAATGTAAACTTTTGTCACTCAAACAGCTTTAGAGTTAAAGTCACCAAACTTGGGTCACTTAGTCATGGGGTCAACCTGAAAATTTATGTCACATTTTGGGGACATTAAAAAGTGGGCGGAGCTACAACCAATCAGATTTTCCCTATTGACTTCAATAGGAAAACTTTAAAAAGCTACCATTCTCACAGCATTTAAACGAGAATACCCAAACTTGGCACCGTGGGTCATTGGGTGACTGGGGTCAAAAATTTTATAAGTGGGCGGAGTCTAAATCGGCCAATCAAATTTCAGCAATTGGTTTAAATGGGAAAATTTTAAACTGCCGCTGCTCGTAGACGGTTATTGGCACAGTCTTCAAACTTGGCACAGTTGGTCATTGGAGGACTGGGATTAGAATTCTGAAAAGTGGGCGGGGCCAAAATCAACCAATCAGATTTCTTTGAGTGTGAAAAATGTGAAAATTTGAAAAATTTTAACTTCCAAAAATGCTGCAATTCTCAAATTTTTGATGTCAGGGGCTTCAAATTGCAGAAATCAGGTGGCAAGTTACGTCAAATTCAAAATTAGAAAAAGTGGGCGGAGCTACAAACAACCAATCAGATTTTCCCTATTGACTTCAATGGGAAAACTTTAAAAAGCTACCATTCTCACAGCATTTAAACGAGAATACCCAAACTTGGCACCGTGGGTCATTGGGTGACTGGGGTCAAAAATTTTATAAGTGGGCGGAGTCTAAATCGGCCAATCAAATTTCAGCAATTGGTTTAAATGGGAAAATTTTAAACTGCCGCTGCTCGTAGACGGTTATTGGCACAGTCTTCAAACTTGGCACAGTTGGTCATTGGAGGACTGGGATTAGAATTCTGAAAAGTGGGCGGGGCCAAAATCAACCAATCAGATTTCTTTGAGTGTGAAAAATGTGAAAATTTGAAAAATTTTAACTTCCAAAAATGCTGCAATTCTCAAATTTTTTATGTCAGGGGCTTCAAATTTCAGAAATCAGGTGGTAGGTTATGTCCAATTCAAAATTCGGAAAAAGTGGGCGGGGCAAACTACAACCAATCAGATTTTCCCTATTGACTTCAATGGGAAAACTTTAAAAAGCTGCCATTTTCACAGTATTTAAATGAGAATACCCAAACTTGGCACCGTGGGTCATTGGGGTCAAAATTGTTAAAAGTGGGCGGAGTCTATATCAGCCAATCAAATTTTAGCAATTGGTTTAAATGGGAAAATGTAAAACTGCCGCAGCTCCTAGCCTGTTATTGGCACAGACTTCAAGCTTGGCACAATTGGTCACTTGAGGACTGGCATTAAAATTCAAGAAAGTAGGTGGAGCCACAAACAGCCAATCATATTCCAAGCCAACATCCTGTGGTTTCTTCAGAAACAGCACTTTCTAGTTATTATTGTTGTTTGTATTATTACATAAAACATCCAATTACCAACACAGAACAGTTCTCCCCTATGGCCGCCGAGCACCAGGTATATGCTGGACCAACAATCCATCAGACAGACAGGTCATCAGCATACCTTAGCAAGGCAGCCTGGGTTTTAACCAGTTTTTCCAAAAGGAAAATTGTCTATTTAGGGTTAGGTATCTAGGGGACCTGTGCGCATAGATGATCATCATTAGGGTGACAACATTTTTTATTTTTTTTTAATATGCCACCTAGCTCTCATCTCAATGATTAGGAAGGCTGCATAGTTTTTTTTATTTTGCAATTGTTTAAAGACTAATTTTATAATCTTTCTATTCTGTTTTGTCATATAAACTCATTTGCATAACATGGGACAGCTATGCAAATTGTGTTTCAGTTTACAAACAAGGCAGATACTGCTATATTGCTCATTAGCATTTCTTGGCCATGTGTATGCAAATGAGTTTTAACATACAGTAAGGTAGCTGACTAAAAAAACTGATCTTTGTATTTTATAAAACAGACAAAGACAGACTTACAGACATTTACCCTAGCCTGCCTATCATAAAATCTTATTATTATTTGTATTATTACATAAAACATTCAATGGACAACACAGAACAGTTCTCCCCTATGGCCGCCAAGCACCAGGTATATGCAGGGCCAACAATCCATCAGACAGACAGATCATCAGCATACCTTAGCAAGGCAGCCTGGGTATTAACCAGTTTTCCCAGAAGGGAGTTTTCCCAGAAGGGAAATTGTCTGTTTAGTGTTCGGTATCTAGGGGACCTGTGCACATAGATGATTATCATTAGGGTGACAACATTTTTTTTTTTTTTTTTTTTTATATGCCACCTAGCTCTCATCTCAATGATTAGGAAGGCTGCACAGTTTTTTTGATTTTGCAATTTTTTAAAGACTAACTTTATAATCTTTCTATTCTGTTTTGTCATATAAACTCATTTGCATACCATGGGACTATGGGAAAGCTATGCAAATCGTGTTTCAGTTTACAAACAAGGCAGATACTGCTATATTGCTCATTAGCATTTCTTGGTCATGTGTATGCAAATGAGATTTAAATGTTGGGAAATGTTTATGCAGCTCTCTTAGGCAGTGAGAGAGGAGTTAGGCTGGCATATAAAATTACAATTTTTGTCGCCCTAATGATAATGGTCTAGGGTCCAGGCCCCTCTAGATAGCCAACCAATGCTAAGCAATTTCTCTCCTTTTGGATTGAGAACTTATGTTTGTTTGTCTAAATTGCTCAAACCTGTCATTGTAAGGTATGCTGACACCCTGTCTTATGGATAGATAGTCAGCCTGCACATACCTGGCTTTTGATATGGTGTAGAGTGATTTTTTTTATTTTACAAGTAATTAAAATATGTTAAATAACTAAATTAGCATTTAAAAGTAGGTTAGAAAATAAAATGTTAGGGTAGATTTAGATGTCATAAAATAGGTTAGCTAGAATGAGTCACTGTGGGTTTTAATATTCGCCTGCCAATAGAGGTCTATTGCGGTTCGCCTGTTTGCGAACATTTGAGTAAGTTCGGGTTCGTTGTTCGCAAACAGAAAATTTTATGTTCGCGACATCTCTATTTGAAAGTAGTAAAGCCAGCAAAAGATCAGGATAATCATCATTAAAGGGGCTGTCCCATGAAAAGTATTGTACCATTTTCAAACCAGCACCTGGATCTGAATACTTTTGTAATTGTATGTAATTAAACATTTTGTATAACCACTGAGCTATTCAATAAAATAGATCTGTATAGCAACACCTGTGGTTTGTTCTTTCTCTTATTTCTTCGCCTGGCTTACTTAGAAGGCTGCACATGCTCAGTTTCCTCCTTCAACTGCCTCCTCAGCTATGATAAGGAGAGAGCTCCAATAGAAAATACATGCCCAGTGAGCTGTCAGCTTGATATAACTCTAGTAGAGCAATGAATGGGGAGATCTCTAGATCCATTTGAGGTACAGTGTTGGTTCTAGCTTTGTTAAAAAGATATTGCCATGTACTATATGATGCCTGATTTTCATTTTTTATATTAATCATGGGATAACCCCTTGAAGACCTGCCCCCCCCCCAAGGGGCGCAGACTGAATGGTATTGGTTGGCATGCTGGCAGTGGAATAATTAAGGCTTCCATCTTATTGATATTGAATTACGTTTACAGCTGATGTAGTAATACGTAAATATAGGATAAATAAAACTGATGCAGAATAAGTGTCCCTGCGCTCTCCAAGTACTATCCAATTCTATTAATAATTTTCAGCAACACTGTCCCTAGCACATAATGCTTGCCACATATCTCTCTGTGCTCATCTCACAAGGCAAAGGCGGAGACCGTGCATGATGAAGGTTTTATAGGGCTGTGTGACATCACAGGGGATGGCTATCTGTGGATTGTCTGGCTCCACAGCAATATGGGTGATCTTGTGTTCCCGGGCTTTACTTTCACTTTGTAACACGCAATGTAGCTATTTTAAGAAAAACTGATTTGTTACCACGAAGCGCAAGGAAATTCGGATTTGTTGCGAATCGAAGAATTAGGGTCAGAAATGATTCAGCTCAGAACCAGTCTTTTTCAAGATTCAGAAAATCAGAACCAAACTGAATCTCAAAAGGTTTGCTCTTCTCTTATTTCATGTGAAAAACCTATATTCTTCTTTCCCTTTAGCAGATATTGGAAAAAAGCTGGACTGTTTGGCTGCCAACATATATATATTATATTGTTTTTTTTTGTTTTTTTTTAAATACTTTATTTTTTCCATACTTATAAAAATACACAATTCAGTTCATAATTCCAGTCCTTATTAAATACGAATACAGAATTAGAATAGCATAATATTCATTTACATGACATATCCCCTTTATAACCACTAATCATTTATAAACCAATTAATCCTTCTAATCTCCCCCCCAAACCCTTATCCCCCCACCCCCTTAGGACTGTGTGCCACGGCGAACCTTAGATCCCCCCAACTCATCAGGGGTAACACAAACTATCTGTTATGCAGTTATTTTTCCCCGTGCCAGCTGGCCCAGGTTTTAGCTACGGTGCCACGCTGTTTGGCGCTCCGAGCACTTTTTTGTTCATATATTGCCACCTTATCCATTATCCATTCGTTTATTTCAGGACTAATCTGTGACCCCCATTTTCTAACAATTATTACTCTTGCTATTACCAGAGCTTTCAACCATAACCTTACCAGCTCACATTTTACCTTCTTAATTTGAGATGCTGCCCCTAACAATATAAATGGCAGGTCCCATTCTAGCCTGTATCAGGTTCTGCAGTTCAACTCATCTATTACCTTCAACCAAAAGTTTCTCACCGCTGAGCATTCCCAGACTACATGAAGGAAGTGTGCTTTCTTTTGCCCACATCTTTTGCAAGCCAGATCATCCCTGCGATAAAATCTTGACAAATCTTTAGGTGTATAATACAAACGGTATATCCAAAAGATATGAATCATCCTGAAATTATTAGACGGAGTAGACATTTTCACGTTCTTAAAAATTTCATACCAATTATATCCGCTCTTAAGACCAAGATCTCGCTCCCACTCCCAGTGGCTGTATAGACTGATTCGGATTAATAGAACTTTTACCTGTGGAAGGTTGAAGAAAGTTAAAAGTTTGCTTTCTAGGAGCTTTGGTTTCTGATGGTGTCTCAGGGGATATTGCTCCGCAAGACGCTTAGTCGGCACGGGTTCTGAGATAGGGCGTCTCTCTGTGCCTGAGGTTGCGATATAACAAGGCAAGGCCGCACTAAAATTGTTGTTTAAGACACTGTGATATATTGAAGCTGCGATATAGCAAGGAAAGACTGCGTTAAAATTGCTGTAAGACACCGTGACATACTGTGGAAAGTTGACTTTGCTTCGGGGAAAATTGAAAGGCTCATTCGGATCGTTCCATCGGATCTAGAATCTGTGACTATGGACAGTGGGACACGATAGGTGTTTGGAGTTTCCGTTTTTTTTTTGTTTTTTTTTCCTTTTGCAGCAACTGTCAATCAACTGTCAATCAAGTATTAGTAATTACTCACTGAGGATTAGGATTATGTATTATTAATTATTAATTGTTAATTATTAATTATTTTCTAGAGGGAGATAACTTGATAAGCAATTAATTACGGATCATGATATCTGATAGGACCAACTATGAACTTTGACATGATTGTAGGGTATTGATGATCAGTGTTTAATAATCTTTTGTTTTGTTTTTGCAAGTAACCGTTAATCATGTACTAGCTACTATTCACTAAAGATTATGTATTAATTATTAATTATTTTTTATAAGGAAGCCAACTTTATTAGTATTTAACTACGGATTAGGATATTTGATAGGACCAATTTTGGACTTTGACATGATTGTAATGTATTGTTGATCAGTGTTTAATAATTTGATAATTGAGGGGAGGGAATATATAAAGGGGCTAAACTGGTACATAATTTTGTGCTATTGCTGTACTGTGTAGACAATAAGGTAATGGTAATCACTGTTTAGCTATTTGAGTGACGGGTGCTGGAGAGGGGAAGTTGAGAGGTTTGGGGTGGAGTAAAAGTAAGGTATGCCACCCAAAAACCAGCCACGTAAATCGACAGGCCCGACCTCACCGAAAGGGGCGGGGCTGGAAGCCCAGTCACAAAAATGGACAGGTTCCTGAAATCACCGCAGGCAAAAACAAGAAAGGGTGCGGACCCCAAGGGATTGGGAAAAGAAAAGGAGGTGGAAATACAGGGTCAATATGAAAGTTCAGTAGACCTAGGTGGTGGCAATAGGATGGAGGCAATTGATGTGAAACTTACGGAGATTTTGGGTGCCATACAACAATCTAACAAAGTGATGGCAGATTTATCTGGTAAGGTGTCGGCAGTACAAGTGGAGACAACACTGATCAGGCAGGACATCAACAATGTTAGTGAGAAGGTTAAAGAACTGCAGGAGTCAACAATAAGGTTAAATAAGGAAGTAGAGAGTGTGGTCAGTAAAATGCAAAAAGTCGAGTCGGAGGTAGTGCATTTAAAGGAAAAGGTGACAATACTTGAGGATAGGTCAAGGAGATCGAATTTGAGGTTTATTGGGTTTCCAGAGGGATCCGAGTCAGGCAATGCCACGAATTTTATTCGGGAATGGATTACATCGGTCACAGAGACAGGTGTTCTTTCAGAGATGTTTGATATAGAACGGGCGCATAGAATTCCGGGGGTAAGAGCATACCGGGTGCCACTCCGAGGGCAATCCTGGCGAAGTTTCTATCCCAGCGCGATAGAGATTCGCTCTTGCGCTGGAAGAGAACTGAGCAGGAACTAACATATAATGGTAACTCGATTCAGATTTACCCGGATTTCTCCAGAGATACACAAATGAAAAGGAGAGAGTATAGTGAAGTGAAAAAGAGGTTGATATCTGCAAATATAAAATACTCTATGATGTTCCCTTCTAAACTACGGGTTATCTTTGGAGGAAAGGTGCAATTTTTAATAATCCTAACGAAGTTCTGAATTGGTTGGAAAGAGAGGGCTTAGGATGATGCGGGAGCGGGGATAAGGGGGAGGAAGTAGCAATTAGGAAGAGGTACGCAAACACTTAGTGGTTCGTACCAAATGGGGGATGGGTGGATGAGGGTCTTGGGGAGGGGGTGGGGAGGACTGTGTGCCACGGTGACTAGATGGAGGAGGAAAGTTAAGCAGAAGGAGCTACTGTTTATAAGATGTCGCTAACATATCAGAGGATTTTCATGTGGAATGTAAGAGGATTGGGGGATCGAAAGAAAAGAGTTATCGTCAATGATATAGTTAATCGGCATTTACCAGCCATAATATGTTTAGTGGAAACACATTTTACGGAAGACTCAAGTATATGTTTTCTAAAAGCTGGATGAAGATAGAACTACACTCGTGTTTCTCAGCATATGCAAGGGGTGTTAGTGTGTTTGTACACAGAAATATGAATTTCACACTTATTGGAAGAAAGATAGATAAGGAGGGACGATATATCTTTATGCATGGAAGATTGGGCGATATGGTATGTATCCTGGCCTTCGTTTATATCCCCCATTCACTGTTAAGGTTTTTGCTGAGCTAATGGAATATATTAATAATAAGGATAACTGCCCAATACTCGTGATAGGTGACGTGAACGATGTGATGGATGTGATAAGAGATAGAAGCTCAGCTAATAGTATAGGTAGGCAGGAAACAAAGCAAGGAACTCTATTGAATAGGGTATGTAAAGAATTAGGATTATTGGATGCCTGGAGATATCTATACGGGGACAAAGTGGCCTTTTCTTGTTATTCGAGGTCATATGCCAGTAGATCCAGAATTGATTTGGTATTGATAAACGAGGAGATGCTGGATAAAGTTGTGGCCATGAAATATGAAACCGTCACCATATCAGATCATACCCCGGTTCTGGTACACATACGGGACAACCTGGGTGCAAGTGGGGGTAGAATGATAAGGATAAATGCACATTGGTTTAATGTAATTCAAGACATGCAGGAAATTGAGGCTGCTATAGTAGAGTTCTGGGAATTGAATATAGGTACGGCCCATTTGAATATGGTGTGGGACTCCCTTAAGGCGTTTATTCGGGCTTATTATTTAAGCATATAGCTGAGGCAAAGAAGGAGTTTGGGAGAAAGGAAAGGTTACTTGAGCAAGAGGTGAGAAGGTGGCAAAATTGTGAGAAGGAAATAGGAGATAGGAGGGAAAATTTATTAGAAAAAGCGGTAAATAGGTATAAGCTGTTCCTGCAGGAGAAAGCTCAACAAAAACTCTTTTTCCAAGGACAGAATAGGTTCTTGGAGGGAGGAAGGTCGGGCGTTTCTTAGCCAAAATTGTCCAAAACCAGAAGGGATGTACAAGAATCTCCACTATAAGATCTTCAGGAGGGGTACTCCTATCAGATAAAAATGAGATAGCTCAAGAATTTGTCACTCATTATACACAGTTATATAGTTCCGAAGGAGAAGGAAAGGAGTCGGCTATTAATGCTTTTTTGGAGAAAATTGAAATCCCCATCCTTAATGAGGAAGATAGAGAGAAATTAAACCAACCGATATTGTTAGCGGAGCTGGAATTGGCCCTCAAATCAATACAGGGTAACACTGCAGCGGGTTCGGATGGATTGCCATTTGAACTTTATAGAAGGTTTGGTGGAACTTTGCTGCCACTATTGATGCAGGTTTTAAATTCAGCTTGGGGTGGAGGGGTTCTCCCCCTCAATGTCTGAAGCAATTATTACTCTAATTCTGAAAAAGATAAGGAAGAAACGGATATTCGGGCATACCGTCCAATATCTCTGCTAAATGCAGATTACAAAATATACGCTAAGGTATTGGCTAATCGGCTTAAACCTTTAATTAGCAAATTAATACATACAGATCAAACTGGTTTTATACCAGGGAGATCGTCTCAGATGAGCATTCGGAGAGCATTGGTGGGTGTGCAGGCGGGAGAGGGGACGACCGCTCCATTCTGTCATTGGACGCATCGCAAGCGCTTGACAGAGTGGAGCGGGAGTTTTTGTGGCAGACGATGCGTAAGATGAACCTGGGTGATAACTTTATTTGTTGGACGAGGTTATTATATGGCGCCCGACAGCCAGGATTTCCATTAACGGAAACAAAACTCAGCCAGTACCACTATTAAGGGGGACTAGGCAGGGATGCCCTCTCTCCCCTTGCTGTTCGCTATGTTCTTGGAGCCACTAGCCTGTATTATAAGGGAAGATGCAACTATAGCAGGTTTTGGACGGAGAGGGGTTTGCGATAAAATAAGTCTGTATGCAGACGACGTATTGCTGTTCTTGAGAGACGGATATAAGATCTTGCAGCATGTAATCACATCTATTAATGAATTTGGATATCACTCAGGATATAAAATAAATTGGGAGAAAACAGTTTTGCTTCCTCTCAGGAGACCCCTAAAAGTAATCCCACGCAAGTTAAAATATTGTCATGTACAGATAAAATAGACTATCTTGGTGTTAAGATTGGAGCAGCGGAAGGGGATTACATCGTACACAATGTTACCCCTTTACTTGAAACAGTGAAAAATAAGGTCCGGATATGGCAAAAATTACCAATTTCACGTGCAGATAGAGTGGCGTTGCTAAAGATGATAATACTTCCGCAAATTTTATATAAGATCACACCGTGTGTAAACTGGATAGGAGATATGTTTTTAAGAGATTAGAAAGTATTATTAATGATCTGATCTGGGGAAGGAAAAAAGTCCGCCTAAAACAAAAATGGCTATGGTTTAGAATGGAGGAAGGTGGATTTTCACTGCCTTATGTTCAGGGGTATTTCTTGGCAGCACAGCTGGCTTGGTGGATGGGCATGGAGGAAGAGGAACTAGATTATCATTTAGGTTCAGTTAATAGGACCTACACAAAAATTTTCTCTAGACTCGAGATGGGTGATATAGGCAGAATTAGGGATAAAAATTCGATTGGCTATACTATGCTGAAGGGATGGGGTAAAATTAAAGAAATACTGGGGATCACATATATATTAAATTGCACACCACTATGGCACAATCCTAATTTAATGGAATTTGTTAAGATGGAGAATGTAGAATTTTGGATTAACCCGAAATATATGTTGGGTTAGTCAAATAGTGCAGGGAGGTGAGATAAGAGGAATTGAATATATAATGGGATTAAATACGGGCTACTTAGAGAGTTTCAAATATGCACAACTAAGGCATGCTGTTAGTAAAATAAAGAGAGATCACTGTTTAGAGGTGAGACCACAAGAGTTTATAGAATATTGTATGCAAGTAAGCAAGAAAGCTATCAGGATGTCTTTGATATATCAAAGGTTAGTGAGCAATCTTGAACACAAGATGAAAACTATAAATATATATATTATATTGTTAGCCAGTAGCGTGCCTAGAGTATTTGGCACCCTGGGTGTGTCCTTTCTCTGGCACCCCAACCCCCCCGCCCAATACTTTTAAAAAATTACCTCACAGTACCCCCTCACAGTAGTATTGCCCTCATTGTACAACCTTCACAGTAGTTTTGTACAGATGTGTTTGCCCCCTCACAGTGGTTATGCCCTCATTGTGTCCCTTTTACAGTTGTAATGCCCTCTTTGTGCAGGAGTCGCTCTGGTAGACGGCGGGTGCAGTATAGAGGCAA
The DNA here is from genome assembly GCA_033119425.1 of Bufotes viridis. Lineage (NCBI taxonomy): Eukaryota > Metazoa > Chordata > Amphibia > Anura > Bufonidae > Bufotes > Bufotes viridis. The sequence goes on from CM065589.1 coordinate 510,076,618, forward strand.
CAGGGAGTCCAGAAGGTGCGGAAAACAGTGTTTTATTCACACTTGTATCAAAATAACAGCAGAAAGTCAATTGGTGTTAAGTCACACCCATCAGCAAATGAAGGGGAAAACAAAATGTCCAAACACAGGTTCCATTCACCTGGCAGGTTTGATGTGCGGGTTCGCACCTGGCTGTCAGCCCAGCCGCAGGACAATCCTCCTTCAGGGTTCCAGGACGGCTGCACGCCTCCTTGCTGGGCACGTCCTTCCACCCCAGAGAGCTCCACACCACTAGCAGCAACTTCCAAGACAATCACTCTCCCAGCTGGTGGTGCTGGCTGAGTTTATAAACCCAGCCCAAAACCAGGACTGGGTCGTGGGGAGCAGCCACCCACCCTACACTTTAGCTGCTCCCGGTAAGAGCCGGCCCGGATCGGCTTTGCAGCCATGCTACTTAGCAAATGTGTCGGTAGCACTACCTGCTACTGACATCAACAAACGGCTCCTACCTCACCGAGGCTATGAACCTCGGTGACACGTACCTGCCATCTAGGACGGCACCCTGCACCTTACCACATACCCCCCCCCCTTTGTTCAACCCTGAGGGGGTGGACACAGGACAAACAGTGTACCCGGGAGAGCGCGTCTGCATTTTTTAATAACCGGCCCGCTCTGTGCTCCACCGTGAATTTAAAATTCTGTAGGGACAGAAACCACCTGGTGACCCGGGCATTCCTCTCTTTGGCTTGGGACATCCACTTGAGTGGGGAGTGGTCGGTCACCAGGCGAAAGCTTCTGCCCAACAGGTAATAACGGAGGGCCTCGAGTGCCCACTTGATGGCCAGGCACTCTCTCTCGACTATGCTGTACCTAGTCTCTGCTGGGGTGAGCTTGCGGCTGAGGAAGACAACAGGATGCTCCTCCCGTTGACTTCCTGCGACAGTACCGCACCAAGGCCAACCTCAGAGGCGTCGGTCTGGACTACGAAATCCTTCCTGAAATCGGGTGTCACCAAAACCGGGGACCCACACAGGGCCGATTTCAAGGCGGAGAAAGCCTTTTCCGCCTGCTCATTCCAGCGGACCATCCCTGTCTTACGCCCCTTTAACAACTCTGTCAATGGCGAAGCGATAGTAGCAAAGTGGGGCACAAACCTCATGTAATACCCCACAATCCCCAGGAACGACTTTACCTGCCTGGTGGTGACCGGTCGGGGCCAACTCCGTATTGCCTCTACCTTATTTACCTGAGGCTTGATGACTCCCCGCCCAATGACATATCCCAGGTATTTGGTCTCTTCCAACCCAATCGCACACTTCTTTGGATTGGCGGTTAGACCAGCTTTCCTCAGGGCATCCACTACCGCCTGCACTTTGGGCAAATGGCTTTCCCAGTCGGTGCTGTGGATGATTACATCATCTAAGTAGGCCGAGGCGTACCGACGATGTGGTCGCAGCACTATGTCCATTAACCTTTGGAAGGTGGCGGGGGCGCCATGCAGGCCAAAGGGTAACACCTTGTAGTGATACAGGCCCTGCGGGGTAACAAACGCGGTTTTTTCCTTAGCCGACTCCGTTAAGGGTACCTGCCAGTACCCTTTAGTGAGGTCCAGCACAGAAAAATAACGGGCTTGTCCTAAATTTTCAACAAGCTCGTCTACCCGGGGCATGGGATACGCGCCAAACTTGGACACTTCATTTAACTTGCGAAAGTCGTTGCAGAACCGCAACGTCCCATCCGGCTTGGGTATTAGGACTATGGGACTGGCCCACTCACTTTTCGACTCCTCAATGACATCGAGCTTCAACATTAATTGCACTTCCTCCGCGATGGCCCGCCGCCGAGCCTCGGGTACCCGGTATGGTTTTAACCGGACCTTGGCCTGAGGCTCAGTGACGATGTCATGTCGGATGAGGGACGTGCGGCCAGGGAGGTCCGAGAACACATCCGTGTTCCGACTGAGGAATTCCCTGACTTCCTGAACTTGTTTGGAAGACAGGCTGTCTGCAATTTTACCGTGGTTACGGCTTCACAGGCCTCGAACTGTGGGGCTGGACCCTTTTCACCTAGAAGCCCTGGCCGGGGCTGTGGTCGTCGGCCGTGTCCCTATCTTTCCACGGCTTTAGTAAATTCACGTGGTACACCTGCTCCGGCTTGCGCCGCCCTGGCTGGTGTACTTTGTAATTTACTTCCCTACCTTCTCGATCACCTCATAGGGGCCCTGCCACCTAGCTAGGAATTTGCTGTCAAGGGTGGGTACCAGAACCAAAACCCGATCTCCCGGATTGAAGTCCCGCACCCGAGCCTGACGATTGTACACCCTACTCTGGGCTTGTTGCGCTGCCTCCATATGCTCCCGGACCAGCGGCAACACCCTTTCCATCCGTTCCTGCATCTGGGCGACATACTCAATGACACTTTTGTGGGGACAGGCTGTTGTTCCCATGCTTCCTTGGCGATATCCAACAGGCCCCGAGGGTGTCTGCCATAAAGCAGTTCAAAGGGCGAGAACCCAGTAGAGGCCTGGGGCACCTCTCGCACTGCGAACATGAGATAGGGCAGAAGCAGATCCCAGTCCTTCCCATCTCTAGACACCACCCTCTTTAACATATTTTTTAGAGTTTGGTTAAACCTCTCAACAAGACCGTCTGTTTGCGGATGGTAAACGGACGTCCGTAGCTGCTTTATACGCAACAATTTACACAGTTCCCTCATTACTTTGGACATAAAAGGGGTCCCTTGGTCTGTCAGAACCTCTTTGGCAGGCCCACACGGGAAAACATTTCCATTAACTCCTTGGCAATGAGCTTAGCTGAGGTATGTCGCAGAGGCACCGCCTCCGGATACCGAGTGGCATAGTCGAGAACTACCAGAATGTGTTGGTGGCCCCTGGCAGACTTTGGTACAGGCCCAATTAAATCCATAGCGATTCGCTCAAACGGTACTTCAATAATTGGCAGAGGTACCAGAGGACTACGGAAATGAGGTTGGGGGCTAGTTATCTGACAGGTTGGACAGGACTTACAATAATTTTCTACCTCCTTGAACACACTGGGCCAATAAAACCGCTGCAGTATGCGGTCCTGGGTTTTCTGCCACCCCAGGTGTCCCCAAGAACATGTTGGTGGGCAAGCTCCATGACAAGCTTGCGATATGCTGTGGGCACCACCAACTGTTCAACAGGTTCACCTCGGATTTGGTTCACCCGATACAACATATCCTGAAGAACAATAAATCGTGGGAACATTAATTCAGCCCCTGGTTTCTGGGGTTTCCCATCAATTTCCAGCACATTCTCCCAGGCCCTGGTTAGGGTTTGGTCCCGGTGTTGTGCGGTCCCAAAATTTTCCCCGGAGACATTGAGGTCTGCCAACTCAGGTCCCGGTGGCAAGTCCTCCGTGTCTCCCACCATTACACTCAGTGGGGTTGTCTCCCCCTCTACCGCTGGAGCAGTGGTCACCCCTACCGCTGGCCCTTCAGACTCGGGCTCCCAGGGTTCTGGCCTTCCAGTGGTATCAGGCCACTCTACTAGGGTCACCCCTGTCTCGGGTCCCTCAGATACCTTTATTGCCGGCCACAGCGCCGGAAAACCTGGGAAGTCCCTCCCAAGTATCAGTTCGTATGGGAGTTTGGTAGTGACAGCCACCTCGTGGGTCCACTTACCAGCCGCTGTGGACAAAGTCACTAATGCAGTGGGGTAGTCTCTTAAGTCTCCGTGGATACATAGGACCCCGATTTTACGGCCGGTATACTCCGCAGGCCGTACTAGGGCAGCTCTTACCAGGGAGACTAAACTCCCGGAGTCCAGCAGGGCCACCGCCAGAGAATCTCCCACCTCTACCTGACACAGGTGGTTATTGTCCTGCACCTCACAGGTGCCAGTTGCGCACAGCTTCCGTGCATACAGGGAGTGGCGATACCCGTAGTTCACATCCATCTGCTCACTCTGATGCGGACAGTCGGCCCTGATGTGGCCTGGCTCCTGACACCTCCAGCATACCACGGGAGGCGGATCCGCAGGGATACATTCCGTGCAGGTCTCTCTGTCGCCGGTCGTCGGAACTGGGGAGGCCTCCGGGGTTTGGCTGGTCCCTTCCCAGCAAAACTCCCTGCAGGTTTCTGGTGGCCTCGTAACGCTCCACCAGGTCGACCATCTCCAGGGCACTTACTGGAGACGCCTGGCCAACCCAGTGCTGGAGGGGATAAGGCAGGGCCCTCCAAAAGATGTCAGCCAGCAGACGGTCCAGCATAGCAGCCGGACTTAGAACCTCAGGCTGCAGCCACTTTTGCAACCTGTGCAGCAACTCATAATACTGCGGCCTGGCGGGTTCAGCCGTATTAAAGTTCCACTGGTGGACTCTTTGAGCGCGGACCAGCACGTTCACCCCCAGTCTGGCTAGGATCTCTCCTTTCACGGTGTCATAATCGGCCGCTTGGTCGTCCGACAAGTCGAAAAACACCTGCTGGGGTCCGGAAGCCAGGAACGGAGCGACCACCTCAGCCCACTGGTCACGGGGCAGCTTCTCCCTCACGGCCACTTTTTCGAAGACTGCCAGGTAGGTCTCAGCATCATCCTCGGGGTCATCTTGGGAATTGCTGCACGGACCGCTTTCCGGGCATCATGGGCACGGTGAGAGGCTCCAGTCGCTTGCAAAGCCATCACGTGCTGTAATAGTAGCTGGTTGGTCTCCCGCTGCTGCACATTAGCCTCTATAAGAGCTTTCACAGCCGCCTCCATGTTGCCAGCAATTCCTACTTGTAGCTTTGCTGGTTTAACATATGACATTCACTTTGGAAAACAAAACTCGGCGTTACGCCAGCCTCACTGCGCATGCCCGCATCCGACACCAAATGTGGGAGTCGCTCTGGTAGACGGCGGGTGCAGTATAGAGGCAACAGGGAGTCCAGAAGGTGCGGAAAACAGTGTTTTATTCACACTTGTATCAAAATAACAGCAGAAAGTCAATTGGTGTTAAGTCACACCCATCAGCAAATGAAGGGGAAAACAAAATGTCCAAACACAGGTTCCATTCACCTGGCAGGTTTGATGTGCGGGTTCGCACCTGGCTGTCAGCCCAGCCGCAGGACAATCCTCCTTCAGGGTTCCAGGACGGCTGCACGCCTCCTTGCTGGGCACGTCCTTCCACCCCAGAGAGCTCCACACCACTAGCAGCAGCTTCCAAGACAATCACTCTCCCAGCTGGTGGTGCTGGCTGAGTTTATAAACCCAGCCCAAAACCAGGACTGGGCCGTGGGGAGCAGCCACCCACCCTACACTTTAGCTGCTCCCGGTAAGAGCCGGCCCGGATCGGCTTTGCAGCCATGCTACTTAGCAAATGTGTCGGTAGCACTACCTGCTACTGACATCAACAAACGGCTCCTACCTCACCGAGGCTATGAACCTCGGTGACACGTACCTGCCATCTAGGACGGCACCCTGCACCTTACCACACCCCCTTAACAGTAATAATCCCCATTTTGCCCCTTAACAGTAATAATCCCCATTGTGCCCCCATCATAGTAATAATCCCCATTGTGTCCCCTTCATATTAATAATTCCCATTGTGCCCCCTTTAGAGTAATAATGCCCACTGTCCTCCTTTAATAGTAATAATGCCCATTGTGCTAGTAATGCCCTCTGTGCCTCTCCATAGTAGAAATCACCATTGTACCCCCTTTACGGTAATAATGCCCACTGTGCCCCCTTCACAATAATAATGCCCACTGTGCCCCCTTCACAGTAATATTGCCCTCTGTGCCCCCTTCATTGTAGTAATGCCCTCTGGCTCTGTGCCCTCTCCATAGTAGGAATACTCATTGTGCCCCCTTCACATTAGTAATGCCCTCTGTGGCCCCTCCATAGTAATAAAGTCATCTGTGCCCCACTCCATAGTAATAAAGTCATCTGTGGCCCCTCCATATTAATAAAGTCCTCTGTGCCCCCTCCATAGTAATAAAGCCCTCTGTGCCCCCTCTGTATATAAAAAAAAAAAAAAACGTAACTAGCCACCTTGTCCCGTTCCTGAAGCTCACATACCTCTCTTCCCTGCCGACACTGATAGCTCTGCAGCACTTTGTGGGCGGAGTTTATGCAGATTTCCAGGCTACAGGATCCACCTACACACACTGGCAGCACAATCTGCATCTGCAGGCTGTATGGTGAAGCGGGGAAAAGTCTTCGTGCTTCACCTTTCTGTGCACCGCCGGCCTGAAGGAGGGGAAGAGCACTGGGAGCTGAGCAGTGAGAGACAGGACCGCAGCTCCCAGCGCTCCAGCAATGAGCGCTTCCATCTGTATTGGTGGAAACTATCATTGCGTCTGGCACCCCCCTGATAGCCGGCACCCGGGGAGGACCGCCCTTCATGTCCCTCCCCTAGCCCCCCCCCCCCCACCTTAGTACGCCACTGTTGTTGGCTGTTTGCATTAAAGTTGTCATGTTTGGTCAGTATTTATCTTATTTTTATTACCAACTTTCCTAACAGAAAATTTTACTGAAAATGTAACTAAAAGCAAAACTTATATTTTTAAGTTACTGAACTTTATGGCCCTTTAGAGCTGAATGTTAAGAATGTAGTGAATGTTTTTGAAAAGTATAACTTTCCTTTTTCCCTATTTTCTATATACCCAAGAATAAATGGAATGGCAAGAGCATGCTATTGGAATTAGTGAGAACATTTTCTTATCAAAGAATAGAAAAAGAAATAAGTAGTGACATCTCTGATTAAACGTAAGTGCCAAACAGACAAAAACCTCATATGTCACAGGTTATGTAAAACTACAGTCAATTAAAACTCAATCAATTCTTCAGATGTAACCACTTGCTCTAATCAACATAATTAAGCTGAAAACATTGGAAAATACTGAAAGGGAACATGGCACACATACATAAAGCATCTGCTTTTTCAATTTCATCAAAAGAGATTCGAATATTTCAAGATAACATCTTCTGCTATAATTAAATATGTCACAGCGCCATCGTTTTTGAAAACTCTTTTTGCCTTAAAGGGGAACTAAGGCCAAAATACAAATACAAAAAATAACAACTAATAAAACATAACATCATATCCTTATGTGTCTTTATTATTTGCTCTGTTTCGTTAGATATCACAATTCAGAACATGAAAAATACTATAGAGAAACAGTGTATTGTTCTCTCAGGCTGCAGCCACGTATATTACTTTTCCTCCTCCCCTGTCTCATGCTAGTGCACGTGAGCCAGTAAGTTTGGAGAGGAGTGCTGGGTTTTTTCTAGGTAACTGGCCTGGAACTGTAATAAATTACAGAATATTAAATCTACCAAGATATTTTCCTCTCCCCATTCCTAAATAGTGCATTAGCAAGCCATATTTGCCTTTAAACTTCCTGGGAAAGCTGGATTACAACATATGGATCTATTCTGGAGTCTGCCTAGATATTGCCGCAGCTAGAAATACTTTCAGGTTCCTAGGAAAGTTGAGTTACAATCATGCTGTAGTAGACTGCAGAATACTAAATCTACCACGATTAATCCCCATCCCCACTCCCAAATAGTGTAACAATTATGTAGATTTTTGTCTCAGCTTATTGATAAAGCTGGGTTACTACCATATGGATCTGTAATAGAATGTGCAGAATACAAAATCTACCAATATAAATCCCCCTCCTCACATCTAAATAGTGCCATTGCTAGGCACATTTGCCTTTCATGTCCTTGGAAAAGCTGGAATACCACCATGAGGAACTGTAATAGGCTGCAGAATACTAAATTTTCCAAGAAAAAAAACAAAAAAAAACTCCTCAATTCTAAATAGTGCGCTGTACATTGTATAATGGATGTGTTCGGCATTACAACCCAGGCCTATTCACTTAAATGGGACTTAGCTGCACATAGGCCATGTTACTGATGAACATGACATCACTTTCCTAGAAAGAGGCTGCAGTGCTAGCCACCCTCTTTAAACAGCTGATTGGCTGCAGTGCAGGGAGCCAGAACCCCATCAAACAGATGTAACTTGCTTTTATTAACTATATTTTGGATTCTTTGTTTAAACATTGCATTTTTGTTGTGTTAAAAAAAAATCTGATAAAAATACTGTACATTCCATAAGTATTTTTACAGTGATTTCCGAGTACCGTACTCAGATTTTCTTCAGCAGTTTCATAGAAATTATTGGAATGAGAGAGAGCATGCTTGACTGCTACTCCATTAATATAGGGGGGCACATTGACCCCCACTCTCTTGATTGATGGAGATCCCAGCAGCTGGACCCCCACTGATCAGACACTTAAGCTGCATTTAAATGAGACAATAATTGCCAAGATTATCGTTCCCGTCAATCTGCCCCTGTAAATGTTCCACCAATCACCTGATAAACGAGCTAATCGCTTGTTCATCCGGTGATCCTGTCATTGATGCAGGCACCACCGATCAAAGTTTCTGGGCAGCAGATTGTGTGGTCTAAACAGCGATCTTCTGCTCAGAAACCATGAATCTATGTGAGGATGAGGGATCTCTCATCTTCGTTCACTGAACAAACAGCTGTCTGTCAGAAAGGAACGGTTCCTTCCCGACAATTAGCTGTAGTGTTGTGTAATTGCTGTGAGGGAGGTTGAACTTGATGGACCTGTCTTTTTTAACCTATTTACCTACTGTATGTAAGGATTGTGTTGATTAAATTAAATCTTGAGCTGTTTTTCACTGATACCTCACATATATTTAAACTAGTACAATTTTAACATAAAAACGTGTTGGTGGCACACATGTGGTAACACCGTACTCAGGAGAAGTAGGGCAATGTGTTTAGGTATGTATTTTTACATATACCTATGCTGGATGAGAGAAATATCTCTGTAAATTGACAACTTTTTCCATTTTTTTATACAAAGTTGTCAATTTACAGAGATATTTCTCTCATCCAGCATAGGTATATGTAAAAATACACACCTATACACATTGCCCTACTTCTCCTGAGTACGGCGATACCACATGAGTGACATTTTTTTGCAGCCAAGATGCGCAAAGGGGCCCTAATTCCAAGGAGTACCTTTAGGATTTCACAGGGCATTTTTACGCATTTGGATTCCAGACTTCTTCTCACGCTTTAGGGGCCCCTAAAATGCCAGGGTGTATTTTTACATATAACCATGCTGGGTGTGAAAAATATCCCTGTAAATGACAACTTTTTCCATTTTTTTATGCAAAGTTGTCAATTTACAGAGATATTTCTCTCACCCAGCATCGGTATGTGTAAAAATACACCCCAAAACACATTGCCCTACTTCTCCTGAGTATGGCGATACCACATGTGTGACACTTTTATGCAGCCAAGATGCGCAAAGGGGCCCTAATTCCAATCAGTACCTTTTAGGAGGGCATTTTTACGCATTTTTCTTCTCACGCTTTAGGGCCCCTAAAATTCCAGAACAGTATAAATACCCCACATGTGACCCCATTTTAGAAAGAAGACACCCCAAGGTATCCTGTGAGAGGCATGGCGAGTTCATAGAAGACTTTTTTTTTTTGCACAAGTTAGCGGAATTTGATTTTTTTTGTTTTTTCTTACAAAGTCTCTCTTTCCGCGAACTTGTGACAAAAAGTTAAATCTTTCATGAACTCAGTATGCCCCTCAGCGAATACCTTGGGGTGTCTTCTTTCCAAAATGGGGTCACATGTGAGGTTTTTGTACTGCTCTGGCATTTGAGGGTTTCCGCAATCTTTACATGTATGGGCAGCATTAGGAGTTTCTGCTATTCTCCTTAGGCCTCATGCACACGACCGTTGTTTGTTTCCGCGTCCGTTCCATTTTTTTTCACGGATAGGATGCTTCCCCATTCATTTCAATGGGTCCGTCAAAAAATGCGGATGGTCAACCGTTTTCCTTCCGCTTCCGTGATCCGTGTTTTCATTCCGTCAAAAAAATAGTGGATGTCCAATTTTTTTCACGGTCGCGGACAAGGATAGGCATTTTTACAATGATCTGCCATAAAAATCGGATCCGTCAAAAAAAACGGTCCGTCATCCGTTTTTTTGACGGACGCGAAATTTCAAGGAGGAGCGGACGCGGAGGCAGGCAACGGTCGTGTGCATGAGGCCTTATATGGAGCATACGGGTAATAAGATTTTTTTTTTCCGTTCAGCCTCTGAACTGCATCGATCGATGTGGATGAAAAAATCTCTGCCAAAAAATATGCAAAAAAAAAAAAAGAGGGGCCTAGCGATTGCCAGGACACAGGGGCTCCGTCCAAACATCCATACCCACTTCAGCTCCTATGTCCTGGCAAACGTGATTTCTCCATTCACATCGATCCATCGATCGTTGTGGAGGAAGACATCTTTGCCAGATTTTTTATACAAAGTGTTTGCCAAAGCATATGAACTCCAACACCACTTCTCAGCTCATATGCCTGGGCAAACGTACCTGTACTGCGGAGAAGAAATCTCGTCCTGCAGCGCCGCATACACCGACTTCACGTGTCTTCTGACAGCAGCGCAATGCTTCTCTCAGAATGCACATTAGTGCTGCAGCGTTTTCATCGGTTGGTCCAGCTGGAAAATAAAGGGTGGTTAGTAAAAAAAAAAGAAGAAAAAAAAGAACAGCAGGCTCATAAATTTGAACGTTACGAACTTTATAAACTTGAACATCATAAAACTTCTAAAACCTAAACTAACTCAAGATTTCTTTTTCTTGCTACCTGTTTAATTTTTTTTTTCTTTTCACTCTTTATTTTCCTTGCAGAAACCTCTCCTCTCCCATAGGACAATGTGTAAAGTGTAAATCGCACAGAGATGGTGCGAAGTACATTATGCACTTTATCCCAAGTGAAAGGAGAAGTTTCTACCGTTTCACATAGCTGCAGTAGCACACTAGCACCCCTGTGTGTTAGGGTCTCTCAAAACCTAGTCACTTGAGAGACCCTAGATCCTGATTGTAAAAACTACCTGTGTCCTGCGGTCCCTATGTCCCTAAGTGTACCTGAGTGTGGTACTTCCGGAAACACTCCCCTAGGCATAGGGCAGGGTGGTCAGGACAGTCAGAACAGAAATAGCGGGTGTCACGCCTTATTCCACTCCTGCTACAGACACAACATTTTTTTCGGGGTGGCGGTTGGGTTGAGGTACCAGCAACGACACTGGGGAAGTGTCGCTCATGTAGACGGCTCACTACACTGGGGTTTCGGGCCAATGAACCTCCTGGATACAGGAGGTTCTCGATGATCTCTTCCTGAAATTTGAGGAAGGATCCTGTTCTCCCAGCCTTACTGTAGAGAACAAAACTATTGTACATAGCCAATTGAATAAGATATACAGACACCAGCGTCTGTTCTTTCGGGAAAGCAAATATGGTGCCAACATCTGGTCATTGAAGTCCACCTCTCCTATGAGCAAATTATAGTCGTGGGCCAAGAGGGGCTTTTCAATGACACTGGTTGCCCGTTCAATTTGGACTGTCGTGTCTGCGTGAATGGAGGAGAGCTTGTAAACATCACGCTTGTCTCTCCATTTCACCGCGAGCAGTTCTTCGTTACACAAGGCAGCCCTCTCCCCCCTTGCAAGACGGGTGGTAACGAGCCGTTGGGGGAAGCCCCGGTGACTAGGTCGCGCGTTGCCACAGCAGCCAATCTGTTCTAGGAACAAATGCCTGAAGAGGGGCACACTTGTGTAGAAATTGTCCACATAAAGATGGTACCCCTTGCCGAATAAAGGTGACACCAAGTCCCAGACTGTCTTCCCACTGCTCCCCAGGTAGTCAGGGCAACCGACCGGCTCCAGGGTCTGATCTTTACCCTCCTAGACACGAAATTTGTGGGTATAGCCTGTGGCCCTTTCACAGAGCATATACAATTTGACCCCATACCGGGCGCGCTTGCTTGGGATGCATTGTTTCAAGCCAAGGCGCCCGGTAAAATGTATTAGGGACTCGTCTACGCAGATGTTTTGTGCAGGGGTATGCAAATCTGCAAATTTGGTGTTGAAGTGGTCTATGAGGGGCTGAATTTTGTGGAGCCGGTCAAAAGCTGGGTGGCCTCTGGGACGAGAGGTGCTGTTGTCACTAAAGTGCAGGAAACGCAGGATGGTCTCAAATCGTGTCCTGGACATGGCAGCAGAGTACATGGGCATGTGATGAATTGGGTTCGTGGACCAATATGACCGCAATTCAAGCTTTTTTGTTAGGCCCATGTTGAGGAGAAGGCCCAGAAAAGTTTTAAATTCGGAAACTTGGACTGGTTTCCACCGGAAAGGCTGGTCATAGAAGCTTCCGGCGTTGGCGGTTATAAATTGAGTGGCATAAAGGTTTGTTTCTGCCACGACTAGGTCAAAGAGCTCCACAGTGAAGAACAGCTCAAAAAACCCCAGTGCCGATCCGATCTGAGCTGTCTCCACCCAAACTCCTGACTGGGCGGTGAAAGGGGGAACTAATGGTGCGCCTGAAGATGGCGGTTGCCAATCAGGGTTTGCCAGCACCTCAGGGATTCTAGGGGCTCTACGGGCCTGTCTGCGCTGTAGCTGCGACGGGGAACTATTGCACATGCCACCGTACCAGCTTCAACTGCCCTTATGGTGCTCGCCACTTCACCATGTTCTACGGCAGTGCTGGTAGTAGGTCCAGGATGGGCTGCGCTGCTGGTGTATGCCTCACCATGTAATCCGACAGCGCCAGCCCCACTCTGCTGCCCTTGAAACGGATCCTGCGCAACCTTTGGTCTAGCGACAAGGGGCCGGGTACGCCTGGTGGTATCAGGGACCTCAACCTCCTCGTCCGAACTTTGGGTCAGACTGCCACTGCTTTCTACTGGTTCATATTCTGACCCGCTAGATTCATTAGATGAGGGTTCCCATTCCTCATCCGACTGGGTCATAAAACTAAATTTAGGGGGTATTCCCTGAGACTACCCAAGAAAAAAAGCAAGCCTGTCTTACAAATGGGAGGCTAGCGAAGTACAGGAAGCCGCTGCGATTGATAAAAAAGATCAAAACAGATTTTTTTTATCGCCGCAGCGCTTGTGAAGTGATTGTGCAGTGATAAAAGAAAAATTAAAAATTTTGTCACTGCGGCGGGGCGGGCGTGGGTGAACGCACGTGTGGGCGACCGATCAGACCTGATCGGGCAAACACTGCGTTTTGGGTGGGGGGCGAACTAAAGTGACACTAATACTATTATAGATCTGACTGTGATCAGTTCTGATCACTTACAGATACTATAAAAGTACAAATGCTGATTAGCCCTACGCTAATCAGCATTTGGGGGGGGGTTAATTGGGGTGATGGGGGGTGATCTGGGGCTAAATATGTGGTGATTGGTGTACTCACTGTGACATGTGCTCTGTTCTGGGTCCAACCGATGAAAAGGACCCAGCACAGAGCACAGAAGCCATTTAATGCATTATATTTATAAATATAATGCATTATATGGCTTGTGATTAGTTTTTTTAAAAGTCACCAGCCTCCCAGCACCGATCATTGGCTGGCAGGCTGGTGACAAACGTTTTCTGATCCTGCCCCGATCTTCTGTGCGCACAGATCGCGAAATCTCGCCTTTCGCGAGATGATGCGCCCACGCATCAATGAGGAGTAACTGGGCCACCGAGATCACGTGATCCTGCGTGCGGCGGTCCAGAGCAGGTTAAATTCTCTGTAGACAAGTTGTATTTTTTAGTGGCACCATAAAATTTGCCATGTTAAGTACTGGAAAATGGTAAAAAAATCTCTGCAGGATAAAACACCATGTTTTTTTGAATTTTGTTTTTACAGCATTCACTGTGTGCCAAAATTAACATGACAACATTATTCTGCAGGTCAGCTCAATTACAGCAGTACCAGAATTATAGTTTCAAATTAATCTTACTTTAGACTTTTTTGGATGCTTCAATGTTAATTATGTTTATTTGTATTCCAAAAATAAAAAACACCGTAGTTTGATTTCATGATAAGATTTGTCAATGTCCAATAGCGCTTTACACCAGTAGCTCATACGATATATGGCTTAAGATGTAGAGATGTAGCGGTTACCCCATTCACATCAGTCCTTTGTTCCTCCTGCTATATATCATCTACTATTGGTACAAACACCCATTTACAGGTCATATCGGACGCAGGTGCCAAGGATCAGTGGAGTGCAGAGAGTGTTCCCCTGTCATTGCAATAAAAGGGGTATTGGCCCCATATTTTATTAATAATATTAAAGGTTATGTTTTAAGGGGATTGACTTTGTTGGAATTGGAATTTTTGATTATCCCCCAAATTTTGTATAAATACTGGTTGGAGTTGGTGTTTATTTTTATTGTCTTTTTATATGTAATAGTGGGAAATACTTTTCTTTTACTGTAATTGTTAGTCCCTTTAGACAAATTTGGCATGTAATTCTCAGATTACTTGCACAATAGACAGCAATAGAATACTTTTATTTAGCCATGCCACAGACAGAGCTTAACAGCCAGCTTACCGGCCTGTGAAACTTTACAAAGACTCAGGCTGTCATAGCAACTGATCGAAGACTGGCTATTTTGCCATCTGGGCTCTGATTGGAAGACAAAGAGATCGCATCTCCCTCTGACTAACCCCACAGATGGGGTTACAATTGACCTCAGCATCTGAGGGGTTAAATGACCAGGATCGGCATTATCTCTGATATTGGTCATTTTGATTGCCAGCTGTATTACACAGCCAGCAAAAACCACATGTGGAGTAGGCTCAGCTCGTGAGTCTTCTCTATGCAACAGTCACGCACCTTACATACAGGCATGTCAAAAGTCATAAACTGGTTAAACAATAGGCAGAGCATGGGTGAGAGGGTCAAGGTCTGTACTGTTTAAGATTTAAGATAACATATGCTAAAAAACCAACATAAATTAAACTGGAATTTTCCGCAGTATATACAGTATAAGGACATAACTTCATGGCATATTCTTTTTAATTTTTACCTGTCCCTCATTCATCAGCTTCTGCCATCCCACTCAGACAGTTACCCATACCTCACATGGCAGATGCAGTGCTCTTTTACCTACATCCCAACCTGATGTGTGCACTTCTTTTCCTGTTCAGCTGCATTTACTATTATGTAGCTGAACAGGAAAAGAAGCGCACACATCGGATTGTGCAAAAAAGCCTGCAGCCTGTGTGATAGCATTGGAAACAGCGGCTTCAGCCAAGCGAGGTATGGATACGTTTCAAATAAACAGTTTTTCTCCCACAGGTTAGAAGAAAGGGCAGTTTTATAATAAAAAAAAAGACTGGACTAAACAGATACTAGTGTGTACACATCTTCAACTCCCAGCTGAATTGATTAATGCTGCTCTCCAGGCTGCTGCACACTGTGGTTCCACAATGCAAGTAATTTCTCTGATCTACTGCCTTTGCTGTTATTTAATTAATAACATAGAAAGCTGCTCAAATCCCTTTTTGATATGATATATACAATAAGATTTCATCATGATGTCAATTGACTGCAGTTGCTTGATAAATTGTGATGACTAAGTAAAGATTTACTGCACTGTATGTAAGTGTTTCCCTATGTGAGACTTGATTTCTCACTTTAAGGTTTTAAACTATTGATCTTCTTAGTTTTTCGTAGTAGCCTGCTCTTAATGGAGACTGATTCTTTTCATTACTGCTACAGTGAGTGAGAAGAATCTGAATATTGAAGAATATTGTATTTGCAAATCTAATCTAGTTATTGCTTGTCTTTTAATTTATTACTTTTAGGGATGAGCGAATCGACTTCGGATGAAACATCCGAAGTTCATTTGCATAAAACTTTGTTTCAATACTGTACGAAGTGAGCTTTCCATACAGTATTAAGAATATATTGACTCCGATGAGCCGAAGTTATTACTTTGCAAAGTCTCACAAGACTTTGCGTAATAACTTCATAAATTGACTTCTACTGTAAAAAAAAATTTTTGTTGCTTTCAGAGGCTCCACTCACGCCCCTTCATGTGCTCAACTGGCACTGACTGATAGGACAAAATAGTGAAGACATACTCACACATAGCCCTGTATTCTCACTGGAGCTTGTTCAGTGCACGCACACATGTCTCCATGGCACACATCAGGCAAACTAAATTTTTCTAAACATTAATTTTTTAGACCTGGTTTAGGCTGGGTTCACATCATTTCATTTTCCATTCTTTTTATCCATCAGAAGAATAAAAAAAAATAAAAAAAATTGGTCCTGTAAAAAAAAAAAAAAAGTAACATAGTAACATAGTATATAAGACCGAAAAAAGACATCCGTCCATCGAGTTCGGCCTGTTTCCTACAAGTTGATTCAGAGGAAGGCAAAAAAAACCCTGTGAGGCAGAAGCCAATTTTCCCCACTTAAGGGGAAAAAAAATCCTTCCCGACTCCAATCAGGCAATCAGAATAACTCCCTGGATCAACGACCCCTCTCTAGTAGCTATAGCCTGTAATATTATTACACTCCAGAAATAAATCCAGTCCCCTCTTGAATTCCTTTATTGTACTCACCATCACCACCTCCTCAGGCAGAGGGTTCCATAGTCTCACTGCTCTTACAGTGAAGAATCCTTTTCTATATTTGTGTGCAAATCTTCTTTCCTCCAGACGCAGATGATGTCCCCTTGTCACAGTCACAGTCCTGGGGATAAATAGATGATGGGACAGATCTCTGTACTGACCCCTGATATATTTATACATAGTTATTAGATCTCCCCTTAGTCGTCTTTTTTTAAAGGGAATAACCCTAATTTTGATAACCTTTCAGGGTACTGTAGATCCCTCATTCCAGTTATTACTTTAGTTGCCCTCCTCTGAACCCTCTCCAGCTCTGCTATGTCTGTCTTGTTCACAGGAGCCCATAACTGTACACTGTACTTCATGTGTGGTCTGACTAGTGATTTGTTAAGTGGTAGGACTATGTTTTCATCACGGGCATCTATGTCCCTTTTGATGCAACCCATTATCTTATTGGCCTTGGCAGTAGCTGCCTGACACTGGTTTTTGCAGCTTAATTTGCTGTTTATTAAAATTCCTAGATCCTTTTTGCATGTCAGTGTTACCGAGTGTTTTACCATTTAATATGTACGGGTGACTTGCATTATTCCTTCCCATGTGCATAACTTTACATTTGTCAGTGTTAAACCTCATCTGCCATTTTTCTGCCCAAGCCTCCAATCTATCTAGATCCCTCTGTAGCAGAAAACTGTCCTCTTCAGTGTTAATTGCTTTACACAGTTAAAACATGGATCATGTAAGAAAATGGATCTTGAGCATCCGTTATGCACATTTTGCATATGATTTAGCTATTTCCGTCTGAGATCCATTTTATTTAGATGGGAAAAAAAGTCCTGCACACATGCATGCAAGAATTTTGTTTTCCATCTAAACAACAAATTTTAAACAGGGTCCTTTTTTTGCATTCTCTGATGGATCAGAAGAATGGAAAATGAAATGGTGATGTGAACTCTCCCTTACACTGCTTTTAAGGCTCTAAGGGTTGCAGCCATGCTGTGGTGAAGAGCTGCTCAGCCAAATAGCCTGCAGCTGCCTTTTATTTAATAATGAAGACCGCACTGTATAGTCGGTCTTCATTGGTAATGGCCATGCAGAACATTTAATGTACCTTTAAACCTTGCTAGTATGGGGTTTGACCGGTTACGTGGGGGCACAATATGCTCACATATACACTTCTCCAACCCCAGAGTTCTCCTGCCCTACAGATGGGAGCACTTCTTCTGCCATCTGCTTTTCCTCCTTTACACATCTTCTAATATCGATGAGAATATGTCATCACCGAACATCTAGCTCCTCCTCTCTCTGAATCTTGCTGACTTTTCTAGGAAGTAAAGCCCCTTTCACACGGGCGTGATTTCCGCGCGGGTGCAATGCGTGAGGTGGACGCATTGCACCCGCACTGAATCCGGACCCATTCATTTGTATGGGGCTGTGCACATGAGCGGTGATTTTCACGCATCACTTCTGTGTTGCATGAAAATCGCAGAATGCTCTATATTTGGCGTTTTTTACACAATGCAGGCCCAATAGAAGTGAATGGGGCAGCGAGAAAATCGCAAGCATCCGCAGGCAAGTGCGGATGCAGTGCGATTTTCCCGCATGGTTGCTAAGAGACGGGACCCATTCTTTTTTATTTTCCCTTATAACATGGTTATAAGGGAAAATAATAGCATTCTCAATAAAGAATGCTTTGTAGAATGTGGATTAAGGGGTTAAAAATAAAAAAACGAACTCACCTTAGCCACTTGATTGCGTAGTTGGCGATCTCTCTTCTCTTTTCAAGCATTAGCTGCAGTCTAAAGGACCTGTGATGATGTCACATCACATGGTCCAATCACATGGTCCGTGATGGACCATGTGATTGAACCATGTGATGTGACATCATCACAGGTCCTTTAGACTGCAGCTAACTCACAGCATCATAGATTATGAGTAGAGATGAGTAAAGTTCTCCAAAATTCGATTTGGCTGCTTCACAAAAATAAAATAAAAAATCAAGCAAAATGGCCTCAGCAGCCTCTTCACGCTAAAAATGAATGAGGTAAGTATGATTTTTTTATTTTATTTTACTGCCATTTCAGGGAAAATTTCCACAAAGCATGAGGAAATTCAGCTTTGCAGCAAATCTAACTTTTTCCAAAATTCAGATTGAAGTCCGCTCTGTGAATTTTGATTCGTTCAACAGTAATCATGAGTATAAGTTCAGCTCAGAATTTTTTTTCCCCGCCCACATACAGCTATCTGAAAGTGGCCTAAGGGTGCTGGCACACAGTGCAGTTCTGACATGCATTCAGGATGCAGTTTTTTATTGTAGCTAGCTAAATCATTCCCACTATGCAGAACCCCAAGGTTTAACAAGGCTGCTAAATTGAAAACTGCATCCTTAATGCATGTCAGAACTGCACTGCGGGCCAGCATACTAAGCCAATAACAATAATCATTCAAAAAGAAACCTATATAAAACTATCACATTGTTACATTATTTTATAAGGAAAATAAATCCACTTTCTCACTGGCACAGACCTCTTTAACTGAGGGCATTGAGGGCAAATATATCATGGTTGCTTCACACCTCCTGGCATTCAGTAATAAGAATCTAAGTAGAACTGCAGTAGCTTTACCAGAGACAATACATTTTTAGTAAATATTAGTATTGGTCATAGAAAATGTACAAAGTTGAAAACAAATACAAGGCCCTTTCTTCCTGACATTATTGGGCAATGGGCCTCTATCAAATGTCCTACGAGAACAAAGCCAGTTGCCCCTGCACTAGGTGGGGTCTCCCAACTATGATGTTTTGAAGTCTCTTTTCTTTTTAGCAGTTCAGCCAAGCAAAGCCACTTTAGTTTGTAAGGCACTATAATTTATTAGTGGTAATGTAGGAAGCATAAAAACACCACCTTATTTATGTTAGGCCTAAGCTAAATAAGGCTGGATTCACACTTAGGCCTCTTTCAGACGGGCGTCACAGGTGAGGGCCGGATGCGATGTGGACACATTGCGGGAAACCTGTGCGACTAGGGACCCAATTTCAGTCAGTTTGAACTGCGATTGTGTTCAAGTGCAATGCGTTTTGAACACACGTGAGAAAAAACTGAATGTGGTACCCAGACCCGAACTTCTTCAATGAAGTTCGGGTTTAGGTTAGGTGTTGTGTAGATTTCATTATTTTCCCTTATAACATGGTTATAAAGGAAAATAATAGCATTCTTAATACAGAATACTTACTTAAATGTGTCTTAAGGGGTTAAAAATAAAAAATAAATTACTCACCTCATCCAATTGATCACGCAGCCAGGCATCATCTTCTTTCTTCTTCTTTGAGGGCCTGCAAAAGGTCCTTATTATTAGTATATATATTTTTTTTTACCCACATTTACGTAAGCATTTTGTATTAAGAATGCTATTATTTTCCTTTATAACCATGTTATAAGGGAAAATTATACAGTAAATTGACTTTTATCAATTTACTTACATCTTCTTCTAGCAACCAAGCGTGAAAATCACATTGCATCAGCACTTTCTTGCGGATGCTATGCGATTTTCATGCAGCCTCATTCATTTCTGCGCTGTGAGAAAAAAACGCTGAATATAGAACATGCTGAGATTTTCACGCAACGCACCATAGATGCGTGAAAATCACCGCTCATGTACACAGCCCCATTGAAGTGAATGGGTCCGAATTCACTATGGGTGTAATGCGTTCATGTCAGGTATTGCACCTGCGCTGAATTCTCGCCCGTGTGAAAGGTTTCTTAGTGTTTTTTTCTGGTGTTTTTGACACATTTTTGGTGCATTTTTTCAATTACACCTCTAGGGTTTTTTTTTTTTTTAGAGCTGTTTTTTCAAATGCTATGGCTTTTTTGTTTCTATGGAGCTTCTTTTTTTTTTTTACAACACAGCATGCTCTAGCTATAGAGTTTTTTTTTAACACTGTTTTGCGCTTTTGATTTTACCAAATCTCACCATCTACTAGAGCTTCAAACGTGAGTCTACAATCATTTTGGCTGTCTCAAACATAAATTGGACTTGCAGTTATTTAGCATATGATTAGTTATGCAGATTCTTGTCATGTAACTGCATTGTTACTGTTTTGCTCCCACATTCCCTAATAGCTCAGTGTGTTATAAGGTTTATTTGCAAGCAAAAGGTCACTGGTTCAAATCCAGGCCATGAAGATTTCCCCAAAAAAGACAAACAGCATCATCCAGCTTAGATAGCAGTATTTTGTAATTGTGAAATCACGTATTGTATATCAATGCAAGCACTGTGTGACACACATTACACAACAGTGGACAGTAGAAGATTGGAAATGGGCGATTTGGAACGATGAGATGAAAGTCAATAGATGGGGCTCTGTTGGGTGCAAACGGGTCTGGAAGAAACAAGGGAAAAGGGGGCTAACTAATTGAGAAATCGAAGGAACTTGTGAGGGTGTCACAGTCTGGGGCCCCCAAGATAAAACATATGATACTCCAATTGGATACATCTGTGACTACATTAAATAAGCTATAGTGATATAACATGCAGTTTGTGTGACTGGCCACTAGAGGCCCTTAGTCGGAAAGCCCCCTTAGAACTAATGAAGCGAGATGTTGACAATTAATATATAAAAAGAAAAGCAATCTTATAGCTGCATTTGATTGGCTTTCTTATTGAAATAGTAGCTTCTAATTTATTTTGTGCATTTTGTTATTTTGTTGCCATGTCCTAACTTCCTGGGAAAAGCTACAGGGGCTGGAGAAAGGAAGTGGCAGGAGGACAGAGAGTTGGCAGTTGGAGAGAGCAATGGATTCAGACGTGTCTGCTAAATTGTTGACCTGAGGTGTCCTGTGATCAGCCAGAGATTGAAAGCTTGATCCACAGCAAGCAAGGGACGAATGGTGAATATCTGCTGCCTGCTAAAGAGGATCTGTAGTCTTTATTTATAATCAGGAGCTGAGGAGACCAGAGGTCTACCTGCCCTGAGACCAGCGGTGAATCATCATCAAGAAAACCAAGCTGCCATTCAAGCCTGCACTGGAGATCTCAGCCTGAAGCATTTTACACTCGGTTAGTGCACACTTTTAATGGGACTTAAAAGGTACCTGCAATCAGGGTGAGGTCAAGTTTTGGCGCCGCTGCAGCAATTAAAGCTTTACTGCGACAGCAAGTGGCTCCACATCCCGGCTCTGGAGTTACAAATAGCCACATGGAAGTTCAAGGGAGTCTAGCTGAGGTGGGGGAGTGGGCACAACCGGCACTGGGGGTGATAGTGTGGGATTTTTCTGTATTTGGCCTCTGTGAGCCACAGTGCCCCTCAGCCGAGATCCCAGGTACACAGACCCCAAATTTAGTGTTGATTCCTAGTGGCTTCGATTCGCTGTGTTTGGTTAGGAGATCCTGCCAAATTTAGTGGCATTTAGGCAAAATATGAATATTTAAAGGTACAGTACCTAAATTTGGGAATTCCTGGTTGGGGTCCCACTGTGGACAATCTTGGGTTGCTAACAACCCAGAGAGATTGTATCACCACTTCAGTACACCAGACCACACCTCACTTCGTGTGGTCTGGCTGGATCACGATGTACAAACCGGATTCCAAAAAAGTTGGGACACTAAACAAATTGTGAATAAAAACTGAATGCAATGATGTGGAGATGGCAAATGTCAATATTTTATTTGTAATAGAACGTAGATGACAGATCAACCGTTTAATCCGAGTAAATGTATAATTTTAAAGGAAAAATATGTTGATTCAAAATTTCACGGTGTCAACAAATCCCAAAAAAGTTGGGACAAGTAGCAATAAGAGGCTGGAAAAAGTAAATTTGAGCATAATGAAGAGCTGGAAGACCAATTAACACTAATTAGGTCAATTGGCAACATGATTGGGTATAAAAAGAGCTTCTCAGAGTGGCAGTGTCTCTCAGAAGCCAAGATGGGTAGAGGATCACCAATTCCCACAATGTTGCGCAGAAAGATAGTGGAGCAATATCAGAAAGGTGTTACACAGCGAAAAATTGCAAAGACTTTGCATCTATCATCATCAACTGTGCATAACATCATCCGAAGATTTAGAGAATCTGGAACAATCTCTGTGCGTAAGGGTCAAGGCCGTAAAACAATACTGGATGCCCGTGATCTCCGGGCCCTTAAATGACACTGCACCACAAACAGGAATGCTACTGTAAAGGAAATCACAGAATGGGCTCAGGAATACTTCCAGAAACCATTGTCAGTGAACACAATCCACTGTGCCATCCGCCGTTGCCAGCTTACAGTGAAAAGAAGAAGCCATTTCTAAGCAAGATCCACAAGCTCAGGCATTTTCACTGGGCCAGGGATCATTTGAAATGGAGTGTGGCAAAATGGAAGACTGTTCTGTGGTCAGACGAGTCACGATTCGAAGTTCTTTTTGGAAAT
Source organism: Bufotes viridis (assembly GCA_033119425.1). Taxonomy (NCBI): domain Eukaryota; kingdom Metazoa; phylum Chordata; class Amphibia; order Anura; family Bufonidae; genus Bufotes; species Bufotes viridis. Next base: position 510,099,452 of record CM065589.1, read on the forward strand.
CTGGGACGCCATGTCATCCGGACCAAAGAAGACAAGGACAACCCAAGTTGTTATCAACACTCAGTTCAGAAGCCTGCATCTCTGATGGTATGGGGTTGCATGAGTGCGTGTGGCATGGGCAGCTTGCATGTCTGGAAAGGCACCATCAATGCAGAAAAATATATTCAGGTTCTAGAACAACATATGCTCCCATCCAGACGTCATCTCTTTCAGGGAAGACCCTGCATTTTTCAACAAGATAATGCCAGACCACATTCTGCATCAATCACAACATCATGGCTGCGTAGGAGAAGGATCCGGGTACTGAAATGGCCAGTCTGCAGTCCAGATCTTTCACCTATAGAGAACATTTGGCGCATCATAAAGAGGAAGGTGAAACAAAGAAGGCCCAAGACGATTGAACAGTTAGAGGCCTGTATTAGACAAGAATGGGAGAGCATTCCTATTTCTAAACTTGAGAAACTGGTCTCCTCGGTCCCCAGACATCTGTTGAGTGTTGTAAGAAGAAGGGGAGATGCCACACAGTGGTGAAAATTACCTTGTCCCAACTTTTTTGGGATTTGTTGACACCATGAAATTCTGAATCAACATATTTTTCCCTTAAAATTGTACATTTTCTCAGTTTAAACTTTTGTTCCGTGATTTATGTTCTATTCTGAATAAAATATTAGAAGTTGGCACCTCCACATCATTGCATTCAGTTTTATTAGCGATTTGTATAGTGTCCCAACTTTTTTGGAATCCGGTTTGTACATTATGCTGTATATAGTTTTCTCTTCTAAAGTCATTAAAATTATTTTTGTTCACACAGCTCACTGTCTGTGCATTCATTCTTGTGTGGTTCACTGTATCCCAACGGACTCCCTCGGGTCCACCTCTTACAAACGGTCAAGTTCAGTGGAGGAAGCCTGATGATATGGGGTTGTTTCACAGCCAAAGGTGTTGGATACTTGTCCCGGATCGATGATGGTCTCAATGCTCAGCTGCATATTAGTATCCTACAAGACAGGTTACTTTTACACTTGAGTACTATGGGTACGGAAAGGATGACATAGTGTTCCAGCACGACAACAACCTGAAGCTTATGGGGAGATTGGTGAAAAAATGGTTCAATGACAATGAAATATAGGTTCTGGATTGGCCTGCACAGCCCCCAGACCTCAACCCAATTGAACACTTGTGGGTAAAGTTGAAGAAAAAGCTGTCCCTTTTGATTGTTAATGTACAATTCTCCATAAACACTAAAATAAGCAAACGGCATTACGATTTATACCTTATGTACTTTTGTTTTTGTCCTCTATGTAACAATGTTTCTTTCTTTATTGATTGGTATTTTTTAATTAAAACTATTTTTGACTCAATTTGCCAGTAAGTCCATCAGGTAAGATAGGGCAGGTACAATACTTTTTTTATTGCTTTATTGTTGAATTTTTAGTTCCATTCTGATTTGACATTATATCATGTGACCCACACTCTGACTATACAGATCCTATATCAACTTCAGCTTGGACTGGAAGTCAGTCTTTCTATGTATGTCGGTCCACACAGAAGACGCTGTAGGACTCAGATTTCTCAGTAAAGTATCTATCTATCTATATATCTATCTATCTAGCTATCTACTCATCCATCCATTATTAGTGTTGAGCGCTTTCATTTTTATTTGTTAATCCTTGTTGCTCTCTGGTTGTCTTCCCACTTCCCAAAATCTGTTCTTAACTGTCCGGAGGATTCCTGGCTCCCTGCCCGCTCCAGTCAAAGCTCATTGCCGCTTCTGCCGACTTCCTGTGTGCATGTGGACCATAAGAATGGTAACGCCTCCATGCTAAAATGTACTGTCGGACGTGAGAATCACGATCTCTCAAATTTGATTAAGTTGTATTAGCAATGCGATTAATACACCCTGTATTAGTCGCATTGCACATTCAACTTGCATCTGTGTAGAATTAACTAATATTGAGAATATAGCACTATATTCTCAATGTTCGTTATATTCTAGCAAGCCAACCATTAAGAACCCAGCTATAAGTTGAATTCGCAATGCGAACATATACTCGCATTGCAAATTCAAATTAGAGCTGAATTCCTAATGGTTGGCTTGCTAGAATATAACGAAGATTAAGAATATAGTGCTATATTTGATATTCGTTATATTCTAGCAATACAACCATTAGGAACTCAGCCCAAAGTTTAATTCGCAATGTGAGTACATGTTCACATTGCGAATTCAACTTAGAGCTGGGTCCCTAATGATTGGATTGCTCGAATTGACGAAGATAACAAAGATATCAAATATAGCACTATATTCTCAATCTTCGTTATATTCTGGCAGGGTGGATTTAAATCAAACTGATTTAAATCACGATTTAAATCATGATTTAAATCACTAGTCAGTAAGGCTTGATTTAAATCATAGTTTTCTACATAAAGCTACTTTCACAGTTGCGTTTGGGGATCCGCTTGTGAGATCCGTTTGAAGGTCTCACAAGAGGCCCCAAACTGGTCCGTTCAGCCCAAATGCATTCCGAATGGATGCGGATCCGTTCAGAATGCACTGGTTTGGCTCCATACAGCCTCCTTTCCGTTTTTGAGGCGGACACCAAAACGCTGCTTGCAGAGCCAAACGGATCCGTCCTGACTTACGATGTAAGTCAATGGGGACGGATCTGTTTGCATTGACTTTCAATGGGGGTCAGAACGTATTCGTTTGGGACTTAGCATTTTTTTCCACATGTAATACAAACCGATCCGTTCTGAACGGATGCATTGGTTTGTATTTTCAGTGCGGATCCGTCTCTACAAGTACTGGACGGACCCGCACCGAACGCAAATGTGAAAGTAGCCCTAAGACTAATTTTTGCTGGTATAACTTATAATATGCAAGTAGATGAAGATTTGCTGTGAAGAAGAGGCATATGATCTCTGCTGAGTCAAATTCAGTTTTGAGAACTGCTAAAGTAAACCAAGCATCTGTGATAATATCTTGTAGGCAGAGAAACTGCCCAATAATCTAAGAAAAACCTCTAGAAGAGCATGACATTGTGAATGGATTAATGGAATTTATTTACAAAAAAAAAAAAATATAAACATATACAGCCTTATTCTACATAATTAAAAAACTAATTTATTTCATGATGGAATAACCTTTGGATGGTAATATATTTTCCTCAAAAAAAAATCATTGATTTTTATCCACCCTGTATTCTAGCAATAAAACCATTAGGAACTCAGTTCTAAGTTGAATTCACAATGAGAGTATATGTTTGCATTGCGAATTCACCTTAGAGCTGGGTCCCTAATGGTTGGATCAATCTTCGTTGACTCTACTAAGCTAACCTAATCGGAAATTTGCCTGTATACACTGTTCAAAGTTCAAATCGCAATACGCGAATATAAATTTGCGTAACATTCGCAATATATAGAGTCATGACGAATATTCAATTTTGACGAATATATATTCAATCGAATATTCGCGAAATATTGCACCTCCCACTCATAGCAAATTTTTACCGCGACAGAGGCCAATGTGATAACTAAACTGAAAAAGTTGTCCTCCACCAGTGTACTAAATGTCAAAATAAACAAGGCATGGATCTGAGAAGATTGTCACACTTCTCTGGCTTAATGCAATGAATAGATCTATCATTGATTACAGTGCCCTATCATGCCACTGCTGCTCTCTGTCTGCCTACCATCTGGTTCTTTACTATATGGCTGGTGCTGCTGCCAATATCATGTTACCGCCACTGTCTGCCTGCCTACCATACCAACTACTGCTGTCACTGCTACTGCCATCATGCCACTGCTGGTGTCTACCTGACTACCATTATTCTCTGTACTGTATGGCCGCTGTTGCCGCCACTGCTGACATTTTGCCACTGCCGCTGTCTTCCTGCTTACGTTCACCTTTTGGAAAGTATGGCCGCTATTTCTGCTACCGCCACTGTTGCAGCTGCTACTCCCTTCATTACCCGTACTGCCACAACCAATTCTGCTACACAGTCGCCACTACTACTACTACTACTACTACTACTACTACTACCCCTTAGCAGCCGCACACACATCTACTTCCTTGTCTGTTCCATGATGTGCTGTTACTGCTGCTGCTACTATTGCAGCCACATGCCACTATACCACTACCCTTTCAACATCCACGCTGTACTGCTGCTGAACCCAATTCAAAGCGAGAATTTTTCTAGACTTGTACAGATCAAGCCACTCTTTCTTCTGACATTAACGTGTATGTGTGTGTATGTGTGTATATGTAAATATGGGCAAGGATCTACCCCATTAGTGTTGAGTGCGAATATTCGAATAGTGAATTTTTTTACGAATATCGGCACTTCGCTAATTCGCAAATATTTAGAATATAGTGCTATATGTTCGTAAAAAACGAATATTCTTTTTTTTTTCACTCTGAACCCAAGATACCATTAACGATGATAAAGAATATAGCCGATATGTTCTCTATCTTCGTTAATTCTAGCTAAGCCAACCAATAGGACATTTATAGCTCATTCAAAGTTTCATTCGCAGTACGTGAATATTACGGAATGTAATATTCGTGTACTGCGAATGAAACTTTGAATGGGGTATAACTTTTCTATTGGTTGGCTTGCTAGAATTAACGAAGATAGAGAATATAGCGCTATATTTGTATTCGTTATCTTTGTTAATTCTAACAAGCTAAGTAAACTTGCCTATACACAGCTCTAAGTTGGATGAGCAATGCGAGAATATTAAGTAATATTACTGGTATTGTGCATCTAACTTAAAGCAGGGTATATGCAACTTACTTATTGTTTGGCTGGGTAGAAAGAATTAACAAATATGACGAATACGAATATAGTGCTATATTCTCTATATTTGCTAATTCTAGCAAGCCAATATGAAAGTTGCCTATAGACAGCTCTAAGTTGGATGCGCAATGCGAGAATATTACTTTACCTATTTTTTGCAATAAATAGAATACTGAGTCATTATTCTATTTATTGCAAAAAAGAGGCAAAGTAATATTCTCGCATTGCGCATCCAACTTAGACCTGGGTACAGTCAAATTTCCTATTGGCTTGCTAGAATTAGTGAATATAGAGAATATAGCGTTATATTCGTGTTCTGTTTCAGTATCTTGCATTGTGTATTGGTATACTCCTCTCTTCTCCTCCCCCCTCTGTTTCAGCTTCTAGTTGGTTCAGTCTAGCCACTTGCTGTTTCACTGTCATTGCTGCTTTGTGTGCTCTAATTCTGAGGAGATTCTGTGGAGAATCTGAGGATAATCTGTGTAGTATCTTATCTTCTTATCAAGGAGACTATTGTTGGCATAATTCTTTTACCGTCTGGATTCCCTGCATATCTTGTAATACAATCTCTGGATTAAAGACTACTTGATTAACTCCTGGGTGTCTGATGCGTAAACTGTAAGTTGAGAATGTCTGATTCAACAAGTCACCTCACAGATGCGTGATTGTATAAGGCTGACATTTCGAAACACCACAATTCGTATTAGTCATATTCATTAATTCTACCTAGCCAAACAATAGTAAAGTACTCCGCTCTAAGTAGGATGTGCAATGCGAGTAATTTTACTTAATATTCTCACATCGTGCATCCAACTTAGAGCTGTGTATAGGCAAGTTTACTTGGCTTGCTAGAAATAACAAAGATAACGAATACGCTATATTCTTTATCTTTGGTAATAGCGAAGATAAAGAATATTTAGCTATCTTCATTCTTAACGAAGATAACGTATATAACGCTATATTCGTATTCGTTATTTTTGTTAATTCTAACAATACGCTAATACTGCAAATGAAATTTTAATGGTGTATAACTTTCCTATTGGTTGGCTTGCTAGAATTAACGAAGATAGAGAATATAGCGCTATATTCAAAGTTTCATTCGCAGTAGGTGAATATTACATTACGTAATATTCACGTACAGTGAATGAAATTTTGAACGGCGTATAACCTATTGGTTGGCTTGCTAGAATTAACGAAGATAAAGAATATAGCGCAATATTCGTTATCTTCGTTAATTCTAGATTACCAACCAATAGGAAAGTTGCCTTTATACCCTGTTCAAAGTTAAATTCGCAATACGCGAATAATTTAATCGCATATTATTCGCAATAAATAGAATAATGGCGAATATTCGATTTTGACGAATATATGACGAATATTCAATTGAATATTCGCAAAATCGAATATGGCACCACTCCACTCATCATTATTCATTATCTCTTGTTTCTTTAAATAGGGTTATAAAAATAAAACCCCAACAACTGATATAAAATCAAAGAGGCTGCAATAGGTTTTAATTGTTATGCTCATTTATTACTAGGGAAGGATTAGGAAAAATATATTTCTGCTGGTTCAAACTGTAGCATTTATTTTGGATACAATCTGTGGACTATTGGCAGCTTTATACAAAACAGCTGTGCTTTTTTAGAACTTGTCTGCAATATTTGTGAATCATCTTCATCGTGGCTATGTTTCTATGGAAGACTTCTATTGACTGCAGAAATGTCTTTTGCCCTTATGACTCAGTATACTGATTTTCTATCTAAGTCACATGAATAGAAAATTAAAGCTATTAATCTGCAGAGTAAAATTAATACAATATTTTACACAATCTCTAATTGTACGCTTTGTTTGTTTTCAGCCGCCATTTGCAAGGGAAAAGCTTTATTTCTGCATATATGCAAAAGCTTATAAATTCCAATGTAAGATTTCAAACTGAACAGCTGCTCAGAACCTGAGCACAATGAAAAGAGTCTTTTTTATGTTTCGTTAGCCATCCAGAACTAAATAGTCATTCATGTGGAAAGAATGAAAAGGAAGAACATGAATTTGCATATTCTAATAAATATGGTAATAAAATGGGTAAAATTTTAGATTTAAACATATATACTGTATTTCTTTTATTTTTTGGTAAAATGAAGGATCACTAATGTATTCAAAATAAGTAGCTGTTTTCAATGATCCAACAAAATATATTCATAGATGTAAGAAAGTCACAGTGTGCAGTAAGGTTCAGTAGCTGGGATCCTTCTAACTGAATGGGCCCAGGAAAAATTTCATTTTCATTTTGCCATCGATTGCACCAGTTGTGATACCAGATATCTTCCGGGGTTTCTTAGAAAAAGTTGCATGCTTCTCTGTCCAGCTGTGGACTTTGAACTGGTGTATCAGGTGTACAAAAATTGTATCCATTGTGTCTAACTCAAACATAAAACAAGTGACCAGACACAACTGATTCAGAGAGGTACTTCATTGCTTTAGCTTAAATTTTATAAAATCTCATAAAATAAATTCACCACACTATTGTCATATGTAAGCAATTCACAACACAGCCACTGGTTGTTTTCATATTGACAAACATTGAAAAGATAGCATATTTTATTTATGTAATTGTTTATTAATTAATTTATTTATTTATTTTTTAAGGCTGGTCATTCTGTGTCAGGCATATCAGGAAATATAGGAAGAATACATGTGCACATATATGTACTCCCTAAGAAGGTTACTAAGTGAACATAAATTGGTCAAAATATACTCCTAGGTGGATAGCACAAATGGAATGACAGAAATAATACAAGAAAGCCCTATAAAAATGTAACTTTACTATTTAAAATTGATAAGGACAACATTTGTTGTCCAAGAAATCAATAAGAAATTATGACAAATATGTGACACATTACGGTAATTTGCATGTAAATAGGATCTGATCATAAAAAGGCCAATAATGGTTTCACTGGCACAATATGCAGGTTACAGTTATGTTACTGTCCAAAAATATGATATTTAACACTGATAAGCATTAACCCTTTCGCTATTAGCGCCATACATGTATGGCACTGGAGCGATAGGTAAACAGGGCGCCCACTCGTGCATGCAGCCGGCACCATTGCTGGCGGGTCTTCGCTGTTTCAAACAGCAGAGACCTGCGGCTAATAACCATGACTGCCATTTAAAAAAAAATATCAAAGTTTTAATTTATTTTTACACTATTTAGACATAAAAAACCCATACATATGTGGTATAATTGTAATTGTACTGACCTAGAGAATGAACAGCACAAGTCAGTTTTGCTACAAAGGGATTGCCATAGGAATAAAACCGGTAAAACTGTGGAAGAATTGAATTTTATTTTAAATTCTTTACAATTCCGTTTGTAATTTTTTCCCCGCTTCCCACTACACTGTATGCCCTATTAAATTGTGGCAATCGAAAGTACAACTTGCCCTGCACAAAATAAGCCCCAATATGTATATGTTAATGGAAAAATAGAAAAGCTATGACTCAAGGAAGATAGGGAATAAAAATTAAAATTCAAAAAACGAAAAAACCTCTGGTATCCTAAAGGTTAAATATGCTTTAAATATTCTATATTAAAAAAAGTTATACTCACTCCTTTTCTCCCCTACCTTTTCCAGTAATATTCTCTAGCTCTCCCCTGCACTGATGTAATCTTCCTGCCTATAGCAGTGACTTTCATTGGACTCAAGTGAATGTGTAGGCATTCAATCACTGGCCTCAGCAGTATACAGGATTTCACTACTGAGGCCAATAATTAGCTGCAGCTGTGGTGGGAATATTTCTTATATTGTTTTTTTGGACCATTTGCAGTTATTTTAATTGGATCGCCACTTTAACGAGCCTGGAATGTTGGTAGAGATAAGTTGGTCATATGCATAAAAGACATGTCAGTTTAACCATCTGATTTTGGTGGAACAGCTGACCATCAAATGTGTATGAGAGTAACTTTACTCTTCCCAAATGACCAATGTCAGAGTAGAAAAGATCAGGCAGCTGATTTTCATTTTCAACTAACTGATCCATTTGTTTTTGGGAAGATAAACCACTGCCATAGTTAGCTGGACTTGCCCACAAACTTTACAAAGCATGTGGGGTCACCCTTAGTTCAGTGTGTTCAAAGCTAGAGCATTATTTATTGGAAATGTGAAACATCAGCAGCATCACTTTGTGTGTCTCTCTCATTCTTTGCTGCTCCACTCTCCTTCCATAAACTTCTATAGGAAGCAGCTGTTTCTGGGTGCATGGTCTTCTGTGTATGGAATTTGCCGGAGTGAATGTTCAGTAGAGGAGGTACGGGGAGGAATTAATGTGGCTGATAAGTGGAGAAAGAGGCATTTTTCTGTAAAAACAAAACAAAAAACTATACATATGTGTATATATATTACAGAGTTTTGTCTTTGCTTGTACTACCCTTAATTTATATAAAAAGTTACTTTTTAAGAAAAACTCCACTCAACATAATGTTGACTAACTCCATCCTGCAAATTGATATAACAACTATATAACTAGGAAGGCATTGTTTTCCACACCTTGATATACAGTTTTGTCTTTGTCGTGGAGCACATACAGCAATTATGCCTACATCAGTAGTGGGTGGAAGCTATAATATATATCTGGTCTCCCGCTGCAATGACCAAAATTAGAACAAAATCTGATCCTGGCTGTTTACCTCCTTAGATGGCATAGTTAATAGCATCTCTGGCATCCAACTGTCTAGAATAGAAGAGTGGCTCCGTCCCCATGATATGATTGCGGGGTACTCATGGATGCTATAGAAGCCAGAGATCCGGACAATAGCACTTATCTCTGCCATTAAAGAAGTCTTTATCATGGACATACAAAAACCCTATTGCCACATCCATAATGACCCATCTTATGAAGTTACTATGTAATTTAACCTGTTGTGTGAATGCTTTAAAAGATAATCTTCAAGTTGTTGTTTTTATGTTCACCTAATCTCACAAAACATGGAATAAAAAGAAATCAAAAGTTGTATGTGCCACAAGATGGGGTGAATAAGAATTACAGCTGACACACAACTATGTTGGTTGAAAAAAATATATAAAAAAGTTGTTTCATATGTAACAAAAGTAGTGTTATAGATTGCATAGAAAGGTAAATTTAGAATACAATGCTGGACTGCAATACACATGTCAAATGAAGCCATTAGAATCCTGATACTCAACTACTCAACAATCCTGATACTAGACGTTATGACTAATTGAAGGAGTTGTCTGACCATAAACAAAGTATAGACTATGAAACCTATTATACAGGAAATAAAAGAAATCTTTAATAATTTTCCAGTTTATCTCTTTATTACTATTCATTTACTAATTTAAATGTAATAAAAATTAAAATAAATATACATATAGTTTAACAGTTGATATTGCTACAATGCTACAACAATGCTTACCTCTGATAAATAATATGAATAGCACTTGTAACCTAGTTAGTTTTATATCATGTGACAGCTCATATTAGTCAGGAGATTTCAGATTCTCCAGAATTCACAGTATAAAAGATTTCAGATTCTACCTACTGTGCTTCTAGGTTTAGGAAGCAAACCTAACAAAGACATGTCATGTTCAGTAAATGTTTATACAATCGTAGCAGGGATGATTTTGTCTATGTAGTGCAGTTTGTCATTTTCAAAACCTATAATCTATTAGTTTAACCGTTAATTGTTTTTTTTTTCTTTTTTGTTTGTTTGTTTTTTTTTGCTACTGGCGGTTTTGTGAATTAGGTAGCGTTTTTGTCTTCCTTGCATCTTTTAAAAAATGTTGCACTCTGTAGCTCTCGGCAACACTTTTTCCTTAGGGGAAAGCCATCATGAAGAAAACACTATTAGTAAATCACACTGCATGCAAAAATGCCAGATAAAGGGCGAACAATATGTTTTATACCTTTTCATTTTTTAAAGAATGGCAAGAATAACAAAAATAATGTCAGCTTTTAAAACTCCATGTTGTTATATTCTCAAAAGCTTTTTTGTACCATTTTTCATAAATCCACCAGATGGTGCTGATGTTGTAACTTTGAATTTTGCTTGAACTGAAGACTGCTTAACTGAATAAAATGTAAGAATAGTATTGTTAGACAGATGCTTCTGTGTTTGATGATACGGTTATCATAAAAATTTGGATGGGAAAAAATGAGGTCAGTAAAGGGTAATACATGTATTATGTGACAGAAAACATATTTTATTGTTCTAAGCAAAAGAAAATCTATGTTACATATAGCATAATGCTAGTTGTCTTTTGCTTATTCTCCTAATCCTTCATAAAGCTTGTTTTTGTTATTCTTTTTGTTGTCTATGTTTTTACTAATGTACAGAAGGAACTGTGGGTATTGAACAGATTACTAAATACATTGTAAGCTTTCAAATACTGTAAAATTACTGCATAGAACTAAAGTTTTGAACTTTATATTGACTGTTCATTATCCTAAGAGGACTATAAAAACAACAATACACAGGCAGATTACAATGGGTAACGTCAAAAGCAGACACTTTGCTCTAAGTGTTACTTGAAACAAAATTGATAGACTTCTACCCTCTTGACTAGCTTTCAACTTTGTTTGCCATGAAATAAATTAAGTAAAGGTCATTTTTTTCAATCAGAATGACATAGCTATAATATACCTAGCATAACTAGAACTGTGCTGAGATTTAAAGCAAAACTCCAAGGCCTATTGCACACGCATATATATATATCTTAGTCAGTAGTAAATTAGAATATTCATTATTGAATTTATTTTATTATAACGTGCATATAATGCTGCCTCCTGCTAAGATGTTCCATATCAGCTGGTGGTGCTGGTTCTTATGGCATGCTGACAAAGCTTTTCCACATTTTGGCCATGCAAACCCTGCCTTCTGAGGTGCTGGCGGTGCCCCAGCGGTGTTGGCAACTTCTTCCTCCTCCTCTGCTTTCGCCTTGTGCTTCCACTGAGGCCCGGGTGTCAGGTAGGAATGCAATCAGCGGCGCATCTACCAGCGTGCGCTAGTAGCCGCGCATCTTCCGATCATGCTCCAGTAAGGGAATTAAAGACGGCTCATTTTCCTCGTAACGGGGATCCAGCAGGGTGGCCACACAGTAATCAGCACTGGTTAGAATATGGGCAACTCGGCGGTCGTTGTGCAGGCACAGCAGCATGTAGTCGCTCATGTCTGCCAGGCTGCCCAGAGGCAACGACAAGCTGTCCTCTGTGGGAAGTGTATCGTAAGTGTCCTCCGTTTTGCCCCAGCCACGCTGCAGTGATGGTTATGAGCTGCTTTGCGTGCTCCCCTGCTGTGAACATGCTTCCTCCGCCTTCTCCTCCTCATCCTCCAGAACTGTGTCCTGGCTGGACAATTGTGTACCTGGTCTATGTTGGTGCAGGAAACCACCCTCCAAGCCACTTGTGAATTACTGGCCTGATAAACGTGGAAATGATCCCTCTTCCTCCTCCTCTTCCTCCTGTGCCACATCCTCTTCCAACATCGCCCAAAGCGTTTTTTCAAGGAGACATAGAAGTGGGATAGTAATGCTGATCACAGCGTTATCAGCACTGGCCATGGTTGTGGAGTACAACATGGCAAAAAGCGCAACATGGCACATAGGTCTCACACGGAGGCCCACTCACTGGTGGTGAAGTGGTGCTGTTCCGCAGAGAGACTCACCCGTGTGTGCTGCAGCTAAAGCTCCACTATCGCCTGCTGCTGCTTGCACAGTTTCTCCAGCATGTGTAAGGTGGAGTTCCACCTTGTGGCCATGTCGCAAATGAGGCGGTGAGCGGGAAGACGAAAGTTACACTGCAGCGCAGACAGGCGAGCAGCAGCAGGGTGAGAACACCGAAAGCGCGCACAGACGGCCCACACTTTCTGCAGCAGCTCTGACACATCAGGGTAGTTTTTCAGGAATTTCTGCACCACCAAATTCAGCATATATGGCAAGGGATGTGCGTCAAACTTGCTAGGCCCAGAGCTGCTACGAGATTTTGCCCATTATCTCACACCACCAGGCCGGGCTTGAGGCTCAGTGGCACCAACCACTCATCGGTCTGTTGTTCCATGCCAGTCCAAAGCTCCTGCGCGGTGTGGGATTTGTCCCCCAAACAGATGAGTTTCAAAACAGCCTGCTGTCATTTACCCCTGGTTGTCCTGAAGTTGGTGGTGAAGGTGTTACGCTGAGCAGATGAAGAGGTGGTAGAGGAGGAAGCGGAGTAGGAGGAAGAGGCAACAGGAGGCAAAGATAAATGCCCTGCAATCCTCGGTGGCGAAAGGACATGTGCCAAACTGCTATCCGCAGCAGGCCAAGCCGCCACTGCATTTACCCAGTGTGCTGTTAGGGAGATATAATGTCCCTGCCCGTGCTTACTGGTCCTTGTATCGGTGGTTATGTGGAACTTGCCACAGATGGCATTTCGCAGTGCACACCTGATTTTGTCCGCCACTTGGTTGTGCAGGAAATGGATGGCTCGCCTGGAAAAGTAGTGGCGGCTGGGAACCACATGCTGTTTGACAGCGACCGCCATAATGTTTTGAAAGGTGTCCGTCTCCACCAGATGGAATGACAGCATTTCAAAGGCCAGGAATTTTGAAATGCTGGCATTCAGGGCCTGGGATCGTGGGTGTGTAGGGGGGTACTTCCTCTTTCTCTCCAGTGTTTGGGAGCTGGACATCTGAACGCTTCCATGGGACATTGTTAAGATGCTTGGTGACGGTGACGGACATGGTGGTGTTGCTGCCACATCCTCTGTTTGCTGGGTGGCAGGTTCCACTGTCACTCCAGATGGGGAGGAAGAGACCGAGATTGCAGCAGAAGAGGGAGCAGGAGGAGCATGAGACCTTTCTTGGTTTTTGAGGTGTTTACTCCACTGCAGCTCGTGCTTTGCATTCAGTTGCCTGGTCATGCAGGTTGTGTTCAGGTTTAAAATGTGTATGCCTCGCTTCAGGCTCTGATTGCACAGTGTGCAAACCACTTGTGTCTTGTCATCAGCACATTGTCTGAAGAACTGCCACGCCAGGAAACTCCTTGGAGCTGGCTTTGGTGTGCTCGGTCCCTGGGTGCGGTGGGCAGTAGCTGGCGTACTGTCTAAGGGATGGCCGTTCTGCTTTTGCACCCTGCTCCCTCTTTTGCTGTGCTGGTGGCTCTGTGCGACCACCACCTCTTCCTCCGAACTGCACACGTCACTCACATGACCTTGATTCCATGTGGGGTCTAGGAGTTCATCATCCTCCACATCATCTTCCACCCACTCTTCACCCCTGCCCTCCTTGTCGGTCTACACACTGTAGAAAGGCACAGCAGTTGGCACCTGTGTTTCGTCATCATCATCATCAGAGACGTGCTGCGGTGGTCCTTCCATGTCCACATCCTGAAACATAAGTGGTTGGGCATCAGTGGACTCAATCTCTTACACTTCTGGGGCAGGGCTGTGTCATCCACACAGCACTGCCCACAGAAACCCTGCCAGCAGAGTCATCAAAAAGCATAAGAGACTGCTGCATGACTTGGGGGCTCAGGCTGCTTGTCTGATTTGTAAGGGGTGTGGTGTGCTGAAAGACAGATGCCCATGGGCTGCAGGTGCTAACTTTGCGCTTTCAGAAAGGGACCGGGTGGGAGACAATGTGAAGGAACTGGGGCCATTGTCAGCCACTCAATCTACTATTGCCTGTACGTGTTCTGGCCTCACCATTCGTAGAGCTGCGTTCGAGCCTACAAAATAATGCTGAACGTTCTGTTGTCTATGCGCACCTTAGGAAGGTGTTTCATTTGTGCGTGTAGCTGGCACAGATTGACCACGTCTTCTCCCTGCAACAGAAGCTCCACCACCGCCAGCAGCACCACGACCAGGGCCACGTCCCTTATTTGACGCGCTCCTCATTCTATGCGTTTATCCACAAAACTAACAGACGTATTTGAAAAATGTATTTCCCAGTCAGGTATACAGTGCAGGGGTACTTAGGAAGAAAAAAAGTGGTATAGATCACCTAACAATCTAAATGCTGCCAAATTTACAGAATATATTTCCTAGTCAGGTGTGCAGTGCAGGTGTAGTTTGAAAGAAAAAAGGGGTACAGATCACCCAGCAATCTAAATGTCGCCAAATTTACAGAATATATTTCCCTGTCAGGTATGCAGTGCATCAGGAACACACCTGCTACTTGTGAATAACTGGCCTAATAACCGTGGAAATGTCCACCCACAATCTAAGAGCTGGATTTACTGATTTTCTTTCACTATCAGAAATGCAGTGCAGGCCTCAAAGGTACTCTCTCGCCAAAAAAAAAAAGTGATTTGTGTGACAGAATGTCACAGATGGATTTTATTTCACTATCACAAATGCAGTGCAGGCTGCAAAGGTACTTTCTAGCAAAAAAAAAAAAAAAAGGAGATCTTTTAACCCACAATGTCACAGTTGTATTTACTGATATTTCACTATCAGAAATGTAGTGCAGGCCGCAAAGTTACTTTATGGCAAAAAAGTGATTTTTTTCAACCGGAATGTCACAGATGTATTTACTGATTATATTTCAGAAATGCAGTGCAGGCCGCAAACATACATTTTAGCAAAAAAAAATAAAAATGTATTTGTCTACCCAGAATCTAATA
This sequence comes from Bufotes viridis, assembly GCA_033119425.1. Taxonomy (NCBI): domain Eukaryota; kingdom Metazoa; phylum Chordata; class Amphibia; order Anura; family Bufonidae; genus Bufotes; species Bufotes viridis. The sequence continues at coordinate 510,114,864 of CM065589.1, forward strand.
GATGGATTTACTGAATTGATTACACTGTCACATATGCAGCACAGGGGTAATTTACAGAAACAAATGTGAATATGTCACCCCCTGGGTCCCTGAAATCACATACGGATTACCTATATTATTTTCCGTTCCCCTGGCACATATGCAGTACAGCTGCACCTTAAAAATGGGTATATGTCGCCCACTGAACTACAAGAACAGAATTAAATTATTGTCCCTGGCACATATGCAGGTGCAACTGCGCTGCACTTGCACAAAATGGCCACCGAAGCCCACCTAACTAACAGATGGATTAAAACTTATTTTTCTGTGTCACTGGGCTCATGGCAGGGTACAAAAATATTGCATTGCACCCACAAAAAAAAATTGCAGTAGATTAAAGACTTAACACCAAGCTGTGAAATCAGATTATTTCCTAATATCTCCCTCACAGCAGCAGCATCCTATCCCTACACTAGTAATAGATGACGTGACGTGCAGCGCTACGTGACTCCAGCTTATATACTGAAAAGTTTGGGTTCGGTCCGGGTACAAGTCCGGTACGTTCAACACTAGTTAAAACACTAGTTAAAATCTTTTGGGACTTATTTTGCTGAAAAAAAAAAATGTATTCAGCGTTAGGCGCTAGTGTTGGTCGAGCACCAAAGTGGAAGTCAATGGGAGAACCCGAGCATTAAACCAGGCACTCCCTGCTCTGAAGAGGGGAGGTTGTCTGGTTCACAGGAAAAGGTCAGAAATTGATGGAAGCACCACTGAAATGGTTCGGGAACAGCATATGGAGGATGTCTGGATGGATCTTGGACTCCCAGTTCGCTGCTGGGAACGATGTTGTCCGAGTGGTACACCACTTTTACATACTGACAATAATATGCACAAAACCGAAGATAAAATCATTTTTAGAGAAAAATTGTTAGGAAACATTCTTTCCAGTATAATTACTGGTATATAAAGTGCAAGTGCTGCCAAAAATTACAACGAAGAGGCACTCTGATACAACCTGTATATCACATAAAGGAGGGCCTCATTCACATTGTGGTACAATTGTTCAGGTAGTGGGACTCCTACACTCATGAAGCCTATGTATTAAGTGAAAGAGCTGCCAAAAATTACAAGGAATCGGCACTACAATACACCCTTTATTACACATAAAGGAGGGCATTATACACACCCTTGATATTATGATTGATGGCCTTCTGGTGACCCTCTAAAACATTAGGGGCGAGTGCCTGCTGTTTATCGGACCTTCTAAAATATTAGGGGCTAGGGCCTGCTGTTGATCGGACCATCTAAAATATTAGGTGCTAGGTCCTGCTGCTGATCTTACCACCTAAAACATTAGGGGCGAGGGCCTGCTGCTGAGTTGGCAATCTAAAACATTATGGGCGAGGGCCTGCTGCTGAGCTGACCATCTATAACATTAGAGGTGAGGGCCTGCTGCCGAGCTCACCATCTAAAACATTATGGGCGAGGGCCTGCTGCTGATCTGACCATCTAAAAAATTAGGGGTGATGGTGTGCTGCTGAGCTGACCCTCTAAAACATTAGGGGCGAGTGCCTGCTGCTCATCTGACCATCTAAAACATTATGGTCGAGAACCTGCGAGTGACCCTCAAAACGCTATGATTGAGAGCCTGCTAGTGACCCTCAAAAACATTATGGGTGAGGGCCCGCAGATCAACTGACTCGCTAAAACAATAGGCGCGAGGGCAGCCAAATAAGCTTGTTGATATGATGGAGGAGGAGGACGAGAAAAGGGAGATTGAACCATATACCCTTTTTAGTGGTGGAAGGGGTGCATGGAATACAGTGTATTCAATACACCGTAAAAGCCACATTTAGAGTGCCCTTATGTTCAGCGGCTTTTCTCTGGTGGAGTAGAGAAGTCAGGGGCAATCTAGGCCTTGTTCATTTTCATTTGATAGGTGGATGCACTTATCAGTTATTATGCCCCCAGCACTACATACTGACAGATGTGACAAAAAGCTGGGAGGCCAGTACCTCCAAGGCGTAGAGTGCCAGTTTGTGCCACATGTCCAGCTTGGACACCCAATAGTTGTAAGGCACAAAGGGATCACCGAGGATGCTGACACGGTCTGCTACATACTCCTTCACCATCTTACAAAATGTTTCCCTCCTTGTGACATTAGGCCGCGCATCAGGTTGAGAGTTCTGGCGGGGTGTCATGAAACTGTCCCAGGCCTTGAGTGTTGCCCTGCCTCTATTGAAAATGCTGTGTGTTCCCCTCGTCTGCCCTCCTTGGTTGGCTAAGAAACTACGTACTCTGCAGCCAGCTGGAAATTTTTGGAGCAATTTTTCCACAAGGACCTTCTGGTATTGCACCATTTTGCTCATCCTCTCCACCACAGGAATGAGAGATGAGAAGTTCTCTTTGTAGCGGGGGTCGAGAAGGGTGAACAACCAGTAATCAGTGTTGGCCAAAATGTGTACAACGTGAGGGTCATGGGAAAGGCAGTCTAACATCCCCAACAGACAAGTCTTCGCTGTCCTCATCAGGAGGATGACTCTCAATCTCCTCATCCTCTTCCTCCTCTTCTGCCCATCCACGCTGAACAGATGGAATAAACCGGCTATGGGTACTACCCTCTGTAACGGAGGCAACAGTCTCCTGCTCCTCCTCCTCCTCATCCAATTTGCGCTAGAGAAGACAAACTGAGGGTGGTCTGGCTTTTACCCTGTGTACCGTCTTCCCCCATTTCCACCTCTTCCCCATGCAAAGCATCCGCCTTAATTGTGAGCAGTGAGCGTTTCAGTAGACACAGAAATGGGACGGTTACGCTGATAATAGCGTTATCGCCGCTCACCATCTGTGTTTATTCCTCAAAGTTGCGTAAAACCTCACAGAGGTTAGACATCAATGCCCACTCGTTGCTTTCTGAAGAGCGGGAGCTGACTGGAAAGGCGACGCCCATGTTGCAGCTGGTATTCCACTACTGCCCTCTGCTGCTCACAAAGCCTGGCTAACATGTGGAACATCGCGTTCCAGTGCGTACTCACATCGAACAACAGTCGGTGAGCTGGAAATTGCTAACAGAGGAAGCTGTCGATGACTTGGGCACACACGTGGCACACCTTCACCAGTAGCTCAGGCAAATTGGGGTAGGTTTTGAGAAACCGCTGAACCAATAAGTTTAAGACGTGGGCTAGGCATGGGATATGCGTGAGCTTGCCAAGCTCCAAAGATGCCACCAAGTTTAGCCATTATCAAGCATAACTATGCCTGGTTGTAGGTTGAGTGGCGAGAGCCACAGCTCAGTTTGATCTTATCCCTTGCCATAGCTCTGAGGTTGTGTGCTGTTTGTCATAACTTTAACAAAGGCAGGTGCACTCTGCGGCAATACTAAACCCTCACACTGATAAAATTGAGAGGTTAGTTTGAAACATCCTACTAGGAGGACATGTCTTAAGCTCGGACACCACGGCAAGGTCTCTCAAGTAGCCCGAGGCCCTAGCACTCAACCTACCTGTGCCGTATGGGCGATACTAGGGGCCGTGGGGCATTACGGGAGCGTGGTGTCCGAGCTTAAGACATGTCCTCCTAGTAGGATGCGTCAAACTAACCTCTCAATTTTATCAGTGTGAGGGTTTAGTATTGCCGCAGAGTGCACCTGCCTTTGTTATGGTTATGTTTTTGATTGTTCTCCACATCCACATTATCGTTATCATATGTAGGATGGTTATTGTGGTACTTATAGTCCGTTGCTGGCATCTTCCATTGTATGCATTTTTTGCTGTTGATTGCCCCTAGCAACGGACTACAAGTGCAGGATGTGCTCCCCTATATACATGCACAACTGCATATGGGTTGAGCATATCCTGCCTGTTAAATACCACACCACGTTTTCTAATGGTTTGTGTGCTGTTTGTCCCCTAAGCATTTCAGCTTCAGCAGGGCCTGTTGCCGCTTCCCCACTGCAGTGTTACACTGCTTACAGCTACTGACTGATGGCTGACTGGTGCCGGATAATTCATTGGTGGAAGCAGAGGAGGAGAAGTGGGGGTTGGAGCCACTAACGTAGGTGCTGGTAGAAACCCTTATCGATGTAGGGCCTGCAATCCTTGGCATCGGTAGCACCTGTGCCATCCAAGGGTATTACTCACTCTCGGCCTCCACAACGTTCACCCAGTGTGCCGTCAGGGAAATGTAGTGTCCCTGGCCGAATGCACTTGTCCATGTGTGCCTGGATAAGTAGACCTTCCCAGTAACTCTGTTGTTCAGGGCAGGTGTGATGGTATGGGACACATCTTGGTGTAAGGCGGGCACGGCACACCTTGAAAAATATTGGCGACTGGGAACTGAGTAACGCAGGGCGGGTGCCGTCATCAGGCTATGGAAGGCCTCAGTGTCCACAAGCCTAAATGGCAACATTCCCAGTGCCAGTATTTGGAAAGCTGCTTAGTGTTTAGTGCCTGTGGATGGGTGGCTCGATATTTGTGCTTGCATTCAAAGGGCTGGGGTAAGGACATTTGGACGCTGCACTGGGATACAGAAGTGGATGTGGTCGCTGTTGGTGCTTGCCAAGGTCCGGCATCCAGGCCTGCGCCTTCAACAGGTGATTGGCCAGCACATAACATAGGGAAAGAGGAGGCAGTAGTGTGACCCGCAGACACAGATTGTGGACCCAGGCGTTCGTCCCACTTAAATGCCAAGTGGCAGATCATGCAGGTGGTGATGAGGTTGTTACTGTTCATGCCCTGGTTCATTTTGGTATGGCAAACTACTATTCTTTTGTCATCCGCACTTTCCTCAAAAAAACGCTATAATGCAGAACACTTTAGGGAGATTTTCCCAAGGGGTTGCTCCGTGGAACAGTTGCGAGCCTGCTTGGTGTGGCCTGCCTTCACCCTTTTGCCACCCCACTGCCTCTTTCAGCCTGTTGCAATGCTGCAGATCCCTCCCCCTCTGTACTGCTGTCCTCGCTCGGCTTTCTACCTTCCCAGGTTGGGTCAGTGACTTCATTGTTCACCACCTCCTCTTCCACTTCCTAACTCTGCACATCCTCCTGACTTGTTGACCTAATCACAACCTCAGTGATTGAAAAGTGTGTCAACCTCTTCATCAACCTCTTGAGACAGTAGTTGCCGTTCACTTAATGGCAATTGTGTCTCATCATCATCCACCTCATTAAACAGTAATTGTCGTTCCCCACCGTCACCTTCTTGTGACTGTGGATGCTCAAGAGGTTGGGAATCAGGGCAAAAGATCTGTCCCTCTTCAAGCATGCTTGGCGAGAGGGCCAAATGAAGAAATGACGATGAAAAGAGGTCCTCGGAATATCCAAGGCTGGGATCACTTGTTTGCTCTGACTCTCCATGATGGTAGGAAGGAGGATTAGGGTGAGGATTGTGTTAACCAGACTCCTGGCTACTGAGACTGGACTTGGTGGAAGACAGGGTTTTGCTTAACCGACTGGAAGCATTATCTGCTGCAATCCAACCGACCACCTGGTCGCACTAGTCTGACTTCAAGAGTGGTGTCCTGCACCGCCCTGCAAACTGGGACATGAAGCTAGATATTGTGGTTGATTGTTTTTCTTGTGCTCTGACAGCAGGCACAGTTTCAACACGCCCAAGGTCGCTACTATGTCAGCTCCAGTTACAGGAGAAATCAATAGTGAAAACAAAATTAATAAATGATGTCAACTGTCCCCCAGAGGTCTTGTATGATCTTATGGGGGACACAAAGCGTAAAAATAAATAAATAAATAAATAAATAAAGTGTTTTATAAAAATAAAATAAAAAAAAAGGATTTACATTTAAAAAAAAATCCCCAATTAGGTAATTGAAAAAATATTTATAAAAAATAGGAAAAATAAATAGAATAGACATATTTGGTATTGCCCCGTACGTGATGGCTGGATCTACAAATATATCACCTGATCCAAAAATAAAAACTGTGTCAAAAAAGGCATTTTTGTCACCTTACATCACAAAAAGTGCAACACCGAGCGATCAAAAAGGCATATGTCACACAAAATGATACCAATAAAACAGTCACCTCATTCCTCAAAAAATTAGCCCCTACATAATGCAATTGCTCAAAAAATAAAAAATAAACTATTGCTCTCAGAACATGGAGACATTAAAACATAATTTTTTGTTTCAAAAATGCTATTATTGTGTTAAAGTGAAATCAATAAAAAAAAGACACACAGTGGATATAAAAAGTCTACACACCGCTGTGAAAAAGTCAGGTTTCTGTGCTGTAAAAAAAATGAGACAAAGATAAATCATTTCAGAACTTTTTCCACCTCTAATGTGACCTATAAACTGTACCACTCAATTGAAAAACAAACTGAAATATTTTAGGTGGAGGGAAGAAAACAAACAAATAAGCTAAAATAATGTGGTCTTATAACTGGGGATGTAGCTGTGTTCAGAATTAAGCAATCACAGTCAGCATACACGTGCCATCATTTAAAGTGCCTCTGATTAACCCCAAATAAAGTTCAGCTGCTCTAGTTGGTATTTCCTGAAATTTTCTTAGTCACATCCCACAGCAAAAGCCATGGTCCACGGACAGCTTCCAAAGCATCAGAGGGATTTCATTGTTAAAAGATATCAGTCAGGAGAAGGGTACAAAAGAATTTCCAAGGAATTAGATCTACTATGGAACACAGTGAAGACAGTCATCATCCAATGGAGAAAATATGGCACAACAGTGACATTACCAAAAACTGGACGCTCCTCCGAAATTGATGAAAAGCCGAGAAGAAAACTGGTCTGGGAGGCTACCAAGAGGCCTACAGCATTATTAAAGGAGCTGCAGGAATATCTAGAAAGTACTGGTTGTGTGGTACATGTGACAACAATCTCCCGTATTTTTCATATGTCTGGGCTATGGGGTAGAGTGGCAAGACAAAAGCCTTTTCTTACGAAGAAAAACACCCAAGCCAGGCTACATTTTCCAAAAACACATCTGAAGTCTCCCAAAAGCATGTGGTAAAAGGTGTTATGGTCTGATGAAACCAAGGTTGAACTTTTTGGCCAAAAGATATGTTTGGCGAAAAAACAACACTGCACATCACCAAAAGAACACCATACCCACAATAAAGCATGGTGGTGGCAGCATCATGCTTTGGGGCTTTTTTTTCTTCAGGTGGAACTGGGGCCTTAGTTAAGATAGAGTTAAGTTAAGATAGAGGGAATTATGAACAGTTCCAAATACCAGTCAATATTGGCACAAAACCTTAAGGCTTCTGCTACAAATCTGAACATGAAGAGGAACTTCATCTTTCAGCATGACAACGACCCAAAGCATACATCCAAATCAACAAAGGAATGGCTCCACCAGAAGTTTTGGAATGGCCCAGCCAGAGCCCAGACCTGAATCCAATTGAAAATCTGTGAGGTGATGTGAAGAGGGCTGTGCACAGGAGATGCCCTAGCAATCTGACAGATTTGGAGTGTTTTTGCAAAGAAGAGTGGGCAAATCTTGCCAAGTCAAAATGTGCCATGCTGATAGACTCATACCCAAAAAGAGTTAGGCTCCTTTCACACGGGCGAGTTTTCCGAGCGGATGCAATGCGTGAGGAGGATGCATTGAACCCGCACTGAATCCGGACCCATTCATTTCTATGGGGCTGTGCACATGAGCGGTGATTTTTACGCATCACTTCTGCGTTGCGTGAAAATCGCAGCATACTCTATATTGTGCGTTTTTCACGCAACGCAGGCCCTATAGAAGTGAATGGGGCTGCGGGAAAATCGCAAGCATCTGCAAGCAAGTGCGGATGCAGCGTCATTTTCCCGCATGGTTGCTTAGCAATCTTTATTATTTTCCCTTAAAACATGGTTATAAGGGGAAATAATAGCATTCTTAATAAAGAATGCATAGTAAAATGAAGTGGAAGGGGTTAAAAATAATAAAAGTTAACTTACCTTAGCCACTTGATCGCGTAGTTGCGATCTGTCCTCTCTTTCCCAGCATCAGCTAAGAACTAAAGGACCTGTGATGACATCACATCACATGGTCCAATCACATGGTCCATCTTACCATGGTGATGGACCATGTGATTGGACCATGTGATGTGACGTCATCACAGGTCCTTTAGTTCTTAGCTGATGCTGGGAAAGACAGGACAGATCGCAACTACGCGATCAAGTGGCTAAGGTAAGTTACATTTTATTATTTTTAACCCCTTCCTCTTTATTAAGAATGCTATTATTTCCCCTTATAACCATGTTATAAGGAAAAATAATAAATTCTCCAGAAGACCCGAAACCGGACTTCAGTAATGAAGTCCGGCTTCGGGTCTGGGTACCAAACATGCCGATTTTTCTCACTCGTGTGCAAAACGCATTACAAACGTTTGCACCCGCGCATGAAAATCGCGCATATTCCCGCAACGCACCCGCCTCTTATCCGGGCGTCAAACATGACGCCTGTGTGAAAGAGGCCTTAGTGCTATAATAAAATCAAAAGGTACTTCAACAAAGTATTAGTTTAAGGGTGTGCATGCAACCATATTATTATATTTTAATATTTTTTCTTCCCTCTACCTAAAAGATTTCAGTTTGTTTTTCAATTGAGTTGAACAGTTTATGGCTCACATTAAAGGTGGAAAAAGTTCTGAAATGATTTATCTTTGTCTTTTATTTTTTTTATAGCACAGAAACCTGACATTTTAACAGGGGTGTGTAGACTCTTTATATCCACTGTATTAGGTATCGCCGCATCCGTAACAACCAGCTCTATCAAAATATTACATGACGAAACCCCTCAGTTGAACACCGTAACTATTTTTTTATAGAAACAGTGCCACAAAAAAGTAATTTTTTGTCACTTTACATCACAAAAAGTGTAATACCAAGCGATCAAAAAGTTATATGCACCCTAAAATAGTGCCAATAAAACGGTCATCTCATGCCCCAAAAATGAGCCCCTACATAAGACAGGCGCCCAAAAACATTAACAAAAAAAATGTCGCTTTCAAAATGTAAAGATGCAAAATTTTTTTTTTTTTTAAAATGCTTTATTATGTAAAACTGAAACAAACAACCTCAAAAAGTAGTCATATTTGGTATTGTCACGTCCGTCACAACCTGCTTTATAAAAATAGCACATAATCTAACCTGTCAGATGAACATTGTAAATAACAAAAAATAAAAACTGTGCCAAAACAGCTATTTTTTGTTTCCTTGACTCACAAAAAGTGCAATATAGAGCAACCAAAAATCATATGTACCCTAAAATAGTACAAACAAAACTGCTACCTTATCCCGTAGTTTCCAAAATGGGGGTCACTTTTTGGGAGTTTCTACTCTAGAGGTGCGTAAGGGTTCTTCAAATGGGACATGGTGTCAAAAAAATAGTCCAGCAAAATCTGCCTTCCAAAAACCACATGGCGCTTCTTTCCTTCTGCGCCCTGCCGTATGCCCGTACAGCAGTTTACAACCACATATGGGGTGTTTCTGTAAACTACAGAATAAGGGCAATAAATATTGAGTTTTGTTTGGCTGTTAACCCTTGCTTTGTTTCTGGAAAAATGGATTAAAATGGAAAATTTTACCAAAAAGTGAAATTCTGAAATTTCATCTAAATTTTCCATTAATTATTGTGGAACACCTAAAGGGTTAACAACATTTGTAAAATCAGTTTTGAATATCGTGAGGGGTGTAGTTTCTTAAATGGGGTCACTTTTTTAGAGTTTCTACTCTAGGGGTGCATCAGAGGGTCTTCGAATGTCAAAAAACCAGTCCAGCAAAATCTGCCTTCCAAAAACCATATGGCTTTTCCCTTCTTACTTCGCCCTGCCATGTGGCCATACAACAGTTTACGACCATATATGGGGCTTTTTAGTAAACTAAAGAATCAGGGCAATAAATATTGAGTTTTGTTTGGCTGTTAACCCTTGCTTTGTTACTGAAAAAAAGAAAAAATTTGGCAAAAAATAGAAATACTGAAATTTTATCTCCATATTCTATTAACTCTTGTGGAACAGCTAAAGAGTTACCAAAGTTTGTAAAATCAGTTTAGAATACCTTGAGGGGTGTATTTTCCAAAATGGGCAACTTTTTTTGGATTTTCTACTCTAAGGCCTAATTCACACATCCGTAGTGTGTTTTGCAGAAACACGGAAACACGGATCCGCAAAACACGGATGGCTGCAATATGCATTCCGCATTTTGCGGACCGCACATTGCTGGCACTATATAGAGAATGCCTTTTCTTGTCCGCAATTGCGGACAAGAATAGGACATGTTCTATTTTTTTGCGGAAACGTGGATGCGGAAACACGGATGCGGAAATGCGGATGCGGACATCACATAGTGTGCTGTTCACATCCATTCCTGCCACTTTGAAATGAATGGGTCTGCAACCCTTCCGCAAAATTGCGGATGGGAAGCGGATCCATTTTGCGGACGTGTGAATAAGGCCTAAGGGTGCATCAGGGGGGCTTCAAATGGGACATGGCATCTAAAAGCCAGTCCAGCAAAATTTGCCTTTCAAAAACCATATGGCGTTCCTTTCCTTTTCCGCCCTGCTGTGTGCCTATACAGAAGTTTACGATCACATATGGGGTATTTCTATAAACTACAGAATCTGGGCAATAAATAATGAGTTTTGTTTGGCTGTTAACCCTTGCTTTGTTATCAGAAAAAAAATTATTAAAATGGAAAATCTGCAAAATAAGTGAAATTCTGAAATGTCATCTCCATTTTCCATTAATACTTGTGGAACACCAAAAGGGTTAACAACATGTAGTTTCTAAAATGGAGTCATTTTTGGGTGGTTTCTATTATGCAAGCCTCACAAAGTGACTTCAGACCTTAACTGGTCCTTAAAAAGTGGGTTGTGAAAATTTTCTGAAACATTTCAACATTTGCTTCTAACATAAAATCACATTTACAAAATGATCCAAACATGAAGTAGACATATGAGGAATGTAAAGTAATAACTATTTTTGGAGGTATTACTATCTATTATAAAATTAAAGAAATTCAAATTTGAAAATTTGCTAATGTTTCCAAATTTTTGAAAATTTGATATTTTTTTATAAAAAAAAATATCATTTTTGACGCAATTCTACCACTGTCATTAAGTACAATATGTGACGAGAAAACAGTCTCAGAATGGCCTGGATAAGTAAAAGCGTTTTAAAGTTATTACCACATAAAGTGACACATGTCAGATTTGCAAAAACTGGCTCCGTCAGGAAGGGGGGAATGGCCCAGATATGAAGTGGTTAAGTAATAACTATTTTCTGAAGTATCACTATCCATCTTAAAAGTCGAGAAATTCAAATTTTCAAAATATCAAATTTTTCCAAATTTTCGGAAATTGGGGATTTTTATATGCATAAAAGTAAAAGATATCAACTTCAATCCAACATGTCGATGAAGTACAATGTGTCACGAGAAAACAATTTCAGAATCGCCTGGATAAGTAAAAGAGTTTCAGAGTTATTACCAGATAAACTGACACTTGTTAGATTTGAAAAATGGGGCTTCAACATTTGGTCCAAACTGGCTGTTGCTTGAAGGGATTAATGGAGACACAATCTTAGATTGTATGGTCAATGTTCATGGCATCATTTTTTTTCCATTTGGAATTACTGATCAGTATTGTTTTGTTAGGTATGATAAATAAAACAAAGTGGTGATAACATTACTGTACATTGCTAAATTATTTGTTGGGTCTGATCATTCCTCTATAGATTTACTGAGAAAACACTAACCCTTTTGAACAAAGATCCTCTTCAATATATTATTATTATTATTATTATTATTATTATTATTATTATTATTATTGATCTGATTAAAATTAAACAGTTATTTTAATATATAGGAAATATCTCACAGTAAAATAATAGAGCAAACCTTTTAATGCTAGGACTGGGATCATATTAGTGTTACAATGTCATCCGAAAGTCTTCAGACTCTCACTTTTTTCAAATTTTACTATGTTGATTTGTGTCAAAAATTAAAACAAAATCAATAAAAAGTGTGTATTCAGTATTCTATTAGCATTGGTTAATAGAGAGTAAATGTTAAACATTCAATGGATTTGGAAAGTCTTCAGGCCTTCTTACATTTTCATGTTACTGTATGTTGCAGTCTTGTGCTAGAATAAAAATAAAAGCCCCCATCAAATTTTCTCCTATCAATTTGCATTTAATATCCCAGAAAGATAATTTAAAAACATAATTTTGGAAATGTTTGCAAATTTATTAAAAACAAAACAATAACATTTTGCATGAATATAAGTATTCAGACCCTTTGCTATGCTTCTCTTGAAATTTAGCTCTAGGGCCTCCCATTTCTCATGATTATTTTAGAAAATTTTCTACATCTTGTTTGGCATCCGCCTATGGTAAATTCAGTTGATTGTACACAATTTGGAAAGACACAGCCTTGTCTATGTAAGGTCTCACAGCTCAGGATACTTTCACACTAGCGTTTTGGATTCCATTTGTGAGATCCGTTTCAGGGCTCTCACAAACGGTCCAAAACGGATCAGTTAAGCCCCATTGCATTCTGAATGGATAAGGATCTGTTCAGAATGCATCAGTTCGGCTCCACTCCGCCTCTATTCCGTTGTGGAGACGGACACCAAAACGTCTGTCTGAAGAGGCGGAGCCTAACTGATCCGTTTTGAATTACAATGTAAGTCAATGGGGACGGATCCGTTTTCAATGACACAATATGGTGCATTTGAAAACGGATCCGTTCCCCATTAACTTTAAATGTAATTTAAAACAGATCCGTTTTGGACATTTTTCTTTAAAGCTAATGCAAACGGATCCGTTCTGAATGGATACAAACGTTTGCATTATAGCTGTGGATCCGTCTGTGCAAATAAACAGACGGATCCGCACCAACGCAAGTGTGAAAGTACCCTCACAATGCATCACCACACCATGAAGAGGATACAACTGCCTGTAGAACATAGAGACATGATTGTGCAGAGGCACAGATCTGGAGAAGGGCACAAAAAGTGTATGCTGCTCTGAAAGTTCCCAAAAGCACAGTGGCCTCCGTGATTCTTAAATAGAAGAAGTTTAAACAATCAAGACTCTTCCTGGAGCTGGCCACCTCACCAAACTAAGTAATCAGAGTAGAAGGGCCTTGAAAAGAGAGGTGGCCATTAACCGAATGGTCACTCTATCTGAACGCCAAATATCCTGAAGGATGTGATAGCTGCCAAAGGAGCTTCAACTCAGTGCTGAGTAAAGGGTCTGAATACTTATATCAATGCAATATTTTTTAGTTTTTAGCAAAGATTTTGAACATTCTGTTTTCACTTTGTCATTATGGAGTATTGAGTGCAGAATCATGAGGAAAAACATATTTTTTTTTTTTAGCACATCTACCACGTAACAAATTATGATAAGGTGAAAGGGTCTGGAATGGAGACTTTCTGAATATATTATATGCCTTTGTCCTCCATAAATGGCAATGTAAAACAAGGAAGGCTAACAATTCTGAGACATTTTGAATTGCTCTCAGTTGGACGACGAAACAAGTTACTGATGCAAGAAGTGATTCAGTTATGCACTTTACTATCTATAATATTAAATACTATTTCACTATTAATGTGAACTTAACCTTTGTAATGTTAAAGATGTTGTTCAAGTAATAGTGATATGCATGTTAAGAAAAAGTGCTCAACATGACATACATATTATGCTATGAAAAAGTAACCTGACTGATTCAAATTGATTTCCAAGGATTCTGTATAGAAAATATAATTGAAAATGACAATATCTTATCATACTGTATTTGCAAAGAAATTGCTTTTCATCATTATAAGGACTTCTGAAAACACATTCACACAAAATATTACCAGATAAACAGAAATCAAGGATACCAATACAATTTGGATGGACTGTCGACACAATCAATATGTAATTTGTCTCAATTCCTTCTAGCAATATGACAGTTGTAACGTGAACACTGATAGCTTCCAAAACACTGATTGCACAAATCCCTCCAGCAGTGGCAATTATGAAAAGCCTCTGCCCTGAAAGATTAGGTCCTTTATTGTGAAATGGGGCTCTGCAAAACATGCATTAATATGCATAAAGACAGTGACTACTATGAGCTGAGCCACATCTCGTGCAGAATAAAAACTTATAGTCAAACATCCAAAGAAAATATGTTTACAGCTGGTTTGCAGTGGGAATAAGTGGCTTAGGAGACTGAAAAAAGAAGACTTTAAATAGAGATATAAATAGTCTTGCTTGACTGCAGTGCCTGTAAATACTGTAGATATGAGCACAGTTTTTTGAATCTGAATACGACTCTAATAGTACAGTATTATATAATATTAGCTATATATATATATATATATATATATATATATATATGCTGCGAGGCGGTGACAGGAGTTATTTTTGAGGGGAGATCTGTGTCACCCAGAATGTTGCAGGAAGCATTCTAAAAGCGGCTTTCTTATACCTGGAATGTGCCACCAAGGGCCTTGGTGGAGTAAAAGCCCTAGTCTAGGTGTCCACTAAAGTAGTTGGTGGACACCATATATATAGTGTAGCTGGTCTCAGCTAGTCCAGGGCGGGCTTTTACTGGGAACAGGTATTGTGCTGGGTGGGTACCTGTTCCCCAGGTTCCAGTCCAGTATTTGGGGCATGCTTATGTCCAGGGATCCTATTTAATCCTGCTGCTGAATGTTAGGTATGTCTCAGTCTGGAGGGAAGGCAGACAGTATGAGGTAACCCTGTCAAAGTGTGCTACGACTGCTTGACCCGGCTGCGATCTGGATATACTGGCTGTACTGATATGAAAAAGCCTAAATAAAGAGGACTTTTGAGGAACACTTTGATGTCACTGCCTCTGTACACTGGTCAAGTGAGTACGATTCCCCACAAGTGGTGGAGGATGCGGGCAAATGACCAGTGAGGCAAACACAATTGTGCATGTCCTTTATAAAGCTGGCCAAGTTTTTCTCTAAGATAACGGATCAAATGGAGGCAATACTACAGCAGCTGGTCCAGGCTAATGCCCAACAAGCCGAGTGCAATGCACAACAGCAAGCAGCGAATGCCCAGCAACAACAGACAAACAGCCTGTTGATTCAACGGATGGCGGCCATGCAAGAAACCCTACGAGTGTCCCAGCAAGGAACCCCACCTGCAGTGACCCCGTTTCCGTCTGCTGCCAGAGATAAAGTCCGGTCAGTGCTGAGGAAAATGAGTCCTGAGGATGACGGGGAGGCATTCCTCACGGTATTTGAAAGGATAGCTGAGCAGGAAAACCTACCGTCAGAACAGTGGGCTGAGGTGGTGGCACCGTTCCTGGTAGGAGATGCCCAGAAAGCCTATTTTGACCTCAGCCGTGAGGACGCACAGGACTATGAGAAACTTAAAGGTGAGGTCTTGGCTCGGATGAGGGTTAACATGTATGTGCGGGCGCAAAGGGTATACCAGTGGGCCTTTTCGGAGACCCGTCCCGCCAGGTCTCAGGCATATGACTTGTTGCACCTGGTAAAGAAGTGGCTCCAGCCGGACACCTTGAGCCCCTCCCAGATGATTGAGCGAGTGGTAGTGGATTTTTTGTGCGCATGCTGCCGAGGGCCATACAGCGCTGGGTAGGTCAAGGAGACCCAGGCAACCTTGACCAGTTGGTTAACCTGGTCGAGCGGTATATGGCAACCCAGGACTTGATGCAGGACTCTGCTCAGGTGAGGGAGACACCCGCCCCCCCCCGCCTAGGGAGCCTGGAAAAAGGTCCCGGCCTTCTATGGGGGGAATGTCGCCCAGACTCCTGTGAGTCGAGTCCTGGGGACCCGCGAGGCCGCTGTTATTCGGTGCTGGCGCTGCCAAGGCCCGGGACATGTTGCGATTCACTGCCCTATGACTTCTGAACTCATGGACTGCGGGTTTCCTCGCCGATCTTCATTCTATGCCCGACCTGTGTGTATTGCTAACCCCCTGCTGGCTGCTAATACGCCTCCCTTGTGCTATGTCTTTGTTAATGGGTATCCGGTCAAGGCACTGCTGGATTCTGGGAGCCTGGTAACTCTTGTGCATGAGTCACTGATTTCAGAAGAAATGCCAGGAAATCAGAAAATAGCCATAGTCTGTGTCTATGGAGACCTCCGGGAGTATCCCACAACAAGGGAGAGAAGGCAGAGAAGTACAACATGTTGTCGTGGTGGGGAGACATCTCCCTTATGACGCCATTTTGGGAAGAGACTTACCCATTTTCTGGACACTGTGGAAGAAAGGTATGCAGTCTCTTGGGGAGGAAAATTGTCCAGGCCCTGAACCCGACGACCCCGATGCTGGGGTACCAGCCATAGGTGTCACCACAACAGATATAGAGTGTAATCCCGATAGGTTTCCCCTAGAGGTGTTGGCTGGTGAGACGGTGGAGACTCCATCCATCCCGGACCTGGAGGTGTCCCGAGAAACATTTGGGACAGCCCAGCTCCAGGATCCTACATTGATGCGGGCGAGAGAAGGGATAACGGTAATCAATGGCATGGCTCAGCATCCAGGCACAGACTCTGTGTTCCCCCACTTGGCTTTTAACCAAGACCTGTTGTACAGGGTGGACAAGGTGCAACAAGAGGTAATAGAGCAGCTAGTGGTACCCCAGCCTTACCGCCGGATGGTGTTAGACTTGGCCCACACGCATGTACTGGGAGGTCATCTGGGGGTGAAAAAGACCCAAGAGCGAATATTGCAGCGTTTTTTTTTTGGCCCGGGATATATGAGGAGGTTAGGAGGTTCTGCCAGTCCTGTCCTGTGTGTCAGATAACCAGCCCCCAGCCCCATTACCGTAGTCCATTGGTACCTATGCCAATCATAGAGGTACCATTTGAAAGAATAGCCATGGATCTGGTAGGCCCCATAAATAAGTCGGCAAGATGCCACCAACATATCTTGGTGATCTTAGATTATGCTACCAAATATCCTGAGGCAATTCCACCGCGCCATACATCGGCTAAGCTAATAGCCAAAGAATTAATGGGCATGTTTTCTCGGGTAGGGATACCTAAGGATTACCAAAACCTTAAAGACCATTGTGACGCTTTGCGATCCACAGCGATACTAGGAAATCGCAAATGCGCCATATTTCACAATCACAGAGACACCAGAGCCTTCACTAAAAATCTTCTCTTTTCACTAAAGGAGTAATTCACAGAGCAGAGGTGCCATTATCACCTCCTTGTGACAAACCTTTCCTGCCCCATGCCAAGTTGAGTAGCCATCAATCTAGTTCTCTGATGATAGAACCTCATAAACCTGGTCTTTCTGCAGCCATAGTGTCTCCAATACCAGCAGGGTCCTCACACCTTCAGTCTTGCCAGTGCGCTTCAAAGAGAACAGGACAGATTCTTATCAGACAGCTGTTTGAGACACAAAAAGAGGTCACTGGGCAGCCACCTCTGATACATAGCTTTCATATTTGCATCCATATTTTCTCATATTTCCTGGGTTCGGAACCAATGCACTGAACCATCTCTTCAGGGATTATTCCGGCCCCAATAATACACCTTTCAGGGAATCGGCCAGTCAATCAGAGATTCTCTCTCTCAGATATCAAAGCTCTCAGGAAATCCAAATGGTAATTCTATCCTGTTTGGTATCAGAGGATCTGTAACATTGTGCTGATTCTCTATATGACCTCTATGTCCTAATTTGACCCATGGGTACGGAGAAACTGGCACAGCAAAGATTCAGCCAGATTTTCTCTGTCCAGGGCAGGAATTGCCCCTCTTCCAATTAGACAAGGCTGGACTTGTGCAGGTCACAACCCCTCCCCGCTACAGAGGGGGTAAAACCCTCTGACACATTCAGCCCTGGGTCCTTCTTCTTCTTCTTCTGACGTCGAACAACATCCCGACTGCCCGCTGGGACGGGCACACCACCATATTGGATTATACCTTACAAAGACTTTGTTTTTTACTGGACTTTACTACGGTAATTCAGAACTTAAAGACATTTTATTCCCTTCCATCTCTTCTATTTCATCGTTCCAGTTTTGCCCTTGTTACTTGATCATCTGATCTATGCTAAGAACTCTGTCCTCAGGAGACATACTACCAAATTGTTTCATTTTTATAATTTGTTAATTTACTAGCTAGGTTACAAATAACCGTTATTCCATTTAGAAATAGCTAGGCGGGGTCTCTTCACCCTGATTCAATACGAAGAGTGGTGGCAGCAAATTAAATCGATTTCCGGTGTAAAATTTATAATTTCATTTTTTACCGATTGTATATGCAATCGCGATTGTATCATTTCTGGGTCCACCAACCAAACTTAATCGTCCTGTGCTCACACAACTGTGGCCTAGTACGACGGGATTGGCGGGTGGTTGTCACAACCATGCTCAAGAGAGCCGTGTCCAAAGGACTGGGATCTTTTGCTGCCGTATGTATTATTCGCTGTGCGAGAAGTGCCCCAGGCCCTCACTGGGTTCTCGCCCTTTGAACTATTGTACAGCAGACATCCTCGGGGGTTGCTTGACGTTGCTAAAGAAGCATGGGAGCAACAGCCCACCCCACACAAGAGTGTTATCGAACACATAGAGAAAATGTAAGAAAGAATAGGGACAGTTCTGCCTATTGTCCGGGAGCATATGGAGGCAGCACTACTGGCCGGGTATACAACTGGGCCGCCCAGGTGAGGATCTTTGTCTTTGTGCCCACGGTCGACAGTAAATTCCTTGCCAGGTGGCAGGGACCCTATGAAGTAATGGAGAAAGTAGGACCAGTGAACTACAAGGTATACCAGCCAGGTCGGCAGAAGCCAGAGCAGGTATACCATGTGAACTTACTAAAGCCCTGGAAAGATAGGGAGAGTCTGTTTGGGGAAGGCCAAGTCTCTGTCTTGACTGCGGGGAAGGCTCCGGAGCCACCAGTGATCCCGGAGAAAGTCTCCTCCGCGGTGAAGATAGCGGATGGCCTGTCTACTAAACAAGTTCAGGATGCCAGAGAGTTTGTGAGTCGGAATAGGGATGTATTCTCTGAACTCCCTGGACGCACCTCCATAGTACAACATGACATTGTCACCGAGCCCCAGGTCAAAGTTCGATTAAAGCCATATTGGGTGCCGGAAGCTCGGCGACAAGCCATCTCTGAGGAAGTGAAGTCGATGTTGCGGCTAGGGGTCATTGAAGAGTCTCGGAGTGAGTGTTCTAGTCCAATAGTCCTTATCCCAAAACCAGACGGAACGTTACGGTTCTGTAATGACTTCCGGAAACTCAATGAAGTATCAAAGTTTGAAGCCTACCCCATGCCTCGGGTCGATTAATTGATAGAACGATTAGGGCAAGCCCGATACTTTTCGGTCTTGGACCTTACAAAAGGGTACTGGCAGGTGCCCTTAGCGGAGACTGCAAAGGAGAAAACTGCCTTTGTCATCCCCGAAGTGCTGTTTCAATATAAGGTGTTACCCTTTGGCTTACATGGCGCTCCAGCCACCTTCCAACAGTTAATGGATGTTGTCCTCTGGTCCCACCGTCAGTATGCTTCGGCCTATCTCGATGATATCGTAGTGTTTAGCACGGACTTGGAGAGTCACTTAACCAAGGTACAGGTGGTAGTAGATTCTCTCCGGAAAGCGGGATTGACCGCCAACCCGAAGAAATGTATGATAGGATTAGAAGAAGCTCGGTACCTGGGGTATGTAATTGGACAGGGGGGGCATTAAACCCCAGGTAAATAAAATAGAAGCCATACAGAACTGGCCCAGACCCCTCACGACAAGGCAGGTAAAAACTTTTTTAGGGTTAGTTGGATATTACCGGAGGTTTATTCACAATTTTGCCCACATTGTCATCTCCATTAACAGACTTCCTGAAAGGGCGGAAGTCTGTGATGGTCCGCTGGAATGTTCAGACGGAGGAGGCCTTTAGGTCATTGAAGTCGGTGTTGTGTGGGACCTCAGTCCTAGTTACACCCAATTTCAAAAAGGAGTTTATTGTATAGACAGATGCCTCTGAAGAAGGTCTAGGTGCAGTACTTTCTCAGGAGGTTAACGGGGAGGAGCATCCTGTTAGTTTACTGAGCCGTAAATTAACGCCATCCGAATCCAGATATAGTGTAATGGAGAGAGAGTGTCTCGCCATCAAATGGGCACTTCAATCGCTATGCTATTATCTGCTGGGGAGGTCGTTCCACCTGGTGACCGATCACTCACCTCTAACGTGGATAAGTCAGGCGAAGGAGAGGAATGCTCGGGTCACCAGATGGTTTCTCTCCATGCAAAATTTTAAGTTTACAGTGGAACACAGGTCCGGGACGCTGCAGGGGAATGCAGACGCCCTGTACACTGTATGGCATGTGTTCACCCCCACAGGTTTGAACAAAGGGGGGGGGGGATGTGAGGCGGTGACAGGAGTTATTTTTGAGGGGAGATATATGTCACCCAAAATGTTGCAGGTAGCATTCTAAAAGCGGCTTGCCTATACCTGGAATATGCCACCAAGGGCCTTGGTGGAGTAAAAGCCCTAGTCTAGGTGTCCACTAAAGTAGTTGGTGGACACCATATAGATAGTGTAGCTGGTCTCAGCTAGTCCAGGGCGGGCTTTTACTGAGAACAGGTAATGTGCTGAGTGGGTGCCTGTTTCCCAGGTTCCAGTCCAGGATTTGGGGCATGCTCATGTCCAGGGATCCTATTTAATCCTGCTGCTGAATGTTAGGTATGTCTCAGTCTGGAGGGAAGGCAGACAGTATGAGGTAACACTGTCAGAGTGTGCTACGACTGCTTGACCCGGCTGCGATCTGGATATACTGGCTGTACTGATATGAAAAAGCCTAAATAAAGAGGACTTTTGATGAACGCTTTGGTGTCCCGGCCTCTGTACACTGGTCAAGTGAGTACGATTCCCCACAATATATATATAAATATATCTATATATATATATATATTGTAAGACAGTGTCTGGAGTGGTAGTGGACGGAAGATACGTGCCACCGGGGGTCATGGCCCTGGTGGAGTAAGAGCCGGGTCTTTTGTGTTTTGACAGCAGTGAGTGCTGTTCACACAGCGGTCCTGGCCGGCTTTTACTGGGAACAGGCAAAGAGCAGGGTGGGTGTTTGTTTCCCACGGACGGATAGATTTTGATTGTTGGTGTCAGTCTACACTGATCCTGGCAGGCTTGGTTATCTCTGGCCCTACTGTAGTTGGGTAGGGAAGGATTTAATCCTTCACTATGCTCGGTGGGTGTGGTCTTCCTGCTACACCCAGAGCATGTGAATATAGGTTGGGTGCTCACTGAGTGTGGGGCTGTTGAAGTGCGGTCTCCTGTCTCTCTGCAGGAATCTGTACGGGAGGCTGATTGGATGGTCGGGCTTAGCTCTAACAAAGACTGCCCATCTGCTGCAAGCTCAGAGATGGACCAAAAGAAGTGATCCTGTGGCCGGAGCCAATCCCTTGTCCAGGCCGACATGTGGCCTGTCTAACTTGCAGGAACATGGACAAACCCGCCCCATGACGAAGTGTAGTACCGATCACTGGTGTGAGAGACTGTGTGAAAAGGCACCAAAGCGCCTGCAGCGTTTGGGGCTCCTTTGTGGGAGGTGGGCTTTCTAAACATTGCTGTTGTGTGACCTGCACAGTTTTTGAAGTGAGGCACTGGTGTGAATAAAAGAGCACGGTTTGGACACAAAGCCCAGCTCTTGAGTCTCTATACTGCTACTGCCTGCCTACCAGAGCAAACCCCCACAATATATATATATATATATATGTGTGTTGAAACAACAGGCCGCACTCCAAAGTAAACGTGGATCTTTTATTACACCTCCGCAACGTTTCAGCTGCTCTATGCAGCCTTTGTCAAGCGGCAATATATATATATATATTGTAGGGCATCGCTCTCTCACAGGGGTTCGGCAATGTCAGACTTCTCATAAAACAAGGGGTTTTCAAGCCCAATTATAACGTCATTGGGTGAGGTTCCAGCACCAGAAAGCATAAATACAAAATAAACACCTGCCCATCTCGGCTCTAAGTAACACATAGGTCTCTAGCTCACCTCTAAGTCCCGGTTCACACTAGGGCAGTGATGGCGAACCTATGGCACAGGTGCCAGAGGTGTCACTCAGAGCCCTCTCTGTGGGCACCCACACCCAGGAAAAAGTCTATGGTGTACCAATATGCCTTAGGGATGCTCAACCTGAGGCCCTCCAGCTGTTGTAAAACTACAACTCCCCCCATGCCCTGCAGTAGGCTGATAGCTGTAAGCTGGCCAGGCATGCTTGGAGTTGTAGTTTTGCAGCAGCTGGAGGGACGCAGGTTGTGCATGCCTGCCTTAGACTTTTCCTGCCATTCATCAGTGCAGGGTGCACTATGAATGGCACAGGCAGCACACTGAATGTTGGCAGGATATTATAGCTAAATGATGACTAGTATTCAGGGTACATTGCCGTGTTGGCACTTTGCGATAAATAAGTGGGTTTTGGGTTGCAGTTTGGGCACTCGGTCTCTAAAAGGTTCACCATCACTGCACTAGGGAATAGATCTAGCTTCACGCAGCCTCTCGGTCTGCCAGTTGGCAAGCCTTTAATCATGCAGGTCTATTCTTTGGGGGAGATCTGTCCTCAGGCTCCCCCCCCCCCCCCCACTGAAGATTGCTGCTGACTTTTAAATGATAACCGTGGACATGGGCCACCTGTGAAAACCGAGAGTGGATCGTGGGGAATAAGTTCCCACCCAGCTGTATGCTTATTCCCAATAAAGCGCTCAGATTAACTGGAACCAGCTATGCTAAGTAACAACAGCATCCACTATCTATCCTAGTGGACACTTTAGCTACTGGATTTTACTCCACCAAGGCCGGGTACCTTGGTGACACGTCTCAGGTGAAACACAGCAAACCATGATATGCATCTCCTCTAAGAGGTTTCCTGCACCATTCTTGGAGACATATATCTTCCTTCATATATGAGGCCTGTCACTGCCTCTACCATTCACATACAGTAGAATTATATCTGTCACAGACATATATTCATATTTAAGATATTACAGTATTCTATGGAAAGCCGCAGCGGCAGGGGAGCTCAGGTCTCGTCTGCCATTGTACATGGCCGAGGATCATTTCCCTGTCTGTGCGCTCTCTAAGGTCAGCAGGCGTGATGAAGTCACTGCATTGCGCCTGCTGGGGAGAGAATGATGTGCTCTGTTCATTGGGTAAATGAGAATAGGTGAGTATTACAGTTTTGTTTTATTTTTTAATTTACACCACAGGGGCTTCACTAATGTAAGGGGGGGGGGGGGTTCTAAGGGAGATCACTAAAATGTGGGATCATGACTATTGTGTGAGGGCAATAAAGGGGGCATGATTACTATGCAGGGACACTAAGGGGGAGCACTACTGTTAAGGGAGACCAAGGGGCATGATTAATGTGTGGCAGCACTAAGGGGACAAAACTACTGTTTTTGGGGCACTAAAACGGAATTCTATATTATGGGTGCATGATTATTGTTTGGGGTCACTGGAGGGCATGACTATTGTGTGGGGAAATAAGGGGGCATAACTACTATATGGGGGCACAAAGTGAGCTTAAAGGGGTTGTTTCACTTCAGTAGGTGGCACTTATCATGTAGAGAAAGTTAATACAAGCCACTTACTAACATATTGTTATTATCCATATTGCTTTCTTTGCTGGCTGGATTCATTTTTCCATCACATTATACACTGTTTGTTTCCATGGTTACAGACCACTCTGTAATCCATCAGTCGTGGTCGTGCTTGCACACTATAGGAAAAAGCACTAGCCTATGTGCACTCCCATGGTCCCGGGCACCAGAGAGGCTGATGCTTTTTCCTATAGTGGGCAAGCACAACCACCACTGATGGATTGCCACTAGTTTTTAACATGATTATTCGAATAGCAAATTTTTATCACGAATATCGCAACTTCGATAATTCGCAAATATTGCGAATATAGTGGTATATATTCGCTATTTCAAATATTCGATTATTTTTTATTTTTTTTAGCTATTAATCCTTGTTGCTCTCTGGTTGTCTTCCCACTTCCAGGCTTCCTGCCCGCTCCAGTTAATGCACGTTGCTGCTTCTGCCGACTTCCCGTGTGCATGGAGCGTCCCCATCCCAATAGGAACGCCTCCATGCTAAAATGTACTGTCGGATGTGAGAATCAAGATCTCACGAATTTGATTAAGTTTTAATCGCATTGCGATTAATATAACCTGAATTATTCGCATTGCAATATTCGTTATATTCTAGCAAAATCGAATATGGCACCTCCCGCTCATCACTAGTGGCAATTAGTGATGAGCTGGAGGTGCCATATTCGATTTTGCGATATTTCGCAAATATTCGATTAAATATTCGTCGAAAACAAATATTTGTCATTATTCTATATATTGCGAATGTTACGCAAATTTATATTCGCATCGCAAATTAAACTTAGAGCTGAGTTCCTAATGGTTGTAACTTGTATTGCTAGAATTGACAAAGATAACGAATATCACGAATATAGCACTATATTCTCAATCTTCGTTATATTCTAGCAATACAACCATTAGGAACTCAGCTCTAAGTTTAATTCACAATGCGAACATATACTCGCATTGCGAATTCAACTTAAAGCTGGGTTCCTAATGGTTGTATTGCTAAAATATAACGGGCAGGAAGCCAGTAATCCTCCAGACAGGTAATAACAGCTTTTGGGAAGAGTGAAGACAACCAGAGAGCAACAAGGATTAACAGCTAAAAAAAAATAAAAAAAAATTGAATATTCGAAATGGCGAATATATACCACTATATTCGCAATATTCGCGAATTATCGAAGTTGTGATATTTGCGATAAAAATTTGGTATTCGAATATTAGCGCTCAACACTAATTGCCACATGTTTTCCTATGTACTCAGCAATAAAAGCATCCTTATACTTAAGACAATTTGCTATATTTTGAAATTCATTCACGCTGCGTGTACTGGTAAAAGGTGAATTGCGTTATGGATTCTGTTATGACAGAACATAAAGCAAGGGGAGTCCTCTGCTGCGTACAGGAAATGGATCAGATCTGTTATGCAGCCCATAGACTTCTATTATGATGGAATGAATAACAAAATGCCTCTAAAGCAGAGATGAGCGAACACCTGGAAGTTCGGGTTGGGAAGTTCGGCCGAAATTCCCGAAAATGTTCGAGTTCGGGATCCGAACTCGACCCGAACTTTATCCCGAACCCGAACCCCATTGAAGTCAATGGGGACCCGAACTTTTAGGCACTAAAAAGGCTGTAGAATAGTCCAGGAACGGGCTAGAAGGCTGCCAAAGGCAGCAACATGTAGGTTAATCCCCTGCAAACAAATGTGGATAGGGAAATGAATTAAAATAAAATAAATAAAATTTAACCAATATCAATTTGAGAGAGGTCCCACTGCAAGGAATAATGCGTCATATCACCCAACACTGGAGAAGGCCACTTTCAGTTATTTCGGCCCAGCACCCAGACAGAGGAGAGAGGTCCCACAGCAAGGAATCATGCATCATATCAACCACCACCGGAGAAGGCCACTCTCAGTTATTTCAGCCCAGCACCCAGACAGAGGAGAGAGGTCCCACAGCAAGGAATCATGCGTCATATCAACCACCACCGGAGAAGGCCACTCTCAGTTATTTCGGCCCAGCACCCAGACAGAGGAGAGAGGTCCCACAGCAAGGAATCATGCGTCATATCAACCACCCCTGGAGAAGGCCACTCTCAGTTATTTCGGCCCAGCACCCAGACAGAGGAGAGAGGTCCCACAGCAAGGAATCATGCGTCATATCAACCACCACCGGAGAAGGCCACTCTCAGTTATTTCGGCCCAGCACCCAGACAGAGGAGAGAGGTCCCACAGCTAGGAATCGTGCGTCATATCAACCACCACCGGAGAAGGTCGCTCAGTTATTTCGGCCCAGCACCCAGACAGAGGAGAGAGGTCCCACAGCAAGGAATCATGCGTCATATTAACCACCACCGGAGAAGGCCACTCTCAGTTATTTCGCCCAACACCCAGACAGAGGAGAGAGGTCCCACAGCAAGGAATCATGCGTCATATCACCCACCACCGGAGAAGGCCACTTTCAGTTATTTCGGCCCCACCACCCAGACAGAGGAGAGGTTCATTCAACTTTGGGTTGCACTGCAAGATCATGGTAAAGTTAAAAAAATGAGGATTCAATAAAGAAGTGCCCCGGAGTACAAGAGTACATGGTTGAGGGGGAGGCAGTTATAAATGTCTATTCTGCACAAGGGAGGCACAGGTCCTGTGGGATCCATGCCTGGTTCATTTTTATAAACCTCAGCTTGTCCACGTTGGGTGTGGACAGGCGGCTGCGTTTGTCAGTAATGACGCCCCCTGCCGTGCTGAATACACGTTCAGACAAAATGCTGGCCGCCGGGCAGGCCAGCACCTCCAAGGCATAAAATGCTAACTCTGGCCACGTGGACAATTTAGAGACCCAGAAGTTGAATGGGGCCGAACCATCAGTCAGTACGTGGAGGGGTGTGCAGACGTACTGTTCAACCATGTTAGTGAAATGCTGCCTCCTGCTAACACGTTCCGTATCAGGTGGTGGTGCAGTTAGCTGTGGCGGGGAGACAAAACTTTTCCACATTTCTGCCATGCTAACCCTGCCCTCAGAGGAGCTGGCCGTGACACAGCTGCGTTGGGGACCTCTTGCTCCTCCTCTGCCGTTGGCTTCCACCTGTTCCCCTGTGACATTTGGGAATGCTCTCAGGAGCGCCTCTACCAGTGTGCGCTTGTACTCGCGCATCTTCCTATCACGCTCCAGTGCAGGAAGTATGGTGGGCACATTGTCTTTGTACCGGGGATCCAGCAGGGTGGCAACCCAGTAGTCCGCACACGTTAAAATGTGGGCAACTCTGCTGTCGTTGCGCATGCACTGCAGCATGTAGTGGCTCATGTGTGCCAGGCTCCCCCAGAGGTGAGGACAAGCTGTCCTCTGTGGGAGGCGTATCGTCATCGTCCTCCGTGTCCCCCCAGCCATGCACCAGTGATGGGCCTGAGCCGTGTCGGGTGCCACCCCGCTGTGAACCTTCTTCATCCTCATCCTCCTCCACCTCCTCCTCCTCCTCGTCCTCCAGTAGCGGGCCCTGGCTTGCCACATTTGTACCTGGCCTCTGCTGTTGCAAAAAACCTCCCTCTGAGCCACTTCTAACAGACTGGCCTGAAATTGCTAAAAATGACCACTCATCCTCCTCTTCCTCCTCTTCCATCATCGCCCTAAGCGTTTTCTCAAGGAGACATAGAAGTGGTATTGTAACGCTGATAACGGTGTCATCGCCACTGGCCATGTTGGTGGAGTACTCGAAACAGCGCAACAGGGCACACAGGTCTCGCATGGAGGCCCAATCATTGGTGGTGAAGTGGTGCTGTTCCGCAGTGCGACTGACGCGGGCGTGCTGCAGCTGAAACTCCACTATGGCCTGCTGCTGCTCGCACAGTCTCTCCAGCATGTGCAAGGCGGCTGTTCTGCTTTTGCCCCCTGCTCTCTCTTTTGCTACGCTGTTGGCTCGGTCTCACCACTGCCTCTTCCTCTGAACTATGAAAGTCAGTGGCACGACCTTCATTCCATGTGGGGTCTAGGACCTCATCGTCCTCTGCATCGTCTTCCACACAGTCTTCCTCCCTGACCTCCTGTTCGGTCTGCACACTGCAGAATGAAGCAGCAGTTTGCACCTGTGTTTCGTCATCATCAGAGACGTGCGGACGCCGATGAGGTGGTATTCCCATGTCCTCATCATCAGGAAACATCAGTGGTTGTGCATCAGTGCATTCTATGTCTTACACCACTGGGGAAGGGCTAGGTGGATTCCCTTGGGAAACCCTGCCAGCAGAGTCTTCAAACAGCATAAGAGACTGCTGCATAACTTGAGGCTCAGACAGTTTCCCTGATATGCATGGGGGTGATGTGACAGACTGATGGGCTTGGTTTTCAGGTGCCACCTGTGCGCTTTCTGCAGAAGACTGGGTGGAAGATAATGTTGTGAACATGCTGGATCCACTGTCGGCCACCCAATTGACTAGCGCCTGTACCTTATCAGGCCTTACCATCCTTAGAACGGCATTGGGCCCCACCAAATATCGCTGTAAATTCTGGCGGGTACTGGAACCTGAGGTTCACTAGGACGTGTGGCTGTGGCAGAATGGCCACGTCCTCTCCCAGCACAAGGGGGTACACTAACACCACCACAACCGCGTCCCTTACTAGATGTTTTCCTCATTGTTACCGTTCACCAAGCACCACAATAATAAAAAAAATATCTGGCCCAATGTATTGATTTCAAATTCAGGCCTTTTTTTACAGGCACCTAACACTATCTGCCTATTTATTTATGTAGCGTATTACAATAATCCAGGCACAGCAGTAACCACTGATTTAGGGGAATATTTCTTTTAGGGCTAGTATTTAGGCCCTGGATAAAAGGTATCCTTTTATGGACAGATTTACAATTGGCCTGCAACAGCTCAAACACCAGATTCAGGGTATTGCTATTTTGGCAATTGAATTTAACCCCAAAACAAAATATATGTTTTGGCGGACACTATGAAACTTGGCCTGCAACAACTGGGACCCCAGATTCAGGGTATTGCTATTTTGACAAACAAACAAAAGCCCCAATATAATCGTATATGCACTAACATAAGAGAATATATCACTGAAGAAAAGAAAGGTTAGGTTAATATCCCTGAGTAACCGCTAATAGGCCACATTGGTGCCGCATCATCTGCATGCACACCATCAGACATGCAGTACTACAGGGAAAAAGACAATCACATATACGGTGGGCAATAAACGCCCTACAATTACCAGTAATGTGAAAAAGAAAAAAGAAAAAGGCTAAAACGGGACTTAATACATTAATCCGAAGCAGGGCTGATGGTAGGGAACCTAATGTAAGCCCCTATTCGGCGTTCCCATCCACTACACCCTGGCTGGCCACTAGTAGCAGGCAGCAACTACATCTGTATGTAATCCTACATCAGCTCGACGCGTTTCATACATGAATCATCAGGAGCGATGTATGGAAGTTGCTGATCAATAGAACAAAAAGCCTGCCTAAGGTGCTGCCACTCTAAAGTTCATGTGGCGGCACCGTCCGGCGCTATGATGGACGTAAGGCGGCCGCGCCGGACGCAGAGTTTAAGAGCACAAAACCCCTCCCAGAGGGAGGAGGAGGCGGCTGACGTGCCACCAATAGAACAGGGATCGCGGGGAAAGCCTTCACTCCGCCCCCCGTTCCTATGGCAGGGAAGTAAACAGCCGGCTCCTCACAGAGGTTAGTCGGGATAACCATCGGCAAGATCTACTATTCAATAAGGCGGATCAAAAGGATGTGTATGCGGGCGGGGGCAAAATCATCAAACATGATTTATTGAAAATTCATAACACAGCATCAAAGAAAAATGTAAATGAACAAGTACCCTATATATAGATGAAATAATATTCGATCACAAAGGAAAGAATATTAGGTATGGGTATAAAGATGTCACATGACCATAGTAATAACCATAATGATCGGCCCCGATCAAGATGCATTAGTCCCAGATTGTATTAACAGTAACACAGGTTAACCAGAGATTGTAAAGTAATTATTGTTGGTTTTTATTAATTTATTATTATATTTATGTTGTTTTTAATTATTTATTATTTATTCATGAGACAAAACTGAGGAAGAGGTGCAGGAAAATAAGTGGCACAATCCTTAGTCTATGAAACATGCATAGGAAATGCGGTCATTCAATCCATCCGGTTTGACCGTACCCAATCTAAATGTCCATTGGGCCTCTTTACACAACACCCTCCTATCAAAGTCCCCACCTCTTGGTGATGGCCGTATTACCTCTATTCCTTGAAAGGTGATAGGGGATGCCTGCTGTGGATGGGAGCTATTCACGTGTCTTGCTTATGCACCTTTGGTAGGCTATAAAAACAGGCCATACACGGAAATTTTGGGAGGAGGGCCTGGAGCTCAGTCTTGTCAATCAATTTCTCTGCTAAAGCAGCAGACAGAATGTTGGCAAGTTCAATTGTGATATTGCCGAGTTCGTGACCGAGGCTCCATCAGTCACATATCGGAGGGGAAGGAGTCTGGGGGACAGATTGACACATAGTCTCTTTCAGACTCCAATTTCTGAAACATGGCTTTCTAATCGCAGTAAAGGAAATTTTCGCTGTAAGGGATGCATCGCGTGTCACTGTATAAAAACTGGGGATTCATTCACAAGCACTACAACATCCAGAAATTATCAGATTAGGTGCTTTGTAAATTGTAGAACCTCTGGTTTGGTTTACTTAGCTACGTGCATCTGCGGCCTACAATATGTGGGTAAAACCACCAGGGAGTTTCGCCGCAGAATTGGAGAACATCTGGCGGATATAAGGAAAAAAGAGGATACCCCGATAGCAAGACACGTGAATAGCTCCCATCCACAGCAGGCATCCCCTATCACCTTTCAAGGAATAGAGGTGATACGGCCATCACCAAGAGGTGGGGACTTTGATAGGAGGGTGTTGTGTAAAGAGGCCCAATGGACATTTAGATTGGGTACGGTCAAACCGGATGGATTGAATGACCGCATTTCCTATGCATGTTTCATAGACTAAGGATTGTGCCACTTATTTTCATGCACCTCTTCCTCAGTTTTGTCTCATGAATAAATAATAAATAATTAAAAACAACATAAATATAATAATAAATTAATAATAACCAACAATAATTACTTTACAATCTCTGGTTAACCTGTGTTACTGTTAATACAATCTGGGACTAATGCATCTTGATCGGGGCCGATCATTATGGTTATTACTATGGTCATGTGACATCTTTATACCCATACCTAATATTCTTTCCTTTGTGATCGAATATTATTTCATCTATATATAGGGTACTTGTTCATTTACATTTTTCTTTGATGCTGTGTTATGAATTTTCAATAAATCATGTTTGATGAGCGCACTGATTTTGCCCCCGCCCGCATACACATCCTTTTGATCCGCCTTATTGAATAGTAGATCTTGCCGATGGTTATCCTGACTAACCTCTGTGAGGAGCCGGCTGTTTACTTCCCTGCCATAGCAACGGGGGGCGGAGTGAAGGCTTTCCCCGCGATTAGTGTTGAGCGAACAGTTCGAGAATAGTTCGGGTTCGTACCGAATTTTGGGGTGTCCGGGACCCGGACCCAAACCCGGACATTTTCAAAAAAGTTCGGGTTCGGGTTCGGTGTTCGTCGATTACTTCCCGCTTTCTGAAGGGCTGCACAGCAGCCAATCAGCTAGCGTTTTACTTCTTGCCCTAAGAGCCAATCACAGCCATGCCTACTAATGGCATGGCTGTGATTGGCCAAGTGCAGCATGTGACCCAGCCTATATTTAAGCTGGAGTCACGTAGCGCCGCACGTCACACTGCTCTAATTAGTGTAGGGAGAGGACGCAGCTTCTGTCAGGGCGAGATTAGGCAGGTTAAAGTCAGCAACAGCACCTAATGAACGGATCAATTTACAGCTGAGAATCATTGAACTTCTGCTAGTTACTTGCTCGCTGGTTTTTAGGCTGCACAGAGCGTTTTTCTGTCACTTATTTTCTGGGTTGATCGGCGGCCATTTTGTGACTTGTGGTGCGCCAGAAGAAGCTGCCACCAAGTCCATCAATCCATCAATACTAGTTTTTTTTTTTTGCTATATCCTACATCAGGGGCTTGGCTGTGCTAATTGTTACCCCTAGAAACTCAGGAAAGAAATTTCTATATTTTTTTAAGGGGTTAAATACAATTGCCCAAATACCAATCCCCTAAATCTGGTGTTCCAGCTTTGGTTAGACAAGTATAATACTGTCTGCTGTCTGGCAAAGGATAGATTATTTTCTGGGGTTAAATTCAATTGCCAAAATAGCAATACCATAAATCAGTGGTTTCAGCTGTGGCTGGCAAAATAGAATAGTGTCTGAGGTAACGCACACACGTACAGACGCACGTACACGATTCTTGAATAGTTGTATTATCGCGATAATAAAACTAACAGTGTAAAGTTGACTGTATTGCTCTAAGTTATATTCGCGTACGAATGTAACTTCTATTACAGCACACCAATACTAAAACTGACTAAGAGACAGCTTTAAGTTCTATTCGAACGCGATTGCAACTTTGGAACTTAAAGTGGTGTACGATTTTAAAAGTTGAGTACTAAAAAGTTGGAATCGCAATGCGATTCATATGTATTTGCTTAATCGCATTGCGATTACAACTTTGAGCTACCGATCACCATGGAAACGCCTCCTCCAGTAGAATGTACTGTCGGATGTGAGAATTAAGTTGAAATCGCAATGCGATTATTATATATCTGCTTAATCGCATTGCTGTTTCAACTTAGCATTGCTAAATAATTCCATCCATATTCGTTAACTTACTGACTCAGTAAGATAACGATATGGATGGAATTATTTAGCAATGCTAAGTTGAAATCGCAATGCGATTAAGCAAATATATAAGAATCGCATTGCGATTTCAACTTAATTCTCAGATCCGACAGTACATTCTACTGGAGGAGGCGTTCCCATGGTGATCGTTAGCTCAAAGTTGTAATCGCAATGCGTTTATTGCGGTATATTATCCCTCTGGGTGTCTTTTACAGTCTTTTTAGTGCCCAAAAGTTCGGGTCCCCATTGACTTCTATGGGGTTCGGGTTCGGGAGGAAGTTCGGGTTGAGTTCGGATCACGAACCCGGACATTTTCCGGAAGTTCGGCCGAACCTCTCGAACCCGAACATCCAGGTGTTCGCTCATCTCTACCCGCGATCCCTGTTCTATTGGTGGCACGTCAGCCGCCTCCCCCTCTCTCTAGGAGGGGTTTTGTGCTCTTAAACTCGGCGTCCGGCGCGGCCGCCTTACGGCCATCATAGCGCCGGACGGTGCCGCCACATGAACTTTAGAGTGGCAGCACCTTAGGCAGGCTTTTTGTTCTATTGATCAGCAACTTCCATACATCGCTCCTGATGATTCACTGTATGAAACGCGTCGAGCTGATGTAGGATCACATACAGATGTAGTTGCTGCCTGCTACTAGTGGCCAGCCAGGGTGTAGTGGATGGGAACGCCGAATAGGGGCTTACATTAGGTTCCCTACCATCAGCCCTGCTTGGGATTAATGTATTAAGTCCCGTTTCAATTGGCCTTTTTCTTTTTTCTTTTTCACGTTACTGGTAATTGTAGGGCGTTTATTGCCCACCGTATATGTGATTGTCTTTTTCCCTGTAGTACTGCATGTCTGATGGTGTGCATGCAGATGATGCGGCACCAATGTGTCCTATTAGCGGTTACTCAGGGATATTAACCTAAACCTTCCCTTATACATTTTAATGGTGATAATAAAGATTAAATTTTAGCGCTTTCTTTTCTTCAGTGATGTATTGCTATTTTGGCAATTGAATTTCACCCCAGAACAAAATATATGTTTTGGCGGACACTATTATACTTTACCAGCCAAAGCTGAAACCACTGATTTATGGTATTGGTATTTTGGCAATTGAATTTCAACCCAGAACAAAATATATGTTTTGGCGGACACTATGAATCTTGGCCTGCAACAGCTGGGACACCAGATTCAGGGTATTGCTATTTTGGCAATTGAATTTCACCCCAGAACAAAATATATGATTTTGCGGACACTATGAATCTTGACCTGCAACAGCTGGGACACCAGATCCAGGGTATTGCTATTTTGGCAATTGAATTTCACCCCAGAACAAAATATATTGTTTGGCGGACACTATTATACTTTGCCAGCCACAGCTGAAACCACTGATTTATGGTATTGCTATTTTGGCAATTGAATTTCACCACATAAATTAATCTATCCTTTGCCAGACAGCAGACAGTATTTTACTTGGCTAGCCAAAGCTGGAACACCAGATTTAGGGGATTGGTATTTGGGCAATTGTATTTAACCCCTTAATAAAATATAGAAATTGCTATCCTGAGTTTCTAGGGGTGACAATTAGCACAGCCAAGCCCCTGATGTAGGATATAGCAAAAAAAAAAAACTAGTATTGATGGATTGATGGACTTGGTGGCAGCTTGTTCTGGTGCACCCCAAGTCACAAAATGGCCGCCGATCACCCCAGAAAATAAGTGACAGAAAAACGCTCTGTGCAGCCTAAAAACCAGTGTGCAAGTAACTAGCAGAAGTTCAATCATTCACAGCTGTAGATCGATCCGTTCATTAGGTGCTGTTGCTGACTTTTCCCTGCCTAATCTCGCCCTCACAGAAGCTGCGTCCTCTCCCTACACTAATCAGAGCAGTGTGACGTGCGGCGCTACGTGACTCCAGCTTAAATAGAGGCTGTGTCACATGCTGCACTTGGCCAATCACAGCCATGCCATTTGTAGGCATGGCTGTAATGGGCTCTTAGGGCAAGAAGTAAAATGCTAGCTGATTGGCTGCTGTGCAGCCCTTCAGAAAGAGTGAAGTAATCGCCGAACAACGAACCCGAACTTTTTTGAAAATGTTCTGGTCCGTTTCCCAGACACCCCAAAATTTGGTACGAACCCAAACTATGCTCGAACTGTTCGCTTAACACTACTCTAAAGGCATTCCGTTATGCATTCCATCATAGAATTGCATTATGGTCCGTGGTAACGGAATCCATAACGCAATTCACCATTTACCATTGTCAACGCATTTCATAACCAGAAATTTGCTCATCTCTAATTGTAATGCATTGCAGAGGGGATCAGGCCCAAGAAGTTGAAGTCCAAGAGTGGGGCAAAAATAAAAAGTAAAAAAAAAGTTTTTTTCATCATAAAAAATAAAGTTTCAAGTAAAAAAAAAAAAAGCCCCTTTGCCAAAATAAAACACAAAAAATAGAAAAACAGACATATCGGGTATTGCCGTGTCTGTAATGACTAGCTCTATTAAAATATCACTGATTCACCCCCTCACCTGAATGCCATAGAAAAAAAAAAACTGTGCTAAAACCATTTTTTTTCTCATCTTACATCACAAAAAGTGCAACACCAAGCGATCAAAAAGGTGTATGCCCCATAAGAGTACCAATCAAACCGTCACCTCATCCCACAAATAATGAGCCCCTACTTAAAAAAATCGGCAAACAAATTCAAAAACTATGACTCTCAAAATATGGAAACACTAAAACATGAGAGCCCATAAGACAGTCACCCAAAAAAAAAAAAATCACCTGTGGCTTTCATAATATGGAGACACTAATAATTTTTTTTTTTCAAAAATGCTTTATTATTTAAAACTGAAACAAACAACCAAGTCATATTTGGTATTGTTTCGTACGTAGAAACCTGCTCTATAAAACAGCACATGATCTAACCTGTCAGATGAACATTTAAAAAAAACTAAAAATTTGTTATCTTGCCTCACGAAAAGTGTAATCTAGTGAAACTAAAAATCATATGGACCCTAAAATAGTATCAACAAAACTGCCACCTTATCCCGTAGTTTCCAAAATGGGGTCACTTTTTTGGAGTTTCTACTCTAGGGGTGTGTCAGGGGGTCTTCAAATGTGACATGGCAACTAAAAATTATCCCTGTGAAATCTGCCTTCCAATGGCCATATGGCGTTCCTTTCTTTCTGTGCCTTGCTGTGTGCCCAAACAGCAGTTTATGACCAAATATGGGGTGTTTCTTAAAACTACAGAATCAGGGTAATAAATATTGAGTTTTGTTTGGCTGTTAACCATTGCTTTGTTACTGGAAAAAATTGATTCAAATGGAAAATCTGCCAAAAAAGTGAAATTCAGAAATTTTATCTACATTTTCTATTAATTCTTGTGGAACACCTAAAGGGTTAACAAAGTTTGTAAAATCAGTTTTGAATACCTTAAGGGTGTAGTCTCTAAAATAGGGCCATTTATGGTGGTTTCAAATATGTAAGCCCCACAAAGTGACTTCAGCCCTGAATTGGTCCTTAACCACCTCAGCCCCCCTAGCTTAAACATCCTTAATGACCAGGCCACTTTTTACAATTCTGCACTACACTACTTTCACCGTTTATTGCTCAGTCATGCAACTTACCACCCAAATGAATTTTGCCTCCTTTTCTTCTCACTAATAGAGCTTTCATTTGGTGGTATTTCATTGTTGCTGACATTTTTACTTTTTTTGCTATTAATCAAAAATGACCGAAATTTTTGCAAAAAAATGACATTTTTCACTTTCTGTTGAAATTTTTTTTTTTTAAACTACATTTCTACATAAATTTTTCTCAAAATTTATTGTTCTACATGTCTTTGATAAAAAAAAAAATCCAATAAGTTTATATTTATTGGTTCGGGTAAAAGTTATAGCATTTACAAACTACGGTGCAAAAAAGTGAATTTCGGCATTTTGAAGCAGCTCTGACTTTCTGAGCACCTGTCATGTTTCTTCAGGTGCTAGAATGTCAGGATAGTATAAATACCCCCCAAATGACACCATTTTAGAAAGAAGACACCCCAAAGTATTCGCGGAGGGGCATGGTGAGTTCATGTATCATTTAATTTTTTTTCACAAGTTAGCGGAAAATGACACTTTCTGAGGTAAAAAAATTAATAAAGTTTCCATTTCTGCTAACTTCTGGCAAAAAAAAAAAAAAATCTCAGGTGAATTCACTTTGCCCCTCAGTGAATACCTTGGGGTATCTACTTTCCGAAATGGGGTCATTTGTGGGGTGTGTTTACTGTTCTGGCATTTTGGGTGGGGCTAAATTGTGAGCAGCCATGTAAAACCTAAATTTGGGCCCCTTTGCACACCCAGGCTGCAAAAAAGTGTTACTCATGTGGTATCGCCGTACTCAGGAGAAGTAGGGCAATGTATTTTTACATATACCCATGTTGAGTGAGAGAAATATCTCTGTAAATTGACAACTTTGTATAATTTTTTTAAAAGTTGTCATTTACAGAGATATTTCTCACACCAGCAGGGGTATATGTAAAATACAACCCAAACACATTGCCCTAATTCTCCTGAGTACGGCAATACCACATGAGTGAACCTTTTTTGCAGCCAAGATGCGCAAAGGGGCCCTAATTTTAATGAGTACCTTTTGGATTTCACAGGGCATTTATATGCATTTGGATTCCAGACTTCTTCTCACGCTTTAGGGGCCCCTAAAATGCCAGGACAGTATAAATACCCGACATGTGACCCCATTTTAGAAAGAAGACAACCCAAGGTATTCCGTGAGGGGTATGGTGAGTTCATGTAAAATTTTATTTTTTGTCACAAGTTAGTGAAATATGAGACTTTATAAAAAAATAAAATATATATATCAATTTCTAACTTGTGCCAAAAAAAAGAAAATTCTGTGAACTCGCCATGCCCCTCACGGAATACCTTGGGGTGTCTTCTTTCCAAAATGGGGTCCCATGTGGGGTATTTATACTGCCCTGGCATTTTAGGGGCCCTAAAGAGTGAGAATCCAAAATGCGTAAAAATGTCCTGTGAAATCCTAAAGGTACTCATTGTTTTAGGGCCCCTTTGCACATCTTGGCTGCAAGAAAGTGTCACACATGTGGTATCGCCGTACTCGGGAGAAGAAGGCCAATGTGTTTTGGGGTGTATTTTTACATATACCCATGCTGGGTGTGAGAAATATCTCTGTAAATGACAACTTTTTAAAAAATTTTATACAAAGTTGTCAATTTACAGAGATATTTCTCTCACACAGCATGGGTATATGTAAAAATACACCCCAAAACACATTGCCCTACTTCTCCTGAGTACGGCGATGCCACATGTGTGACACTTTCTGCAGCCAAGATGCGAAAGGGCCCTAAAACCAATGAGTACCTTTTAGGAGGGCATTTTTACGCATTTTTCTTCTCACGCTTTAGGGCCCCTAAAATGCCAGGGCAGTATAAATACCCCACATGTGACCCCATTTTGGAAAGAAGACACCCCAAGGTATTCTGTGAGGGGCATGGCGAGTTCATAGAAGATTTTTTTGGCACAAGTTAGCGGAAATTGATTTTTTTATTGTTTTTTCTCACAAAGTCTCCCTTTCTGCTAACTTTTGACAAAAAGTTAAATTTTTCATGGACTCACTATGCCCCTCAGCTAATACCTTGGGGTGTCTTCTTTCCAAAATGGGGTCATTTGTGGGGTGTTTGTACTGTTCTGGCATTTTGGGCGGGGCTAAATTGTGAGCAGCCATGTAAAAGTTAAAGGTACTCGTTGGAATTTGGGCCCCTTTTCGCACCCAGGCTGCAAAAAAGTGTCACTCATGTGGTATCGCCGTACTCAGGAGAAGTAGGGCAATTTGTTTTGGGGTGTATTTTTACATATACCCATGCTGGGTGAGAGAAATATCTCTGTAAATTGACAACTTTGTATAAAATTTTTTAAAAAGTTGTCATTTACAGAGATATTTCTCACACCCAGCAGGGGTATATGTAAAAATACAACCCAAAACACATTGCCCTACTTCTCCTGAGTACGGCGATGCCACATGTGTGCCACTTGTTTGCAGCAAAGATGCGCAAAGGGGCCCTAATTTTAATGAGTACCTTTAGGATTTCACAGGGCATTTTTACACATTTGGATTCTCACGCTGTAGGACCCCTAAAATGCCAGGGCAGTATAAATACCCCACAAGTGACCCCATTGTGGAAAGAAGACACCCCAAGGTATTCCGTGAGGGGCATGGCAAGTTCACAGAATTGTTTTTGTTTTTTTTTGGCACAAGTTAGCGGAAATTGATTTTTTTTTTTTTTTTTTTTACAAAGTCTCAAATTTCCACTAACTAGTGACAAAAAATAACATTTTACGTGAACTCACCATACCCCTCACGGAATACCTTGGGGTGTCTTCTTTCTAAAATGGGGTCACATGTGGGGTGTTTGTACTGCCCTGGCATTTGAGGGTCTCCGCAATCATTACACGTATGGCCAGCATTAGGAGTTTCTGCGATTCTCCTTATATTGAGCATATGGGTAATGAGATTTTTCCCGTTCAGCCTCTGGGCTGAAAAAAAAAAAAAATGAACGGCACAGATTTCCTCATTCGCATCAATCAATGTGGATGAAAAAATCTCTGCCAAAAAATGTGCAAAAAAAAAAGTAGTAATGCCCCATTCACACGTCCTCAAAAATGTCCGCATCTATTCCGCAATTCTGCGGAATAGATGCGGACCCATTCAGTGTGAATGGGGCCGGCGGTGATGCGGAGAACACACTATGTGCTCGCCGCATCAGCATTTGCGGAGCTGCGGCCGCAAACTTCCGGGTTTCGGCCCCCAAACATCCGTCCGCAGCTCTGCAAAAGATAGAGCATGTCCTATTCTTGTCCGCAATTGCGGACAAGAAAAGGCATTTTCTATATAGCTCTGGCAATGTGCGGATCCGCAAAATGCGGAAAGCACATTGCCGTTGTCCGTGTTTTGCGGATCCGTGGACCCATGGATCCGCAAAACACATATGGACGTCTGAATGAGCCTTACAGGGGGGGTGATTAGTGACAGGCGGTGACAGGGGGTGATCAAGGGGGTGACATGGAGTGATCAGTTGTTAATCGGGGGTTAATCAGTGACGGGGTGGTGTGGATGGGGGGGGGGTCTGTGTGGTGATTGGTGCACTTACTGTACAAAAGATTCCTTTGGTGGTCCCAAGCAAAAGGGACCACCAAAGGAATGAACAGCAAGCATATCAGACGCTGTTAACAAAACAGCGTCTGATATGTGATTTTTTTTTAACTTCTACAGCCTGCCAGCGCTCGATCAGCGCTGGCAGGCTGTAGTTTAACTTCTTCCCGACGCGATCCTGTGAACGCACGCGCGTCTCGCGAGATGACGCCTCAGCGCGTCCAAGAGGAACAAACCGACCGCCGCCAGGACGCAATCCTGCGTACGGCGGTCGGCAAGGAGTTAACCACCTCAGCCCCCCTAGCTTAAACATCCTTAATGACCAGGCCACTTTTTACAATTCTGCACTACACTACTTTCACCGTTTATTGCTCCGTCATGCAACTTACCACCCAAATGAATTTTGCCTCCTTTTCTTCTCACTTATAGAGCTTTCATTTGGTAGTATTTCATTGTTGCTGACATTTTAACTTTTTTTGCTATTAATAAAAATGTAACGACATTTTTGCAAAAAAAAACAAATTTTTCACTTTCTGTTGTAAAATTTTTCAAAAAAAATTCATTTCTATATAAATTTTTCTCAAAATTTATTGTTCTACATGTCTTTGATAAAAAAATCCAATAAGTGAATATTTATTGGTTTGGGTAAAAGTTATAGCATTTACAAACTATGGTGCAAAAAAGTGAATTTCCACATTTTGAAGCAGCTCTGACTTTCTGAGCACCTGTCATGTTTCTTCAGGTGCTAGAATGTCAGGATAGTATAAATACCCCCCAAATGACACCATTTTAGAAAGAAGACACCCCAAAGTATTCGCGGAGGGGCATGGTGTGTTAATGTATAATTTCATTTTTTTTCACAAGTTAGCGGAAAATGACACTTTCTGAGGTAAAAAAATTAATAAAGTTTCCATTTCTGCTAACTTCTGGCAAAAAAAAAAAAAAATCTCAGGTGAATTCACTTTGCCCCTCAGTGAATACCTTGGGGTATCTACTTTCCGAAATGGGGTCATTTGTGGGGTGTGTTTACTGTTCTGGCATTTTGGGCGGGGCTAAATTGTGAGCAGCCATGTAAAACCTAAATTTGGGCCCCTTTGCACACCCAGGCTGCAAAAAAGTGTTACTCATGTGGTATCGCCGTACTCAGGAGAAGTAGGGCAATGTATTTTTACATATACCCATGTTGGGTGAGAGAAATATCTCTGTAAATTGACAACTTTGTATAATTTTTTTTAAAAAGTTGTCATTTACAGAGATATTTCTCACACCCAGCAGGGGTATATGTAAAAATACAACCCAAAACACATTGCCCTAATTCTCCTGAGTACGGCAATACCACATGAGTGAACCTTTTTTGCAGCCAAGATGCGCAAAGGGGCCCTAATTTTAATGAGTACCTTTTGGATTTCACAGGGCATTTATATGCATTTGGATTCCAGACTTCTTCTCACGCTTTAGGGGCCCCTAAAATGCCAGGACAGTATAAATACCCGACATGTGACCCCATTTTAGAAAGAAGACAACCCAAGGTATTCCGTGAGGGGTATGGTGAGTTCATGTAAAATTTTATTTTTTGTCACAAGTTAGTGGAATATGAGACTTTGTAAAAAAAAATAAAAAATTAATAAAATATCAATTTCCGCTAACTTGTGCCAAAAAAAAAAAAATCTGTGAACTCGACATGCCCCTCACGGAATACCTTGGGGTGTCTTCTTAACAAAATGGGGTCACATGTGGGGTATTTATACTGCCCTGGCATTTTAGGGGCCCTAAAGCGTGAGAATCCAAATCTGTAAAAATGCCCTATGAAACCCTAAAGGTACTCATTGGTTTTAGGGCCCCTTTACGCATCTTGGCTGCAAAAAAGTGTCACTCATGTGGTATCGCCGTACTCAGGAGAATTAGGGCAATGTGTTTTGGGGTGTATTTTTACATATACCCATACTGTGTGTGAGAAATATTGCTGTAAACGACAACTTTTTAAAAAAAAATTTACACAAAGTTGTCAATTTACTCTTTTTCTCTCACCCAGCATGGGTATATGTAAAAATACACCACAAAACACATTGCCCTACTTCTCCTAAGTACGGCGATCCACATAAGTGACACTTTTTTGCAGCCATGATGCGCAAAGGGGCCCAAATTCCAATGAGTACCTTTTAGGAGGGCATTTTTACGCATTTTTCTTCTCACGCTTTAGGGCCCCTAAAATGCCAGGGCAGTATAAATACCCCACATGTGACCCCATTTTGTTAAGAAGACACCCCAAAGTATTTCAAGAGGGGCATGGCGAGTTCATAGAAGATTTTTTTTTTTTGGCACAAGTTAGCGGAAATTGATTTTTTTATTGTTTTTTCTCACAAAGTCTCCCTTTCCGCTAACTTTTGACAAAAAGTTCCATTTTTCATGGACTCACTATGCCCCTCAGCGAATACCTTGGGGTTTCTTCTTTCCAAAATGGCATCATTTGTGGGCTGTTTGCACTGTTCTGGCATTTTGGGTGGGGCTAAATTGTGAGCAGCCATGTAAAACCTAAAGGTATTCATTGGAATTAGGGCCCCTTTGCGCACCCAGGCTGCAAAAAAAGTGTCACTCATGTGGTATAGCCGTACTCAGGAGAAGTAGGGCAATGTGTTTTGGGGTGTATTTTTACATATACCCATGTTGGGTGAGAGAAATATCTCTGTAAATTGACAACTTTGTATAAAAATTTTTAAAAAGTTGTTGTTTACAGAGATATTTCTTACACAAAGTATGGGTATATATAAAAATACACCCCAAAACTCATTGCCCTACTTCTCCTGAGTACAGGGATACCACATGTGTGCCACTTTTTTGCAGCCAAGATGCGCAAAGGGGCCCAAATTCCAATGAGTACCTTTAGGATTTCACAGTGCATTTTTACGCATTTGGATTCTCACGCTTTAGGACCCCTAAAATGCCAGGGCAGTATAAATACCCCACATGTGACCCCATTTTGGAAAGAAGACACCCCAAGGTATTCCGTGAGGGGCATGGCGAGTTCACAGAATTGCGAAATTTTATATGAACTCACCCTACCCCTCACGGAATACCTTGGGGTGTCTTCTTTCTAAAATGGTGTCACATGTGGGGTGTTTATACTGCTCTGCCATTTGAGGGTCTCTGCAATCATTACACGTATGGCCAGCATTAGGAGTTTCTGCGATTCTCCTTATATTGAGAGATTTTTTTTTTTCCCGTTCAGCCTCTGGGCTGAAAAAAGAAAAAAAATGAACGGCACAGATTTTTTATTTCGCATCGATCAATGTGGATGAAAAAATCTCTGCCAAAATCAGTGACTGCGGTGCGGTGGGCTGGGCGCTAACTACCTAACAAGTAGCTAACTAACTGGCGGAGATAAGGGACCCTTAGGCCCCATTCACATGTCTGCAATTCTGTTTGCGGAACGGAATTGCGGACCCATTCATTTCTATGGTGACAGACTTTGTCCCGCTCGGATCCGGAATCACGGATCCGCGCTTCCGGGTCTGCACTTCCGTGTCTGCACTTCCGTTCTGCAAAAATATAGAACATGTCCTATTCTTGTCCGCAATTGCGGACAAGAAAAAGCATTTTCTATATAGTTCTGGCAATGTGCGGATCTGCAAAATGTGGAAAGCACATTGCCGGTGTCCGTGTTTTGAGGATCTGCGGATCCGCGGATCCATGGATCAGATCCTTGGATCCACGGATCCGCAAAACAGATATGGACATCTGAATGGAGCCTTACAAGGGGTGTGATCAATGACAGGGGGTGATCAGGGAATCTAGATGGGGTGATCAAGGGTAGTAGCTGGCAGGCTGTAGTACAAGTCGTGAGACGAGCGGCACTGTAAATGCGCGTGCGTTCACAGGAAGTCTCGCGAGATGACGAGCCGACGCGTCAACTCAGAACTACAGGACCGCCCGCTGGTCGCATCCGTGCGTTAGGCGGTCCTGTAGTGGTTAATAATTGGGTTTTGGAAATTTTCTTATAAATTGTAAGATTTGCTTCTAAACTTCTAAGCCTTCTAAACTCCCAAAAATAATAACATGTAATTTAAAAAATGATCCAACAATGAAATAGACATATGGGAAATGTAAAGTAATAACAAGGGGTTAATGAACATACCCTGAAACGCGTCTTTGTTCCACATCCCCGTTATTTGTGACCAGATACACCTACAACCACCAATCGGAACCGACCCGAAAAAGTGGGATTTGAAACCTCCTCAAGTTATCCGCGTGATTTGACGGCCAAACACAAGTAAGGACCGGACACTTACCGGCCCTCATGTAGATTAACAAGCTGCCAGCGTGGTCTTCCCGAGAGGAAAGTGCTCCCGACATAGTGCGACGACATAATCAGCACAACGC
This sequence comes from Bufotes viridis, assembly GCA_033119425.1. Taxonomy (NCBI): domain Eukaryota; kingdom Metazoa; phylum Chordata; class Amphibia; order Anura; family Bufonidae; genus Bufotes; species Bufotes viridis. Next base: position 510,158,790 of record CM065589.1, read on the forward strand.
AGGGAGCATCAATACCGCACGGTTCGGTTTAGATTGACTCGAGGAAATCTAGATGATAGATAAACTCATTGTTGCTTGCAAGCATATAAAGTAGCGCTACTCATCCTGTTTGAGCTGGACGCCGCTCTGTGTACATTAGTAAACTAAAGTTCAGGATTGGCATAGGTACAAATATTACTAAGGCTTTTAAGATACACCATTTGAATTACACAGACCCATATTGGGGTCTGATTGAATGCCCTTTGGATACCATCATACATTAGAACCTATGATTGTCAATATCTGACTCTTTCATATATACTACAAAGGGGGACTTGATACATACCTTCGTTTTAAGTTAAATATTACATGCAGTGTGGGCTGCCTACCACTGTTTTAGATATTATTTGTTGCCAATTTAATCCCATTTAGTATTTATGTTTTTACAGCTAGTTTTATTGTTTTGGAGTATTTAGGATAGGATTTTATATTGGTTCTCTAAATGGTCCGGAATTTCTGAGAGTGTCCTGCCCTTTTTCTTATATTCATTTAGTGATCGAGTGAGTGTTTTCGATTGGTAAGGTGCACCTCCCTTGGTTTTCAGTTATCCTTGTGTGACATTTAATCCTGTTTACCAAACTTAAAATTATCCCAGTGAAATCTGCCTTCCAAAAACCATATGGTGTTCCTTTCTTTCTGTGCCCTGCCGTATGCCCAAACAGCAGTTTATGACCAAATATAGGGTGTTTCTGTAAACTACAGAATCAGGGAAATAAATATGGAGGTTTTTTTGGCTGTTAACCCTTGCTTTGTTACTGGAAAAAAATTATTAAAATGGAAAATCTGCCAAAAAAGTGAAATTCTGAAATTTTATCTACATTTTCTATTAATTCTTGTGGAACACCTAAAGGGTTAACAAAGTTTGTAAAATAATTTTTATATACCTTAAGGGTATAGTTTCTAAAATGGGGCAATTTATGGTGGTTTCAATTATGTAAGCCCCACAAAGTGACTTCAGCCCTGAAATGGTCCTTAAAAATTGGGTTTTGGAAATGTTCTTATAAATTGCAAGATTTGCTTCTAAACTTCTAAGCCTTCTAACCTCCCCAAAAAAGAACATGTCATTTAAAAAATGATCCAACAATGAAGTAGAAATATGGGAAATGTAAAGTAATAAAACTTTTGGAGGTATCAATATCTGTTTTAAAAGCAAAGAAATTTTGAAATTGCAAATTTTTAAATTTTTTTGAGATATATATATATATATATATATATATATATATATATATATAGGAAAAATTTCACAGCACTTCCTTGAGTAGTGAAAAAAAATCTTTCACTACTCAAGGAAGTGCTGTGGAATTTTTCCTTTGTATATTCCTGTGGACTCAGGGGACTGTCCTCACAGCCACTGGCACTCCTGTTTTCAACTTGTAAACCTGCTGTGCGATCCTGTATATTTTTGTTTATATATATATATATATATATATATATATATATATATATAATTTTTTTTATAAATAAAAATTAAATATTTTGACTCAAATTTACCATTGTCATGAATTGCAATATGTGATGAGAAAACAGTCTCAAAATGGCTTGGATAAGTAAAAGTGTTTTAAAGTTATCACCACATAGAAGTGACACATCAGATTTGCAAAAAAATGCCCTGGTCCTTAAGGTGAAAAATGGCAGGGTCCTGAAGGGGTTAATTACTGTGTGCCAAAAGGAGCATAACTACTGTGTGGGGGTGTAAAAGGGACAAAACATCTGTGTTTGGGCACTAAAAACATTCTACTGTTTGGGTACTAAAGAGGCATAACTACTGTGTGGGTAGTGGGTTCTATGGCAAGCATGGGTGGTTTTGACCAGCCACCGGATAGGGTTTGTAGGGATGTTGCTCAGGAGGGTTGGCAGGCTTCTCTAGTTAAACCCCTGTCTTAGAAAAACAATACAATGAGTAATTACATAATTTTCATGATAAATTCGAAATTAGAAATACAAAACACATATCTTGACAGATATAGGTTGTGCTGGGTCTCACATTGCTTGACATGAAAGAATAAAATCTAACGTGTGTGAATAGGATAAAAAACATCCTTTAAAGCAGGAATGTTCAACCTGTGGCCCTCCAAGGGTTGTAAAACTACAACAGGCTGATAGCAGTAGGATGCCCAGGAATGCTGGGAGTTGCAGTTTTGCAACAGCTGGAGGGCCGCAGGTTGGTCATCCATACTTTAAAGCATACCTATCTTAATAGAGCCATGCAGATATCTTTCTTTTTTTATGAGCTGCCAGCACGTGACCGTCACTTCATTGCTCGCAACCTATCAATGGATTATGCAACCTATGGTTATGGATTGCTTGGAAATCTGCGCTGAATCAGCAGGGAATTAAAGAGTTGAGTACTGTTTTTCCCATTATTTTAGATTATTGTCTTCAACTTTTTTTTTTCTCAAGGGCATGAACAACCCCTTTAAATTGGGGAGAGATGATTTAAACTTGGTAACTTGATATACTGTACCTTTTTTACTAAGTTGTTTTGTGTTATATGACATTTTTATCTAAAACAAATTTAACAAGTTTGTAAAATGGAATAAATCATGGAGGGGCAAATACTTGTTTTCATAGCACTGTATATGACTTCTTAAAGCTTTTAACAAGACAAAAATATCATAGCAACTTAGCAAGTTGATAGTTGTTGAAGCAGCATTCTAGTGAACATATTTATCTTTATAAATGTGTAGTATAATCTTGTTAGACACAGTATATCAGGAAAACATGTCCCTGAACAACTCGGCTGCACAGTGACTGTCTTGTAACTGCGTATGTCTACTTTAGTAAGTTTACCCAATAAATGCTTTAAGGATTTTATAAAACCCTTTAGGCACAATGGCTGCATATATATATATATATATATATATATATATTTATATATTTAGTTTACATTTTCTAATGTCAAACTCCAAGTCTTTCAATAGTTTCCATTATCATCAATACATATAACAACATTTAAAAAGGAATGTCAATGACTACTGCATGCTGTGGTCCAGTACCTTGCACATTATGTTTCAAGAAAACTATTAAATGCATTTCAATTGTTTTCTGAATAGGAATAATGTACAACAATACAATTAAATGCAGTAGTTAGTCCATTTCTGTAAGGTAGAAGAGCACCCTTAGGTAGAACATATGTGCAAGTGCTTCTGTTTGTGAGTTAATGGCTGCAAAGCTGTTTAATTCTGTGATTTACTGTATATTTAATTGCTTTCTTCCCTCTACAGTCTTGTTTCTTTGTAGAGGACTACAATAACAAAGACATATACCAAGCAACCACGTGAAATAGACTAAGCTAATAATACTTAATAGATACAGGTGACATAAAAGTCAGTAGACACATACAATAAGTATAGATTGTTCTGTCGGTAACGAGTAACGTATGGGATAATGTACCTTTTATTTGATCTTATGAGGATAATATAAGTTATTGAGGGTTTCTCTGACAAAATAAAAAGTTCAAAACTGCTGGACTCCATGGCAACTTATTGTTTTAAATAATTTATAATAAGGGATACATGATTTCTCATAAATAGAGATGAGCGAATTTCTCCAAAATTCGATTCGGCCGATTCGCCAAATTTTCCGAAAACATTCGATTTCACCCAAATTTATTTGCAGTGAATCACGTTAAAAAACAGCTATTTCCTGGCTGCAGAGAACCTGTATAGTGGTGTAGAAAACTGTGCCTTGCAGTCGCAGGCTTAGGGAGTCTGCTGTGGTAGTGAAATAATACTGCGAGTCAGTATGACACGGACATCACAGATGTCGCTTTTAGAATCCATGCACACTTCACAATAACTCAAGTGTGAACTCAACCTCACAAGTCGATGTTAGCGACAGGTATAAAGAACCATACAGAGGCCCAAGATCCTACTGTAGCATGAAAGAGTGCACTCCTTTTACACCGTCGTCAGCTGATTCCACATAGATATCTACAGAATCTATTCTATGAAACGCTTACACAAGTAGAGCCCCCCCCCCTGACAGAGTGAAGAGTGTGTCAGCGAAGTTTGTGTTGACATCACTGATTATTTTGCCCTTCCTCTGATCCGTCAGAATAATATCCCCCCAAAAAACACTGATCCTGTCTGTTGAGCATCCACCTTCACTCAGTGAGCATTTGGTCAGTAATCCATCAGTATTGCTAAAGCCCAAAAAAAAAAAAAACAGGAGTGGATCCAAAACAGAGATGACACGTGAATGGAATATTTGCATGTCTTCTGTGCTTTGTACCCACTCCTGATTTTGGCTACCAAATCATAAGCCAATTCTGATGGGACCATACAGGCCTTGCAGCTGCTACACAGACAGGATCCATTGTGCATCTCATTTTTCCTTCTTTATGACAGATCAGAAGAAGGGTCAAATAAATGATGCAGTCAACAAGGCCAAAAAGGCAAAATAGTGGCCCAGTCATGGAGTGGGGAGGGTGGGAGAACAGCCAGAGAAGTCCACAGAGAGGCCCAATGACATAGTGTTGCGGTAGCAGCACCATGAGGAGACCATAGAGTAAACCAGTGACATAGTGGGAAGGTGACAGCATTCGTAGCATGAGGAGACCACAAAGTGGCCCATTTACATAGTGTTGAGTTAGCAGCAGCAGCATGAGGAGGTCACAGACTGGCAAGGTGACATAGTGTGGAGGTGGCAGCAGCAGCATGAGGAGGCAACAGAGTGGCCCAGTGACATAGTGTTGATTTAGCAGCAGCATGAGGAGGCAACAGATTGGCAAGGTGACATAGTGTGGAGGTGGCAGCAGCAGCATTAGGAGGACATTCCCTGTGTGGGTTGCACTACAGTGTCACCTTTCATTATAGCACTACAATTCCCACAGCTCAGGCAGGGGAAAGTACCACTCTTCTGGGTTGCAAGGAAACTCTGTCTTTCCATTTTGTAGGGCGTATGTCACTTCTAATCAGCATGTTATTCAGAGAGGCACCTTTTTATAGGCAAAAAGGGGGTCTGTCTCAGCATCCCTCATGATGTACCATTTTATATTGGAATGAAGTAAAGAAATAAAAGAAATATACTCAAACTTGTGAGTATGACTTCTATTGCTCACTCACATACAATATTGGCAAAATGAGGTAAAAAACTAAAGAAAACACAAGTGGGTTAAGCAGAGCTCCTGGTGTGGACTTTCAATTGCTACAGGTGACTGAAGTGTTTCATATTATAGAGGCCACAGAGTGGTCCAGTAAAATAGTGCTGATTTAGCAGCAAGTGGAGACCACAGAGTGGCATTGTGACATAGCGTGGAAGGGGCGGCAGCAGCAGCATGAGAAAGCCACAGAGTGGCACAATAACAGAGTGTGGGGGTGGCAGAAGCATGAGGAGTCCACAGAGAGGCCCAGAGACAGAGTTGTGTGTTGGCAGCAGCATGAGGAGACCACAGAGTGACCCACTGACATAGTGTTGATTTAGCAGCAGCATGAGGAGACCACAGACTGACAAGGTGACAAAGTTTGGAGGTGGCAGCAGCAGCGCGAGGGAGCCACAGAGTGGCCCAGTGACATAGTGTTAAGTTGGCAGCAGCATGAGGAGGCCACAGAAAGGCAAGATGACATACAGATGTAGCAGGGGTAACACGCAAACCCTTAACTCAAATTACTTAAATCATCCCGTTATCTTGAAATAAAAGCAATTGCTTAACGTGTTTAGTTGCATCTAGTTTAGATAACATGTCTCATAAAACATGAGTTAACCCTACTACATCCGTAGTGTGGAGGTGGCAGCAGCATAAGTATGAGAAGGCCACAGAGTCGCAAGGTGACATAGTGTGGAGGTGACAGCAGAAGCAGCATGAAGAGGCCATAGAGTGGCAAGGTGACATAGTGTGAAGGGGACAGCAGCATGAGGAGGCCACAGAGTGGCCCAGTGACATAGTGTTGATTTACCAGCAGCATGAGGAGACCACAGAGTGGCAAGGTGACATAGTGTGGAGGTGGGAGTAGCAGCAGCATGAGGAGGCCACAGATTACCCGGTGAAAGAGTGGGGAGGTGGGTGGCAATAACAGTACTCGCTGATGATGGTGAGTGTAAGTAGGAGAACTTTGTATCAGATGTGTGGCATCAGGCGGTAGCAGCATCAGAATAGTAGCTGAGGCAGGTAGCCAAAAAAAAAAAAAAACGGTCTCTTTTGTCAAGGTCTAATCTGATGCATTAAGCATTGGTGGGTGGAAATCCTGGCTCATTCATCATGACAAAGGTCAGTCTCTCCACATTTTGGGTGGACAGTAGTGATGTCGCGAACATAAAATTTTCAGTTCGCGAACGGCAAATGCGAATTTACGCAAATGTTCGTGAACGGGCGAACCGCCATAGACTTCAATAGGCAGGCGAATTTTAAAACCCACATGGATTCTTTCTGTCCAAAGTAGTGATGGAAAAGTTGTTTTAAGGGGTCTAACACCTGGACTGTGGCATGCCGGAGAGGGATCCACTGCAAAACTCCCATGGGAAATTACGCAGTAGACGCAGAGTCGGGTTTTAATCCATAAAGGGCAAAAATCAACTAACATTCCTAAATTGTTTGTAATAACGTGCTTTAAAACACCCAGTGTGTGTAGATGATCAGGTATGATGTTCTATCGATCAGGTAGTGTAAGGGTTACGCCCATTTCACAGTGACAGACCTAACTGTGACAGACCAAACTCCCCGTTTAACGCACCGCAAACAACCACAAACAGTCCATTTGCACAACCGCAAACTCCCCATTTGCACAAGGTTGGATACCAAGCTAGCCATGTCCCGTTCCTTGTCCTCACTGACGTCATTGAAGGTCTCTTCCTCGTGCAATGTACTGTGCCACCCTATATGAGTGGTGTGTTCAGTAATCAGTAGTACTATTTTTATCAGTTTAATCCCTGTTACGTCCCCTATCAGGGGATGTGTATTGAATAGATTTTAAGAACAGGGAGATGGAAAAAGATGCTTGGTCGTTCCTCTTACTTCCAATTTGGGGCACTGTACTGTGCAACCCTATATGAGTGTTGTGTTACTTAGTACTAATCTTATCAGTTCAATCCCTTTTACGTCCCCTATCAGGGGACGTGTATCGAATAGATTTTAGACAATCGCAAAGAGTTGTCAATAGTTGACACATTTATGACATAAATTTTATTTCTCTATGCATCAATCTTGGTGTATTGATGAATTTGTTTGTGCGCACGTTTGGGAGATTGCAGGCGATGGCGGTTTTTCAAAGCCTATGGACATGCTGGGGTAGTTCAGTGACCGTTAAGTAACCCAGAAAACAATGATTCTGCAGTGTGGGCCCATTGTTGGCCTAGTAGGCTTTAATGATCACCTTAGATGATCACAAAGAAAATGAATGCTTTTTCTATGAAAAATTATCCAGCCGATTGCTTTTGGTCTGTTCACAATGAAGCAACGACCGTATTATCTGGGGTGTGCCAACATTGCCAACACACTTTGGTGCTGCACTGTGACTGCACAAACGAGGCCAGAAAAATTAGGCATGCACACAGGCCTGAAAAATTTGGTTTATTTTTGCAGCCTCCAGAAAGTGTACTAAAACATTTGGGCCTTGAACCCTAGTTGGTGGCGGAGAAGTCAAGCAAGTCATCGGCATGCAAATATTAAATACAGCAGCGTGGGGACCATTTTTAGCCCAAGGCATCTAATCAGGCCTTTTTTTAGTCAAATGTATCCTCCACTGTCAGTCCCATCGGTATCCACGCCTCATTCATCTTAATAAAGGTGAGGTAATGTACACTTTTTTGACTTAGGCGACTTCTCTTGTCAGTGACAATACCTCCTGCTGCACTGAAGGTCCTTTCTGACAGGACACTTGAAGCAGGGCATGCCAGAAGTTCTATCGCAAATTGGGATAGCTCAGGCCACAGGTCAAGCCTGCACACCCAGTAGTCAAGGGTTTCATCGCTCCTCAGAGTGTCAATATCTCCAGTTAAGGCGAAGTAATCTGCTACCTGTTGGTCGAGTCGTTCTCTGAGGGTGGACCCCGAAGGACTGTGGTGATGCAAAGGACTTAAAAATCGTAGTCGTGGTAGGAGGAGGATTACTTTCACCTCGTCCCCTGTTAGATTATCGTTGTGCTGTGACCACAACTCTTCCTCTTCACGTTCATCTATGGCCAGATCCAGCACTCTTCGCAGGGCATGCTCCAGGAAGAAAACAAATGGCATGACGTCGCTGATGGTGCTTTTGGTGTGACTGACTAGGTTTGTCACCTCCTCAAAAGGACGCATGAGCCTACAGGCATTGCGCATGAGCATCCAGTAATGTGGCAAAAAAATACCCAGCTCCACAGAGGCTGTCAAAGCACCCCGGTCATACAAATACTCGTTGACGGCATTTTCTTGTTGGAGCAGGCGGTCGAACATTAGGAGTAGAGTTGAGCTAACACCTGGATGTTCAGGTTCGAGAAGTTCGGCCGAACTTCCCGAAAATGTTCGGGTTCGGGATCCGTACTCGACCCAAACTTTATCCCGAACCCCCTTGAAGTCAATGGGGACCCGAACTTTTGGCCACTAAAAAGGCTGTAAAATAGTCCGGGAAAGGGCTAGAGGGCTGCAAAAGGCAGCAAAATGAAGGAAAATGCCCTGCAAACAAATGTGGATAGGTAAATGAATTAAAATAAAATAAATACAAATTAACCAATATCAATTGGAGAGTGGTCCCATAGCAGAGAATCATGCCTCATATCACCCACCACTGGAGAAGGCCACTTTCAGTTATTTAGGCCCCAGCACCCAGACAGAGGAGAGAGGTCCCACAGCAAGGAATCATGCGTCATATCACCCACCACTGGAGAAGGCCACTTTCAGTTATTTAGGCCCCAGCACCCAGAAAGAGGAGAGAGGTCCCACAGCAAGGAATAAGGCGTCATATCACCCACCATTGTAACAGGCCACTTTCAGTTATTTAGGCCCCGGCGCCCAGATTGAGGAGAGGTTCATTCAACTTTGGGTTGCCCCGCAAAATAATGGTAAAATTAAAAAAAGAGGATTCAATAAAGAAGTGCCCTGGAGTACAAGAATAGATGGTTAAGGGGAGCTAGTTATAAATGTCTATTCTGCACAAGAGAGGGACAGGTCCTGTGGGATCCATGCCTGGTTCATTTTTATCAACGTCGGCTTGTCCACGTTGGCTGTGGACAGGAGGCTGCGTTTGTCAGTAATGACGCCCCCTGCCGTGCTGAATACACGTTCAGACAAAACGCTGGCCACCGGGCAGGACAGCACCTCCAAGGAATAAAATGCTAACTCTGGCCACGTGGACAATTTGGAGACCCAGAAGTTAAATGGGGCAAAACCATCAGTCAGTACGTGGAGGGGTTTACAGACGTACTGTTCAACCATGTTAGTAAAATGCTGCTGCCACTTGCTAACACGTTCCGTATCCAGTGGTGGTGCAGTTAGCTGTGGCGTGGAGACAAAACTTTTCCACATTTCTGCCATGCTAACCCTTCCCTCAGAGGAGCTGGCCGGGACACAGCTCCGATGGCGACCTCTTGCTCCTCCTCTGCTTCGCCTTGGGCTTCCACCTGTTCCCCTGTGACATTTGGGAATAATCTCAGGAGCGCGTCTACCAGCGTGCGTTTGTACTCGCGCATCTTCCTATCACGCTCCAGTGCAGGAAGTAAGGCGGGCACATTTTCTTTGTACCGGGGATCCAGCAGGGTGGCAAACCATTAGTCCGCACACGTTAAAATGTGGGCAACTCTGCTGTCGTTGCGCAGGCACTGCAGCATGTAGTCGCTCATGTGTGCCAGGCTGCCCAGAGGTAAGGACAAGCTGTCCTCTGTGGGAGGCGTATCGCCATCGTAATCCGTATCCCCCCAGCCACGCACCAGTGATGGGCCTGAGCTGTGTTTTGGATGCCACCCCGCTTTGAACCTGCTTCATCCTCATCCTCCTCCACCTCCTCCTCCTCCTCATCCTCAAGTAGTGGGCCCTGGCTGGCCACATTTGTACCTGGCCTCTGCTGTTGAAAAAAAACTCCCTCTGAGGCACTTCTGACAGACTGGCCTGAAAGTGCTAAAAATGATCCCTCATCCTCCTCCTGGGCCACCTCCTCTTCCATCATCGCCCTAAGTGTTTTCTCAAGGAGACATAGAAGTGGTATTGTAACGCTGATAACGGCGTCATCGCCACTGGCCATGTTGGTGGAGTACTCGAAACAGCGCAACAGGGCACACAGGTCTCGCATGGAGGCCCAGTCATTGGTGGTGAAGTGGTGCTGTTCCGCCGAGCAACTCACCCGTGCTTGCTGCAGCTGAAACTCCACTATCGCCTGCTGCTGCTCACACAGTCTGGCCAGCATGTGCAAGGTGGAGTTCCACCTGGTGGGCATGTCGCATATGAGGCAGTGAGCGGGAAGGACAAAGTTACGCTGTAGCGCAGACAGGTGAGCAGCAGCACGATGCACTTTATGCAGCAGCTCTGACATGTCGGGGTAGTTGTGAATGAACTTCTGCACCACCAAATTCAGCACATACGCCAGGCAAGGGATGTGCGTCAAACCAGTTAGGGAGATATAGCGTCCCTGGCCTTGTTTACTGGTCCACGTATCTGTGGTTAGGTGGACCTTGCCACAGATGGCGTTGCGCAGTGCACACTTGATTTTATCCGATACTTGGTTGTGCAGGGAAGGCACAGCTGTCTTGGAGAAATAGTGGCGGCTGGGAACAACATACTCTGGGACAGCTATCGCCATCAGCTGTTTGAAGCTGTCTGTGTCCACCAGCCTGAATGACAGCATTTCAAAGGCCAGTAGTTTAGAAATGCTGGCATTAAGGCCCAGGGCTCGAGGGTGGCTAGGTGGGAATTTATGCTTTCTCTCCAAGGTTTGTGAGATGGAGAGTTGAACGCTGCCGTGTGACATAGTGGAGATGCTTGGTGACGCAGGTGGTGGTGTCGGTGGCTCATCCTCTGTTTGGTGGGCGGCAGGTGCCAACATTCCTCCCGAGGCGGAGGAAGAGGCCGAGGCAGCAGCAGAAGAGGGAGCAGGGGGAGCCTGAGTGAGTTCCTTGCTTTCAAGTTGTTTGCTCCACTGCAGTTCATGCTTTGCATGTAGATGCCTGGTCATGCAGGTTGTGCTAAGGTTCAGAACGTTAATGCCTCACTTCAAGCTCTGATGGCACAGTGTGCAAACAACTCGGGTCTTGTCGTCAGCACATTGTTTAAAGAAGTGCCGTGCCAGGGAACTCCTTGAAGCTGCCTTTGGGGTGCTCGGTCCTTGGTGGCGGTGGCCACTAGCAGGCGAACTCTCTTGTCTGCAGCTGTTCTGCTTTTGCCCCCTGCTCCCTCTTTTGCTACGCTGTTGGCTCGGTCTCACCACTGCCTCTTCCTCTGAATTATGAAAGTCAGTGGCACAACCTTCATTCTATTTGTGTGGGGTCTAGGACCTCATCGTCCCCTGCATCATCATCCACACAGTCTTCCTCCCTGACCTCCTGTTCGGTCTACACACTGCAGAAAGACGCAGCAGTTGGCACGTGTGTTTCGTCATCATCAGAGACGTGCGGACTCCGATGAGGTGGTATTCCCATGTCCTCATCATCAGGAAACATCAGTGGTTGTGCATCAGTGCATTCTATGTATTCCACCACTGGGGAAGGCTAGGTGGATTCCCTTGGGAAACCCTGCCAGCAGAGTCTTCAAACAGCATAAGAGACTGCGGCATAACTTGAGGCTCTGACAGTTTCCATGATATGCATGGGGGTGATGTGACAGACTGATGGGCTTGGTTTTCAGGCGCCACCTGTGCGCTTTCTGCAGAAGACTGGGTGGGAGATAATGTGAACATGCTGGATCCACTGTCAGCCACCCAATTGACTAGCGCCTGTACCTGCTCAGGCCTTACCAATAGAACGGCATTGGGCCCCACCAAATATCGCTGTAAATTCTGGCGGGTACTGGAACCTGAGGTAGTTGGTTCACTAGGACGTGTGGCTGTGGCAGAATGGCCACATCCTCTCCCAGCACCAGAGGGTCCACTAACACCACCACGACTGCGTCCGCGACCCTTACTAGATGTTTTCTCATTGTTAACGTTCACCAAGCACCACAAGAAGAAAAAAAAAAATATTTGGCCCAATGTATTGATTTCAAATTCAGGCCTTTTTTTACTGGCACCGAACACTATCTGCCTATTTATTTATGTAGCGTATTACACTAATCCAGGCACAGTAGTAACCACTTATTTAGGGGAATATCTATTGTAGGGCTAGTATTTAGGCCCTGGATGAAAGGTATCCTTTTATGGACAGATTTACATTTGGAAATGCACAGTAGCGTGTGAAAAAATATGTAGGATTATGCTTTCAGCAATTGAATTTTAAGACTTTGTGTAATATACCCTTTAACGGACAGAAATACAATTGGAGATGCACGGTAGAGTGTGAAGTTGTTGAGGATGACCCTCTCTGCACTTGTATATACACCTTCAGAGTAACATACCCTTTTACCGACTGATTAACACTTGGCCTGCAACAGCTGGAACACCAGATTCAGGGTATTGATATTGGCAAGTGAATTTCACAACAGAACAAAATCTATCCTTTGCCGGACACTATTAAACTTGGCCAGCCACAGCTGAAACCACTGATTTATGGTATTGCTATTTTGGCAATTGAATTTCACCCCAGAACAAAATATATCCTTTGCCGGACACTATTAAACTTGGCCAGCCACAGCTGAAACCACTGATTTATGGTATTGCTATTTTGGCAATTGAATTTCACCCCAGAACAAAATCTATCCTTTGCCGGACACTATTAAACTTGGCCAGCCACAGCTGAAACCACTCATTTATGGTATTGCTATTTTGGCAATTGAATTTAACCCTAGAACAAAATCTATCCTTTGCCGGACACTATTATACTTTGCCAGCCTCTGCTGGGACACTAGATTTAGGGGATTGCTATTTTGGCAATTGAAGTTCTCCCCAGAACAAAATATATCCTTTGCAGGACACTATTAAACTTGGCCAGCCACAGCTGAAACCACTGATTTTATGGTATTGCTATTTTGGCAATTGAATTTCACCCCAGAACAAAATCTATCCTTTGACAGATACTATTAAACTTGTCCAGTCACAGCTGGAACATTAGATTCAGGGTATTGCTATTTTGACAATTGAATTTCACCCCATAACAAAATATATCCTTTGCAAGACACTATTAAACTTGGCCAGCCACTGCTGAAACCACTTATTTATGGTATTGCTATTTTGGCAATTGAATTTCACCCCAGGACAAAATATATCCTTTGCAGGACACTGTTAAACTTGGCCAGCCACAGCTGAAACCACTGATTTATGGTATTGCTATTTTGGCAATTGAATTTCACCCCAGAACAAAATATATCCTTTGCAGGACACTATTAAACTTGGCCAGCCACAGCTGAAACCACTGATTTATGGTATTGCTATTTTGGCAATTGAATTTCACCCCAGAACAAAATCTTTCCTTTGACGGATAGTATTAAACTTGTCCAGTCACAGCTGGAACACCAGATTCAGGGTATTGCTATTTTGGCAATTGAATTTCACCCCAGAACAAAATCTATCCTTTCCCGGACATTATTAAACTTGGCCAGCCACAGTTGAAACCACTGATGTATGGTATTGCTATTTTGGCAATTGAATTTCACCCCAGAACAAAATCTATCCTTTGCCGGATACTATTAAACTTGTCCAGTCACAGCTGGAACACTAGATTCAGGGTATTGCTATTTTGGCAATTGAATTTCACCCCAGAACAAAATATATCCTTTGCAGTACACTGTTAAAATTGGCCAGCCACAGCTGAAACCACTGATTTATGGTATTGCTATTTTGGCAATTGAATTTCACCCCAGAACTAAATATATCCTTTGCCGGACACTATTATACTTTGTCAGCCTCTGCTGGGACACCAGATTTAGGGGATTGCTATTTTGGCAATTTAATTTAACCCCAGAACAAAATATATCCTTTGCAGGACATTATTAAACTTGGCCAGCCACAACTGAAACCACTGATTTATGGTATTGCTATATTGGCAATTAAATTTCACCCCAGAACAAAATCTATCCTTTGACGGATAGTATTAAACTTGTCCAGTCACAGCTGGAACACCAGATTTAGGGGATTGCTATTTTGGTAATTGAATTTAACCCCTTAATAAAATATAGAAATTTATAACCTGAGTTTCTATGGGTGACAATAAGCACAGCCAAGCCCCTGATGTAGGATATAGCAAAAAAAAAAAAAAAAAGACTAGTATTGATGGATTGATGGACTTGGTGGCAGCTTGTGCTGGTGTATCACAAGTCACAAAATGGTCGTCGATCACCCCAGAAAAAAGTGACCGGTAAACGCTCTGTGCAGCCTAAAAACCAGTGAGAAATTAACTAGCAGAAGTAGAATGATTCACAGCTGTAGATCGATCACTTCATTAGGTGTTTTTGCTGACTTTTCCCTGCCTAATCTCGCCCTCACATAAGCTGCATCCTCTCCCTACACTAATCAGAGCAGTGTGACGTGCGGCGCTACGTAATTCCAGCTTAAATAAAGGCTGGTTCACATGCTGCACTTGGCCAATCACAGCCATGCCATTAGCAGGCATGGCTGTGATGGCTTCTTAGGGCAAGAAGTAAAACTCTAGCTAATTGGCTGCTGTGCAGCCCTTCAGAAAGTGGGAAGAAATCGCCGAACATTGGACCTGAACCCGAACTTTTTGGAAAATGTTCGGGTCCGGGTCCCGAAAACCCCAAAATTCGTTACGAACCCGAACTATGCTCGAACTGTTCGCTCAACACTACAAGTCACCCGTACATACTAAATGGTAAAACAATCAGTAACACTGACATGGAAAAGGATCTAGGAATTTTTTATAAACACCAAACTTAGCTGTAAAAAACAGTGTCAGGCAGCTACTGCCAAGGCCAATAAGACAATGGGTTGCATCAAAAGGGGCATAGATGCCCGTGATGAGAATATAGTCCTACCACTTTACAAATCACAAGTCAGACCACTCATGGAGAACTGTGTACAGTTCTGGGCTCCTGTGTACAGGGCAGACATAGCAGAGCTGGAGAGGGTTCAGAGGAGGGCAACTAAAGTAATAACTGGAATGGGGCAACTACAGTACCCTGAAAGGTTATAAAAATTAGGGTTATTTACTATAGAAAAAAGACGACGTAGGGGAGATCTAATAACTATGTGTGTGTATGTATATATATATATATATATATATATATATATTTATATATATCAGGGATCAGTACAGAGATCTCTCCCATCATCTATTTATCCCTAGGACTGTTACTGTGACGAGGGGACATCCCCTGCGTCTGGAGGAAAGAAGGTTTGTGCAGAAACATAGAAAAGGATTCTTCACTGTAAGAGCAGTGAGACTATGGAACTCTCTGCCTGAGGAGGTGGTGATGGTGAGTACAATAAAGGAATTCAAGAGGGGACTGGATTTATTTCTGGAGTGTAATAATATTACAGGCTATAGTTACTAGAAAGGGGCCGTTGATCCAGGGAGTTATTCTGATAATTTTTTCCCCTTAAGTGGGGAAAATTGGCTTCTGCCTCACAAGGTTTTTTTGCCTTCCTCTGGATCAACTTGTAGGAAACAGGTCGAACTGGATGGACAAATGTCTTTTTTCGGTCTTATATACTATGTTACATAAAGTAACAAGTCGGATAACCCCCTTAATGTGCACTCTAGACTACGCACTTAAATAAGACCAGACCCTCAAAACAATTCATATCCCAAACTAATATTCTTGATTAATCCAGATGTTCGACCAGATATCCAAATTAATGCAGAACATGCCCCTTAATAAATTAAGACCCTATATTTAGACCCCAGACTAGATCTCCTCAATAGAAAGGAAAGTAAGCATTATTTGCAATTTAACAAATAAAGTGAACTTTTTGACTAGATGATGGACACTTGGGCAGGATGAGCCCATTGCGAGACTTGGGTCCCAGGTAGTTGCTCAACTTTCTACATAATAAATACCCACTGTGCTTGCCACTAGTCATCTTAATTGAAGATACTAAGCGAAATAGCAAGATTTTGTGTGTTGCCTTCAATCAGAATGGCTGTGGCGGCCTCTAAGCGATCAAATGGATAAGGTGAGCATTTTTAATTATTTATTGTGTACCGGATTGATCCCTGAATGTTAATCTCAGGTGCCACGATCAGCAATGAACGCAGTCTGATGGATTGAAGGACAATGGGGTGGTGTCATTGCAGTTCCCCATCTTTGCGCCCACTACCTACAAATAAATGCACTTTGTGATGAAGTGATTTGTCACAAAGCAAACTTCTTTGTGGCAAAGCAGCTGAATTTTCAATAACTTTTCTCATCTCTAATAACAATGTTACATTCAAGAAGCAACAACATGAACTATTTTTAATAAAATGATAAAAACATTAAGATCTGTAAAAAAAAAAAATGAATTGAACATAGTTTAAATAAGATGCCAACACCAGCTGTAAGACAAACTAACAAGCACATTTGAAATGATTGTACTTTGTTCTACGTTGAAATGCACTGCCTTTGAGGATGATATGATTCTGTCCTAGCAATCTTGTAAAGACAATGTATTGCTCTTTAAGAGAACCTATGTTACACTGCAGAACTGTTGTGTACCAAGGTAATCTGATATATTAGCTGAGTCAAAAACTGAATCTCCACTTATTCTCATATCCCTTATGGCCGTGTAACCATCTGGTATGCTTAATTATAATTCCATTAAAACAAAACAAGTTCATTATGATTAATGTGATCACTAGAAATACCTAAGGAATTATTAACAATTTACTACTTGTAATCTGTTGCCAATGATCATTGGTGAATTGAGAGATAAACTGTAGGAAAGTACCAATACTTCTTCAGTGTCAATTAAGTTTTACACAAGTGTAAGCAGCTGTGATAATGTTTGTAATATATTCATACAGATAGTCTGCCATATTAATAGAAGCTATAGGTAAAATAGATCTTTCTGTCTTGTGAAATCGTTTTAATAATATATCCAAACTTGGATAGTATGGCACCACTTTAAGGGTTCATGCACACGACCGTATGCATTTTGCTATCCAGAAAAAAATGGATCCGTAAAAAATATGGATGGCGTCTGTGTGGATTCCGCATTTTGTGGAACAGAACAACTGGTCCCTAATAGAACAGTACTATTCTTGTCTTAAAGGCGGACAATAATAGAACATGTTCTATTTTTTTTTGCAGAACGGAAATACAGACATACTGAAATGGAATACACACGGAGTAACTTCCAATTTTTTTGCAAACAAAAAAAAAAATGGAACGGACACGGAAAAAAAATGCGTTCATGTGCATGAGCCCTTAAACTAAGTTATTTTCGTTTAAAAGCCTAGATGACCTACTGTAAAACAAAACTAACGTATTTATTAAGACCTGCGTTTTAGACACCGGTCATAATTAAGACCCATAGCTGGCAGTGGATCCGCCGAAGTCATAAAGAGGCGCCGGCCTCTCCATAACCTCAGTGCATCAAGCACCCATTCTAAATGTATGACATCTTCTGAGCTGTCCTGGCCCGTCCCCTTCCTCACCCACCCCGAGCCTACAAATTTAGACTTGGCGTGAGCCGGGCGAAGTCGCAGATATTTTTAGAAGTATTTCAGTTTAGTAAATGACCCCCTAAATGCTATACCGCATGATACAATTAGTAACATTACATATGAGAGAATCTCTTAAAATTCACTTTAAGTCTGATTTGAATGAATTGGTCAGCAGATTCGATTTAGGTATGAATACATTTGTACAAATCAAAGTACAAACAGGTATGTGACTGTGTAGTAATAATAGTAGCCTCAGAAGTATTGAATGAGTAATAGCTGCAGCAGTAGATTTACATGATTTAACCTGATGAACAAGGCAGGAGATGTGCGCTGCATACCGGTAGCAGTAGTGGCAGCAGGTACAGTAGAAGCTGCAGCAGTACAGTATGAAACTTGATGGATAAGGCAGTAGATGTGTGGCTGTGTTGAAGTATTGATTTCTGTCACACATTCAGTTATAGATGACTGATGATGGAGTGGAGGGCAAGGAAGAGGAATAGTTTAAGCAGGAGAAGAAGTTGCTAATTTTGTTGACAATAATAATGACAACAATGACATGGTTCTGCCTATGGATATGGCCTGGCTACTAGAATGATGACAGGGAGAAGGAGGACAGTCTTGCTCATGTTGCTGGAAAGTTTTTTGTTTTCCACATGAGCAGTTGATGCTGTCTCCTGTGCCTAAGGAGAGCCATACATTTGTACTTGAGTGGTCAAGTCATATTTTTTGGCTGTAGAGTTTAAACATAGCAATGGTTTGTTGGCCACTGTGAACAAACATTCCTACACAGGAGATATCTGCACAGAGCCACTAGAAGCAACATTCACAACATTTCTGCCCCCACATGAGTTTGCCCTAGGTCTGACAGCTTGTGAGCCTGCACCAACAACAGAGGCATCACTTGGTCCTGAGCTAACCACAGTAGAAAGATCTGCATCTGGCAGTTCTTTTGGATGTTCCTGGCCTTACATTGGCTCTCCTTTTTATTGTCGCCACTACCATCTTCTTCTGACGTCATAGTCTTCTTTTCACCCTGATCCTTTTAACAACTCCTGTCTAGCAGACAATGACAATAATTTGCCGCAGTCAGAAGAAAAATGGATTGGTTCCGGGACCTAATTTTGCAATAAAAGCTTCCTTTATTCGGGGTTCAGTATACAATCGTGTTCACACAATGGCTGGTAGTTTACGCGTTTCGGACAGTCTAGTCCTTAGTCGTAGTCGGTTACGACTAAGGACTAGACTGTCCGAAACGCGTAAACTACCAGCCATTGTGTGAACACGATTGTATACTGAACCCCGAATAAAGGAAGCTTTTATTGCAAAATTAGGTGCCGGAACCAATCCATTTTTCTTCTGACTGCGGCAAGCTCTTCTCTTCAGGCTCCGAGTCACCGGGGATATGGCTGTCCTGGATGGGTGAGCTGGACTTTTGCACTTGTTACAATGACAATAATTATCAGTGTCAGACTGGGGTGCCTAGGGCCCACCAGTAAAATTTAATTTAGGGGCCCACCATATGGATACATTCAAACATTACCTGCCCACGCAGCAGCAAGATGCTATCAAATGATTGAATATGGGGGTCCCTGCAGCAACTTTGAGAAGGTAAGTTAGCTGGCTAGCTAGCTGGCTAGCTTTCCTCACTGAAGTCTGGTCCCATTGACTTCAATGGGGTTCGGGTCAAGTTTGAAATGACTTGGAAAAGGGCAAGCAAAATGGGGGTAAGAGTAGGACAAGTGTCCTGCAAACAAATTTGGATAGGGAAATAACTTAAAATAATATAAAATGCATAAAAATATAAAATAAATGTTCTAAACCTGAGCACAAGTGAGTGACAGTGGCACCTGACACCCCGCAAACAGAGGATGTGGAAGCAAGGCCACCACATCTTTCTCTGTCAAAAAGCATCCCTACACTATACCATAGAAGCGTTCAGCTGTCCATCTCCCAAACATTGCAGAGAAAGAGAAATAGAACAAACCCTACACACCGCGCAGGAGCTGTGGACAGGCATGGAACAACAGACCGATGAGTGGTTGGTGTCACTGAGCCTCAAAGCTGCCCTGGTGGTGTGCGACAATGGGCTTAATTTCGAAGCAGCTCTGCGCCTAGCTGGTTTGACACACATCCCTTGCCTGGCGCATATGCTGAATTTGGTGGTGCAGAAATTTCTGAACACCTGACAGTGAAAATCAATTCAGTTAATCCAGCTCTTAGATTCTGGTGGGACAAGTTCACTTTTATTGGTGCTCAAGGACCCCTAAGGCCTAAGCTGCAGATGTGACAGGCAAATAATTTTATTAAATTTTTTGGTTAGATTGTTGGGTTACATTTCCACGGTTATCAGGAATTTTTATTCTAAATCGTAACAAAAACTGTACAAGGAACTTTTCAAAAAGAGAATATTAACCCCACTAGACTCCCACCCTATACCCCCCCTACAATTAAGCCACTTATTAATGCCCATTCACAAACTATTTAAAAACTTACTTATGAACATATTTAAATAATTATGTCAGATAAACTGAATAAACAAACAAAACTATATACATGCCTTACCCTTAACTTATAAGGCCAGTCATATACAAGTGGCTTGGAGGGTGGGTTCCTGCACCAACATAGGCCAGGTACATAATTGTCCAGCCAGGGCACAGTTCTGGAGGAGGAGGGGGAGAAGGAGGAAGATAAGAAACTGTGTTCACAGCAGGGTGGCACCCAAAGCAGCTGATGGCCATCACTTGAGCATGGCTGGGGGGATATAGAGGACGCAGATGATACACCTCCCACAGAGGACAGCTTGTCGTTGCCTCTGGGCAGCATGGCAAACATGAGCGACTACATGCTGCAGTGCCTGCGTAACGACTGCTGAGTTGCCCACATTCTAACTCGTGCAGATAACTGGGTGGCCAAGGGTAACGCGTCGTCCTTAATTCCGACACTGAAGCATGATCTTAAAAAGCCAACACTGGTAGACGCGCTGCTGATGGCATTCACACCTGACACCGGGGGCTTAGTGGAAGCACAAGGCTAAAGCAGAGGAGGAGGAGGAGGAAGAAGTCGCCAACGCAGCTGGGTCACCACCCGCACCTCAGAAGGCAGGGTTAGCATGGCCAAAATTTGGAACAGCTTTGTCATCACGCCACAACAACCAGCACCACCAGCAGATATGGAACGTCTTAGCAAGAGGCAGCATTCCTGCAAAATGGTGGAATAGTATCTGTGCACACGCCTACACGTACTGACTCATGGCTCTGCCCAGGGTCTGCTGTTTAGCCCAGTCATTTCTAGCTACACCACTGGGTCTGGCACATTTAACTTCTGGGTCTCCAATTTGGGGACATGGTCTCAGCTTGACCTTTACGCCTTGGAGGTCCTGGCCTGCACTGCAGCCAGTGTATTGTCTGAACGTCTGTTAAGCACAGCTGGGGGCGTTATCACAGACAAGCACAGCCGTCTGTCCACATTGTTGTTGGCGACTACCTTTGGCTTCACAGCCAAAAAAGGCTTTATGTCCGGCAACAATGTAACCACCAATTGTAATGAATTAAGTTCCCTGTCTGTTAAGCAGTGCAGGGCTACTTTGAAAGAAAGAAGGGGTACAGATGACCCAATCAATCTGAGCGCCTCCTAATTTACAGAATATATTTCCCAGTCAGGTATGCAGTGCAGGGGTACTTTGAAAGAAAGAAGGGGTACAGATCACCCAACAATCTGAAGGCCACCAAATTTACAGAATATATTTCCTAGTCAGGTATGCAGTGCAGGGGTACTTTGAAAGAAAGAAGGGGTACAGATCACCCAACAATCTGAAGGCCACCTAATTTACTGAAAATATTTCCAAGTCAGGTACGCAGTGCAGGGGTACTTTATGGCCCAAGAATGTAACAGATGATTTTTAGAAATTTACCTCCCTGTCACCTATGCATACCAGGAGTTTGTATATGGCAAAAATAGTAAAATGTCCCCCACCAATGTAACAGACAATTATTAGAAATTTAACTCCCTGTCACCTATGCAGAGCTGGAGTTTGTATACAGCAAAACTGGCAAAATGTCAACCAGCAATGTAACAGACAATTTTTAGAAATTTACCTCCTTGTCACCTATGCAGAGCAGGGGTTTGTATATTGCAAAACTGGGTTAATGTCACTCAATAATGTAACAGACAATTTTTACAAATATACATCCCTGTCACCTATGCAGAACAGACATTTATATACGGCAAAAATTGTAAAATGTCACCCACCAATGGAACAGACGATTTTCACAAATTAATTTCCCTGTCACCTATCTAGCACAAAAAGTGTTTTTTTTTTGTTTTTTTTTTATAGCACCAATGTAAATGCATAGCACCCTCAATAATCTCTGTAGTTTGAAGATTGAACACCACAATGTTCAACAGAATTCTTTCCTAATCTCTATCTCACAGCAGCAGCATCCTATCCCTACACTGAGAAGAGCAGTGTGACGTGCGGCGCTACGTGACATCAGCCAATATAGAGGCTGGGTCACATGCTGCTCTTGGCCAATCACAGCCATGCCATCAGTAGGCATGGCTGTGATGGCTTCTAAGGGCAGACTAGTGAAATGCTTGTTGATTAACCGAAATCGAACCCAAACTTTTACGGAAATGTCTAGGTTCGGGTCCGGGTACCAAAAACCCTAAAGTCTGGTAGGAACCCGAACTTTACAGTTCAGGTTCACTCAACCCTAGTCAGGTAGACCAATCCGTGATCAAAGGAATTTTTTAAGATACTTCCCAATATGCTTTTTGTAACTATAATGTAGAAAAATGTGTCAGCCAGTATGCTGTTAGAACCATTATTAATACTGAAAATAAAATTCTGTCTGTGAATTTTTGTAATGTATGTTGGGCTGATAGCTAAGAAACATTAAAGGGGTTGTCCAGGATTAGAAAAACAAGGCTGCTTTTTTCCAAAAACAGCACCACCCCATCCACAGGTTGTATGGGTTATTGCAGCTCTGCCCCATTGAAAGAACGAAGACGTGTTGTTCAAATTCTGAATTACCCCTTTAAAAAAAACGTGTGCGATAGCTTTAAATATTGATGTGCAATGCAAGCAGAACCCCTCTGGATGGAGATTGCTGCAGCCCAATAATACACTATGTTACACTGACCCTGTGCTTTCCCTAAAGCAACCGATTTCTGTGTCTATCACTTAATAAAATCTAGCTGATTAGCTATTATATTTCCAAAAACTGTTCCTGTCTGATCCTAAAATAGCAGTATTGTGTGTCTAAGGATAAGTATTGTGGTCTCTCTGCCAGACATTCTGTCCTATGAATGTACAAGCTTGGAACACACATTTCCTGTTTGGAATCTTATATATTGACCACGACACATGTCAATATCATCCCTCATGATTGTTTGAGGCTGACTGCTAGTGTTATGCACGAATATTCGAATAACAAATTTTAATCGCGAATATCTCCACTTTGATAATTTGCGAATATTTAGAATATATTGGTGTATATTCGTTTTCGAATATTCGTCATTTTCCATCATCCATCTGAAGTGAACACTAACAGTACACATGATTCCTCCCTGATTAGGTTGTCTGTTTATCAAAAAAACTGTTCTTATCTGTCCGGGCTCCCTAGGATTTCAGCCCTCTCCAGTGAGTGCCCGTTGCTGTGCGCATGGAGCGTCCCCATCACCATGGGAAAGCTTCGGGGTTAGAATATACCATCGGATCTGAGGTTTCACAATCTCACAACAGCGAATAGTCTTGTCATAAGACTATGCAACCAATTTAGGGCGCAGTTCATAACTCTTTGACTATGTTTAATGTATGTTCATATAATGGCAATATTCCATATTTATCTTGTATATCCCAAATGCATTACTGTTTCTGTTTGTGACTGATGGATGTAATTTTTAACTTGAGTCAGCTTCACCAGTACTTACCTTGTCCCGTTCCTATGTTTTATTTTCCCTGTGCTTGGGATTCTATAATTAAAATGCCCTTTCTTTACTTTCCAATTTGAGTTGGGGGGGGGGGGGTGACTCATCATGTGTGGCAAATGTACGAGCAGAGTGTTCCGCCTCACCGGCGTTCCTATTGGCTGCACGTCAGCGCTGTGCTTCTGGGGGTGTGTCTTCCCCCTATATATACCTGCATTCTAGGCAGTCCGTATTACGGCCCTCCTAGCGGCGGATACCTGTCACACAGCATCAATGTGGCGGCTTTTTTTCTTGTTCTAAACTTCCATGTGTACACTAAGCTGCTCCTGATGATTGTGAATGATGAAACCCATTAAGCCATTTCTGAAACGCTATGAGTGGGAGTTTTATCTAGGTTTGGATTGGTGGTTAGGGTTTAGGTTGTGGATATTTTGGGGTAATCCCCGGATCTATATGATCTGTGTCCTGAAGTGATCTCTTACATGGTGTTGTGTGTCCTTGTAGCCGTATTGATTTCAGCCAAAGTAGGAAACTCGCCAACATCCCCCCACCCCTCTCTGTGCCACTCTACTTGTTATATGGTTTTGAATCTGCATGGCTCATACCCTTTAGATGGGGACATCGATTGAGTCACGATCTGGGTATGATTTATAGTGGTTGATCGTGCAGCACTCATGACATTTTGATTGGCTTTATACTAATAGGGCAGCCTTCAAATTACAGGAAAGGCATGACTTATCTGTTCATAGTCCTCTGCTTTTTCCTGGCAGCCCGCTTGCCATCCCATTTTTCTTTTTGTTTATTTGTAATTGAATAAAGATTACTTTTAATACCACTTTCTACCGTGACAATATCAGTTATACTAGAAACGTGTCCGGTTTTTATATATCCTTTGACTGAGTTGAGACTAAGCCCTGCAGTGCATGGGAGCTACGGAAACAGCATAGCACAGCAAGCTATACTGTTTTCCTAAGTCGGAAACAGCACAGCTTTTGTAGGGTTAAACAAGTGAAAATGATAGGTCATAGTTGATGTGGAACATACTCTAAGAAGAAAGAACCATAGTAATTTAATTAAATGTTAACATAATATCTTCAAGATGCTCTAAAGGATCATCAAAATCACTAATGTCAAGCTCCCTTAGATCTTTATTAAGTAGCTAATTAATCATTGCCTATGCAAATTTGGAAACATCCAATGTGTAATCTATCTTATATTAGAGATGGAACAAATTGAATGCATCCAAGCATATATTGTCTGTAATGGAAAACAGGGCTAGAAGACCTTCAAAATAGAAGATAGGCTATGTCACTGTCATGCCACCTTAGCCCCCTAGAAAAATTCCATGAAATTGAAAAGACAGTTTTTCTTATCCAGAGCCTTTTTTTGGGTAGATTCCACAATTAAAAAACTCAACAATTTACCATATGATGGTGAATGGAGATTTCAAAAGTCCATTTACATGTACTGTACTGTAGCAGAGAAATCAGTAGACTGCCTATTTTATTCCAGAGTAGCATCAGAATTGTGAAGAATATTATACCTATTTGCTAAGGGTTAAATTTTAACTGAAATTCACTAATATTAAAATTAAAAATGTCTGAATGTAATCATAAAGGTTCTGAGATTACAAAGCTTCTGTCTATATTCTAGGTATGTGAAGCCACATTTTTCAAATGTAATGTGAGGTATGTGGAAAAGAATTCTGTGGAAAATGCAATGCAATTGAATGCAAAGCAATCTCAACAGGAAAACGTTAGGGTCCTATCCAAATGCATATGCCAGGGTTCATATAAAGAGAGATATCTTTCCCTATTCACCAGGTAAGTATACCATCCATAATCACATCTACTAGTGGCCATGTAAATTTCTGTCTTCCTATATTAATGGGGTTGTCCGAGTTATGGAAAAAAATAGCACTATAAATCTGATGGTCAGCGATATATCACCAAGCTAAGCAAGTTTTAGGCAACAAATATCTATTTTCTCATTTCCCTGGTTCTCTTCTGGCCTTTGTTTACTTGCAATAATAACAATCTCTGCCCCTCCCTCTGCACTGCACTGCAGTGGGAGTGAAAACAAGTGCTGCCCTGAGTGACATGTCTGCCTTCTGGGAGACTCAGCAGCATGTTATATGTATATAACTACAAGTCCCAGCTGTGTAATGACACTGCTAAGGGAGTGAATACAAGTGCTGCCCTGAGTGACAAGTCTGCCTGCTGGGAGACTCAGCAGCATGTTGTATGTGTAGAACTACAAGTCCTAGCTGTACAATGACCCTACTAATACACATAGGATCTTCCCCCTATCGGAAATGCTCTGCAGAACTTCTCTTTCAGCTCCTGTGCCTAGCATTTATCTCCTCACTGCCTTCAGCTACACAGGAAACACTTCAGCCCTTCGTCTGTGTAGCTTAAGGGATTAAGAATCCTGGGGGAGAGCAATAAGCAGCAGCAAGCAGTGAAGGGGGCGTGGCCAGCACAGTGATGTCTCATGTACAGGCTTGTGCACAAACATTATCAGAGCAGGGAGAGAAGCTGACATCATAGGTCATGTGACACTCAGTGAAATCTGAGAAACCAGCCACTGGAGATAACCTAAGTTAATTGGGAAGGTGTTACAATTGCCTAGTTAGAAAGAACAAAAAAATAACTCGGACAACCCCTTTAACTCTATGAGAAACTGCTGCCAAATGAGAGGAGATTCTTACACTAGAAGCTTCATGCTACTATCCCCATTCCAAGGACATAGCTTATTACATATACTATTGACCAACACAGCTAAATAAATGGAACATACTGAAAATTAAATAAATACTTGTCTGAATGCCAAATCCGGCTTTATTTTCCATTGAAATGTATTAATGCCAGCTGGTGTGCCAGCAAAACGGATCCGGTTTTCCGGTCTACGCATGCACAGACCTTTAAAAATGCAAAAAAATAAATAAATACCAGGTCCGTTTTTCTGGATGACACCGGAGAGACGGATCCGGTATTTCAAATGCTTTCCGTTTGCACACGGATTTCCGGATTCGGCAGGCAGTTCTGGTGACGAAACTTCCTGCCGAATCCTCACAACGCAAGTGTGAAAGTACCCTTAAAGTAGCACTCCCACAAAAATGTTTATTCCCTTATCTGTTAGAAATGTACAGGATATAAACTGTAGTGAAGGTAATCTTCTTATCAGTAACCTCCCTTCTGATCCTAAGCTATGTGATGTGACCAGCACTCTAATCTTCAACTGACAAAAGACAGAAAGTCAGTTACTTCTCTATTCATTCCGATGAGACTGACATTGATGTTCCCATAGGAATACATAGAAAAACGTCTTGTCTGCACGTAAGATACTATGTTATTTTTAAAGTCTGATTGCTGGTTACATGACACAGCTTAGGGCTAGTGAGGAGCGTCAGGGGCAATATTCAAATTTGCAATATTTCACAAATATTTGGGCAAATATTCATCATAAATTCACGAATTTGAGAATTTACCATTATTTTCTTGATTGCGAAAATTGGCAATGTAATATGGGCGTATTGTGCGCTCAATACAAGCATGGGTCACTTTTGCTAGATTTTTCAAGCTGCTATAAGTTTCCTGAGACTGGAGAAAATGGTTGGCATGGCACAACATTACAATAGCTTTATATGCAGATAGAGTGCTCCAATATATTCGCAATTGCACAAATCGGCAATTAATGATGCGCATATTTTGGCGCAATACGTGCAACTTGACATTTTAGCAGGTCTGACTACATATTACTGATTGGTGCACTAAGTATTGTTGTGAACTTGTGACTTCACAGCACTATGTCTTTAGCATGTATGTATGGACAGCAGAACCTATCATACTACCTAACACCCTGCACTGGAACAGTATACACTACATCACGATCTAACCTACACTGACTATCTCCCACTAACTATCTAATGTAATGACTCAGCAAAGCACAGAGCACAGCAATGACACTGCTGTCTCTCAGAACTGAAAAAAAATGGAAAAAATGGCTGCTGTGGAGGTTCTTATATAGTAAAGGGGTAGGCAACTTCCCTATTGGTTGCTAGGGATGTTGCTAAACTCAGCCTTCTTATTGGCCCACAAGCGAGAAGCAGGGAGGGATCATGGGTTCAGATAAAAAAAAAAATCTAGAATATTTGCGAATACAAATACATAGCACTATATTCTAAATCTTCGCAAATTCTTGAAGTGGCAATATTCGCTATTAAAATTGGCGATTCAAATATTCATGCTCAACACTACTGAGGACCAGAATAGAGAGAATAACTCACAAATACGGACAATGGTGAGAAGATTACATCCACTACAATATACTTCACGTACCTTTCTAAAGTCAGAGAATAAACATTTTTGTTGGAGCGCCACTTTAACCCGTTCACTACCAGCGCTGTACATGTATGGCACTGGAGCTATGTGTAAACATGGCACCCCCTTGCATGTGCAGCGGACACCATGGCAGGCAGATCTCTGCTGTTTCAAATAGCAGAGACCTGCAGCTAATAACCGCAACAGGCAATAATGCCAATTGTAGTAATTAAAGGCTTTAGATGCCATGATCAAATGAGATCACTGCATCTAAATGCACTTCCTACCGAAGGCCTGTGCAGCCAATGTGAGCATCACAAGGATGGAGCATCACTAGTTTTGCTGAACACTGTAAGCCTCGCTTACGAGGGTTATAGTGTTCATGCTGCAATTTTTATTTTGGCCACTAGAAAATGAAACATGTCCTATACTAGTCAGTGAAAAAGTAATGAAATGTAATCAAAAAGTCAGACACACTCCAAAATGGTATCAATAAAAACTACAGATTGTCCCTCAAAAAAAGAGCCCCTAAACAGCTCAGTAGATTTAAGTATGAAAAAGTTATGGGGGTCAAAATATTCGGATTTAAAAAAGAATATTATCAAAGTTTAAATTTATTTTTACATTATTTAGACATAATAAACCTATACATATAGGGTATTGTTGTAACCGTGCTAACCCAGACGATTAAGGGCATGGGCAAATGAAATGCCATGGGAACAAAACCGTTTTTTTTTTTTTTCCAATTTCACCCCACTTGGAATTTTTCAAATAACTTCAAACAACAATTTATGCCATAATTAATGGTGGCATTAGAAAGTAAAACTTGTCCAGCAAAAAAATGAAAAAGCCCTCATACAGCTATGTGACCGGAAATATAAAAAAATTATGGCTCAAGGAAAATAGGGAAGAAAAATGGAAACACAAAACCGAAAAAAAACTCCAGTATCCTAAGGGTAAATTCTACAGAAAGTGCCATTAGAAATGGCAACAGGGTAGGGAACAAGAAGATGGAGAAAAACATGACTCTGGGAGGGACACTGGTCATCAGGCTTGCCTACAATGATTTGCAGTCAATGCCAATCAGGAGGAAGGTTATTGGCTGGTCTATCAGGCAATGTGTTAACTTCTCAGCAGAGAGGCCATTTTAAGCTAAGCCACTGATGTGATAGGTCATGTCTGTCCTATATACAGTTAGACACACAAGAATACAGTCATTTTAATGTCTTACAAGAACACTGTTAGGCTCCATTCACATGACCGTATGTTGTCCGCAAAAAAACGGATCCGTTTTTTTGCGGATTAGATGCTGTCCCATTCACTTCTATGAGGCCCTTTTATTCCATTGCACAGCTCAGCAAAAAAAATGAAACATGTCCTATACTAGTCAGTGAAAATCAGGACATGACCCTATTGTAGTCAATGGATCAGCAAAAAAATGAAATGCAATCCGTTTTTTTGCAGACATGCTGAACTGTCCGCAAAAAAAGGATCGTTTTTTTTGCGGACAACATACGGTCGTGTGAATGGAGCCTTAGGGATAGGGAAAATACATTTAGGTAGACTGTATGACTTCATAGAAAGCCAGGTTTTATCATTAGGGACAGGATAGGGGCAGTTTGTATTAGTTTATTGTATATCTGTTACAAACATTACTGAAGCTGTTTGTATCATGTGTTGTGTTGCTCAAAATAAACTGTATTTTTTTTGTGTAGGAGCCAGCCTTTAATAAAAAAAAAAAAAAAAATGTTACAAAAGCTTCTACAATCTAAGTGTATGTTCCAGCATCACTGGCAGCATATATTTTGCCACAGAGACAGAGTTTACACATTGAAGCTTTCTTTCCCCAAAGAACCTATTACAAATTTCTACAGTTAATAAGTGTGAATATGTAATAAGTGTATTTTTGTGCATCAACAACAGCAGCGTATATTTTGCTGCAAGGATTAGACAATTTAGCTCTTTTTAAAAAATAAAAAAACATCAAATTTTCAAGTATGCAAATACACGTATTTAAGTGAAGCAGTGGCCAGCAGCATACATTTGGTCACAGAGGTTGTCCAAATGCACTGTTTTATCTTTTTTTTTCTCCAAAGACCTGTTGCAAATTTTCCTCATTTAATAACAATATTTATCTGTAATTAATAATATCTGAAAATTCTCATTTAAATAGGCTTCATAATAAAATGTCTGGTAAATGAAAGAGAAAGAATTATACCAAGTCACCAATGACTGAGAATGTGGATGGCCGTAGTTGTGAAAACAACAGTTACAGCACAGACGACGCCAGCAGTAGTAGTAGCACCCCACCAGCTTCCAGTAGGTGACAGAATGTTATTGGAGACAAAAAAGAAAGACATTGTGAACTGGATTGCTCAGTCATCATCTCAGTTGCAGCTGAATGATGTTGAGGTCACCTCTAAATCTGACACCATATATTTGAGCCAGGGTTCCTCCTCCTTATGGTCCTTTCATTTTTATTATTTCTGTCTTCACTGCTCCCTCCTAGTAGAAAACTTTCTATTTGCTAAGAAGAGCCAACAATACCTAATGCACTAACGAAGATACTTAAGATAGTATTCTTGTTGCTGAGTTGTGTGAGAACAATTAGCATTTGGACTGCCATGAGGAGAAGGTTCAGGTGACGGTAGGGGACCTGATGAATGAAATGCATAGCTGCGTAATGAAAAAAGCCAATTATTGATGCTCTCTACTTCTTTGTCCTAGCTCAACACACTCAGTAAATGACTGGAAAAGACCACTCAGAAATCCAGTGCAAAAAAGCAGAGAATTATGATTCGAGATCTTTCTATTGACATACTTTAAATATTCCAAAATGGAACAGACATTGGTTGAGTCAAAAATATTATCAATTCTAGATAGAGATGAACAAATGATTCTAAAAAAATTGGATTAGTTTCACAAAAATTTGTCTTCCAAATGAATCCAACTTCTCTTAATTCATTTTGAATGGATGCCGTATAAATGGTGCCCAGAACCATTGTACCGTGAAAATTGGCATGGAAAATAGGATGGAGGAAAAAGAGGAAAGATGACATGACATTGGGTGGAAATGGGGGGAAAACTTGTCTTGACTGGCACAGAGGCTGACAGACAGCCTGATCAACCAATCAGGGAAAGTATTCAGATCAGGCAGTGGTAGTTCATCAGAGACACATGTCGCATACTCAGGCCCTTCAAAGAGGCTTGCAAATGTGTCAGCAGGGACAGCAAATTGTCAAAAAAAATTATGTTTACCCATAGCTATATATGTCACTGTTACTCTGACATTGTTATTGCTTTCATTGTATTATTGAGGTTAAAATGGGAGAGAAAGAGCAAAATTTGTAGAAAAATATTAAAGAGATAACTAAAAGATGTAAAAAAGAATTTGATTACTAGGAGACCTTAGACTGTCATATACCAATTTGCAGGCTAATTGGAAAATATTAAAATTATGTAGAATTGATTCGGACACAATCAAATATTTTGAAAAAGTCAATGAATAGGACACAAAACTAATTTTGACAAATCCTCTCATCTCTAATTCTGGATAACTGATGATGTACCATGGCTTTTAATGTTGAATACATTAGTATTGTGATGACAGATTCAACAGAGACCATTTATCTCACTTCCACTTCATAGTGAAGAAAAGTGGTAGGGCCCAAGGGCAACTCTCTCAGGCATGGACTGAAAATCCAAAAGTAAGTAGGTAGTGATGGGAGCGAATATTCGAATCGCAAATTTCAATTGCGGATTTCGCCACTTCAAGAATTTGTGACTATTTAGAATATAGTGATATATATTCATAATTTTTTAATATTCTAGATTTTTTTTTTCTTCATCTAAACCCATGATCCCTCCCTACTTCTTGCTTGTGGGCCAATGAGAAGACTGCAATGTCTTTGTCTGAGCTTAGCAACATCCCTACGAACCAATAGGAAAGTTGCCTACATCTTTAGTATATAAGAACCCCAGCAACCATGTATGCAGTATTTTGCAGATCTGAGAGAGACAGCAGTGTTATTGCTGTGCTCTCTGCTTTCCTGTGTCATTACATTAGATACATTAGATTAGTTAGTGTATATATATATATATATATATATATATATATATATATAGTGTAGGTTAGATCGTGATATAGTGTATACTGTTCCAGTGCAGGGTGTTAGGTAGTATGATAGGTTCTGCTGTCCATACATACATGCTACATACATAGTGCTGTATGTATGTATGTATGCTACATACAGACATACATTCATAGTGCTGTGATGTCACAAATAGTGTTGAGCGAACAGTTCGAGCATAGTTCGGGTTCGTACCGAATTTTGGGGTGTTCGGGACACGGACCCGAACCCAAACATTTTCAAAAAAGTTCGGGTTCGTTGTTCGGCGATTACTTCCCGCTTTCTGAAGGGCTTCAAAGCAGCCAATCAGCTAGCGTTTTACTTCTTGCCCTAAGAGCCCATCACAGCCATGCCTACTAATGGCATGGCTGTGATTGGCCAAGTGCAGCATGTGACCCAGCCTCTATTTAAGCTAGAGTCACGTAGCGCCGCACGTCACACTGCTCTCATTAGTGTAGGGAGAGGACGCAGCTTCTGTGAGGTAGAGATTAGGCAGGGAAAAGTCAGCAACAGCACCTAATGAACTGATCAATCTACAGCTGTGAATGATTAAACTTCTGCTAGTTACTTGCTCACTGGTTTTTAGGCTGCACAGAGCGATTTTCTGTCACTTATTTTCTGGGGTGATCAGTGGCCATTTTGTGACTTGTGGTGCACCAGAACAAGCTGCCACCAAGTCCATCAATACTAGTTGTTTTTTTTTTTGCTATATCCTACATCAGGGGCTTGGCTGTGCTAATTGTCACCCCTAGAAACTCAGGATAGCAATTTCTATATTTTATTAAGGGGTTAAATACAATTGCCCAAATACCAATCCCCTAAATCTGGTGTTCCAGCTTTGGCTAGCCAAGTATAATACTGTCTGCTGTCTGGCAAAGGATAGATTATTTTCTGTGGTGAAATTCAATTGCCAAAATAGCAATACCATAAATCAGTGGTTTCAGCTGTGGCTGGCCAAGATTCATAGTGTCCGCAAAAACATATATTTTGTTGTGGAGTCAAATTCAATTGCCAAAATAGCAATACCCTGAATCTGGTGTTCCAGCTGTTGCAGGCCAATTGTAAATCTGTCCATAAAAGGATACCTTTCATCCAGGGCCTAAATACTAGCCCTAAAAGAGATATTCCCCTAAATCAGTGGTTACTGCAGTGCCTGGATTAGTGTAATACGCTACATAAATAAATCGGCCAGATAGTGCTAGGTGCCTGTAAAAAAAGGCCTGAATTTGAAATCAATACATTGGGCCAAATATTTTTTTTCTTATTGTGGTGCTTGGTGAACGGTAACAATGAGGAAAACATCTAGTAAGGGAAGCGGACGCGGTCGTGGTGGTGTTAGTGTACCCTCTGGTGCTGGGAGAGGACGTGGCCATTTTGCCACAGCCACACGTCCTAGTGAACCAACTACCTCAGGTTCCAGTACCCGCCAGAATTTACAGCGATATTTGGTGGGGCCCAATGCCGTTCTAAGGATGGTAAGGCCTGAGCAGGTAAAGGCGCTAGTCAATTGGGTGGCCGACAGTGGATCCAGCACGTTCACAACATTATCTCCCACCCAGTCTTCTGCAGAAAGCGCACAGGTGGCACCTGAAAACCAAGCCCATCAGTCTTTCACATCACCCCCATGTATATCAGGGAAACTGTCTGAGCCTCAAGTTATGCAGCAGTCTCTTATGCTGTTTGAAGACTCTGCTGGGAGGGTTTCCCAAGGGAATCCACCTAGCCCTTCCCCAGTGGTGGAAGACATAGAATGCACTGATGCACAACCACTGATGTTTCCTGATGATGAGGACATGGGAATACCACCTCATCGGAGTCCGCACGTCTCTGATGATGACGAAACACAAGTGCCAACTGCTGCGTCTTTCTGCAGTGTGCAGACCGAACAGGAGGTCAGGGAGGAAGACTGTGTGGAAGACGATGCAGGGGACGATGAGGTCCTAGACCCCACATGGAATGAAGGTCGTGCCACAGACTTTCATAGTTCAGAGGAAGAGGCAGTGATGAGACCGAGCCAACAGTGTAGCAAAAGAGGTAGCAGGGGGCAAAAGCAGACCAGCCTCCAAGAGAGTTCACCTGCTACTGGCCACCGCCACCAGGGACCGAGCACCCCAAAGGCAGCTATAAGGGATTCCCTGGCATGGCACTTCTTTAAACAATGTGCTGACGACAATAACCGAGTGGTTTGCACGCTGTGCCATCAGATCCTGAAGCGAGGCATTAACGTTCTGAACCTTAGCACAACCTGCATGACCAGTCATCTACATGCAAAGCATGAACTGCAGTGGAGTAAACACCTTAAAAACAAGGAACTCACTCAGGCTCCCCCTGCTCCCTCTTCTGCTGCTGCCTCGGCCTCTTCCTCCGCCTTGGGAGAAACGTTGGCACCTGCCGCCCACCAAACAGAGGATGTGCCACCGACACCACCACCTGCGTCACCAAGCATCTCCACCATGTCACACGGCAGCGTTCAGCTCTCCATCTCACAAACCTTGGAGAGAAAGCGTAAATTCCCACCTAGCCACCCTCGAGCCCTGGGCCCGAATGCCAGCATTTCTAAATTACTGGCATTTGAAATGCAGTCATTCAGTCTGGTGGACACAGACAGCTTCAAACAGCT
Organism: Bufotes viridis; assembly: GCA_033119425.1. Classification (NCBI taxonomy): domain Eukaryota; kingdom Metazoa; phylum Chordata; class Amphibia; order Anura; family Bufonidae; genus Bufotes; species Bufotes viridis. Next base: position 510,193,420 of record CM065589.1, read on the forward strand.
GATGTCCATGGCTGTCCCACAGCATGTTCTTCCCAGCCGCCACTACTTCTCGAAGACAGCCGTGCCTTCCCTGCACAACCAAGTATCCGATAAAATCAAGTGTGCATTGCGCAACGCCATATGTGGCAAGTTCCACCTAACCACAGATACGTGGACCAGTAAGCACGGCCAGGGATGCTATATCTCCCTAACTGCACACTAGGTAAATGTAGTGGCGGCTGGGCCCCAGGCGGAGAGTTCCTTGGCGCACGTCATTCCGCCGCCAAGGATCGCAGGGCATCATTCAAGCCTCCTCCTCCTATTCGGCTTCCTCCTCCTCTGCTTCCACCAGCTCATCCAGTCAGCCACACACCTTCACCACCAACTTCAGCACAGCCCGGGGTAAATGTCAGCAGGCCATTCTGAAACTCATATGTTTGGGGGACAGGCCCCACACCGCGCAGGAGTTGCGGCAGGGTATTGAACAACAGACCGACTGTTGGTATCTGCCGGTGGGCCTCAAGCCCGGCCTGGTGGTGTGCGATAATGGGCGAAATCTCGTCGCAGCTCTGGGACTAGACGGTTTGACGGACATCCCTTGTCTGGCGCATGTGCTGAATTTGGAGGTGCAGAATTTCATTCACAACTACCCCGACATGTCAGAGCTGCTGCATAAAGTGCGGGCCGCCTGTGCGCGCTTCCGGCGTTCACATCCTGCCACTGCTCGCCTGTCTGCGCTACAGCGGAACTTCGGCCTTCCCGCTCACCGCCTCATATGCGACGTGCCCACCAGCTGGAACTCCACCTTGTACATGCTGGAGAGACTGTGCGAGCAGCAGCGGGCCATAGATGAGTTTCAGCTGCAGCACGCACGCGTCAGTCGCACTGCGGAATAGCACCACTTCACCACCAATGATTGGGCCTCCATGCGAGACCTGTGTGCCCTGTTGCGTTGTTTCGAGTACTCCACCAACATGGCCAGTGGCGATGATGCCGTTATCAACGTTACAATACCACTTCTATGTCTCCTTGAGAAAACGCTTAGGGCGATGATGAAAGAGGAGGTGGCCCAGGAGGAGGAGGAGGATGAGGGGTCATTTTTACCACTTTCAGGCCAGTCTGTTAGAAGTGGCTCAGAGGGAGGTTTTTTGAAACCGCAGAGGCCAGGTACAAATGTGGCCAGCCAGGGCCCACTACTGGAGGACGAGGAGGATGAGGAGGAGGTGGAGGAGGATGAGGATGAAGCAGGTTCACAGCGGGGTGGCACCCGACACAGCTCAGGCCCATCACTGGTGCGTGGCTGGGGGGATACAGAGGATGATGACGATACGCCTCCCACAGAGGACAGCTTGTCCTTACCTCTGGGGAGCCTGGCACACATGAACGAACAACATGCTGCAGTGCCTGCGCAACGACAGCAGAGTTGCCCACATTTTAACGTGTTTGGACTACTGGGTTGCCACCCTGCTGGATCCCCGGTACAAAGACAATGTGCCCACCTTACTTCCTGCACTGGAGCGTGATAGGAAGATGCGCGAGTACAAGCGCACACTGGTAGAGGCGCTCCTGAGAGCATTCCCAAATGTCACAGGGGAACAGGTGGAAGCCAACGGCAGAGGCGGAGCAAGAGGTCCCCAACGCAGCTGTGTCACGGCCAGCTCCTCTGAGGGCAGGGTTAGCATGGCAGAAATGTGGAAAAGTTTTGTCTCCCCGCCTCAGCTAACTGCACCACCACCTGATACGGAACGTGTTAGCAGGAGGCAGCATTTCACTAACATGGTTGAACAGTACGTCTGCACACCCCTCCACGTACTGACTGATGGTTTGGCCCCATTCAACTTCTGGGTCTCCAAATTGTCCACGTGGCCAGAGTTAGCATTTTATGCCTTGGAGGTGCTGGCCAGCGTTTTGTCTGAACGTGTATTCAGCACGGCAGGGGGCGTCATTACTGACAAACGCAGCCGCCTGTCCACAGCCAACGTGGACAAGCTGACGTTCATAAAAATGAACCAGGCATGGATCCCACAGGACCTGTGCCTCCCTTGTGCAGAATAGACATTTATAACTGCCTTCCCCTCAAACATGTATTCTTGTACTCCGGGGCACTTCTTTATTGAATCCTCATTTTTTTAACTTTACCATGATCTTTCGGTGCAACCCAAACTTGAATGAACCTCTCCTCTGTCTGGGTGCTGGGGCCGAAATAACTGAAAGTGGCTTTCTCCAGTGGTGGTTGATATGACGCATGATTCCTTGCTGTGGGACCTCTCTCCTCGGTCTGTGTGCTGGGCCGAAATAACTGAAAGTGGCCTTCTCCAGTGGTGAGTGATATGACGCATGATTCCTTGCAGTGGGACCTGTATCCTCAGTCTGGGTGCTGGGCCGAACTGACTGAAAGTGGCCTTCTCCAGTGGTGGGTGATATGAAGCATGATTCCTTGCAGTGGGACCTGTATCCTCGGTCTGGGTGCTGGGCCGAAAAAACTGAAAGTGGCCTTCTCTAGTGGTGGTTGATATGACGCATGATTCCTTGCTGTGGGACCTCTCTCCTCTGTCTGGGTGCTGGGGCCCAAATAACTGAAAGTGGCCTTCTCCAGTGGTGGGTGATATGATGCATGATTCTTTGCTGTGGGACCTCTCTCCTCTGTCTGGGTGCTGGGGCCGAAATAACTGAAAGTGGCCTTCTCCAGTGGTGGGTGATATGACGCATGATTCCTTGCTGTTGGACCTCTCTCCAATTGATATTGGTTAATTTTTATTTATTTTATTTTATTTTCATTCATTTCCCTATCCACATTTGTTTGCAGGGGATTTACCTACATTTTGCTGCCTTTTGCAGCCCTCTAGCCCTTTCCTGGACTATTTTACAGTCTTTTTAGTGCCTAAATGTTCGGGTCCCCATTGACTTAAATGTGTTCGGGTTCGGGATAAAGTTCGGGTCGAGTTCGGATCCCGAGTGCATCAATCACTAATATGTAGTCAGACCTGTTAAAATGTGAAGTTGCATGTATTGCACCAAAATATTTGCATCATTAGTGCCGATTTCGCAATCACGAATATATTGGAGCACTCTATCTGCATATAAAGCTATTGTAATGTTCTGCTGTGCCAACCATTTTCTCCAGTCTCGGAAAACTTCTAGCAGCTTGAAAAATGTAGCTATAGTGACCCACGCCTGTATTGCGCCCGCATTACTTGCATATTACATTACCGATTTTCACAATCAAGACCATATTCGCAAATTATCGAATTCGCGAATATATGACGAATATTTTACCAAATATTTGCAAAATATTGCTAATTCAAATATATCACTATAAGTAGATACTAAAAATGGAATTTCCTTAGCAACAACCAATTGCAATATTGAAATGGCAACATTTTACAGGCTGTTTTATTTAACAAAAAGTTTATATATTTCCCAAATGAAGTATAATACAAAGTCAGTTAAAATCACATTAAACACATAAAAAAATTACAATAACACTTAGAAGTTCACCATAAATAACAGATGAGCATTAGAGTACCAAAATGCAAAATGCCACAGATCTTTGAAGCATGTTCATCTCAGCAAAAGGAGAGTAATAAATAAAAAGACAAAAAAAGGTAGAAAATCAATTAAGGCAGAGATAAATATTCAATTGCCAATGTGATCTTTGTGATCTGTAAATTATAAGGGACATGCCACAAAATAAAGATGATTGATGAGTGTGTACTCAATTGGATCCAAATAAGACACACCATTAAAGGGGTTGACTGTTTTTTTTAATATTGATGACCTATCCTCAGCATAGTTTTTACACTTTCCTCATCATAGGTCATCAATATCAGATCAGTAGGGGGCTGACACTTAACACTCCTGCCAATCATTGGTTGCCTCCTCGCCATCGCAAAGACAGCGATGAGCAGGTTTAGATATAGCTTCAAGTGAATAGGAAAGAGCCAGCCCATTGAAGTGAATGCGATGGCTAAGATGTAATTACACCTGTTCACACTGCAATTGTGAAGGAGAGCAGGTAAACAATAAAAAGAAGGCAGTGTTCGTACAAGCGCTGCTTTCTCTTCAAACAGCTGATCAGCGGCGGTGCTGGGTGTCGACCCTCTTTAGATTTGAACAATATTTAAAAAAAAAAGTGGACAACTCCTTCAATTAAATAAGTCTCTTGAAGACAAATAATGTGAGGGTTGTAATTATGGTAAAATACCACTGATCCCTTTGAGGCGCTTTGTAATGTGATGAGATGAATGAGGATATTGTAGGAAATATTGAGACATGTAAAACAGTGATGCTTTACTTATTGCTAGACAAATCTTTAACAGTTGGAAAAGGTTAAAAATCAAGTCTCTTTTTGGTATGTGTTCTGCGGCATGGCTCCTTTAACAGTCTCTGCAGTTCTTCACACAATACAGTCTCTGCACCTAATTATAATAACACAGTCTGTTGTTTGTCTTAGCTAACTATAATGTTAGTACACCAGGTGGCTCCTGCTTTTAACTTAACTCCTCTGTTGATATGTGTCACCATTAACTGTTTTCATTCTAACACTCACCTTCCTCTTGCTACAGTCTCTGGTTCACTTTAGTGACCTGACTGATCTGATCTCCTCCATTCTTGACAGATGCACACACAGTACCCAGGATAGTGCCATACATCAGACTCCACCTACTTTCTGTGTTTCACAAATGTGGGTATCACTATTATCCTCATATGATTAAGTTAATCACAAAGGAAATAAAGGAACCAGGAAAAGGCTGTTTGCCAGATGTCCAATGAGCAAATTCCAAAGCAAAAGCATGAAAATGGTTTGTATTAAAAAATGTCTTAGAACCAGTTTTCAATAAGAGAGTCAGTCCTCTGACATCCTGGATTTCCATACAATACACTAATTTGCTAATTAATTTGTAAATTTTTCTAAATCCTCAGCTTTTTTACTTCCATAGGCAGCATTTTGATGTAATTCATAGTATTGACATTAGTGCAGTTCTCCAAAGAGCACATGTGTTCCTTTGCATGTGACAGTTGGTCGTGGAGGTTCTGCATATATCCTGCTTCAAAATTAATTTTAACCTTAACCTTTAGCCTTGATGTTGTCTTTTAGCGTGACCTTGGAGGAGGCAATCACCCCCAAAAACTCTTATGGCTTGACTCCCGAGATAAATCTTTAAGCCTATATGTGGCTGAAGAGGATTTGATGGGGCTCATCGTCATTCAATGAGGCTTTTACATCTTTTACAGTTTCTGATTGCAATTTTGGAAGCTTTCTGTTTTCATGATTTTGTATTATCAGCAGCTTAATGCTGGAGCTAGTGCTACAAACCTCCATTCATGTGTTGCGACTCCCCTCCCCTTTTTCCTTTTGAGTTGGCCATATACCAGGACAACTTAGATTCCACTGTTATAGCTTGATTCCCGTGTAAAACATTTTAACCATGAAAGTAAATTTGATGGGACTCATTATAATCCTAGAGGTAATTTATGCTCTATAGGTGTGATTACAATTTTGGATGCTTTCTGTTGGCATGATTTTGTATAACCAGCAGTCCTGTGCTGGAACTGGTGCTACAAGGCTTCCTCTCATGTCTTGCCATTCCCCTAATTGTTTTAAGTTGGTCATACACTAGGATGGATTAGATGACTTTCTTTTGACTATTAGAGATGAGCAAATTGATTCTAAACTAATCAAACTCATTTAGAATGTTCCCAATAATCAGCTTTCTCCACTGAATCCAAAGCTATTAAGATTTGATTTGGGAAAATCACTGAAAAAAGCATCCTCCATTTTACAGATCAGAAGGCAGCAAAGAGCACAAAGAAAGCTATAGCTTACCTTCAGACAAAAAATACATCTTGGATCAAAACAAAGACATTGTAGGGTAAAATAATAGATAGTAAGATTCAATTAATTAATATAGGTTTTAGCTAGGGACAGGACTGGGTCAGACTCTAGTCTAGTATACTATTGAGTGTCAGTGGGCTGCAGTCATTCAACGATACTCTGCTTGCACGAAACATTAATATTTAAAGCTGCAGTACTGCAAAAAAAATTTTTAATATAGAAGGTATCTGCTAGCAGCCCTATTAACAATAAAAAAAATATATAAATTTACTGGGTGACCTATTTTTAAGCATCGGATATACAATGGAATATGTAAAAAAAAAAACATTTTGGACAACAAATTTTCTTGAATAAACAAATGTACAAAACCTGAGTTGACACATTTTCCTGCATCAAAGTCATGATATATTATTGTTCCCAATTCCGATTGCTTTTTTTTTCCTTCAAAAAACTGTGGCAAAGCTTCACAAATTAATAAGAGTACCAAGCCTAATTGGACATATTTTCCTTGTCACAGTCATTTTATATTGTTGTGAATGCCACCCAATTGCACAGTGGTTCTAAAAAAAAAAAAAGTTTCTCAAATTAATAAGTTTTACAAACCTGAGATGGAACCACACAGGGGAAAATATAGCACCACCCGAACTCGAGGGCATCAAACTTGGAGTGTCCATCTTGGACAAACTGGACAACATTTTGCCCTGGATAATTTGGTTCATGTTATCTATTTTGTATTATACATTGCACATTATGATGCTGTATTAATGTTACCACCAAATTGGAGACTTCAATTATAATGTCTTATCCTCTCAGTGATTTGGCTCTTTCCACTGTGTCACCAATTTTTGACCCTGTATTGCATAACTTAATAAAGACTGAACCCATCATAGAAACCCAGACTAGGCCAAAGATCACACCACAGCAAAGGGCAATAGGTCATATTGTCTGTATTGTTGTTTTAACTTAAGGTATTGTCATCCAAGTCGGCAAGTTTCACAGACCATGATTGGCACCATCTGAAATCCCAAATGTATAGCCAGCTTTAAATTCCTGGCTCTTATAAATAGCTATAAATAACAGGGTATATTCCATAATAATAGTCTTACTAAAAAGTAGTTGGTACATATACTACAATGACTAAAATTAAAATCAAAAAGTCAAAATTATCGTATATTTCAACTTACTTCACGAGGGGGGTGGTTTACTAGGATAAGCATAAAACACCTGTAAACCAATTACCCCCCCAGCCAGGATCGCTTCAATGATGTTAACAAATTGGAGGCAGCCAACTCAGGGGGGCTTCTGTTCAATTGTCTTTTATTCCAATAAAATCCGGCTCAACGCGTTTCGGGACAGGCACGTCCCTTCATCAGGAGCTATAACATTTTGTGTGTGTATTAGGGGTATATATACCCCCAAGGTAAAAAAGACCGCCAAATGGGGAGGGGAGGGGCCACAAGGATCGCAGCGCCTCGAGGTACGCATAACCGGAAGGGTGCGCGATGTTCATGCGTGTCAGCCTGGAGAGCATCTTGTAATAGGCGTGATTAAAGTGAGGGTTCACACCCACTCGCCCTCCTATCTCCTCCCACCCCACACATTGCACAACCTGCAGACATCCCAGTCTGCTTGATGAACCCTAGAGCAGCCTCTGTATTTTAACCATCTACCTATCACAACGTTTATTCACCATCCCCTGGCGCCTCTAGTTTCTCGAGTCTGTGGGACATTGTCCACTAGATCCGATTAACCCTCAAAAACTCTCTTTTTCTTTCATACTTCATATGGATCGATTGAGGACACCACCCTCAACGATCAGAGGAAAGGAGGCTGACACAGGATGGAGCTACCTAATAGACGATATTCGAAATATGATACCGAGAGTCAAAAAAGAAGTCTCTCTACTATTGAATCCAGAGGACTATGAGACTGTCAAAACTATTCAAACAAACTCCTGGACTACCAACACAACTGTCCCCTTAGAAACCCGAGAAGATTCTTTCCACAGGAACATCATCAACGACACAAAAAACTATATCCATAATGAAATAGACCATTTTTTTCTGAACATATATCTATCCCTTGACCTCATCCCCAGTAGTGATGAGCGGCAGGTGCCATATTCGATTTCGACGAAATTCGCGAATATTCGAATGAATATTCGTTTCGTATTCGTCGAAATCGAATATTCGTCATTTTTTCTAGTTATCGCGATTAAAATGCGATTTAAATAATCGCATATTGCGATTTGTACTTAAGGCTACTTTCCTATTGGTTTCATATCTAGAATTAGCGAGGATGACGAATATGACGAATGTATTCGTCATATTCCTCAAAACGAAGATAACGAAGTATTCTACATCTTCGTTTTAGCAACCTATTCGTCAACCTCGCTAATTCTAGCAATCAAATAGGAAGGTTGACTATAGAGACAGCTGTGTTAAATTCGCTATGCGATTTTTTTTAATACAATAATTATATTACTTGATATGATAATATTATTATAAGTATTCTATTTATTAAAAAAAAAAAAATCGCATAGCGAATTTAACTACAGCTGTCTGATAAGTCAACCTTCCTATTTGATTGCTAGAATTAGCGAGGTAGGCGAATAGGTTGCTAAAGCGAAGATGTAGAATACTCGTTATCTTCGTTTTGAGGAATATAACGAATACATTCGTCATATTCGTCATCTCAGCTAATTCTACCAAGCCAACCATAACTTCTGTGCTCATGGGCGTCCCCATCACCATGGGAGCGTCTCCATATACTAAAATGTACTGTCGGATTTGAGGAATTACGTTGAAATCGCAATGCGATTAATTCAAGTTATATTAATCGCATTGCGATTTCAACTTAGAGCTGGGTTTATAATGGGTCAGCTTGCTAGAATTAGCGAAGTTAACGAATATGGAATATAGCAGCAGTGCTAAGTTGAAATCGCAATGCGATTAATTTAACAAAGTATTCGCATTGCGATTTCAACTTAGCACTGCTAGTGCATAGCTATATATTCCATATTCGTTAATTCTAGCCTATGTAAGATAGCAGTGCTAAGTTGTAATCGCAATGCGATTAATATAACTTGAATTAATCGCATTGCGATTTCAACGTAATTCCTCAAATCCGACAGTACATTTTAGTATATAGAGATTTTCCCATGGAAGGGGACGCTCCATGAGCACGGAAGTCGGCAGAAGCGACAACGGGCACTGACTGGAGCAGCCAGGAAGCCAGGAATCCTCATGACAGGTAAGAACTACTTTTGGGAAGTGGGAAAGAAAAAAAAATAACTAAAAAAAAAAAAAAAACGAATATTCGAAATAGCGAATTTATAGCGCTATATTCGAAATATTCGCGAATTAGCGAAGTGCCGATATTCGCTAAAAAAATTCGCTTTTCGAATATTCGCGCTCAACACTAATCCCCAGAGGCCTAAGACTGTCACTGAAACCAACCTTTCCAAATGATCAAACTTTTTATACAGATTGGCTACACATTAGCGATAATTGCTCCCAATCCTATATAAAAATTCTCATAGCCAAGCGCAAAAGAACAAGTCTGAATCTTGCCCACACCATCCATAACCACCTCAATAACAACAAAAATGCCCCAGAAAAAAGCCCACCCCTAATGAAATTGAGAGAACATTTGAGGACCTATGAATATAATCAGGTTAGGTCTAAATGTACAAAACTACTCAGAGACATCAAAGACTACAAAACCAACCTAATTAGAATCTGGGAAAGGAAACCCCACCACAAATATAGAGACACTACCCGCCGAACACTCCACTCCACCTACCCCAACCTCACGTATACCACCAACATTCCCTCCCAACCTGTGCCTATTAGTAAACCAGTTCCCTTATTCCCTAGATATAATGAAAAAAACAATAAGCCAAATGGATCCAGCACTTACGCAGAGGCAGTTGCCAAGCCTGGAAGAAAAGAAAGAACAATCTATAATAGTAAATACAATGCCATCAAACACACCGCCCCTCCCTTAACCCAAAAAAACACACAAGTGAAGATACTCATGATCACCAATCCTCCATCAAAAAATCCCAAAGTACCCATTCCCTTACTCCCCCATCCCCCCACCCTTTTACCCACAGGGGAAACTGACATATCAATATACAGTACACCCTCAGAATCCATTAAGCTATCACGATCCTACAATCCCACCAAAACACCTCTTATTTCTCCTGCCCGCCCACAACCTAGAAGCCAAGTCAACGTCTTAGACACACCACCAACCGTGACTAATCCAGACCTACCACCGGCTATACAAAACAAGGATAGATCCCACTCCTTATCCCCACTTAATATCACCACTCACTCAGTCAGTCCATCCTACCCCAGTCCCGACCAACAACATTTTTTAGACCTGCCCCCCAATCTAACAGAAAGTCCTCTTTTAGAACAGCTAACAATGTTCAACCAGACAGAACACTGGGGGCACTCACCATCCCATATACAACCCCCGCCCCGTCTAAACTTATCCAGCACACAGATTCTGCAAACACTCATTTCAACACCAGGGCCCTCCCATCTCCCATCACCCAAACCACAAGAACCTCTAAAGATCACCAACTTCTACAGTCCAAACCTGAACCCCAAAAAAAGACCAAATCCCGCTACAGAGGATGCAGAGGTGGTAGAAAACGATCCACCCTCAAACAAAAAACACAAACCAAAAACTCAACCATTATAAATTCAGATTTCAAATCCCTAAAGAAAAGAGGCACCTTCAATCTATCAAGCTACACCATAAAAGAGAATGAGATAGAACTGCTAAGTAGAGGCCTTTCTTTTTGCCCAACCAACAAACCAGATTTATTTGAGCTATTTGTAGATCTGAACCAATTTATTAGAAGACTCACCCTCCAACGTCATTTTAGCATTAAACACTCTATCACAAACAACCACCTACGTCCTCACCCAATAGACTACAATACTGCCCCCACTGCAACAACACAAATACAAGATTACGGAACACACTTCCCAGAACCTATCAACACTATCAAACCGCCATTAAATAACAAGTCTTCGTTCTACCCCCTAGAGAGCAGAGGTCCACATCTAGAAAGATACTATAATATGGTCCTAGACGACCTTAAAGAAGCTTTTTCCGTTAACAAAACATCGTCACCAAAGAAAAAATCCAAAAAATCCAAATCCATATTCTTTGAACCTCCAGCAGATAATCTGAGTAACAACCTCAAAAAAGCATTAAAAAACCTCAAAGAAAACCAAGATATTGTTATAAAAAATGCCGATAAGGGAGGAGGGATAGTCACCCTTGACACCGACCACTATGAAAAAGAAGCCAACAGGATCCTATCTGATACATACTACTACAGATCCCTCACAGAAGACCCCACTAAAAAGTTCCTAATCCAACTTCATGACCTTATAGACCAAGGTTCATCCCTAGGTGTTTTAAACAAAAAAGAAAAAAACTATCTCAAAAAGATCCATCCCACCGTCGCACGTTTCTACTTCCTCCCCAAGATCCACAAATCCTTAGTAGACCCCCCCGGAAGACCCATAATATCGGGCATCGACTCTCTAACCTCCAATCTATCCGAATATATAGACGGCATCCTCCAAAGATATGTTAACACTTTACCATCCCACCTTAAAGACTCGGCACATCTCATCCAGACCCTAGAAAAAATAACCTGGCAAGATGACTTCGTTTGGGCCACACTAGACGTAACATCACTCTATAGCAACATTATACATAAAGTAGGCCTAAAAGCGACAAAAATATTTTTAGACACCGATATAACCATGCCATCTGCACAGAAAGATTTTATCATAAGATCCATAGAGTTCATCTTATGCCATAACTACTTTTCATATAAGGAGAAATTTTATATCCAAGTAAATGGCACAGCAATGGGCACAAAGTTTGCGCCTTCATATGCCAATCTATTTATGGGTGCTTTCGAAAACCAACATGGTTTGCTAACACACCCTAATATCAAATTTTACAAACGGTACATAGACGATATCATCCTAATTTGGCAGGGAAATATTAATGACCTCAAGACCTACATCGACACACTCAACACTAACGATTGGAATCTCAACTTCACACTAGAAGCAGACCATAGGCACGCCGTTTTTTTGGATCTTAATCTGATCAGTAATGATAACATCATCTCCACCAGCACACATTTCAAAAGCGTGGATGCTAACAGCTTTCTAGATTTCAAAAGCTGCCACTATCATAAATGGAAAACCAATATACCATTCAGCCAGATGAAACGAATTAGACACAACTGCACTAACAACGATACCATGAGAGAACAATTAGATACCCTAAGCAAAAGGTTTATCGAAAAGGGCTATCCCCCACAACTTATCAAAGACTCTAAGAAAAAGATCTCACTAATAGATCAGAAACTAAGCCTTCAACCAAAATCAAAAGACACAAAAGAAACCTCTTTTAAACCCGGCCTGATAACGAGATACAATCGTGACCACAAACTAATTAGACAAATACTTACCAAGCATTGGTCTGTATTGTTAAAAGATCCCATATTAGGTAAAGAAATACCCAAAATACCGAGACTCACGTTTCGGAGAGCGAAAACTTTAAAAAATATTCTGGCCCCTTAATGTCCCCAAAAACACAAACCGAATAAAATAGGACAGACACAAAAGAAGCCAGAGCAGAATAGCTCCTCTAGTTGCGGTGCCAAAAAATGCAAATGTTGCCCAATGATCACCATTGCCAGTAAGGAATTCCACCTCTCACACCCTATAGGAAAAATATCTTTCCAACAACCAATGACCTGCGCCAGCAGAAACATAATATACTTACTTCAATGCCCTTGCAATTTATACTATGTGGGCCGCACTACACAAACCCTTAGAGAACGGATGAATGAACAAATATCTAACATCAAAAGGAAAATCTTGACACACAGTGTATCACGCCATTTTGCACTACTACATGAGGGTAACCCCGCAGATCTCAAAGTGACCCCACTAGAACAAGTTTCCTCCTTCCAGCAATTATGTCGGAAGGAGATGTTCTGGATATACCAGCTTAACACCCTCACCCCTTACGGTCTCAACGAGACACTTGAACACGTTAACTATTAAATACCCGACCAATCACTCCCAATCTATCTACTGATGGGAACCAACGTCCACCACGTCACACTTATCCCTTCCCCCAATATAATATGAAGACACCTCAATACTTCAAGTCTCTTAACAAAACCCAAACATTGCCGGGTCAGTCGATACACAATCGATAGCCCTATAAACCCAATCCCAATCCCTGGATAACGAGAGAAATAGGATTACCCACTCCCTACCTACCTCCATTGTTTTTGAGCTTTGAGATCTATGTAATTCCTGCAGAAATTGTAGCTAAATGTTATTTATTTGTGATTTATTTTTTATTATTATTATTTTTTAATTTATACTAATTTTTACTATTTTAGTCATTATTCTTTCTATTACTATTATTTTTCTACTTATTTTAATACATCCCCTTTATTATAAATATTTTTTTTAAAAAGCGCCACCACTTATAATCCTCTAGATTATATCACACAAAAATTAATATATTTTTTAAGACATCACCCCCAATCCTCGATAGTAGGGGCTTCTATATACGGCCCCACAACAAATGCCTACTTTTGGGTCAATATATAGAATATGTAAAGAGTTAACCTAGAATCGCAAGACTAACACAGGCCGGAACATAAACGAGCGTTCCACTGTGGAACGCACATACAATGACACTTCCAGACCTGCGCAGAAGCTACCCAAATGCTCCGTTCGGAGCGCAATGACAACAACCTGGACATGCGCACAAGATACAAGATGCGCTCCAGGCTGACACGCACGAACATCGCGCACCCTTCCGGTTTTGCGCACCTCGAGGCGCCGCGATCCTTGTGGCCCCTCCCCTCCCCATTTGGCGGTCTTTTTCACTTGTTTCCCATTACCTTGGGGGTATATATACCCCTAATACACACACAAAATGTTATAGCTCCTGATGAAGGGACGTGCCTGTCCCGAAACGCGTTGAGCCGGATTTTATTGGAATAAAAGACAATTGAACAGAAGCCCCCCTGAGTTGGCTGCCTCCAATTTGTTAACATCATTGAAGCGATCCTGGCTGGGGGGGTAATTGGTTTACAGGTGTTTTATGCTTATCCTAGTAAACCACCCCCCTCGTGAAGTAAGTTGAAATATACGATAATTTTGACTTTTTGATTTTAATTTTAGTCATTGTAGTATATGTACCAACTACTTTTTAGTAAGACTATTATTATTGAATATACCCTGTAATTTATAGATACCCTTATCTACTAAAACATTGGCGCTCATTTTGGGTTCTTGAAATAGGCGTGATTGAAGTGAGGGTTCACACCCACTCGCCCTCCTATCTCCTCCCACCCCACACATTGCAGAACCTGCAGACATCCCAGTCTGCTTGATGAACCCTAGAGCAGCCTCTGTATTTTAACCATCTACCTATCACAACGTTTATTCACCATCCCCTGGCGCCTCTAGTTTCTCGAGTCTGTGGGACATTGTCCACTAGATCCGATTAACCCTCAAAAACTCTCTTTTTCTTTCATACTTCTTATAAATAGCACCATCTTTTGTTTTGAATTGTTTCACTCATTTTACTTCTTACTTTTTATAATTTTGAAACAGCATATCAACAAAGGTTACATTACAGTATGCATTCAAACAATGCAATAAAAAGCTTGGCGACTTATCAATAATAGAAAAAATGAACCATATTTATTTTACAAAGCTGCATTTTCTCTTCATTGAACAGTGGAAGTGGTATATTCTTTAATGCTTTAATGCTTGCTGTTAAGGAATGAATGTGCTTCAGGTTAACACTTAATAATTTATTGCATATTATAAATATTTTGCTTTTCTGTACTTTTTAATGTTGTTAAATTGCTCCCAAGGACAATGTGAACGTATTTACTGCAAAGTGTTGTTACATTTTTCATTATTAATAGTGTGGTATGCCATGCACATTTTTTCTGCTCTTCAACCTTGATAGTTGTCAAACAGAAGTTATCTTTAAATCATATAATTCAAAGACATTTTTTTCATATTCAGTATTTGCGTCAGGAACATAAAGAGAAGGGGTAAACATGCGAGTCAAAATTATAACAGTTTAAAAAAAAAGTAATCCTGTATTTGAAAAACTGGGTGTTATTTAAAATCCATAATGGCAACAAGTTAGAATCTGTCACATCTGCTTCCTGATTACTGATATAAATGGAAACTATAACACAATGCAAGACTGGTTGCATGTTAGACACCGGTTGATTTCTAATGATGTATACTGTGTTTTGCCAAAGTGTTTTTTTTAGCATACATTTTACCTCTTCAAAAAAAAAAAAAACATTATCTGTGATGGAGGCTCATTTTAGAGTCTCCTATGTAGCAGTTGAGGCTAAAACTGTTTGCAATGTGGTAATTGGCTAAATGTAAATAATTTAAAATGTTTCACCTGCTGAGGCTCAGCAGTTATATTCCATTCTTGCACATGAGACCACTGAGGCCAATGAGTGTCTGCAGCAGTGTTTTAACCAAAAATGGATCCCAGTCACTTTTCTGGTCCAGCATGGAAAGCTGGGTTCTGTTGCGCTAAAATGGAAGACATGATTTAAGGTTTATTTTGTTATGAATCTTTTTTTATTGTATTTATGCCTGAAATACAAAAACACCAATAACAGTAGATAACAGTAGTAATAAGCAGAAGGAGAAAACTCTCTCTGGCAGTATTGACAAGGCACATTAGTTGACTTTACATTAGACAGGCATACAGGAGCTCTCATTATTCAGCTAAACCTGAGTGAGTATAGGGTACATAGACATATATGCAAATAGGCTGAGCTAATTGGTCAATATCATGACAGCAAGAGCTGTAAGGCAATGTTGCTGGAGGGGGACACACCTCTAGTAACATACATGTAGCGCACATAAAAATCAAGTTCCCACAGTACTGTCAAAATATGAGTCCTCTACTCCATGGGTCTTTCTAAAATGCCTCCAGTGTCACCACAGCTCAAAAAATTTATTGCCTATACGCCCAACTGGCCAATTCTTCTAGTCTATAGAGTTGATCTAGTTTGTTATACCATTACACTAAGGACAGAGGAGCCGTACTGAGCAATCGTAGTGGAATCAAAAGATATGCTGCTTGGACTAATAAAGTGGGTAGATTATGTGTGGATGGAAACCAGGAATCATTAGGCAGCCATAATATAACTTTTTCCGGAGTCAATTTAATCTGGGTCTTAGAAATTTTATTGATCTTACATTCAATTTGTTGCCAATAAGTGATAATAGAGGGGCATGACCAAAATATATGGAGGAGCGACCTATCTCCTGATTACATCTCCAGCACAAATCTGATGGAGACAAGATCATTCTGCATTCCATAGTTTCTGTGGATAATTATACCATCTAGTCAGGACTTTATATGAATGCTTCTGCGTTCAAATGCATCTGGAGAACCCATGGGACCACAGGCAAATGGTGACAATGTCTAACTCGGTCAAAGATTTATGTAATTCCTTCTCCCAACTTCGTATATGAGCCGGGACATTTTTTTGCTTAAAAGAAGAAAGAGTATGATATAAAAAGGATGCTCGGATAATGTCATAAGTATTTTTTCCCAGCCATGTGGGGTCACCGTGGTCCCGTTTTGACAAGATCAGACTGGAAAGGGAGTGGGAAGTTCATGTTTGTCCAGTAAGTTTTCTTTGGGGAACATTCTAGCACAGAAAGAAGGGATGGCTTCCGCAGAGCATAGACAAAAGGTCTCCCACTGTCTGACTTTGCAACCTATTCCAATAACTTGGTGCATGGACACGGTAGGGGAGAATATAATAGATAATTGAATTATCAGGTAGAGACAAAGGGAGTGCAGATACCAATGGTTTAAGATTTGTCAGTTTTTTTTTACATTTTTAACAAATGGCTTCCTGCTCCTGGAGTTTTAATCATCTTGGAGAACCCCTTTAAGCTTCATTTAAAAAAATCATAGGACATCATAAAAATACTAAAGCTACCAAAAGTACCAAAAGAAGTACTAAAATAACAGACTTGGCTCATTATATCTGTATCATATATGTTACAGATCTTTTATATGTGGTATTTTCTTTCTATTTTAATTATATGGAACTATTTTTCTAAAAAAAAATGCAGGACATATATTTAGTTTTATTAAGGTTTATTGGGACAGCCCCCCTCCCTTTTTAAATGGATATTTTAATGCTTAATGGGACATATCAATCAGAATGGGGTATTTCTAAAAAATGCAGTATTCATAGAAACACAATTTTAGAAAAATATATATTTTTCTTGTACAGTTCAGCAGTACTATACCATTGAAAATAAAATACAAAACATTGTCCTTCAGTAGCAGCCAACACAAATGATAAAGCCTCTTAAATTGATAGGTAATACATTGTATGTTGCTTATGTAAGGGGAAGCATTATCTCCAAGGTAATCATCATTCTACTAGTAGTTGTAGAATTATGATATCAGCATGACAGTATGACAGCTCTATTGTTCTTTTGATAGGCCTAGATAAGGATGTACACATAAATACATTGCATTGATTAGTATAATCTGTAATGTTCTAATTCAGATATTCAACCCCTTCCCTTTCTGGTGAGAGTTAATGAGCTGACTGAAAAAGTTAATCAAGACTGTTTTTTAATGTAAATGACAGACAGGCAAACAATGAGGAAGTTATAGAGCCACAACAGAAAGTAAAATACATGGAATGACTTAAAAATATAACTGGGTAACTAGAAAATGATCCACATCCATTTTACATAATATTATTTATAATATATTCACGTATAGGTTGTTAATGCCTGCAGCCATACCAGCATCAAGGCTGATCCTGATAAAGTATTTTTACATACATTTAGATGTCACTAATCTTCTTTCCACAACTACTGTTTACTCTATATTTTTGTGTATATGCTAAAATATGAAGGGAAACCTACAGACTGCACACCTATTTGATATTGGAAACATATTATATTGCTATTTTGATTATTGCAATTAGAAGTGTGCAAACCATTAAAGTTCTTCTGACACCAGAATCATTGTAGGGAAACATGTGGACATGTGACACGTGCACAGGTCAACATAAGCTAGCAGTCCTCTCTGAAAAAATGGAACTTTTAATATATTCAAATTTGCCTCTAGGCTGTTACTCCTAGAGGCTCTGTTTGCCATGCTGCTGCTCCCGCCAATCCTGCACTTTAATTAACATGGCCATGCAGTATAATCGTTATCATGCCTGACTCTGACTTCTTCTAGTCTTGTTCCTTTGCAATGTGCTTCAGTACCCAGCTCAGTACAGAAAAGAACTGCTGACGAGCCTCTTTCCTGTATTGCACCTGTGCCGGGTATTGAGGCGCACAGCAAAGGCGCAAGACTAGGAGAAGTCAGGGCCAGGAGTGAATAATGTTTACACTGCCTAGCCCTGTCAATCAAAGGGCAGCAGCAGAGAGAACAAGACTCACAAATTAATAATTCCCTTGTTGCTACTAGAGGCCCTTTGACATATATGTCACACGTATCAGTTCAGCCTGCTTCACTATAATTATTCTGGTAACAGAAGCCCTTTAAGTCAATTTCAACACTGGCAAGCCTTTTATGAGGTTCAAAGCAGTAAGTTGCATTGCTAATCATGACATTCCTTTGAGAATATGTTATCTGGTAAATTACAAGATATTATAAGGCCTAGACAGTAGTAGTATGTAGTGTAATGGGCATGTTGGTGGGCACAAAAAGTATTGCTGTTTTGTTTTTTGTGTTTTATAAAAAAAAAATAAGTAGACATTGTTTTTAAATAAATGAATACAAATTTTAAAGACATAGTGATTTAGATGGCAATTAGTGACTGAAAGAAAAAATAGTTCTACATTTTATATTTTATATTTGTTTTGCATGCATCTATCAAGTCCCAAGTTCTTGTGTTGCCCCAATAACATTTACTAAACAGATAAAAAAAAACATAGCCAATTGATTTTCTTTATTTTTGAAACAGTTTTATTTTAGTTTTAGTTGGAATCTTACCTTAACCTCGGGGCTACAATAAGATACTTTAAGATGAAATGTGTCAGAATATACAGTAGCTTTGAAGTGTGGCATTGAACACCAAAGGCAGCTGAGAACCCAAAACAGCATGGATATTTGGCAGCTTTAATCGTAATTTTCAGTAATAAAAAATAAGCTGTCACTGGATATTGCACTTTCACTTGATATTGCATACAAATAAAACAATTTACTAAAAAAATATAGAGTAGCATGAAAAAGTTTGTGCACCCCTGATCAAAATAACTGTTACTGTGAACAGTTGAGCAAGCTAAAGATAAATGATCTCCAAAAGGCATAAATTTAAAAATAAAACAAACTTTTAAACATTTCTATGCAATATCAGTGTATTATTTTGGTTTTGTACAATTAAAGAGTGAAAAAAGGATAGAAGTACCTTGTAAAAGTATGGTAACCCAAGGAGATTTGAGCACTCAGATAACTTTGATAAAGTTCTCAGACCTTAAATAGTCTGTTAGGCTTAAGGCTTGTTCACTATAATCATTTAGGAAAGGCCAGGTGATGCAAATTTCAAAGCTTTATAAGTACACAGACTCCTCTAACCTTGTCCCAAAAACCAGGTTCCTCTTCTAAGCAGCTGCCTAACACTGTGAAAATGAAAATGATTAAGGTCCACAAAGGCAGAGAAAGCCATAGGAAGATAACAAAGGGTTTTCAGGTTGCCATTTTCTCAGTTCAAAACGTAATTAAGAAATGGCAGTTAACAGGGACAGTGGAGGTCATGAAAATTTCTAGAAGGCCAAGAAACGTTCCAGAGACAGTTGCTTGTAAGATTGTTAGAAAGGCAAATCAGAACCCCTGTGTAATTGCAAAAGACCTTAAGAAAGATTTAGCAGACTCTAGAGTTGTGGTACATTGTTCTATTGTTCAGCGACATCTGCACAAATACGGCCTTTATTCAAGAGTAGTGTTGAGCGAACAGTTCGAGCATAGTTCGGGTCCGTACTGAATTTTGGGGTGTTCGTGACACGGACCCGAACCCGAATTTTTCGTAAAAGTTCGGGTTCGTCGTTCGGCATGTATTTTGGCGCATTTTGAAAGGCTGCAAAGCAGCCAATCAACATGCATCATACTACTTGCCCTAAGATGCCATCGCAGCCATGCCTACTATTGGCAAGGCTGTGATTGGCCAAGTGCAGCATGTGACTCAGCCTCTTTATAAGCTTGTGCGCACGTCGGGACGTGCTCACTCCCGATGTGAATAGAACAGGGATAGACGCAGCTGATGCTAGGGCGAGAATAGGCAGGGATAATTGAATAACTGGAAGCAAATTTCTCTCCTCCACCTGTGATTCATCTGAACAACTGCAGCTGCTTTTTGATAGGGATTGGCTATTTTTAGAGTGGCCAGAGTGATTTTTCCATCCACATGTACCTGGGCTGACCGCCGGCCGCCATTTTGCGACTTGTAGTGCTGCAGCAGAAGCTGCCACAGTGTGCATTCCAAAGCTCCAAACAAGTCAGACATCTACACCTGGGATTCAGACCAATAGCGATTTAGCAGCACAGTCCAAGGCAATTTTTTTAAAGGTTGTGCAGACCATTTTGTGGCACATGTTACTGGGCTGATAGGCGGCGGCCATCTTGGGACTAGTGCTGCAGCACAATCTCTCCCAACGTCCATTAATCACTTGTAATAGTGGTCTGTGCCATAGAAATCCTACATCAGGGACTTGGGTGTGCTTGTGTCACCCCTACTAATACCAGTCCATCTGTAATCCATACAGTCAAAAGACTGAAAGTATTCCAGTGAGGGAATTTTTTTATTTAAAAAGGCCAAGTTAGTTTATCTGGCGTTCAATATACTAGATACAGTTAGGCCTGCGTTTCATACATCTGGAATTAGCAAACTAATGTGCTGGGGTTGGGAAAACATATATGTACCCATACTAGAATCTGTCAAAGAAAGCGGTACTCACATATAACAGTCATTCCATCTGTAATCCATACAGTCAAAAGACATGAAAGTATTCCAGTGAGGGAATTTTTATTTATTTAAAAAGGCCAAGTTAGTTTATCTGGCGTTCAATATACTAGATACAGTTAGGCCTGCGTTTCATACATCTGGAATTAGCAAACTAATGTGCTGGGGTTGGGAAAACATATATGTACCCATACTAGAATCTGTCAAAGAAAGCGGTACTCACATATAACAGTCATTCCATCTGTAATCCATACAGTCAAAAGACTGAAAGTATTCCAGTGAGGGAATTTTTTTATTTAAAAAGGCCAAGTTACTTTATCTGGCGTTCAATATACTAGATACAGTTAGGCCTGCGTTTCATACATCTGGAATTAGCAAACTAATGTGCTGGGGTTGGGAAAACATATATGTACCCATACTAGAATCTGTCAAAGAAAGCGGTACTCACATATAACAGTCATTCCATCTGTAATCCATACAGTCAAAAGACTGAAAGTATTCCAGTGAGGGAATTTTTTTATTTAAAAAAGGCCAAGTTAGTTTATCTGGCGTTCAATATACTAGATACAGTTAGGCCTGCGTTTCATACATCTGGAATTAGCAAACTAATGTGCTGGGATTGGGAAAACATATATGTACCCATACTAGAATCTGTCAAAGAAAGCGGTACTCACATATAACAGTCATTCCATCTGTAATCCATACAGTCAAAAGACTGAAAGTATTCCAGTGAGGGAATTTTTTTATTTAAAAAGGCCAAGTTAGTTTATCTGGCGTTCAATATACTAGATACAGTTAGGCCTGCGTTTCATACATCTGGAATTAGCAAACTAATGTGCTGGGGTTGGGAAAACATATATGTACCCATACTAGAATCTGTCAAAGAAAGCGGTACTCACATATAACAGTCATTCCATCTGTAATCCATACAGTCAAAAGACTGAAAGTATTCCAGTGAGGGGATTTTGCTTATAAAAATAATATATTTCATTGTGGTGCGAGTTGAATCGCAACAATGAAGAAAAATACTATTAAGGGACGAGGACGCGGTCGTGGTGGTGTCCGTGGAGCCTCTGTTGCTGGTAGAGGACGTGGCCGTTCGGCCCCAGGCGCACACAGTAGGGAACGAACTCCCTCAACTAGCCGGCAGAATGTACCGCAATATCTCGTGGGGCCCAATGCCGCTCTTAGGATGGTAAGGCCTGAGCAGGTACAGGCATTAATCGATTGGGTGGCCGACAGTGCTTCCAGCACGTTCACCACATGGTCTTCCACCCAGTCTTCTGCGGAAGCGCACAGGTGGCACCTGAAAACCAAGCCCATCAGTCTGTCACATCACCCCCAAGCATATCAGGGAAACGGTCTGAGCCACAAGTTATGCAGCAGTCTCTTCTTCTGTTTGAAGACTCTGCTTCCAGGGTTTCCCAGGGCGTCCACCTAGCCCTTCCCCAGTGGAGGAAGACATACCATGCACTGACGCACAACCACTTATGTCTCCAGATGAAGAGGACATGGGAATACCACCACAGCAGAGTCACCGACTCTCTGATGATGACGAAACACAGGTGCCCACTGCCGCGTCTTTTGCAGTGTGCAGACTGAACAGGAGGAGGTCAGGGAGGGAGACTGGGTGGAAGACGATGCAGAGGACGATGAGGTCTTAGACCCCACATGGACTGAAGGTCGTGGCGATGACTTTCACAGTTCAGAGGAAGAGGTAGTGGTGAGACCGAGACAACAGCGAAGCCAAAGAGGGAGCAGGGGGCCAAAGCAGACGAGCCGCGCCCCAGAGTTCGCCTGCTACTGGACATCGCCAACAGGGACCCAGCCCCACAAAGGCAGCTTCAAAGAGTTCCCTGGCATGGCACTTCTTTAAACAATGTCCTACCGACAAGACCCGAGTGACTTGCACGCTCTGCCATCAGAGCCTGAGGCGAGGCATTAACCTTCTGAACCTCAGCACAACCTGCATGACCAGGCATCTACATGCAAAGCATGAACTGCAGTGGGGTACACACCTTAAAAACCAGGCACTCGCTGAGGCTCCCCCTGCTCCCTCTACCGCTGCTGCCTCGGCTTCCGCCTCGAGAGGAATGTTGCCACCTGCCGAGCAGCAAACAGAGGATGTGCCACCGACACCACCACCACCGCCACCGTCAACTAGCGTCTCCACTATATCACACAGCAGCGTTCAGCTCTCAATATCTCAAACCTTAGAGAGGAAGCGCAAATTCCCCCCGAGTCCCCCTCGAGCCCTTGGCCTGAACGCCAGCATTTCTAAACTGCTGGCCTTTGAAATGCTGTCATTCCGGCTGGTGGACACAGACAGCTTCAAACAGCTGATGGCCATGGCTGTCCCGCAGTATGTGGTTCCCAGCCGCCACTACTTCTCCAAGACAGCCGTGCCTTCCCTGCACATGCAAGTGTCCGATAAAATCAAGTGTGCACTGCGCAACGCCATTTGTGGCAAGGTCCACCTAACCACAGATACGTGGACCAGTAAGCACGGCCAGGGACGCTATATCTCACTAACTGCACACTGGATGAATGTAGTGGCGGCTGGGCCCCCGGCGGACAGTTCCTTGGCGCACGTCCTTCCGCCCCTAGGATCGCAGGGCATCATTCTCTGCCTCCTGTAGCCTCCTCCTCCTACTCGGCTTCCTCCTCCACTGCTTCCACCAGCTCATCCGGTCAGCCACACACCTTCACCACCAACTTCAGCACAGCCCGGGTAAACGTCAGCAGGCCATTCTGAAACTCATATGTTTGGGGGACAGGCCCCACAGCGCAAAGGAGTTGTGGCGGGGTATTGAACAACAGACCGACGAGTGGTTTCTGCCGGTGGGCCTCAAGCCAGGCCTGGTGGTATGCGATAATGGGCGAAATCTCGTGGCAGCTCTGGGACTAGCCGGTTTGACGCACATCCCTTGCCTGGCGCATGTGCTGAACTTGGTGGTGCAGAGGTTCATTCACCACTACCCCAACATGTCAGAGCTGCTGCATAAAGTGCGGGCCGTCTGTGCGCGCTCCGCCGTTCACATCCTGCCGCTGCTCGCCTGTCTGCGCTACAGCGGAACTTCGGCCTTCCCGCTCACCGCCTCATATGCGACGTGCCCACCCGGTGGAACTCCACCTTGCACATGCTGGAGAGACTGTGCGAGCAGCAGCAGGCCATAGTGGAGTTTCAGCTGCAGCACGCTCGCGTCAGTCGTACTGCCAAACAGCACCACTTCACCACCAATGATTGGGCCTCCATGCGAGACCTGTGTGCCCTGCTGCGCTGTTTCGAGTACTCCACCAACATGGCCAGTGGCGATGACACTGTTATCAGCGTCACAATACCACTTCTATGTCTCCTTGAGAAAACACTTAGGGCAATGATGTTAGAGGAGGTGGCCCAGGTGGAGGAGGAGGAGGAGGATGAGGGCTCGTTTCTAACACTTTCGGGCCAGTCTGTTCGAAGTGGCTCAGAGGGAGGTTTGTTTAAGCAGCAGAGGACAGGTTCACAAGTCGCCAGCCAAGGCACTGTACTGGAGGACGAGGAGGATGAGGAGGAGGAGGTGGAGGGGGACGAGGATGACGCAAGTTCACAGCGGGGTGGCAGCCCAGGCCCATCACTGGTGCGTGGCTGGGGGATACGGTGGACGATGACGATACGCCTCCCACAGAGGACAGCTTGTCCTTACCCATGGGTAGCCTGGCCCACATGAGCGAATATATGCTCCAATGCCTGCGCAACGACAGCAGAGTTGCCCACGTTTTAACGTGTGCAGACTACTGGGTGGCCACCCTGCTGGATCCCCGGTATAAAGACAATGTGCCCACTTTAATTCCTGAACTGGAGCGCGACCGTAAGATGCGCGAGTACAAGCGCACGCTGATAGAGGCGCTCTTGAGAGCATTCCCACATGTCACAGGGGAACAGGTGGAAGGTGAAGGCAGAGGAGTGGCAAGAGGTCGCCAACGCAGCTGTGTCACGGCCAGCTCATCTGAGGGCAGGGTTAGCATGGCAGAAATGTGGAAAGGTTTTGTCTCCACGCCACAGCTATCTGCACCGACACCTGATACGGAACGTGTTAGCAGGAGGCAGCATTTCACTAACATGGTTGAACAGTATGTCTGCACACTCTCCACATCCTGACGGATGGTTCGGCCCCATTCAACTACTGGGTTTCGAAATTGTCCACGTGGCCAGAGTTAGCATGTTATGCCTTGGAGGTGCTTTCCTGCCCGGCGGCCAGCGTTTTATCTGAACGCGTATTCAGCACGGCAGGGGGCGTCATTACTGACAAGCGCAGCCGCCTGTCCACAGCCAACGTGGACAAGCTGACCTTCATAAAGATGAACCAGGCATGGATCCCACAGGACCTGTCCCTCCCTTGTGCAGAGTAGTCCTTATTAACTGCCTAAAACATGTCTTATTGTGCTACGGGCCACTTCTTTATTTGATACAAATTTTATGAAACCCACAGTTGAATGAAACTCTTCTCTGTCTGGGCGCCGGGCCTAACCAGATGAAAGTGGCCGGTTAAACTAACGGGTGACATGAAGCCATAACCTCTGCCATGCTACCTCTGTCTTCTGTCTGGGTGCTGAGGCCTAAGTCAAATAAAGCGGTCTTCTGCTGTGCTGGGGATATGAAGCTAATCTCTGACCTCTCTCCTCTGTCTGGGTCCAAAGGCCTAAATCACTGAAAGAGGCCTTCTCCTGTGGTGTGTGATATGATGCCAGAATATGTGCTGTGGGGCCTCTCTCCTCTTCCTGGGTGCAGGGGTCAAATAAACTAAATTGTGGCCTACTCCTGTGGTGGTTGATATGATGCCTGATTCTCTGATGTGGAACCTCTCTCCTCTGTTTGGGTGAAGGGGTCAAAGTAACTAAATGGTGGCTTCTCCTGTGGTGGCTGATATGATGCCAGAATATGTGCTGTGGGGCCTCTCTCCTCTTCCTGGGTGCAGGGGTCAAAGTAACTCAATGGTGGCTTCTCCTGTGGTGGCTGATATGATGCCAGAATATGTGCTGTGGTGCCTCTCTCCTCTTCCTGGGTGCGGGGTCAAAGTAACTCAATGGTGGCTTCTCCTGTGGTGGCTGATATGATGCCAGAATATGTGCTGTGGTGCCTCTCTCCTCTTCCTGGGTGCAGGGGTCAAAGTAACTCAATGGTGGCTTCTCCTGTGGTGGCTGATATGATGCCAGAATATGTGCTGTGGTGCCTCTCTCCTCTTCCTGGGTGCGGGGTCAAAGTAACTCAATGGTGGCTTCTCCTGTGGTGGCTGATATGATGCCAGAATATGTGCTGTGGGGCTCTCTCCTCTTCCTGGGTGCAGGGGTCAAAGTAACTCAATGGTGGCTTCTCCTGTGGTGGCTGATATGATGCCAGAATATGTGCTGCCTCTCTCCTCTTCCTGGGTGCAGGGGTCAAAGTAACTCAATGGTGGCTTCTCCTGTGGTGGCTGATATGATGCCAGAATATGTGCTGTGGTGCCTCTCTCCTCTTCCTGGGTGCAGGGGTCAAAGTAACTAAATGGTGGCTTCTCCTGTGGTGGTTGATATGATGCCTGATTCTCTGCTGTGAAACCTCTCTCCTCCATCTGGGTGTAGGGGTCAAAGTCTTTCAAAGTCGCCTTCTCCTGTGCTGATTGATATAAAGTTGATGGTTGTGCCATCTGACATGGTTGCCAGGGTCTGATTCAATGGGATTCCTACTCCTGTGGTGGGTGATCTAAATGCCTGATTCTCTGCTGTGAAACCTCTCTCCTCCATCTGGGTGTAGGGGTCAAAGTCTTTCAAAGTCGCCTTCTCCTGTGCTGATTGATATGAAGCTGATGGTTGTGCCATCTGACATGGTTGCCGGGGTCCCATTAAATTGTGGCCTACTCCTGTGGTGGTTGATATGATGCCTGATTCTCTGATGTGGAACCTCTCTCCTCTGTTTGGGTGAAGGGGTCAAAGTAACTAAATGGTGGCTTCTCCTGTGGTGGCTGATATGATGCCAGAATATGTGCTGTGGGGCCTCTCTCCTCTTCCTGGGTGCAGGGGTCAAAGTAACTCAATGGTGGCTTCTCCTGTGGTGGTTAGTATGATGCCAGAATATGTGCTGTGGGGCCTCTCTCCTCTTCCTGGGTGCAGGGGTCAAAGTAACTCAATGGTGGCTTCTCCTGTGGTGGCTGATATGATGCCAGAATATGTGCTGTGGTGCCTCTCTCCTCTTCCTGGGTGCAGGGGTCAAAGTAACTCAATGGTGGCTTCTCCTGTGGTGGCTGATATGATGCCAGAATATGTGCTGTGGGGCCTCTCTCCTCTTCCTGGGTGCAGGGGTCAAAGTAACTCAATGGTGGCTTCTCCTGAGGTGGTTGATATGATGCCTGATTCTCTGCTTTGAAACCTCTCTCCTCCATCTGGGTGTAGGGGTCAAAGTCTTTCAAAGTCGCCTTCTCCTGTGCTGATTGATATAAAGCTGATGGTTGTGCCATCTGACATGGTTGCCAGGGTCTGATTCAATGGGGGCCTACTCCTGTGGTGGGTGATCTAAATGCCTGATTCTCTGCTGTGAAACCTCTCTCCTCCGTCTGGGTGTAGGGGTCAAAGTCTTTCAAAGTCGCCTTCTCCTGTGCTGATTAATATGAAGCTGATGGTTGTGCCATATGACATGGTTGCCGGGGTCCCATTAAATTGGGGCCTACTCCTGTGGTGGGTGATCTAAATGCCTGATTCTCTGCTTTGAAACCTCTCTCCTCCGTCCGGGTGTAGGGGTCAAAGTCTGTCAAAGTCGCCTTCTCCTGTGCTGATTGATATAAAGCTTATGCTTGTGCCATCTGACATGGTTGCCGGGGTCTGATTCAATGGTGGCCTACTCCTGTGGTGGGTGATCTAAATGCCTGATTCTCTGCTGTGTAACCTCTCTCTCCGTCTGGGTGTAGGGGTCAAAGTAACTAAATGGTGGCCTACTCCTGTGGTGGGTGATATGATGCCTGGTTCTCTGCTGTGGGACCTCTCTCCTTTGTCTGGGTGCTGTGGTCAAAATAATAGTAAGTGACCTTCTCCATTGGTGGGTGACTTGAAGCCTGATTCTGTGCTATGGGACCTCACTCCAATTAATATTGTTTAATTTTTATTTATTTTATGTTAACTCATCATTTCCCTATCTACATTTGTTTGCAGGGGATTTAACTACATTTTGCTGCCTTTTGCAGCCCTCTAACCATTTCCGGATGTGTTTTACAGCCTTTTTAGTGCCCAAAAGTTCGGGTCCCCATTGACTTCTATGGGGTTCGGGTTCGGGATGAAGTTCGGGTCGAGTTCGGATCCCGAACCCGAACATTTTTCGAAAGTTCGGCCGAACTCGTCGAACCCGAACATCCAGGTGTTCGCTCAACTCTATTCAAGAGTCATCAGAAGAAAACCTCTCCTGTATCCTCACCACAAAACTTAGCATCAGAAGTTCGATTCGGCTGGTTCGCTGAATTTTTAGAAAAAAATTGTTTCAATCTGAATTTATTTGCGGCAAATTTTGTAAAAAAAAGGATATTTCCCTGCTGCAGAGAGCCTTTATAGTGGTGTTGAACACTGTGCCTTGCAGTAACATGCATAGGGAATCTGCTTTGGTAGTGAAATAATACCGTGAGTCTGTATGACATGCAGATGACAGGTGTCGCTGTTAGAATCACTGCACACTCCACTTATTTAGGCAGTCACGGGGCCAAAACTGACCAAATAACTCAAGCATGAACTCAGCCTTACAGGTCGATGTTAGGGTGCTTTCTAACTTGCGTTTTTACTCTTTGGAGTAGAGATCCATCGTCGGGTCTCTACGCCGGAAAGAAACTGATCAGGATTATCTCCATGCATTCTGAATGGATAGAAATCCGTTCAGGATGCATCAGGATGTCTTCCGTTCAGTGTTGTAAAAATTTTTGGACGTTGACAAAACCGCAGCATGCTGCCGATTTGTCTCTGTCCAAATATTCTGGAAGACTTGCCATAACGCTGGATCCAGAATTAATGCCCATTGAAGTGCATTAATCCGGATCCGTAATTAAGCTAAACGTCATTTTGGCGCATCGTCGGATCCGACGTTTAGCTCTGCGCATGCGCAACAGCAGTTCCGATTGGGGCCCCATGGCAGCCAGGACGCTACTGAAGTCCTAGCTGCCATGGTAAGTACTCCACAGCAGTGTACTTACCTGCGCTGCGGCCCCCGGGCGCACCTTCATGACGTCACAGGTCCGGGCGGCGCATTGATCTATGGAGCGCCCAGCGGCCACATCGCAGGTAAGAACACTACTGCGGAGTACTTACCATGGCAGCCAGGACATCAGTAGCGTCCTGGCTGCCATGTTAACCTGAATGCATTTCAAAGACTGATCAGGATCCTGATCAGTCTTCAAATGCTTTCAGGCGACTTGCGTTCTGATGGATCCGGCGGGCCGGAAGTTCCTGCCGGATCCTCAGAACGCAAGTGTGAAAGCACACTTAGCGCCAAGAAGAAGCGCACTCTTTTTACGCCGTCATCAGCTGATTCCACATAAATGTCTACAGAACCTGTTCTATTAAACGATTATACAAATAGAGCCCCCCGACACAGTGGAGAGGGTGTCAGCAGTAAGTTTGCATTGACATCACTGATTATTTTGCTCTTCCTCTGATCCTTAAGAACAATAAAAATGTTTAAATTTTAGTTTTAAGGGTAAATTGTACATAAAGTAAAAATGTACATTTCACACTAAAATAAATTAGCCTCCTAACTTCTGATCAATTTGATATACAATATGTATCGTCTCAGGTGGTTTTCATTGCTGTGGCAATCGGTTACATGGCTATAGGGTATAGCAAGAATTGTGATTTTTTGTTTTCTTTTATTTGTAGTTTATTTTACATGTATATATTGTGTTTTTTACATCCATTTTAAATCCCGCAAGGTTGCGTATCGAGCTCTTTATATGTTACTATTGAGAACATACAAGAGGCTATAAACTTGTCTCTGGCAGCCTTCTATCTGACCTGTTCCTGATTGTAGGGAATTTAAACCTGTATACTTTAAACATGAATATTTACAATTTTGCTGGTTTAAACATAGATTTAAACTGGTGCAATGTACTATGAACATAAATTTACAGTACTGTACATTGTTTTTAACAGATTAAAAATCACATGACAAAATGTGTATGCAATGAGATCATTAAAACTAGCACTAAAAATCTGAAAAAGACCTCCGTGAAAAACTTTGTTCATCTCTGTTCTGATACTTAGAAACAATATTGCCTATAACATTGTATTATGCTTCTTAGCATTATAATTCATATTATCTTTTCTTCTATTGACATCATGGGAAGATCCAGTAAATGATAGCTTTACATTAAGTAATGAAAAAATGGATATGTGATAAGACTTGAGTCATGAATCGTTGTGAAATCACAGGATTGCCATAAAATGTATAGTTTTTAGGAATTAATTAAGTATAACTTGTATTTCATTGATTTAAGTTCACCACTTTAATTTTATTTTTTAAAATCTTGGACAACCCCTTTACAGACTTCATCTTTGGTAATATAATTGTTGCCATTTTTATTGGTTTATATCGGGGGAGTTTACCAGCTACAAAATCACATTTATTTTAATACTAGTTGAAGGACCCGGCTTTGCACAGGCTTATTTAATCTATTACATTTAATGTTTGCGTGTGTTGTTAACCACCTCCCGACTGCCAAATGCAGGGATGCGTCCTGCGGGCGGCCGGGTTATTCCTCCTTGACGCATCGGCGCGCCATCTCGAGATGCGAGATTTCCTGTGAACGCGGGCATGCACCCGTGTTCACAGCGACATGTGGCAGGGAAGTTATACTACAGCATGCCAGCGATGATCATTCGCTGGCAGGCTGTAAATGTTAAATAAAAAGCATCAATAAATGTTGGTGCATCAATAAAGATGTTAAATGAAAAGTTTTGTTAACAGTGTCTGATATACCTGCTACCTGGTCCCCCATTTAATTGGAACGACAACTCTGTAAGTAGCACCAAGCACCACACTACACTTCCCCCCCTGTCACTTATTAACCCCTTATTAACCCCTGATCACCCCATATAGACTCCCTGATCACCCTAATGTCATTGATCACCCCCATGTAAGGCTCCATTCAGACGTCCATATGTGTTTTGCGGATCCACAAAAAACGGACACCGGCAATGTGCTTTCCGCATTTTGGGGATCTACACATTGCCAAAACTATATAGAAAATGCCTTTTCTTGTCCGCAATTGCGGACAAGTATAAGACATGTTCTATATTTTTGTGGAACGGAAGTGCGGACCCGAAAGTGCGGATCCGCAATTTTGGATCCGAGCGGGACAAAGTCTGTCCCCAAAGAAATGAATGAGTCTGCAATTCCGTTCCGCAAAATTCAGAACGGAATTGCGGACATGTGAATGGGGCCTAAGGGTCCCTTATCACCGCCAGTTAGTTAGCTACTTGTTAGGTAGTTAGAGCCCACCGCACCGCAGTCACTGATTAGTAGCTGATTAGCGTCATTGCTGTCGCTAATCAGCCATTGTACTATATAGTATCTGTAAGTGATCAAGACTGATTGCAATCAGTTCTATATCAGTACATTACGGTCACCTTACGCTCTACAAAAAACGCAGTGTTCGCCCGATCAGACCTGATCTTGTGCTCACACTTACGTTCAGTCCACCCCACCGCAGTGTCCGAATTTTTTTTTTCTGATTACTGCAAAAACACTGTAAAATCGCTGCGGCGCTATAAAGATCACTTTTTAAATTTTGGGATCTTTAGTAGCGATCGCAGCTTTACTTCGCAAGCACTCCTATGTCCTTTCCCCTCTTTTTTTTTTTTGGGACATTTTTTGGTAGAGATTTTTGCTTCCACATTGATCGATGCGAAAGAAGAAATCTGTGCCGTTCATTATTTTTTTCAGCCCAGAGGCCAAACGGAAAAAAAAAATCTCATTACCTGTATGCTCAATATAAGGAGAATAGCAGAAACTCCTAATGCTGGCCATACATGTGATGATTGCGGAGACCCTCAAATGCCAAGGCAGTATAAATTCCCCACAAGTGACCCCATTGTTTTTTTTTTCTTACAAAGTCTCATATTCCACTAACTTGTGACAAAAAATAAAATTTTACATGAACTCACCATACCCCTCAGGGAATACATTTGGGTCTTCTTTGTAAAATGGGGTCACTTGTGGGGTATTTATACTACCCTGGAATTTTAGGGGCCCTAAAGCATGAGAAGTAGTTTGGAATCCAAATGCGTAAAAATGCCCTGTGAAATCCTAAAGGTACTCATTGGAATTCGGGCCCCTTTGCGCATAAAGAATACACACACCCAAAGGGATTCGCTGAGGGGCATATTGAGTCCATGAAAGATTGAACTTTTTGTCACAAGTTAGCGGAAAGGGAGACTTTGTGAGGGAAAAAAAAGTCAATTTCCGCTAACTTGTGCCAAAAAAAACATAAATCTTCTATGAACTCGCTATGCCCCTCACGGAATTCCTTGGGGTGTCTTCTTTCCAAAATGGGGTCACATGTGAGGCATTTATACTGCCCTGGCATTTTAGATGCACTAAAGCGTGAGAAGAAGTCTGAAATCCAAATGCCTAAAAATGCACTCCTAAAAGGTACTCATTGGAATTTGGGCCCCTTTGCGCACCTAGGCTGCAAAAAAGTGTCACACATGTGGTATCGCCCTACTCAGGAGAAGTAGGGCAATGTGTTTTGGGGTGTATTTTTACATATACCCATGCTGGGTAAGAGAAATATCTCTGTAAATTGACAACTTTGTATAAAAAATGGAAAAAGTTGTCATTTACAGAGATATTTCTCACACACAGTATGGGTATATGTAAAAATACACCCCAAAACATATTTCCCTACTTCTCCTGAGTACGGCGATACAACATGAGTGACACTTTTTTGCAGCCAAGATGCGCAAAGGGGTTCAAATTCCAATGAATAATTTTAGGATTTCACAGGGCATTTTTAAGCATTTGGATTCCAAACTACTTCTTACGCTTTAGGGGCCCCTAAAATGCCAGGGCAGTATAAATACCCCACAAGTGACCCCGTTTTAGAAAGAAGACAACCCAAGGTATTCTGTGAGGGGTATGGTGAGTTCATGTAAAATTTTATTTTTTGTCACAAGTTAGTGGAATATGAGACTTTGTAAAAAAATAAATAAATAAAATCTCAATTTCCGCTAACTTGTGCCAAAAAAAAAAAATTCTGTGAACTCGACATGCCCCTCACGGAATACCTTGGGGTGTCTTCTTAACAAAGACACCCCAAGGTATTCCGTGAGGGGAATGGCGAGTTCATAGAAGATTTTCTTTTTTGGCACAAGTTAGCGGAAATTTATTTATTTATTTTTTTCTTACAAAGTCTCATATTCCACCAACTTGTGACATTTTTTTTTTTTTTACATGAACTCAGCATACCCCTCACGGAATACCTTGGGGTGTCTTCTTTCTAAAATGGGGTCACTTGTGGGGTATTTATATTGCCCTGGCATTCTAGCACCTCAAGAAACATGGCAGGTGCTCAGAAAGTCAGAGCTGCTTAAAAATGCGGAAATTCACTTTTTTGTACCATAGTTTGTAAGCGCTATAACTTTTGCGCAAACCAATAAATATACACTTATTGTTTTTTTTTTATCAAAGACATGTATCACAATAAATTCTGACACAAACTTGTATAGAAATGTAATTATATTTGAACAATTTTACCAGAAAAAGTTAAAAACACACTTTTTTTGAGAAAATTGCGGTCTTTTTTGATTAATATCAGAAAAACGAAAAATCTCAGCAGCAATCAAATACCACCAAAAGAAAGCTGCATTTGTTAGAAGAAAAGGAGGTAAAATTAATTTGGGTGGTAAGTTGTATGACCGAGCAATAAACCGTGAAAGTAGTGTAGTGCAGAATTGTAAAAAGTGGTTTGGTCATTAAGGGGTTTTAAGCTAGTGGGGCTGAAGTGGTTAAAATATATTGACAGTGACAGTATCCACTATAACCTCCACAGCCCCCCAACCCTTAACACTGACCCACCCAAAAGTGCCCCGTATCCTTACAAAGGGACCTCCACAGCAGCCCACCCCCTTGACTTTGACCTTTAAAGCAGCCTGCCCCTTTAACAGTGAGTTCCACACCACCACACTCCCTTGACAGTGACTTCCACAGGGGCCTGCCCCCTTAACAGTGACCTCTACAGCACCCGCCCTTTAATAATGATCATAGGTTACAGTCTCCTTAACTGACCTCCACCATTCCCGGCCCCCTTAACAGAGACCTTCACAGTGACTGCCCCTTTAACAGTGACTGCCACAATACCCCGCTCCCTTAACAGTGAGCTCTACTTTACCCCACTCCCTTTACAATGACCTCACAGTACCGCGCTGTCCCTTTAATAGTGGCCTCCACTGTCCCCTCCTCCCTTGACAGAGACCTCCACAGCAGCCTGCCCCCTTAACAGTAACATCCACAGCACCCTCCCCTTTAACAGTGACCTCCACAGTGGCCTCCCTTTTATTAGTGACCTCTACAGTACCCCATATCGTTAACATTGATTTCCACAATAACTCCCCACTTGAACAGTGACCTCCACAGAGCTCCATTCCCTTAAAATGTGACTTCCACAACACCCCATCACCTTAGCAGTGACTTCTACAGCACCCTACCCATAAACACTGACCTCCATAGCGGACCGTCCCCTTAACTGTGACCTCCACAATTCCTTGTCCCCTTAAAAGAGACCTTCACAGTGCCTGCCCATTTAACAGTGACCACCACAGCATCCCGCCCCATTAACAGTGACCTCCACAGTGGCCGCTTCTTTATCAGTGACCTCCACAGTACCCCATCTCCTTAACAGTGATTTCCACAACACCCCGCCCCCTTAACAATGGCCTCTACAGCAATCTGCCCCTTAACACTGACCTCCATATGGGACCATCCCCTTAACTGTGACCTCCACAACAGCCTGCCCCTAAGGTATCCAGAAGTCTTGTTTTAGGCCAGACAGTCTTGCTTTCCGACTTTACCAGAAAAAGTTAAAAATACACTTTTGTTTTAGAAAATTGCGGTCTTTTTTGAATAATATCATATGGGACCACCCCCATAACTGTGACCTCCACAACAGCCTGCCTCTAGGGTATCCAGAGGTCTTGTTTTAGGCCAGATAGTCTTGCTTTCAGACTTTTGTCCGGCTAAGGGCATGGATGGACACAGGGATGACTCTTTTGAACATCTCACTCACAGACAGCAGCACTGTGCTCTCTGAGCATAAGCTGCAGGGAGAAAGTCACCATCCCTCCCACCCCTACTGCTAACACAAGTTGATTTTTACCTTAATTTATTTAATCCCCGTCGGCTGCGGAGTGTGAGGGGGTGTGGCCTAACTTGATCAGAGGCGTGGCTTAGTGGGACCCCTTAGTGGGGTGTTTAAGTCCGTCTTTTGATGGTCGCCTGAATGGCCACCTTACCAGCCCCCTGAATTGTGACCTCCACAGAACTCCGCTCCCTTAACAGTGTCATCCACAGTGCCATGCCCCTTTAAAGATGACCTACAGCAGTGAAGAAAAATGGCTGGGTTGTTTTGGAAACCTTGTGTAAAACTGTGTGTATGTGGAGACTAAGGACCTGCGAGCTTCTATTAGCTGATAAGGAACATATGACCGTGTGTATGGAAGTTAGGATATGAAGAGAAAGACCTGCAGGCTTCTATTGGCTAATGTAGGTCATGTGATGTACCATATTTGAATTTTTTGGGAATATCTCAGGAACGTTACGTGCTAGAGAGCTGAGACCCGGTATAAAACCTTCACGGGCACCTGATATACCTGTGTGCCAAACTTAGTGATTGTAAATGCGACGATACGGATTCCTTTAGCAGGCATACACACATACACTCAGCTTTATATATTAGATCTGTCGTAAATTTTTCTTAAAGTATGTCAATGAGTACATTTTTTTTTCTAGAACTGATATCTGTATTTGGGAAGTTATTTTCCAATGTTAGAATAGCTGTGCTTACTATATTTTAGGAGATGTGTTAGCCATTTTCCGCTGGATATGTTCTTTTTAACTCCTCTATAGAGTTGAGCTGACACCTAGATGTTTGGGTTCGAGAAGTTTGGCCTAACTTCACGAAAATGTTCGGGTTCGGGATCCAAACTTGACCCGAACTTGACCCCGAACCCAAACCCCATTGAAGTCAATGGAGACCCGAACTTTTGGGCACTAAAATTGCTGTAAAATAGCCCTGGAAAGGACTAGAGGGCTGCAAAAGACAGCAACATGTAGGTAAATCCCCTGCAAACAAATATGGATAGGGAAATAACTTAAAATAAATTTAATAAAATTAACCAATATTAATTGGCAACTTGGAGGAGGAGGTGGAATAGAAGGTTGGGGTGGCGTCAGGTGGGAATGCTATGGTAATTGAAGTTGTCCTTACAGCCATAAAGGATTCATGTCTGCCCGCAGTGTCACTGGCCTCATTCACAGCTTCAGGCCCATGGCAACCATACATGGGAGTTGGAGAAGTTCTCATCACAGCCAAGGAAGGAAGGAACACACATGTTCCAAAACGCTTCAGTGGTATTCTGACCCCTATTGGTGTCCGTAGCCCAGTGTAACATCACACCAGAGACTTTTCCCATTCGGATAACCAGAGCAGCTTCTCACGCACGCGCGTCTCCGGCCGAAAGATCTCAGAGAGGACGCGCAGCAAGCAGCAGCAGTCATCCCAGCTAAGCAGCAGCACGATCTCACCTCAACACAGTATACAGGTAAATGACAGGCAAGTGTGTACTAACGGCACAGAATTGATTACCCTATGGTTCTGGGACTGACATTAACCCTTTGATTCACATGCAACAGCAAAATGGATTTATATTAATACAAATAACAAGCCAAATCTAAATATTATTCTTTATTGGCCACAAACCAACGCCAACCCTGATCAATAACTATATACACTTACCTTTGCCGTATACATTATTGACACTACTATTTACTTATAGAGCGGGTCTAGTGATTATATATTATCCACAAAGGATTTATGTCTGCCAGCAGTGCCAAAGGCCACAATCACAGATTCAGGCCCAAGGCAACCATACATGGGGGTCGGAGAAGTTCTCATCACAGCCAAAAATAGATTCATGTCTGCAAGCAGTGCGCAGGCCACATTCACAAATTCAGGCCCAAGGAAACCATACATGGGAGTTGGAGTTCTCATCACAGCCAAAAAGGATTCATGTCTGCATGCAGTGCCACAGGCCTCACTCACAGACTCAGGCCCAAGAAAACCATACATGGGAGTTGAAGAAGTCATCACAGCCAAAAAGGATTCATGCCTGCCTGCAGTGTCACAGGCCTCATGCACAGACTCAGGCCCCTGGCACTCACAAATTGGAGAGTTCAAATCACGCCAAAACAGTATTGATTTCACCCAGTAGTGCCACAGGCAACAATCACTCATTCAGGCCCATGGCTTCCGCAGAGAGGAGAGAGGTCCCATAACAGCAACACAGGCCTCAGGTCAATCTGCAATGGAACAGGCCATTATCATTTATGTAGGCCCTAGCACCTAGACAGAGGTGAGCGGTCCCATAACAGCACAACAGGCATCATGTTACCCAGCAATGGAACAGGCGACTTTCAGCAATTTAGGCCACAGCACCCAGACAGAGGAGAGAGGTCTCATAACAGCAACACAGGCCTCATGTCACCCACCAATGCAGCAGGTGATTATCATTAATGTAGGCCCCTGGCACCCAGACAGAGGAGAGAGGTCCCATAACAGCAAAACAGGCATCATGTTACCCAGCAATGGAACAGGCCACTTTCAGCAATTTAGGCAATGGCACCCAGACAGAGAAGAGAGGTCCCATAACAGCAATACAGGCATCATGTAACCCACCAAGGCAGCAGGCAAATATCATTAATGTAGGCCTCTGACACCCAGACAGAGGAGAAAGGTCCCATAACAGCAAAACAGGCATCATGTTACCTAGCAATGGAACAGGCAACTTTCAGCAATTTAGGCCCTAGCACCCAGACAGAGGAGAGAGGTCCCATAACAGCAAAACAGGCATCATGTCACCCACCAATGCAGCAGGCGATTATCATTAATGTAGGCCCCTGGAACCCAGACAGAGGAGAGAGGTCCCATAAAATCAAAACAGGCATCATGTCACACACCAATGCAGCAGGCAATTATCATTTATGTAGGGCCCTTGCACCCAGACAGAGGAGAGAGGTCCCATAACAGTAAAACAGGCCTCATGTCACCCACCAATGCAGTAGACCACTTTCAGCAATTTAGGCAGCAGGTGATTAAACGAAATGTAGGCCCCTGACACACAGACAGAGGAGAAGTCATTTGACAGTAAAAAGTGGTTAATGTCTCCCACCAATGCAGCAGGCGATTAAACAAAATATAGGCCCCTGACACCCAGACAGAGGAGAAGTCATTTGACAATAAAAGAGGTTAATGTCATGCACCAAAGCAGTAGGCGATTAGCTGAAATGTAGATCCCTGGCACCCAGACAGAGGAGAGGTTCATTCAACTTGGGGTTGCCTCCAAAATAATGGTACAATTAAAAAAAGAGGATTCAATAAAGAATGTATGGTTGAGGGCGAGGCAGTTATAAATGTCTATTCTGCACAAGGTACCGACAAATACTGTGGGATCCATTCCTGGTTCATTTTAATGAACGTGAGCTTGTCCATGTTGGCTGTGGACAGGCGGCTGCGTTTGTCTTTAATGACGCCCTCTGCCGTGCTAAATACACGTTCAGACAATACATTGACCGCACGGCAGGCCAGCACCTCCAAGGCATAAAGTGCAAGCTCTGGCCATGTGGACAATTTGGAGACCCAGAAGTTGAATGGGGCAGAACCATCAGTCAGAACGTGGAGGTGTGTGTACACGTACTGTTCTACCATGTTGTTGAAATGCTGCCTCCTGCTAACACATTCCCTATCAGCTGGTGGTGCAGTTTGCTGTGGCGTGGTGACAAAACTTTCCACATCTCGGCCATGCTAACCCTGCTGTCTGAGGAGCTGGCAGTGACACAGCTGCTTTGGCGACCTTTTCCTCCTCCTCCTCTGTCCTTCGCCTTGTGCTTCTTCTTGTCCCCCTGTGTCAGTTGGGAATGCCCTCAGGAGCACATCTATCAGCGTGCGCTTGTAGTCACGCAACTTCCTATCATGCTCCAGTGTGGGAATAAAGGTGGGCACGTTGTCACTTGTACCGGGGATCCAGCAGGCTGGCAACCCAGTAGTCAGCACAAGTTTGCAAGGGGGTGAGGTGGAAGACTGATGGGCCTGGGCTGCAGGTGCCAACTCTGGGCTTTCTGCAGAGGACTGGGTGTTAGATACTGTGAAGGAACTGGAGGCACTGTCAGCCACCCACTCTACTATCGCCTGTACATGTTCTGGCTTCACCATCCGTAGAGCGGCATTTGGGCCTAACAAATAAAGATGCAGATTCTGTCGCCTACTCGTGTTGGAGGAAGGTGTTTGACTTGAAGCGGTAGTTGGCGCTGAACGGCCACGTCCTCTCCCAGCAACAGGAGCTCCACCAACACCACCACGACCATGCCCACATCCCTTATTTGATTTTCTCCTCATTATTTGCGTTCACCCACCAAGCTGAAAGATTGGTCTCTCTCCGGTGTCAATTTACCTGCCACTAGTCGACAATTACGTTCACTAAGGCAGTGCCCGTGTCACAAAAATGCTCTGTGGACCCAGAATAATGTTTTTTGGGCCCAAAATACACTGATTCTCAATTTATATGCGGAAATGTAAAAACATTTTTGGTACTCTGTATGCACAAGTGGTTTGTGGAACAAGAACAAGTATTTTTGTAATAAAGTACAGAAAATTTGTATTTCACTGCTGTAAATTGAAATTAGTTATTTATACGGCGAATGCACAACAGTTTTTTCGGCCTAAAACATGGCTTTTTTCAATAAAACCCCAAAATGCAGTTTTTAACTGCTGTAAGCTGTACATTAAAAGTAGATATTTATAATATGTATCAACACCAGATTTGGGGACCCAGAACACGGATTTGGTTATCAAAATTCACAAATGCAGTATTTGACTGCTATAAATTAGAAAGAATTATTTAATAAATGGATGCACAACTGTTCTTTCTGCCTAAAACACGGCTTTTTCAATAAAACCCCAAAATGCAGTTTTTAACTGCTGTTAGCTGTACATTAAAAGTAGATATTTATACTACGTATGGAGACCATATTCGGGGACCCAGAACACGGATTTGGTCACCAAAATTCACAACTGCAGTATTTAACTGCTATAAATTGTAAATAATTATTTAAACGACAGATGCACAACAGTTTTTTCGGCCTAAAACACAGCTTTTTTTAATAAAACCCCAAAATGCAGTTTTTAACTGCTGTTAGCTGTACATTAAAAGTAGATATTTATACTACGTATGGAGACCAGATTCGGGGACCCAGAACACAGATTTGGTCACCAAAATTCACAAATGCAGTATTTAACTGCTATAAATTGTAAATAATTAATTAAACAACAGATGCACAACTGTTTTTTTCAGCCTAAAACACAGCTTTTTTTTAATAAAATCCCAAAATGCAGTTTTTAACTGCTGTTAGCTGTACATTAAAAGTAGATATTGTTACTATGTATGGACACCAGATTTGGGGATCCAGAACACGGATTTGGTTATCAAAATTCACAAATGCAGTATTTGACTGCCATAAATTAGAAAGATTTATTTAAACAACAGATGCACAACTGTTC
The DNA here is from genome assembly GCA_033119425.1 of Bufotes viridis. NCBI lineage: Eukaryota > Metazoa > Chordata > Amphibia > Anura > Bufonidae > Bufotes > Bufotes viridis. The sequence continues at coordinate 510,234,125 of CM065589.1, forward strand.
TTTCTGCCTAAAACACGGCTTTTTTCAATAAAACCCCAAAATGCAGTTTTTAACTGCTGTAAGCTGTACATTAAAAGTAGATATTTATACTATGTATCAACACCAGATTTGGGGACCCAGAACACGGATTTGGTTATCAAAATTCACAAATGCAGTATTTGACTGCTATAAATTAGAAAGAATTATTTAAACAACGGATGCACAACTGTTCTTTCTGCCTAAAACACGGCTTTTTCAATAAAACCCCAAAATGCAGTTTTTAACTGCTGTTAGCTGTACATTAAAAGTAGATATTTATACTACGTATGGAGACCATATTCGGGGACCCAGAACACGGATTTGGTCACCAAAATTCACAAATGCAGTATTTAACTGCTATAAATTGAAAATAATTAATTAAACGAAAGATGCACAACTGTTTTTTTGGCCTAAAACACGGCTTTTTTTTAATAAAACCCCAAAATGCAGTTTTTAACTGCTGTTAGCTGTACATTAAAAGTAGATATTTATACTATGTATGGACACCAGATTTGGGGACCCAGAACACGGATTTGGTCACCACAATTCACAAATGCAGTATTTGACTGCTATAAATTGGAAGTATTTATTTACATTTTGGATGCACAACTGTTTTTTCTGCCTAAAACACAGCTTTTTTAAATAAAACCCCAAAATGCAGTTTTTGACTGCTGTACATTAACAGTAGATATTTATACTATGTATGGACACCAGATTTGGGGACCCAGAACATGGATTTGGTCACCAAAATTCACAAATGCTGTATTTAACTGCTATAAATTGTAAATAATTAATTAAACGACAGATGCACAACTGTTTTTTCGGCCTAAAACACAGCTTTTTTCTATAAAACCCCAAAGTGCAGTTTTTAACTGCTGTTAGCTGTACATTAAAAGTAGATATTTATACTATGTATGGACACCAGATTTGGGGACCCAGAACACTGATTTGGTCACCAAGATTCACAAATGCAGTATTTGACGGCTATAAATTGGAAATATTTATTTAAACGATGGATGCACAACTGTTTTTTCTGCCTAAAACACAGCTTTTTTCAATAAAACCCCAAAATGCAGTTTTTAACTGCTGTACATTAACAGTAGATATTTATACTATGTATGGACATCAGATTTGGGGACCCAGAACATGGATTTGGTCACCAAAATTCACAAATGCTGTATTTAACTGCTTTAAATTGTAAATAATTAATTAAACGACAGATGCACAACTGTTTTTTCGGCCTAAAACACAGCTTTTTTCAATAAAACCCCAAAATGCAGTTTTTAACTGCTGTACATTAACCGTAGATATTTATACTATGTATGGACACCAGATTTGGGGACCCAGAACATGGATTTGGTCACCAAAATTCACAAATGCTGTATTTAACTGCTATAAATTGTAAATAACTAATTAAATGACAGATGCAGAACAGTTTTTTCGGCCTAAAATACGGCTTTTTTCAATAAAACCACAAAATGCAGTTTTTAACTGCTGTACATTAACAGTAGATATTTATACTATGTATGGACACCAGATTTGGGGACCCAGAACTTGGATTTGGTCACCAAAATTCACAAATGCAGTATTAGACTGCTTTAAATTGGAAATAATTATTTAAACGATGGATGCACAACTGGTTTTTCGGCTTTTTACAATAAAACCACAAAATGCAGTTTTTTTTGTGCTGTAAATTTAAATTTGATATTTATACCGTGTATGTAGAACTGCTTTGTTAAACAAGAATATTGTTTTTTTTCCCACAAAAAAGAATAATGCACAATTTCTCAGATGTAATGTAAAATCGGTATTTAAGTGGTGTATTTCAAGATGCTCTGTGGATCAGGATTAACACCTTTTTTTTAACTAAAATACACTGATGCACTATTTGATAACTGAAATTTAATATACATTTTAGTGCATAGTATACAAAAGTGCTCTGTGGCACCACAGGTCCCAGACTAGACAAATGGACTATGTCACTGCTTTTGTCACCAAAAATCACAAATGCAGATTTTTTACTGATGTAAATTTAAATTAGATATTTATACCGTTTATGTACAACTGCTTTGTGAAGCAAGAATATTGCTTTTTTCACACAAAAAAGAATAATGCACTATTTCTCAGCTGTAATGTGAAATCGGTATTTAAGAGGTGTATTTCAAGATACTCTGTGGATCAGGATTTCCACTTTTTTGTCAAAAAATACACTTATGCTGTATTTCACAGCAGCAATGTAAAATAGGTGGTTGGAATGGGCATTTCAGACTGGTGTTTTTTTTTTCTATAAAAAACAAAGAAGCACTATTTCCCAGCAGAAATATCAAATATGTCGTTGGGCGGTGTATGCATAACTGTTTTGTGGACAAGGAATACGGTTTTCCCCCAAAATTCCAAAGATTCACTATTTCACCACCAAAATGTCAAATATGTATTTTGGAGGTGTAAAATAGGCTTGGCGGATCAGGATGAACACTTTTTTTTTTTTAACTAAAATACAATGATGCACTATTTGATAACTGAAATTGAATATACAGTTTAGTGCATTGCATACACAAGTGCTCTGTGGCACCACAGATCCCAGACTAGACAAATGGACCATGTCACCCCTTAAACATACAAAAGGCAATATAGGGGACTTGAGCAGCCAGAAGAAAAAGTTTTTTTTCCTTCACTGAGCTACAAAATAGGATTAGGCTGAAGTCCCTGGCTGGCTGGCACACCTGCAGTACACTGCAGTGCCTAAAATGGCCACTAAGCACCACCTCAGTAACAGATGGATTACAAAAAAAGATTTCTCTTGCAGTGGCTGGGTACAGAAATGTTGGATTGCTGAAGCTCCCTCCCTCTCTATTTGCTGTATCCTGTGGATTAAAGTAGCACAGGTTCTTATGATTTCTGCCCTATTCTGTCCCTGATCCCACAGCACCATCATCCTCTCCATAAGCTCAAATCATCAGAGTGACGTGCGGCAGTACGTGACTTCAGCTTATAAAGAGGCTGGGTCACATGCTGCACTCAGCCAATCACAGCCATGCCATTAGTAGGCATGGCTGTGATGGCTTCTTAGGGCAAGAAGATAAACGCTTGCTGATTGGCTGCTGTGCAGCCCTTCAGAAAGCGGGAAGAAATCGCCGAACAACGGACCCGAACCCGAACACCCCAAAATTTGGTTCGCTCAACTCCACTCCTCTATGTAACACTTATTTATTATTATTATTATTTTATTTTTTTGTAATCTTAGGGGAATAAAGATAGAAAATGAGAACTTTTTCAAATACTTAACTGGTCCAGTTCTTAGATCGCTAGGCTCCTTTTAAACAAATTATTTTAATTTAACTAATAATAATATCTTACATTTACTATGTTGTATTTAATGCTTCACAAAACAATACTGAATTTGTTTTTAGACTTAAAAATAACAAATATATAGATAATACAGTATGTTGTACTTTTTCTGGGAGGTCATTATCACCTACTGACTCCAATTAGGACTATGGAATCAACACCTTTGACCCCCATACTGGGTATAATGACCTAATTACCAAGTGTTGATTCAGTGACATATTTATTCCCAGAGAATTCTTGTACAATTCATTCAGAATTGAGAAAGCTCGTTTGAAGAACGAGTGAAACATTTTCAAGAAATCTACAGCAAGTCCATTTGCCTTGGTTTATTCTTTACAGATATACCATGACCTAAATAAATGAGAACCTTCACAGTCACTAGGAGTGATGGCCCTGCTAGCAAGAGCTTATATTCTTATCATAAAGTGGGGGTGACAGAAATGGTATAGTTGATTGTTATATGAAGTGATCCAGCCATCTTTGTTCTCAAAGGAGTGCTATAGGCCGAGCTGCGTCAGATAGTGCTTTGGGTGTGGTTATTATTGTCAGAAGAAAGCGTTCAGTTCTGAAGGATAAGACTTGAGGGAAGCGGATTAAAGGGGAAAAATCAGTTTAGGACCTTCCTGAAAAGATGTGTTTTAAGGCACATTTGAAGGTAGTGAATTTGGGAATTGACCTAATTATTCAAGGCAGAACATTCCAAAGGATATGTGCAGCTAGAGAAAAATCTTGAAGACATGTCACTAGGCTTTTGTGGGTGCACGTCCCCAGAACACCCTTTCCACCAAGGGATACTTGAATATATTAATCACAAAATGAGTCAGCACACCAGATGAAAGTTGTGTTTAGGAGTTTTATTCACGTACAGTGGTACAGCTGAGTACATTTATATGCTGAGTACATTTATATGCAACGTTTCGGGTCCTGTTGCGGTACCCTTTATCAAGCTATAAATGTAAAAAAGCAATAATACAAAGTCAATACATGTGGCAGAAAAAATATAAAATCCTAAGGTTAGTGGTATACTGAAAAATTAGTATAATAGATCAATACATGATAATGGCATCTGGAAGTGGATCGGAGTGGAGGACCAGGATTATATCAATTCCTGACAAGGAGGTGATACAAGCTGAGTACATAAGATATCTGATAATGAAGCTGAATAAATGAGACACATAATACATTATGGGCTGTATACATGAAACATATGTGGCGGTATAGGCTGAGTACATAAGATGTAGGACATTACAGCGAGAATAGGCTGAGTATATATTTATTTACAAAAAGGTCACATAGACCTACTAAATCCTTTTAGGGGTTACAACTAGAGTTGAGCGAACACCTGGAAGTTCGGGTTCGAGAGGTTCGGCCGAACTTCCGGAAAATGTCCGGGTTCGTGATCCGAACTGAACCCGAACTTCATCCCGAACCCGAACCCCATAGAAGTCAATGGGGACCCGAACTTTTGGGCACTAAAAAGGCTGTAAAAGACTCCCGGAAAGGGCTAGAGGGCTGCAAAAGGCAGCAAAATGTAGGTAAATCGCCTGCAAACAAATGTAGATAGGGAAATGATGACTTAACATAAAATAAATAAAAATTAACCAATATTAATTGGAGTTAGGTCCCATAGCACAGAATCAGGCTTCAAATCACCCACCAATGGAGAAGGTCGCTTACTATTATTTCGACCCCAGCATCCAGACAAAGGAGAGAGGTCCCACAGCAGAGAATCTGGCATCATATCAACCACCACAGGAGAAGGCCACTTTTAGTGACTTAGGCCTTAGCACCCAGACAGAGGAGACATGTCAGATAGCACAAGCATTACATTTATACCATCCAGCACAGGAGAAGGCCACTTTTAGTTACTTTGACCCCTGCACCCAGAAAGAGGAGAGAGGTCCCACAGCACATATTCAGGCATTATATCACCCACCACAGGAGAAGGCCACCATTTAGTTAATTTGACCCCTGCACCCATGTCAGATGGTACAAGCATCAGTTTTACATCACCCAGAACAAGAGAAGGCCACTTTTAGAGACTTTGACCCCTGCACCCAGACGGAGGAGAGAGGTTTCACAGCAGAGAATCAGGCATTTAAATCACCCACCAAAGGAGTAGGCCACCATTTAATCGGACACCGGCAGCCATGTCAGATGGCACAAGTATAACATTTATATCACCCAGCACAGGAGAAGGCCACTTTTAGAGACTTTGACCCCTGCACCCAGACGGAGGAGAGAGGTTTCACAGCACATATTAAGGCCTCATATCACCCACCACAGGAGTAGGCCACCATTTAGTTAATTTGACCCCTGCACCCATGTCAGATGGTACAAGCATCAGTTTTACATCACCCAGCACAAGAGAAGGCCACTTTTAGAGACTTTGACCCCTGCACCCAGACGGAGGAGAGGTTTCACAGCACCCAGACGGAGGAGAGAGGTTTCACAGCAGAGAATCAGGCATTTAGATCACCCACCACAGGAGTAGGCCACCATTTAATGGGACCCCGGCAACCATGTCAGATGGTACAAGCATCAGTTTTACATCACCCAGCACAAGAGAAGGCCACTTTTAGAGACTTTGACCCCTGCACCCAGACGGAGGAGAGAGGTTTTCACAGCAGAGAATCAGGCATTTAGATCACCCACCACAGGAGAAGGCCACCATTTAATGGGACCCCGGCAACCATGTCAGATGGCACAATTATAACATTTATATCACCCAGCACAGGAGAAGGCCACTTTGAGAGACTTTGACCCCTGCACCCAGACGGAGGAGAGAGGTTTCACAGCAGAGAATCAGGCATTTAGATCACCCACCACAGGAGTAGGCCACCATTTAATGGGACCCCGGCAACCATGTCAGATGGTACAAGCATCAGTTTTACATCACCCAGCACAAGAGAAGGCCACTTTTAGAGACTTTGACCCCTGCACCCAGACGGAGGAGAGAGGTTTCACAGCACCCAGACGGAGGAGAGAGGTTTCACAGCAGAGAATCAGGCATTTAGATCACCCACCACAGGAGTAGGCCACCATTTAATGGGACCCCGGCAGCCATGTCAGATGGCACAAGTATAACATTTATATCACCCAGCACAGGAGAAGGTGACTTTGAGAGACTTTGACCCCTGCACCCAGACGGAGGAGAGAGGTTTCACAGCAGAGAATCAGGCATTTAGATCACCCACCACAGGAGTAGGCCACCATTTAGATGGGACCCCGGCAACCATGTCAGATGGCACAAGTATAACATTTATATCACCCAGCACAGGAGAAGGCCACTTTGAGAGACTTTGACCCCTGCACCCAGACGGAGGATAGAGGTTTCACAGCAGAGAATCAGGCATTTAGATCACCCACCACAGGAGTAGGCCACCATTTAATGGGACCCCGGCAACCATGTCAGATGGCACAAGTATAACATTTATATCACCCAGCACAGGAGAAGGCGACTTTGAGAGACTTTGACCCCTGCACCCAGATGGAGGAGAGAGGTTTCACAGCAGAGAATCAGGCATTTAGATCACCCACCACAGGAGTAGGCCATCATTTAATGGGACCCCGTCAACCATGTCAGATGGCACTTGTATCACATTTATATCACCCAGCACATGACAAGGCCACTTTCAGTGAGTTAGGCCTTAGCAACGAGACAGAGGAGACAGGTCAGATAGCGCAAGCATCAGTTTTCCAGATCATCCACCACAGGAGTAGGCCACCTTTAGTTAATTTGACCCCTGCACCCAGAAAGAGGAGAGAGGTCCCACAGCACATAATGAGGCATCATATCAACCACCTCAGGAGAAGGCCACCATTTAGTTACTTAGGCCTTAGCACCGACACAGAGGAGACAGGTCAGATAGCACAAGCATCAGTTTTACATCAACCACTACAGGAGAAGGGAACTTTTAGAGACATTGACCCCTGCAGCCACACGGAGGAGAGAGGTCCCACAGCAGAGATTCAGGCATTTATATCAGCCAGCACAGGAGAAGGCCGCTTTCAGTGACTTAGGCCTTAGCACCGACACAGAGGAGACAGGTCAGATAGCACAAGCATTACATTTATACCATACAGCACAGGAGAAGGCCACTTTTAGTTACTTTGACCCCTGCACCCAGAAAGAGGAGAGAGGTCCCACAGCACATATTCAGGCATCATATCACCCACCACAGGAGTAGGCCACCATTTAATTAATTTGACCCCTGCACCCATGTCAGATGGTAAAGCATCAGTTTTACATCACCCAGCACAAGAGAAGGCCACTTTTAGAGACTTTGACCCCTGCACCCAGACGGAGGAGAGAGGTTTCACAGCAGAGAATCAGGCATTTAGATCACCCACCACAGGAGTAGGCCACCATTTAATGGGACCCCGGCAACCATGTCAGATGGTACAAGCATCAGTTTTACATCACCCAGCACAGGAGAAGGCCACTTTTAGGGACTTTGACCCCTGCACCCAGACGGAGGAGAGAGGTTTCACAGCAGAGAATCAGGCATTTAGATCACCCACCACAGGAGTAGGCCACCATTTAATGGGACCCCGGCAACCATGTCAGATGGCACTTGTATCACATTTATATCACCCAGCACATGACAAGGCCATTTTTAGTGAGCTAGGCCTTAGCAGCGAGACAGAGGAGACAGGTCAGATAGCGCAAGCATTAGTTTTACAGATCACCCACCACAGGAGTAGGCCACCTTTAGTTAATTTGACCCCTGCACCCAGAAAGAAGAGAGAGGTCCCACAGCACATAATCAGGCATCATATCAACCACCTCAGGAGAAGGCCACCATTTAGTTAATTAGGCCTTAGCACCGACACAGAGGAGACAGGTCAGATAGCACAAGCATCAGTTTTACATCAACCACCACAGGAGAAGGGAACTTTTAGAGACTTTGACCCCTGCAGCCACACGGAGGAGAGAGTTCCCACAGCAGAGATTCAGGCATTTATATCAGCCAGCACAGGAGAAGGCCGCTTTCAGTGACTTAGGCCTTAGCACCGACACAGAGGAGACAGGTCAGATAGCACAAGCATCAGTTTTACATCAACCACCACAGGAGAAGGGCACTTTTAGAGACCTTGACCCCTGCAGCCACACGGAGGAGAGAGGTCCCACAGCAGAGAATCAGGCATCATGTCAACCACCACAGGAGTAGGCCACCTTTTGTTTCTTTGACCCCTGCACCCAGAAAGAGGAGAGAGGTCCCACAGCAGAGAATCAGGCATTTCGATCACCCACCACAGGAGAAGGCCGCATTCAGTGACTTTGGCCCCCTGCACCCACACAAAGGAGACATGTCAGACAGCACAAGTATAACATTCATATCACCCAGCACAGGAGAAGGACAATTTCATGTACTTTGGCCCCGGCACCCAGACAGAGGGAAGGTTCATTCAACTCTGGGTTGCACCCCAAGATCCTAGTTAATTTCAAAAATTGATTTTTCAATGAAGAAGTGGCCAGGAGTACAAGACAACATGGTTTAAGGCAGTTATTAATAAGGACTACTCTGCACAAAGGAGGGTCAGGTCTTGTGGGATCCATGCCTGGTTCATTTTTATAAACGTCAGCTTGTCCACGTTGGCTGCGGACAGGCGGCTGCGTTTGTCAGTAATGACGCCCCCTGCCGTGCTGAATACACGTTCAGATAAAACGCTGGCTGCCGGGCAGGACAGCACCTCCATGGCATAACATGCTAATTCTGGCCACGTGGACAATTTGGAAACCCAGAAGTTGAATGGGGCCGAACCATCCGTCAGTACGTGGAGTTGTGTGCAGACGTACTGTTCAACCATGTTAGTGAAATGTTGCCTCCTGCTAACATGTTCCGTATCAGGTGGTGGGGCAGTTAGCTGTGGCGTGGAGACAAAACTTTTCCACATTTCTGCCATGCTAACCCTGCCCTCAGAGGAGCTGGCCGTGACACTGCTGCGTGGGCGACCTCTAGCTCCTCCTCTGCCTTGGCCTTGGCCTTCCACCTGTTCCCCTGTGACAGTTGGGAATGCTCTCAGGAGCGCGTCTACCAGCGTGCGCTTGTACTCGCGCATCTTCCTATCACGCTCCAGTGCAGGAAGTAAAGTGGGCACATTGTCTTTGTACCTTGGATCCAGCAGGGTGGCCACCCAGTAGTCAGCACACGTTAAAATGTGGGCAACTCTGCTGTCGTTGTGCAGGCACTGCAGCATGTAATCGCTCATGTGTGCCAGGCTCCCCAGAGGTAAGGACAAACTGTCCTCTGTGGGAGGCGTATTGTCATCATCCTCTGTATCCCCCCAGCCACGCACCAGGGATGTGCCTGCGCTGTGCTGGGTGCCACCCCGCTGTGAACCTGCTTCATCCTCATCCTCCTCCACCTCCTCCTCATCCTCCTCGAATGGGAAGGGCTAGGTGGACGCCCCTGGGAAACCGTGCGAGCAGAATCTTCAAACAGAATAAGAGACTGCTGCATAACTTGAGGCTCAGACAGTTTCCCTGATATGCATGGGGGTGATGTGACAGACTAATGGGCTTGGTTTTCAGGTGCCACCTGTGCGCTTTATGCAGAAGACTGGGTGGGAGATAATGTTGTGAACATGCTGGATCCACTGTCGGCAACCCAATTGACTAGCGCCTGTACCTGCTCAGGCCTTACCATCCTTAGAACGGCATTGGGCCCCACCAAATATCGCTGTAAATTCTGCCGGCTACTTGAGGGAGTTGGTTCACTACTTTGTGCGCCTGAGGCCGAACGGCCACGTCCTCTGCCAGCAACAGAGGCTCCACGGACACCACCACGACCGCGTCCTCGTCCCTTAATAGAATGTTTCCTCATTGTTGCGATTCAACTCGCACAATAAAATATATAATTTTTTAGCCCCAAAATTCCCACACTGGAAGATATAATTCCTTTTTCCGGTATTAATTACAAGAAAACTGCTGCAAATTGGACACCAGATTTTTTAAAATGCTAGTTTTGGTACATAGATTCCCACACGGGGAGATATAATTCCTTTTTACAGGAGTAAAAACGTGCGGCCTACTGTTTCTGGTCTAACTAACACCAGATTAATTAAATTGGGCTTTTTTTCACCAAAATTACAACACTGGACAATGTAATGCCTTTTTCAGGTATTAATTACAAGAAGACTGCTGCTAATTGGACACCAGAATTTTTAAAATGCTAGTTTGGGTACATAAATTCCCACACTGCAAGATATAATTCCTTTTTCCGGTATTAATTACAAGAAAACTGCTGCAAATTGGACACCAGAATTTTTAAAATGCTAGTTTTGGTACATAGATTCCCACACGGGGAGATATAATTCCTTTTTACAGGAGTAAAAACGTGCGGCCAACTGTTTCTGGTCAAACTAACACCAGATTGATTAAATTGGCCTTTTTGTCACCAAAATTACAACACTGGACAATGTAATGCCTTTTTCAGGTATTAATTACAGAAGACTGCTGCTAATTGGACACCAGAATTTTTAAAATGCTAGTTTGTGTACATAAATTCCCACACTGGAAGATATAATTCCTTTTTCCGGTATTAATTACAAGAAAACTGCTGCAAATTGGACACCAGAATTTTTAATATGCTAGTTTTGGTACATAGATTCCCACACGGGGAGATATAATTCCTTTTTACAGGAGTAAAAACGTGCGGCCTACTGTTTCTGGTCTAACTAACACCAGATTGATTAAATTGGGCTTTTTTTCACCAAAATTACAACACTGGACAATGTAATGCCTTTTTCAGGTATTAATTACAAGAAGACTGCTGCTAATTGGACACCAGAATTTTTAAAATGCTAGTTTGGGTACATAAATTCCCACACTGGAAGATATAATTCCTTTTTCCGGTATTAATTACAAGAAAACTGCTGCAAATTGGACAACAGAATTTTTAAAATGCTAGTTTTGGTTCATAGATTCCCACACGGGGAGATATAATTCCTTTTTACAGGAGTAAAAACGTGCGGCCTACTGTTTCTGGTGTAACTAACACCAGATTGATTAAATTGGCCTTTTTTTCACCAAAATTACAACACTGGACGATATAATGCCTTTTTGCGGTATTAATTACAAGAGGACTGCTGGTATTTCAGAACACCGGAATTTTTAAAATGCTAGTTTTGCTAGATAAATTTCCCACACTGGGAGAAATATTGCCTAAGCCTTTTTACAGTATTAATTACAACAGGAGTGCTTCTTCTGGTCTAACACCAGAATAATTTTATTATTACGGTGAAAGCTTTTTTTAATTTATATTTCTGGCACATAAAAAAAAAATAATATATTTCTGGCTGACAGTATTGGACTTGGCTGTAGTGGCACTGGCTAGCCTAGCTGGAACAGCACATTCATGGGATTTGCTATCCAAGTGGGTTACTTTCAGTTTCACCACTGATATATTAAATATCTTTGCAGTTAGTAGGGGTGACACAAGCACAGCCAAACCCCTGATGTAGTATATCTATGAAAAAATCGACTATTACATGAGATTAATGGACGTTGTGTCAGCTTTTGCTGTAGCACCACAAGTCCAAAAATGGCCGCCGCCTATCAGCCCAGTAACATGTGCCAGAAAACGGTCTGCCCAGCCAGAAAAAAAATTGACTTTGACTGAGCAGCTGAATCTCTGTTGTTCTGATTCACAGGTGTAGATTTTTCACTTCTTTGGAGCTTTGGTTTAGACTCTGTGGCAGCTTGTGCTGGCGCACCACAAGTCCCAAAATGGCCACCGCCGGTCAGCCCAGTTACATGTGCCAGTAAAAATCACTCTGGCCAGTCTAAACAAAATAGTGACTTTCAGTGAACAGCTCAGCTGAGTTGTTCTGATGCACAGGTGTAGAAAGGTAGATCATTCACTTCTTTATCCCTGCCTATCTCGCCCTCACAGCAGCTGCATCTATCCCTGGTCTAATCACAGCGGGAGTGAGCACGTCGCGACGTGCGCACAATCTTATAAAGAGGCTGAGTCACATGCTGCACTTGGCCAATCACAGCCTTGCCAATAGTAGGCATGACTGCAATGGCATCTTAGGGCAAGTAGTATGATGCATGTTGATTGGCTGCTTTGCAGACTTTCAAAATGCGCCATAAAACATGACGAACTACGAACCCGAACCCGGACTTTTATGAAAATGTCCGGGTTCGGGTCCGTGTCACGGACACCCCAAAATTTGGTGCGGACCCGAACGATTCTCGAACTGTTCGCTCAACACTAGTTACAACATAGATATTAAAACGTAACCTTTATTATATTTTTATAAAAGCTGATACATTTATTTGTACACCCAGTCCCATTAAAATTATTAGGGAAGGAATCAGATATTCCACTCAATACTGAATGTGTGTAATCCTCTTTTACTTGGAGGTACTGCCTATGGCTGCAGTTTACTTTGCTGTGTTATAATGTGTGCATCTGCCATATGTTAATGCATATGTTTTTCTACATTCCTATCAGGAATCCAGCGCATTCGTTGCTCAACATTGTGCTTGATGGCAACCTACAACTTTGTTGCAACACTGGAATGTGTAGCCAATTGCTCACTCTTTGAAGCTTCTTGGCAGTCAGATTCAGATTGTAAGTCAGTGTTGCAATCACATTATACAATGTGATTTTATAATAGAGCAGATTTCTATTTGCTCCTACTGCAATTATATTATGGCGCTGGAACCACTTGACTAATTCCTATGTTTGTGCACACATGCTTTGTCACACTATGGTTCATGAGAGAGGAAATAGATTCCTACAAAATTACCAGGGAATAGTTTCCCTATTTTATTGTAAAGGGGGCGTCCACTGCTCACCCCTCTTTACTATGAGCCATATCACACCAACTTTCTAAGCCATGCAGATACACGCTGTTTAGCGCTTACCAAACAGACATTCATTCATACAATTGTATGCTTCCGATTCGGTCCCTGTCTAAAAGCTAGCAGGCACTAACCCTCCCGACATGTTTCGCTGCACAGCGGCAGCATACAATTGTATGAATGAATGTGTGTTTGGTAAGGGCTAAACAGCGTGTATCTGTGTGGCTGAGAAAGTTGGTGTGATATGGCTCATAGTAAAGAGTGGTGAGCAGTGGGCACCCCCTTTACGATAAAATAGGGAAACTATTCCCTGGTAATTTTTAGGTCGGCAGCGTGGTGTGAGAGTGTGGGCAATCTTTTGTGGAATTTGAAGCGCCTACTGTATATTGGGCTATCTTTTGCTATTTCCTTGGCAAGCGTGGACCCGGACTATTTCTCTATATGAGTATATAACACATATCAGAGGATAAAACTGAGTACACAAAGCAGTTCAGGGGATAAGGCTGAGTATATAAGGGGATAAGACTGGGTACATAAGACATAAGATGTATCAGAAAGTGTAAGCTGAGTATATAACTCATATCAGAGGATAAAGCTGAGTACATAAAGCATTTTAGAGGGTAAGGCTGAGTACATAAGGCAAATCAAAGGATAAGACTGAGTACATAGGATGTATCAGAAGATGAGGCTGAGTATATAGGACATATCTGTCAATAATGACTGAATACATAGACATCTCTAAGGATCAGTGCTGAGTACATGAGGCATATATAAAGCTATAGGCTGGGTAGATATACCATACTTGGAATTATGGGCTGAATACATCATAGAAGCTATGAAGCATGATACTAGTAAGATTTGTCCAGAGAGAGTGTGGATAAGAGAAAGAGGGGGGGTTAGTGTATAAGGAACCGCCTTAGCAGGGGACTCAGGTCCAAGATTATGGCTATTAGAGAAGCTGCCAGGTCAAGAAGCTATGGAGGAAGGTAGGTGTAGTAGAGTAAAAAGATGAGGCATGCTTACCAGGTATGGCGTTCATGGCTGTGTGCCGCATGTGCGGCGTGTGAGTGGCGCCATGGAATTAAATGGCCTGGAAAGGGCAGCCAGTCGGCCAATAGTGTGCATATAGGTGGGAGGAGAGCAGCGTGTAGGGCATGTCAGTGCTCGTAATGGTGTTTGTGCAGCGCTGCGTCTGGGGGCCGGGCAGAGTCAGCCATGGAGGTGGGGAGGCGGAGGCAGGTGGCAAATGTGCCCTGAAGTGCAGGGTGAGCAGACGCCGTATTGGAAGCTGGAATCGGGGCGGCACATGCGCAGTGTATACAACACTATGCGGGCACCATATTGGGACCTGGCAGGAAGACAGGAGTAAATGGTATGATCTATGGAGGATGATAGTCATAGGTCATTGGCAGAATGTATGGTGGCAGATGGAAATGAGTGAAAATATGAAATGAGGTGCAGTCTGTCAGCTTTGTAGGTGAGGTTTAGGAGTTTGAACTGTATTCTGTGGTGAATTAGCAACCAGTGTAGTGACTGGCATATACTAGAAGCATCAGTGTAGCCGGTGGACAGATAGATAAGCCTGGCTGCTGCATTTAAAACAGACTGATGGGAGGAGAGTTTAGAGATCGGAAGACAGAGTAATGAATTTTAGTAGTCAAGACAAGAATGAATCAAAGCAACAAAAAGGGTTTTGGCCATTTCCAATGTAAGAAAAGGGAATATTCTGTATATATTCTTGAAGTTCAGACAACAAGAGTGTGTAAGTGATTAAATATGGAGAACAAAGGAAAGCTCTGACTTAAACATAACTCCAAGACAGCAGTCATGCTGCCCAGGAATTATGATAGTACCACAGACTAAAATTGAAATATTAAGTTTAGGTGGGTTAGTACTGTAGAAAGGGGGACACTCAAGAAGTTCATTTTTTGAAAGGTTTAGTTTCTGATAGAGAGAGGGCATGATGTTAGTGACATCTGCCAGACATTCACTGGTGTTTTGTAATAAAGCAGCGGTGATGTTGGGGATCAATTGTATAATTGGGTGTTACAGAATAGAAATGGTAC
The DNA here is from genome assembly GCA_033119425.1 of Bufotes viridis. NCBI lineage: Eukaryota > Metazoa > Chordata > Amphibia > Anura > Bufonidae > Bufotes > Bufotes viridis. The sequence goes on from CM065589.1 coordinate 510,249,377, forward strand.
TGAAAATGAAATTTACTGATTGTCAAATTAAGCCTGTGTAGAGAGTAAAGAGTAGAGGACCTAGGACTGAACCCTTAGGAGCCCTAACAATAAGAGGAAGAGAAGACGAAGAAGAGACAGCAAATTATACACTAAAGAAGCAGCCAGAGAGATAGGAAGAGAACCAGGAGAGAGAAGAGTCCTTATGGTCAACAGAGTGGATCATGGAGAGGAGATTGTGGTCTACCCTATCAAATGCTGCAGAGAGATCCAGAAGAATCAGTAGAGAATAGTTGCCATTCCTTTTTGCTTTCAGGAGACACTATGGTAAGGGCAGTTTCTGTAGAGTGGAGAAGTTGAAAGCTAGATTGTAAGGGGTAAAGAAGAGAGTTTGCACAAAGTTAGTTTTTTTAGCGAGAATAGACGAGACATTCCAGGAGTTTTAGAGATGAAAAGGAGGTTAGAAACAGGCCAGTAGTTAGCAGCTCAGGTTGGTTCAAGAGATTTTTTTAATTTTTTTTGTAATGGGGATATAACAAAAAGAGTACAAACAGATTCCAGAAGAGAAGAGAGAGGTTGAATATTATAGTTAGGTGAGTAATGAAAGTTGAGGAAAGGGACTGAATGAGGTTTGAGGGAAAATATCACTGCAACATATCGTGGATCGAGAAGTAGAAAGAAGAATGAAGAATTCTTCCGTTATAGGGTCAAAAGAGGAGAGAGGAAGTGTGATAAGGAGGAGAATCGAAGATGGTTGGAGACTGGGAGATTATATCCTGACGAATGTTACCAATCTTATTTCTGAAGTAAGTGGCCAGGTCTTCAACGCAGAGGTCAGCGATGGGCACTTGCACTTTAGGGCTTAGAAGGGAGTGAAAAGTATCTTATTATTAAGAGTTATTTGGGATTATTTGAGAGTGAGGGAATCAGAGAGGTGAAATAGTTATGTTTAGCAATGTGGAGGGCTGAGATATAAGTTTTAAACATACATTTATGATGGAAGAAATCTGCAGATATTCTTTATTTTCTCCATAAGCGTTCTGCAAATGTTTCAGGTCTGTGCCAGGGTTGCCATCTTCTGTTTTGGGAAGGTTGGATTGTAATTGTGATTGCTTCATCCAGGGTAGTTTGGAGAGTATGGTTGTAATGATTGGCAGCCAGGTCCGGACAGGAGAGGGAAGAGATTGAAGCATGAGCTAACTGTAGGATGTTAATAAGTTGCTGGGAGTTAATTGTGTGTGGGTCTGTGTGTGAAGAGTAGGAATGTCATGAAAATTTTAAAAATGAGAGAACTTTATAGTAAAGGAAAGAAGACTGTGGTCAGAAAACGGGAAGAGTGAGTTAATGAAGTCTGAGACTTAGCAGTGCAATCAAACATATGCGTGGCAGAGAAAGTGAGTTGTGAGAGGCCGAGAGAGGAGGTTATGGAAAGAGGCTGATGTGGAGATTGGATCATTAAGGAGATATTAAAATCACCCATAATAAGAGTTGGGTATTCAAATGATAGAAAGTGAGGAAGCCAGGCAGCAAAGTGATACAGGAACTTGTGAGGGAGCCTGGGGTGCAATATACAACAGCCAATCGCAGGGGGAGTGGACCGATGGTGTAAATCTCAAAAGAAGAGAATGAGAGAGAGGGTACAGGGGAAATGACTTGAAACAGTCACTGTGGAAAAGTATAATCCCTACTCCTCCACCATTTCTGTTATCAGGTCTGGTATGGTGGAGGAGTATGGGAAAAATTTAACCCACCATAGGATAGAGCAGCAGTGAAAGTTTCTGTTAGGACCCGAATGTTTAAAGATTGTGAGAGGAAGATGTTTTTGACAATGCTGGTGCTTTGACTCATGCTTGATCCCTGCAAGTGGGGTTAAATGACAGGGGGCGGTGCTATCACCGTTTCCCACCATTGAGCCCGCTACATACAAACAAATCCCCTTTGTGATAAAGTAATTCAGTAATTAAAAGTAATTCATTACTAATCTAATTTCTTTGTAAAATTTGGCGAAGCAGCCAAATTAAATTTTTCATAGTTTCGCTCTTCTCTAGTAAGCAAAGATAGTTTTTTTTTTTTAACCCCATGTCAGCCAAATGAATTAAAGTATTTCTGAAGAAACACTTTCAGGTGTACAAATTAATGACTTGTATGTTATAGCATTTTAGCTATATATCTTATACTTATTTAATAATGTATGATCCTGTTTTACAGAGATAGTATAAAAATCACCACATATACTGTAGCTGGCAAACCATACATAAAATTAACCTCTTTCACCTACTGAATATTTCACACTTTACTTTGTATGAATTTTAAAAGTAAAACTGGTTAGGAAAGAACAATTGTTCATGCTAGTGGTTTAATATATATTTACATTGCCTTTTTGATGTGGCTTCTAGGAAAAGGTAGATGTTCTAATCTTTAGTACTTTGTGATCTACATACATATTGCTAAATATATTCTTCATAGAATATCTGCGATATTTATTCGCCTTTTTCAACTACATTGCAGTCTTTTTTCCGCTGACCCTTACTTTATTTTTTCATTCCTTAGCTTTTCAACATTCATAACAAAATTCTATCCTAGTTTTCCTTGTACTTGGGCCACTACTTCTGTCTCATACAGCTTCAGATATCTAGAGACTACCTGCTGATTTACCCTAAGGCATGATCATGGGTTCCTTTTCCATATCATTTTACACAGTCTCACTGGGATATGTAATTAACTCTTTTGACATCAAATATCTTGACATCTTTTTTATGGATAACACAAAAATGCTTTCCGTGTAATTTGTTGGAGTCAGTCATGCAAACATAATTTTATCGGTTATGTATTACATTATTGTGTTAAAAGTAAAAGAGAGAAAGAGAAGAAAGCAAAAAGAATTAAATGAATAATATGTGATCTCCAAATATAGACTTTGACCAGTCTGATTAAGTATTATCCCTCACTAGGGATGAGCGAACCCGAACTGTATAGTTCGGGTTTGTACAGAATTTTGGGGTGTTCGTAACACGAACCCAAACCCGATCATTTACGTAAAAGTTCAGGTTTGGGTTCGTTGTTCGGCGATTTCTTCCCGCTTTCTGAAAGGCTGCACAGCAGCCAATCAGCTAGCGTTTTAATTCTTGCCCTAAGAAGCCATCACAGCCATGCCTACTAATGGCTTGGCTTTGATTGGCCAAGTGCAGCATGTGACCCAGCCTCTATTTAAGCTGGAGTCACGTCACGCCGCACTTCACTCTGCTCTGATTAGCGTAGGAATAGGATGCAACTGATGTTAGGGCGAGATTAGGCAGGGAATAACTCAGCAAAAACACTTAATGAAGTGATCGATCTACAGCTCTGAATCATTCAACTTCTGCTAGTTAATTGCTCACTGTTTTAAGGCTGCCCAGAGCGTTTTTCTGTCACTTTTTTCTGGGTTGATCAGCAGCCCACTTGTGCCTTGTGGTGCGCCAGCACAAGCTGCCACCAAGTCCATTAATCCATCAATAGTAGTTTTTTTTTTTTTTTTTGCTATATCCTACATCAGGGGCTTGGCTGTGCTTATTGTCACCCCTAGAAACTCAGGATAGAATTTTCTATATTTTATTGAGAGGTGAAATTCACTTAAAAAAAATAGCAATCCCCTAAATCTGGTGTTCCAGCTGTGGCTAGCCAAGTGTAATACTGTCTGGCAAAGAATATATATATTTTTTTGGGGTGAAATTTAATTTCCAAAATAGCAATACCCTAAATCAGTGGTTTCTGGTGTGGCAGGACAAGTTTTATAGTGTCCTTCAAAAGATAGCTTTTGTTCTGGGGTGAAATACAATTACCAAAATAGCAATACCGTAAATCTGGTGTTCCAGCTGTGACTGGAGAAGTTGACAAGTTTTATAGTGTCCGGCAAAGGATATATTATTTTCTGGGCTGAAATTCAGTTGCAAAACTAGCAATACCATAAATCTGGTGTTCAAGCTGTGACTGGACAAGTTTAATAGTGTCCGGCAAAGCATACATTTTTTTCTGGGGTGACATTCTATTGCCAAAATAGCAATCCCCTAAATCTGGTGTCCTAGCAGTGGCTGTCCAAGTTTAATAGTGTGTGGCAAAGGATATATTATTTTCTGGGGTGAAATTCAGTTGCAAAAATAGCATTACCGTACATCTGATGTTCTAGCTGTGACTGGACAAGTTTCATAGTGTCCGTCAAAGGATATATTATTTTCTGGGATGAAATTCAGATGCAAAAATAGCAATACCGTAAATCTGGTGTGACTGGACAAGTTTAATAGTGTCCGGAAAAGGATAGCTTTTATTTTGTGGTTAAATTCAATTGCCAAAATAGCAATACCATAAATCAGTAGTTTCAGCTGTGGCTGGCCAAGTTTAATAGTGTCCGGCAAAGGATATATTTTTTTCTGGGGTGAAATTCAATTGCCAAAATAGCAATACCATAAATCAGTAGTTTCAGCTGTGGCTGGCCAAGTTTAATAGTGTCTGGCAAAGGATAGATTTTGTTCTCGGGTGAAATTAAATTGCCAAAATAGCAATACCGTGAATCTGGTGTCCCAGCAGTGGCTGGCCAAGTTTAATAGTGTCCGACAAAGGATATATTTTGTTCTGGGGTGAAATTCAATTGCAAAAATAGAAATACCTTAAATCAGTGGTTTCAGCTGTGGCTGGCCAAGTTTAATAATGTCCGGCAAAGGATAATTTTTTTTCTGGGCTGACATTCTATTGCCAAAATAGCAATCCCCTAAATCTGGTGTCCTAGCAGTGGCTGGCCAAGTTCAAAAGTGTCCGGCAAATGATATATTATTTTCTGGGGTGAAATTCAGTTGCAAAAATAGCAATACCGTAGATTTGGTGTTCTAGCTGTGACTGGACAAGTTTCATAGTGTCCGTCAAAGGATATATTATTTTCTGGGGTGAAATTCAGTTGCAAAAATAGCATTACCGTAAATCTGGTGTGACTGGACAAGTTTAATAGTGTCTGGAAAAGGATAGATTTTGTTCTGGGGTGAAATTCAATTGCCAAAATAGCAATACCGTAAGTCAGTGGTTTCAGCTCTGGCTCGCCAAGTTTAATTGTGTCCGACAAAGGGTAGATTTTGTTCTCAGGTGAAATTAAATTGCCAAAATAGCAATACCATAAATCTGGTGTTTCAGCTGTGACTGGACAAGTTTCATAGTGTCCGTCAAAGGATTTATCATTTTCTGGGGTGAAATTCATTTGCAAAAATAGAAAACCGTAAATCAGTGGTTTCAGCTGTGGCTGGCCAAGTTTAATAGTGTTCGGCAAAGGAAAGATAATTTTCTGGGGTGAACTTCAATTGCCAAAATAGCAATAATGTAAATCAGTGGTTTCAGCAGTGGCTGGCCAAGTTTAATATTGTCCATCAAAGGATATTTTTTTTTTTTTTCTGGGATGAAATTCAGTTGCAAAAATATCAATACCATAAATCTGGTGTTCCAGCTGTGACTGGACAAGTTTAATAGTGTCCGGCAAAGGATAGATTTTTTTATGGGCTGACATTCTATTGCCAAAATAGCAATCCCCTAAATCTGGTGTCCTAGCAGTGGCTAGCCATGTTTAATAGTGTCCGGCAAAGGATATATTATTTTCTGAGGTGAAATTAAGTTGCAAAAATAGCAACACCGTAAATCTGGTGTACTAGCTGTGACTGGACAAGTTTCATAGTGTCCGTCAAAGGATATATTATTTTCTGGGGTGAAATTCAGTTGCAAAAATAGCAATACCGTAAATCTGGTGTGACTGGACAAGTTTAATAGTGTCTGGAAAATATAGATTTTGTTCTGGGGTGAAATTCAATTGCCAAAATAGCAATATCGTAAATCAGTGGTTTCAGCTGTAGCTGGCCAAGTTTAATAGTGTCCGTCAAAGGATAAATTTTTTTCTGGGGTGAAATTCAATTGCCAAAACAGCAATACCATAAATCTGGTGTCCCAGCAGTGGCTAGCCAAGTTTAATAGTGTCCGTCAAAGGATATATTTTTTTTTCTGGAATGAAATTCAGTTGCAAAAATAGTAATACCGTAAATCTGGTGTTCCAGCTGTGACTGGACAAGTTGTATAGTGTCCGTCAAAGGATAAATTATTTTCTGAGGTAAAATTCAGTTGCAAAAATAGAAATACTGTAAATCTGGTGTTCCAGCTGTGACTGGACAAGTTCCAAAGTGTCCGTCAAAGGATATATTATTTTCTGGGGTGAAATTCAGTTGCAAAAATAGAAATACCGTAAATCTGGTGTTCCAGCTGTGACTAGACAAGTTTCATAGTGTTCGTCAAAGGACATATTATTTTCTGGGGTGAAATTCAGTTGCAAAAATAGAAATACTGTAAATCTGGTGTTCCAGCTGCGACTGTACAAGTTTCATCGTTTCCGTCAAAGGATATATTATTTTCAGCGGTGAAATTCAGTTGTAAAAATATAATCACCGTAAATCTGGTGTGACTGGATAAGCTAAATAGTGTCCGGAAAAGGATAGATTTTGTTCTGGGGTGAAATTCAATTGCCAAAATAGCAATACCGTAAATCAGTGGTTTCAGCTGTGGCTGGCCATGTTTTATAGTATCCGACAAAGGATATATTTTGTTCTGGAGTGAAATTCAATTGCAAAAATAGCAACACCGTAAATCATTGGTTTCAGCAGTGGCTGGCCAAGTTTTATAGTGTCCGGCAAAGGATAAATTTTTTTCTGGGGTGACATTCTATTGCCAAAATAGCAATCCCCTAAATCTGGTGTCCTAGCAGTGGCTGGCCAAGTTAAATAGTGTCCGTCAAAGGATATATTATTTTCTGGGATGAAATTCAGATGCAAAAATAGCAATACCGTAAATCTGGTGTAACTGGACAAGTTTAATAGTGTCCGGATAATGATAGATTTTATTCTGGGTTGGGGTGGGGCTCACAGGCACTTCCCACCTTCCATTGCAGGCATGGCTACATGCTGGAGGTTACTGGTAAGCTGTCTGTAAGTCAAGCCTTATGCTCCCGTAATCCACGCACTGGCTCCTGGTATTGCCCAAACGGCACAGGTAGGTGAGTGATAGGGCCTCGGGCTACTTTGAGAGACCTTGGCGTGGTGCCCGAGCTTAAGACATGTCCTCCTAGTAGGATGTGTCAAACTAACCTCTCAATTTTACATCAGTGTGAGGGTTTAGCATTACCTCAGAGTGCACCTGTCTTTGCTTCTGTTTAGTCTTTGATTGTTCTTCACATCCACATAATTGTTACCTTATGTAGGATGGTGATTGTGGTACTTGTAATCCGTTGCTGGCATCTTCCATTGTATGCAATTTTTTGCTGTTGATTGCTATAAGCAATGGACTACAAGTGCAGGATATGCTTCCCTATATACATGCACAGCTGCATGTGGGTTTGAGCATATCCTGTCTGTTTAACATCACATTTTCTAATGGTTTGTATGGTGAAATTAAATTTGTCAAAATAGCAATACCGTAAATCAGTGGTTTCAACTGTGGCTCGCCAAGTTTAATAAAGTCCGGCAAAAGACAGATTTTTTTCTGGGGTTAAATCTGCTGTTCCAGATGTGACTGGACAAGTTTCATAGTGTCCGTCAAAGGATATATTATTTTCTGGGGTGAAATTAAGTTGCAAAAGTAGAAATACCGTCAATCTGGTGTTCCAGCTGTGACTGGACAAGTTTCATAGTGTCCGTCAAAGGATATATTATTTTCTAAGGTGAAATTCAATTTCCAAAATAGCAATGCCCAAAATCTGGTGTTCCAGCTGTTGCAGGCCAAGTGTAAATCTGTCCGTAAAAGGGTATATTACACTCAGCGTGCATCTCCAAGTGTATTTCTTTCTATTAAAATATATATTACAGTAAGTGTTAAAGTATTACTGTCAAATATTTTTTTCTTTTTTTACTATTGTGTTTTGGTGATTCATATCACCTTGTTGGCCCTGTTTTAATTTCTGATTGTTTAATAAATAACCCCTAAAAGCCACCTAAAAGTCCCCAGTATTGGCTATTGTTACCTGAGATTAAAATCAGGTTGCTATGCTCATTCCGTCTACCAGATGAGGACGGAGCACGCTGCGTGCACTGGGAACTGATAGTGAGTCAACATTGTAAGGGAATGTATAAAAAGCCAGATTCTTCCTGACAGGAGATAACAGTGCTGGGCTGTGTGTGTGAACTTCTCCACATGCCTGTGCTTGGCAGACACTCGCTTAGCAGTGCTGGAGAATGGGACCGCTCTCCTCTTTGTGGGTGCCATGGCCCTGAGTCTGTGAATGAGGCCTGTGGCACTGCAGGCAGACATGAATCCTTTTTAGCTGTGATGAGAACATCAACTCCCATAGCATTCCCACCTGATGCCACCCCAACCTCCTATTCTACCTCCTCCTCCTCTAAGTTGCCAATTGATATTGGTAAATTTTTATTTATTTTATTTTATTTTAAGTCATTTCCCTATCCACATTTGTTTGCAGGGGATTTACCTACATTTTGCTGTCTTTTGCAGCCCTCTAGCCCTTTCCTGGGCTATTTTACAGCCTTTTTAGTGGCCAAAAGTTCGGGTCCCCATTGACTCCAATGGGGTTCGGGTTCGGGGGGAAGTTCGGGTCGAGTTCGGATCCCAAACCCGAACATTTTCGGGAAGTTCGGCCGAACTTCTCGAACCCGAACATCCAGGTGTTCGCTAAACTTTGTCCATCACTACAAAACAAAATTTTTTTTTTTTAAATGAGGATTTCCAAAATGAGTCATATTACTCAGATGTTAAAATAACATGTTAAAACGTTGATTATCATGTTTATATAATTACAAAAATATTTTTACAAATGAATTTGTTCAAAAGTAACAGCATGACTTATAGGCAAATTGTTGGTCACCTTTTAATCTACTTCTTATGCTGAAACTGTTTTTTTCTTTTATTCAACATGCTGACAAGATGACAGTTCAGTTCATTCACAGTTACATCTGATGTGGCTGCACTTTCTGTTGGTAGTAGTCAGTGCTGCTGCCACAAGTAGGAGAAATTGACGGTATCTCCATTAGAAAGTAAAACATGATTACTGATCTTTGACTTTCACTGAAACCTCTGATTTAGGGTACTTTCACACTTGCGTTAAAGTTTTCCGGTATTGAGTTCCGTCCTAGGGGATCAATACCTGAATAAAAACAATTTATCCTAATGCATTTTGAATGGAGAGCAATTCGTTCGGCATGCATCAGGATGTCTTCAGTTCACTCTTACGGTATTTTGCCAGGGAAAATACCTCAGCTGACAGCCCCAATAAGATCCCCAATGTTAATAAGACCTAAGACCCCTAATCAGACCTCAGCACAGAACCTAAAGTAAATGAACCCCAATCAGATAAGAGCCCCATGCCTCTCATTAGCCTCCATATGCCTCATATCAGCCCCCATGCCTCTCATTAGCCCCCATATGCCTCTCCCCAGTCACCATTGCCTCTCACCAGCCCCCAGCAGCCTCTCTTCAGCCCCCATTACCTCTCATTAGCCCCCAGCAGCCTCACATCAGCCCCCATTGCCTCTCACCAGCCCCCAGCAGCATTGTATCAGCCCCATTGCCTCTAACCAGCCTCCAGCCATGTTATATCAGCCACTAGAAACCTTATATTAGCCCCATCAGCCTCATATGGAATAAAATAAAAAAGCACTTACCTTTCCCGCTCAGAAAGCCACCGCGCCTCTCCTGTGAACCAGCGCGCACAGCGTGAGGTCATAGAGTGCCCTCACGCTATGTGCAGCCACTGTACAGCCGAGGACCAGGAAATGGTAAATACAGAGCCTTCACCGCTTCCTGGTCCGGTACTAATGAGCGCTTCCATAATGGAAGCGCTCATTAGTATTTGCCCCATAAAATGCATGGGCATTTCCAAAAAATGCATCCTATAGTGCGAAAAATATGGTACTCCATGTGTATTCCATTTTCGTATGTCTGTATTTTCGTTCGCAAAAAAATAGAACATGTTCTATTATTGTCTGTATTACGGACAACGATAGTACTGTTCTTTTAGGGGCCAGCTGTTCCGTTCCCCAAAATATGCAATTCACACAATATTTTCATCAATATTTTAGCGGATCCATTTTTTGCAGAAAACAAAATACATATGGTCGTGTGCATAAGGCCTTACTAGTATACAAGCAGCACTTGTGAGTTTCTATATTCTCTATATTCTCCCTTTGTTCACATAGGTTTCTCTACAGTACTCCAGCTTTCTCCTAAAACATAGCAATAGGTTAATTTGGAATGTGGGTTGTGAGCTCTATTGGGGACAGGGACTGTTGGGAGTGATGACATACAGAGCAGTGAATTATGCTTGTGCTAAATAAATGGCTAAATCTGGCCAATTTGATGTTTTGGGCAGAAATATTTTAATTTACTATTGAATTTGGAGCATACCATTTGGAGATACTGTAATATAGGTATGTTATAGGTGTGTAATTGCAGGCCTCTACATAACTTTGGTGCTTGGTGCCGCCGGCTGTTCGGCATAGTTTAAACGCTAGCTCTCTTGCTGGCGTAGTTAAAGAGGACCTTTCACCTATTTAACAACTAAAATCTAACTATATCTGTGGGCAGAGTGGCGCCCAGGGGTCCCCCTGCACTTACTAGTATGTCTGGGCGCCGCTCCGTTCGCCCGGTATAGGCTCCGGTGTCCGAGCTCCCTCTGTTGTATGGGGCAGCTCATAGCCTGGCTATGAGCTGTTCGCTGTGATTGGCCAGCTCTGCAGCAAGGGACACGCCTGATACAAAGTCCCCGCCCCATACAACAGAGGGAGCTCGGACACCGGAGCCTATACCGGGCGAACGGAGCGGCGCCCAGACATACTAGTAAGTGCAGGGGGACCCCTGGGCGCCGCTCTGCCCACAGATATAGTTAGATTTTAGTTGTTAAATAGGTGAAAGGTCCTCTTTAAAGACCATTTTCCAAGCCATAAGCTAGTGTAGAAAATTGTAAATGAGACAGGCCAGCCCGCCCTCTTCCATGCCCACACCACGTTCCTTTTTTCTGCCACCATCTAAAAGTGGTATGAGTAGGGAAAGCCACATATTCGGCTGCAAAACCCCTTTTCGGCCATATCTGCAACAAAAGTACACCAAAAAGTGGCATACTTCCCATAATAGATGACCCCTTTTGTTTCTACCGTGTTCCCTATATGGTAAAACTGACCAATGGCTTTCATTCTCCAGGTCAGTATGATTATAGCGATACCACATTTATTTATTTTTTCTTGTGTTTTAATACCTAAAAAAAATAAAAACTGGAACAAATTTATTTTTTCTTTTCATCGCTATATTTTAATCATCATAACTTTTTTATAGTCTACAGAGCTGTGTAAGTACTCATTTTTTGAAGGACAATGTGTATTTTTTATCTATACCATTTTGGAGTGTGTGTGACTTTTTGGGCACTTTGTATTTTTTTTTAGGGAAAAGGAAGTGATGAAAAATGGAGAATCAGCCATTTAGTTTTTTTTCTGTTGCACCTTTCACGTTATGGGATAAATATATTTATATTTTAATAGCACAAACTTTTTCACATGCAGCAATGCTCTTGATGTTGTTCTTTTTAAGTGTTTATTTTTATTCTGAGGAAAGAGGGTGATTTCATTTTTTTATATTTTTTTAATGTTTTATAGCTTTACTTTCTTTTAGCCCCCCAAGGGCCTAACACCATGCAGTCATTAAATTGTCACTTCTATATATCAATGGAAATAAATCCATTGACAAATAGAAGATTCAGTATATTGCAATGAAGTAGTGCCACCTGCAGGTCTACATTGGAATATACTTTTGGAAGGTATCGGATGCCTCAGCAGCCTCTGGCTTTTCATAGGCAATGAATGGCTCACATGATCGTCACGTAGGGGAGCCATTCCAGGCCCTGTGTCCTGCGCCGGACCATAACTCGAGCGAGCATAAATCGCACACCCACACAATAACACGAAAATTCTGCCACCACCACCCGCCAGTTATAAGGTTGACAGGACACCCCTGAGTGTTCCACTCACAAGCAGACACACACACGATAGCAAGCCACACGGAAAAACAACATACAGCCTCAGACTCTTCATGGAGCTAACAGGTTCTTAAAGTTACAGGACAAACCATCAAACTTTTAGGTTTAATGTATAAAAAATAGACAGTACTTGGGTACAAAAAATGATTAAAAGAGACATACATAAATGGCAAACAATTGTAAAATAAAATGGAGAGAACATAGAAAGTTCTGATACTTAACAGTTGTGTGGTAAAAGTCCTTTCCTCCCTGGAGATTTGGACAGAGTAATGGTGCACAAAACAATTCGATTGGATCCCACTTTGTGACACCCAAATATGCCAGGGATTAAATTTTTATGCCTTTCCTCCAGGGGCAGGCTTGAGGGGGATTATCATTCCCACCTCTGACTCAGCCCCTCTGGGCCAAGCTACATTACCAATGCAGCCAGCCCCCTGGCCAACTAGGGAACAGGCATAAACATATCAAAAAGATAGTTTCACAGTTGCTCTGGTGAAGATACAGACCCCAGCCCTTTTTCATAATTCATATCTCATCGTTCCAAGTCCTAGCATATCAAACAAGACACATCCAGGATGCTCAGAAGATGAAATCCTTATATTAAGAAAATGAAGGCGAGTTGATATGCCATGTCTGGGGCCCATGCAATGCTCACATCATACCAGAGGAGACAAGCTAGATTTTGGGGACATCCGATCCCTTCTGAAAAAGTTATGAATGATTACCAATTATGGTTCATGTTCTGGTTAGGAAGCACCCATGCTGACACAAGGCGCCGGAGAGTCTGCTGTCCCCTGTCCTGAGTGTGACCAGCAAATGGGCCCATCCACGTTATCATCTCTGTGCTAACTACCCCCCGGGGAGCAGTTTGCTATTTTCCCAGGAATGAGGCAGACATCTCGGTTCTATATGCAGCCTTAAACCAATTCATCAATGGCTGCTGGCCTGGAAACACAAATACATAAATATATACTGTACATATCACACCAAAACATGTTACACCAAAGCACATAACCATAAATTATCACAGCAAACATTATAATAACTAGGAATAAGGCAGTCCTTATTTCTGACAGCCCGAGGCCCAGTCGCCACTGCATTTACCCAGTGTGCAGTTAGGGAGATATAACATCCATGCCCATGCTTACTGGTCCACATATCAGTGGTTATGTGGACTTTGCCACAGATGGTGTTGTGCAGTGCATGCCTGATTTTGTCCGCCTCTTGGTTGTGCAGGGCAGGGATGGCTCGCCTGAAAAAGTAGTAGTGACTGGGAACCACGTACTGTGAGAAAGCCATTACCAAAATGGTTTTAAAAGTGTCTGTCTCCACCAAACAGAATGACAGCATTTTAAAGGCCAGGAATTTTGAAATGCTGGCATTCAGGGCCAGGGATCGCAGGTGGTTAGGGGGCTATTTCCTCTTTCTCTCCAGTGTTTGGGAAATGGACAGCTGAACGCTTCCATGGGACATTGTGGAGATGCTTGGTGACGGTGACGGACGTGGTGGTGTTGCTGCCACATCCTCTGTTTGCTGGGTGGCAGATGTTACTGTCACTCCAGAGGGGATGGAAAAGGCTGAGACTGCAGCAGAAGAGGGAGCAGGAGGAGCCTGAAACCTTTCTTGGTTTTTGAGGTGTTTACTCCTCTGCAGCTCGTGCTTTGCATTTAGATGCCTGGTCATGCAGTTTGTGCTCAGGTTTAGAACATTTTTGCCTCGCTTCAGGCTCTGATTGTACAGTGTGCAAACCACTCGCGTCTTGTTGTCAGCACATTGTCTGAATAACTGCCACGCCAGAGAACTCCTTGGAGCTGGCTTTGGTCTACTCAGTCCCTGGGTGCGGTGGTCAGTAGCAGGCGTACTGTCTAGGGGACAGCCACTCTGCTTATGCACACTGCTCCCTTTTTTGCTGTGTGGCTGGCGCTGTATGACCACCTCCTCTTTCTCCGAACTGCACACATCACTAGCATGACATTGATTCCGTTTGGGCAGTGTTGAGCGAACCCGAACTGTAAAATTTGGGTTCGTACCTGAATTTAGGGTTTTTGGTACCCGGACCCGAACCCGAACATTTCCTTAAAAGTTCGGGTTTGAGTTCGCTGTTCGTCCATTTAATAAAGCTTGTTGAAAGGCTGCAGGACAGCCAATCAACAAATGTTTAAGATGTGTGCTCTTAGAAGCCATCACAGCCATTCCTACTAATGGCATGGCTGTGATTGGCCAGTGCAGCATGTGACCCAGCCTCTATATAAGCTAGACTCACATAGTGCCGCACGTCACGTCAGGTCGTACTAGTGTAGGGATAGGATGCTGCTGCTGTGAGGGAGAGATTAGGAAAGAATCTGATATCAGAGTTTGGTGTTCAGTCTGCGATCTACAGCGATTTTTTTTTGTGGATGCAATGCAACATTTTTGTACCCTGCCCTGAGCCCAGTGACAAAGAAAAATAAGTTTTAATCCGTCTGCAAGTTTTAATCCATTTTTTACAAGTGACAACATTGCCAGGGACAATAATTTGCCAGGGACAATAATTTAATCCTGTTCTTGTAGTTCAGTGGGCGACATATGCCCATTTTTTAAGTGGACCTGCATTACATATGTGCCAGGGGAAGGGAAAATAATATAAGTAATCCGTCTGTGAGTTCAGGGACCCAGGGGGTGACATATTCAAATTTTTTTCTGTAAGGTACCCCTGTGCTGCATATATGACAGTGTAATCAATTCAGTAAATACATCTGTTATATTCTCGGGTGACAAATTAATTTTCTTTTGCTAAAAAGTACGTTTGCGGTCTGCATTGCATTTCTGACTGTGAAATTTAACCATAAAGTACATTTGCAGCCTGCACTGCATTTCTGAGAGTGAAATATAATCAGTAAATCCAGCTCTTAGATTGTGGGTGGACATTTCCACGGTTATCAGGCCAATCATTCACAAGTGGCTTGGAGGATGTGTTCCTGCTGCACTGCATACCTGACAGGGGAATATATTTTGTAAATTCGGCGGAGTCCACCTCTACCTCCACTGCCCCCTCAACCTCCTACTCCATATTTACCTGCTCCTCCTAGTTCAAGATTATTATTTTTAATTTTTATGTATTTTATGTTATTTTAAGTAATTTCCCTATCCACACTTGTTAGCAGGGCAATTGTCCAGCTATTACCCCCATTTTGCTTCCTTTTGCAGCCCTCTAGCCCTTTCCATTACTATTTTAGAGCCATTTTAGTGCCCCAAAGTTCGGGTCCCAATTGACTTTAATGGAGTTCAGGTCAAGTTCGGGTCCCGAACTCGAACTTTGAGGTGAAGTTCGGCCGAACCCGGCGAACCCGAACTTCCGGGTGTTCGCTCAACTCTACTTGTGGGGTCTAGAACCTCATCATCCTCCACATCATCTTCCACTCACTCTACACATCTGCCCTTCTTGCCAGTCTGTACACTGCAGAAAACCGCATCAGTTGGCACCTATGTGTCATCATCATCAAAGATGTGCTGTGGTGGTCCTCCCATGTCCACATGCTGAAACATAAGTGGTTGAGAATCAGTGCACTTCCACTTCTGGGGCAGGGCTATGTGGATGGCCCATGGAAACCCTGCCAGCAAAGTCATCAAAAAGCATAAGAGACTGCTGCATGACTTTGGGCTCAGACTGCTTGGCTGATTTGCAAGGGGGTATGGTGAAAGACAGATGCCCATGGGCTGCAGGTGTCAACTCTGCGCTTTCAGCAGGGGACCTGGTGAGAGACAATGTGAATGAACTGGAGGCACTGTCAGCCACCCAATCTGCTGCCTCCTGTACTTGTTCTGCCCTCACCATTCGTACACCGGTATTCGGGCCTACAAAATAGTGCTTAACGTATCGTCGCCTACGTACACATGAGGAAGGTGTTTCATTTTGGCATGTAGCTGGTACAGATTGATCACATCCTCTTCTTGCAACAGAAGCTCCACCAACACCAGCAGCATCACGACCAGGGCCACGTCCCTTATTTGATGCTCTCCTCATTCTTTGAGGTCACCCACTGAACTAACAGACAGATTAACTGTATTCATTTCCCTGTCACGTATGCACTGCAGATGTACCTCACACAAAAATTGGTTACATGTCACCCACCAATCTAACAGACGGATCAACTATATTATTTTCCCTGTCATGTATGCTTTTCAGGTATACTTCACACCATAAATGGGTATATGTCACCCACCTACCTAGCAGATGGATTAACTTTATTTATTTCCCTGTTATGTATGCAGTGCAGGTGTACTTCAAACGATAAATGGGTATATGTCGCCCACCTAACTAACAGACGGATTAACTATTATATTTGTGTGTCAGGGGCACAAAGATGTTGCATTGCACCCACAAAAAAATCGCTGTACGTCACCCACAGAATTAACAGCCAGATGAGATTCCTAGCCCTCTCCCTCAATTGAACTGCCTGCTTCCTGTCCCTGCACTACTCAGAGATGATGTCTATTCTACACGTGATTCAGCTTATACAGAGGCTGGGTCACATGATGCACCGGCCAATCACAGCCATGCCATTAGTAGGCATTGCTGTGATGGCTTCTAAGTGCCCATAGCTTCTAAGTGCAGCCTTTAAACAAGCTTTATTAAATGCCTGAACACAGAACTCGAACCCAAACTTTTCCGGCAAAGTTCGGGTTCGGGTCCGGGTAAAAAAAATTGTAAAGTTCGGTACGGACCCGAACTTTACAGTTAGGGTTCGCTCAACACTAATATTAAATAAAAAACTGAAAAGTATAAAAGAAAATATATTTTTACTTTCTTATCACTTTTTTCTGTTATAAAAGATTTCAAGAAAAACATTTCTAAAACCCTTACCGTTTGTTTGTACAGTAGTTTGCAAAAATGGATACAAATTCTGTAATTTATCTTCTGGCTTGGGTCACCTTAAGATTTGAAACGGACTGAAGTGCATTTTGCATCTACTTTTGTATATTTTACACAAGCACAAAAACACCCACTATACTAAATATACAGTATCTCACAAAA
This sequence comes from Bufotes viridis, assembly GCA_033119425.1. Classification (NCBI taxonomy): domain Eukaryota; kingdom Metazoa; phylum Chordata; class Amphibia; order Anura; family Bufonidae; genus Bufotes; species Bufotes viridis. The sequence goes on from CM065589.1 coordinate 510,266,398, forward strand.
GTGAGTACATCCCTCAAATTTTTGTAAATATGTTATTATACCTTTTCATAGGACAACAGGGAGCTCTACTGTACCCTGTTCCCTTAACAATGAACTCACAGTGCCCCGCTGCCCCTTTAATAGTGGCCTCCACAGTCCCCTCCTCCCTTAACAAAGACCTCCACAATAACTGCCTGCCCCACAATAACTTCCCACTTTGACAGTGACCTCCACAGAGCACCGTTCCCTAAAAATGTGACTTCCACAACACCTCACCCTCTTAACAGTGACCTTTACAGCACCCAGACCCTTAACACTGACCTCCATAGCGGATTGTCCCCTTAACTGTGACCTCCACAGTTCCTTGTCCCCTTAACAGAGACCTCCACAGCATCCGCCCCTTTGACCTCCATAGTAAGCCATCTCTTTAACAGTGATTTCCACAACACCCTGTCCCCTTCACAGTGGCCTCTACAGCAATCTGCCCCTTAACACTGACCTCCATAGAGGACCCTCCCCTTAACTGTGACCTCCACAGCAGCATGCCCATAGGGTGGCCAGAGGTCCAGTTTAAGGCTGGACAGTTTGGCTTTCAGACTCCCTGTCCTCCGTCCGGCACAGGACCTGGACGGGCACAGGGATGTTCTTTTGAACAGCTCAGTCTCAGACAGCAGCACTGTGCTGTCTGAGCGTGAGCTGCAGGGATAAAGTCACCATCCCTCCCACCCCTGCAGCTGACATAATTAGAATTTTGCAGTAATAAGTTGTGTAAAATGGGGCACTGAGAGGTATGGTCACTTATGTATGGTGCTCTCCACCTGTATGATTCAACCAATCTTCAGAAAAAATGCTAACAAAAAATAAGATATGGTGGGGCACTCATAGATGTTTGGAATCACTAGTAAATTATTTTATTGTAAATAAAAAGCAAATTAAAATACAACTGAGGTAGATTACAAATGGAATAAAAATACAGCACAATGCAAGGATGCCATTTTTGTTCTGAATTGGGGACGTCACCAGTAACTAGTATAATATATGGTGAGCTTAAGGAATAAAATATTATTACGGGGAGCACTAAATAGTGCAGGGCTGCATTAGGCTTTAGTGGAAAAGGGAAAGGTTCCGGACGGGGTTGCCCATCTAAGGACGAGTGCCCTGTGGTCAGGCTGCTAGCTCCATTTTTAGTAGTCAGGACCTACGTAGGACTACAGATTATTGTAGGGCAAAGGTAGACCTCCCTCAGTTCCCTTTCCAATGCAGTTTTCCTCAAGCTGTACACTGAGGGTTGATTGCTGACTTCACCGGCATCGGAGACCAGTACCACGGTGCGGTAGGACACTGGTGTTACTAAGTGCCGCCGTGCACTCATACATATTCAACTATCTTGGTATAACCGCATGTAACGCTAGAAGTAACCGGGTGATTAGTGGTTGGTCTGAGGATTAAATTCCGGATGCTTTAGTGTCATATTTTTCAATTATAGTATGGGGCATATCTTTTAAAGAGTGTTAATAAAAGTTAATTTTTAATATTTCTATCCACAAACTGTGTTTGCTACATTGACTTGAGGTGGACTTTTTTGCATTTTGATTTAGTGGCTGGGCCACATTACACTGGTTTTTTGTAATAAAATATTATCACCAATTGCTATCTTAATCTGAGTATAACATCAATCTTAGTTCATTAAGTTCAAATAATTAAAACATGTGCTCTTGTAGGTTAGTCCATACTTCATACAGTCCTATTGATCCAATAGATATATTCACCGGCAGAGTTAGTTTGTGACAAAATGATTATAGTTATATCTTCAAGACAGCGTAGATAAAATTCTACAATGTGGTGCAGTAATTGAAAACTATCAAAATTTTGTCAATAGAGTACAATGATATATGGAGGTGTCCTTAGTGTTCGTATCGGGCTCGGTGCAATATTATACTTTTGTCCCGTACTCACATTTCAATGTGCTCTCTCTTCCGAATAGTGCACAGAGTTTGATGAGCCAGGCGGCGTCCCGCGTGGCCTCGCTTACCGGCAACTTACGTGAGTCCGCAAACTGGAGCTTGTGTAGAGTCCTCTCCGGTAGCAGACACTAAGGGTATTATTTTGCTGACTTGTCCTCAGCGGCTCCCACATTCCGTGTCCCTCTTTCTCCTCCCGGACTGGTCTCACATTTTTTCAGCAAAGTTAATGCGCACCTTTCCCCATACATTAGCAAATTCTTAGATGTTATAATATATATTAGGTACTAAAATCTTAGCCATAGTCTTTCTTTGTACCATTAGGTGCAATACAAATATGAGGATCATCTATCAAACGCATTTCAGGATTTAATTATCCCTTCCTCAGTGGTTTGATGTCCTCCATGTTTGTGTCTTTATTTATAGAGGTGTTCGTTCTTCCTAAAACCTGGGCTGGATGCAGATGAAATTTAGGGATGAAATTCAGCAATATAAATTAACTCAAAAATTATAAAAAGTAACCTCCCAGGAACAAAACCTCTATCAGGAATGGTTAGCTGAAGTTTCTCTAATGTTTTCCATTATAAACACAAAAAAAAATAGAGGCGGTATTGATGCAATTTTTATGTAAAATTGTAAAGACATTCAAAATTAATAAGGCCTATTTAATATATGAATAAGTATATTGGTTGAAAGCTTCAAATAATGAAAAAAACAGTAAAATCGGTAAAACATAAAAAATAAAATAATAAGGTTCTTCTAAATTCTATATGAAGACAAAGTTGAAAATAAATCTGTAACTAAAGGCAGAAAGGTTTTCGTGTGTTGACTCCTCTTTTTTTGTTACATGATATATAGTTTTCATGATGGAAGATCTTTTACTTGGATAGATTATCATATTCTAGATTTTTATCAAAGCGGGGTCCAACTTGGGTGATAGTTTAACCATGCATAGAAAAGAGGAGTTAGTGGGGGGTGGAGGCCCATCATCGAGTGGGGACCGATAATCATAAAGTGCACGGTTCACCATCGGTGACCGGCGCCCACCCTCCCTCTATAGAAATCCAAAGATCTCAAATTTGGCATTAAGACCTTTTGGTGTAAGTGTATCAAACTCGAATATTCTTAGTTTCCATTCTCAACATATTATGGATATGGTTGCCCCCCTCCAATTCCGTACTTTTTCCAGTGCTACAAACTTAATGCCTGATGGATCCTGGTTATGTATGGTTTTAAAATGGCTGGATAGAGAGTGGTTTTCAAATCCTTTTCTGAAATTTGAAATATGGTCTGCTATCCTTATCTTTAGTTGTCTTTTCATCCAATATATCGGCAATTGGTGATAAAATTTTATTTCTTAAGCTCACCATATATTATACTAATTACTGGTGACGTCACCAATTAGAACAAAAACGGCATCATTGCATTGTGCTGTATTTTTACTCCATTTGTAATCTACCTTGGTTCTATTTTAATTTGTTTTTATTTACAATTCATTCCTTCCATCCTTCATTTTTTCAATCCCCGTCGGCTACAGAGTGGGAGGAGGTGTGGCTTAGCGTGACCTGGGGGTGGGGGTTTTAAGTCCGTCTTTTGAGGGTGGCCTGAATGACCACCCTACCTGCCCCTGAACTGTGACCTCCACAGCACTCCGCTCCCTTAACAGTGTCATCCATAGCACTCTGCCCCTTTAAAGCTGACCTGCAGCAATGAAGAAAAATGGCTGGGTTGTTATGGAAACTTGGTGTAAAACTATGCGTATATGGAGAGTAATCTGATCTAAAACCTTCCCGTACACCTGATGTACCTAAGTGCCAAATTTCGTGATTGTAAATGTAACGGTGCAGATTCCTTTAGCGGACATACATACATACATATATACATACATACACACACATACATACACTCAGCTTTATATATTAGTTTATATATTAGGTATATAATTGATCATTAATAATACATATCAAAATGACCAAAAATGATGATTCTCCTAAATAAGTGCCAATCCTCATGTACATCGTATCTAGATATTAATCAATTCATATACGAGTCATTGATTGGTTGGCTAATAATTCATAGTTGGTAATCCATGTCTTCAATTGTTCTATTGATTATTCAAATATATTTAATCAAAAAAATGATTAATAATTCATAATAAATACCCCAATATTCAATTGTGTTCAGTTAATGATAGGAGTATAATAGCCACTTTTACATTACCACTCCATTATTTCTCCTCTGGTCTCTGCAGCATGCTGCGCTGTATAACACTGTCAACGTCTCCTGTATTTGGCACTCTCCTTACTGAGACAACAGGTTCCTGCACAGCGGCCGGTCTCCACTCTGCTAGTTCAGCTCTGTGTCCCACGTGGCGTCCCACTTGGTGATCTGCCCCTCACGATCCAGCCCATGTGTTGCTGGCCAGGGCTCTGATATGCCGCAGATTCACATCCACTTCGGCTGGATCGTTTCTCATATATTTACTGCAAGGATCCTTGTTCGCTTAGCAGTATATATTATTGTGATTGTCCTATACCAAACAAGTTTCGGAACTTGCTTGCTCCTGCTTTAGTGGTCCAAAGCTAAAAATAATAACTATTGCTTTACTTTTTTTTGTTTTAATTTTATTTTATATATTTACTTGTATTTATTTACTTTTTTCAAATTATTTTTATGCAAAAAGTGAATTAACCCCTTCCTGCCACAGTCAGGACATAAGGGGATTAATTCACAGATCACATGATCATAATTCACTTTACAGCAAGCAGGGGTTGCTCTCACATAGCTTAAAACTTCCCTGCTGGCTTTATATACTTTTACTTCACACAGGATCATTGTGACACAATGATCACATGCTCAGTGTGAACACTTTGACTGGTATCCTGGATCTTCAGTGCTACAGCTGTTTAATCACAGTGCAATCATAACGTTCTACAGCTTTATAGAGCGTCCAGCAGATAGTAATGTAAACCGCTGTATAGATACAGTGGGTTACAGTTTAACAGTCTACTGCTCCGATGTATAAAGTTTTGTTTTACTACCTAGGAATGAAATTACTGTTGCCCTTTCCTCACAAGTCACACTTCTGATAGGTCTATTTTATTTAGGCTACTTTCACACTAGCGTTTTGGCTTTCCGTTTGTGAGATCTCTCAAAAGCGGTCCAAAACGGATCAGTTTTGCCCTAATGCATTCTGAATAGAAAAGTATCTGCTCAGAATGCATCAGTATGCCTCTGTTCAGTCACCATTCCGCTCGAGAGGCGAACACCAAAACTCTGCCTGCAGCGTTTTGCTGTCTGCCTGACGAAGAGCAGGCACACGGATCCTTCCTGGCACACAATGTAAGTCAAAGGGGACAGATCCATTTTCTTTGACACAATCTGGCACAATAGAAAACGGATCTATCCCCCATTGACTTTCAATGGTGTTCATGGATGCATGCGGTTGTATTATTGTAACTGAAGCGTTTTTGTAGATCCGCAAAAAACGCTAGTGTGAAAGTAGCCTTAATGGTTGTATGCTCCATAAAATAACAATGTTGTAACATTTTTTCTTAGAATTCCGCTTTGTGATTACCTCCATTATTTCTCCTAAATATGTATGAATAAATAAAAATGAGTCCTATCATTTTCCTTGTCATAAGATTGTTTCCCTACACAGTCAGCACCAATAGAACATTATAGGAGTGTGCAGGTATGTCCAGGAATGGTAACACCTTGATGTTAATTTATTGATGTGTTTGTTGGAGGAATAACATAGAAACAATGCAACACAATTGTTATTTTACGGGAAATATATCACTTACTAAAATAGGCGTTTCGGGAAAGCAAATAGATCCTCTTTAACTGGGGTTAACAGAGCATATATGTATTTTCAGCTACTGTGCAGAAATATTTAACATAAAAAAAAACTGGCAGTTCTAGTGTTTGACCTTCCACTGTAAATCACTAGTCATGTCCAATTTACTACAAGAAAATATTTCTCTTAAAAGTTGGAAAGTACTAATCCCTTTAAATATGTGTCAGACTCTATTTCATGAAAATTCATGGGCAATGTGTGTTGCTGACTGTCTTCTGTTCAATAACCAAGAATGATTTATCTTGTGTATTTTTATAGCATCATTACAGCACTTGTTGGAAAAGCAGTCTCTTTTGTAATGAGTCAGCACTGCTTGAGATAAGCTGTTATTAGTGACAAAACATCATTGCTTTGCTTGATGGCACTGAATACTGATGATAATATAAAACTCTCCATGTGAGTTCTAAAATATTTATAATCTACTTCAACTACAAAAGTGCCTAAGGTCACTATCATACCATCTCCTAGATAGAAAACAGATAGAAAACAGATAACTTTTTAAGACCAAAATAATCTAATTTAAATGTATTTCTTAAAAAAATATATATATTCGGATTCAAATTCTGTAGTGTTATATCACATTCAAGTTTCCAGAGCTTAAAATGCTAAAACAAAACTTTTAAATGTATCACATTATATATTATTTTCTCTGTCGACTTTTTTTTAGTAAACAATATTATCAATGATTTTCTTATTACAGTAAGATTTAGAAAACATCACAAAACATTCACATCAGGGGCATAACTAGAAATATCCAAGGCAAAGGGTAACTACTAAGTGATAGATCAAATGAGTCATGAAAATCTGGAATTAATATAAATATAAAAGGGGATATTAATTATTAATATTTTGAGTAATATCAATAATTGATATTAATAAATAGTTGTGAGTCATCTATTGATGACTCCGCCTATTTATACTTTATATACAAACTACTGTACCTCGTTACTTTACCAACTTTGCCTGAATTAAGTGCGGAAGATTATGGTGGTGACTACAAAAGACTATAAACTGAGTATAACCAATAAAATATTTATTACACAATTACAAGTTTACAGTAAATTATTTACGCTATATCTATCAATATTTATATCAATGGTTATATAAATATGTATACATATAGACGCACCTAGAACTACACTAACAATACTACAATACACCTAAACTACGCTAAGACACCACAATCCCAATTCCACCCCACAAACTCTAAATCTAAATATCACTCTTACACACACACATGCGTATTTAGCGGTTGCTCCCACCCACCTGGCTACACACTGTCCCTATGGGGATTAATATATATTTGCAAGGCAAGGATGGCAGGGGTTAAAATACCAGGTGTATTGCAGGGGATAATGCTCAGTGGGATATTCAGGGGTTAATATTGATTGTAGGGTCAGGGATTGGTGGCACGGAAAGGGTTAATGTTCAGGGATCAGGGTATATGAAGGGGTTAATGCAGGGTATATGAAGGGATAATGTAGGTCAGGGTACATGAAGGGGTTAATGCAGGGATTCATTGGTGGAAGGGGATAATAAACAAAGGGTTTATTGGTGGTATGGGGTTATAGAATACTCAGCCAGTTTATTTTCCAGGGGTTGCACGTCTTAGGGATGATTCTCTTCTCAACTTCTCTTCTCTCCTTTTTCCTCCTTGAGTGCAGTGCCGACAGGTTATTTAAACCCCTTGGCACTCGCTCCCGAGCCTCACTCGCTGCAGGCGTGCATGCACGCCTGCAGCCAAGTACACGTGGGCTGGCGCAGTGATTTGATGTCACGGCACCAGCCCGCGTGTCCTGGCGTGTGCTTACAGGTGGGGGGATGCTTTGACCCTTCCACTTGTGAAGTGACCGTATACCTCCTGTAATTACAGTTCTGGAGGTATGTGACATACAGGAGAATTTTGTTCCCTTGTCCTTGTTATGTAAAACATCTCCGACGCTGCTGGAGATGTTGAACAAAAGGCAGAGGATCTCTTTTGATCCTCTGTCTTTTGTTGTGCCAACTGAACATATATGTCGAGTTGTCTGGGTGGCATTTCCCCCCTGCAGGCGCGCTGGTATGCGTCTGCAGGAGGATACAATAGCTAGGGGGTGATTGGGGGCGTGCTGGACACATTTAGATATAAGAATATATGTATGTAGATAATTAGAGTATATATATATATATATATATATATATATATATATATATATATCCTATATATCAAATATGGACTGGGCCCATAGGTATATACAGATATACACTTAACCATTAAGGGCCAATATACAGGGTATATATATATATATATATATATATATTTATATATATACAGAAGAAAAATGGCGGCACTGAAGTAACGTCCATACACGGATAACAATAGCGGGTGCTATGTCCAAAGGGTATAAGCTCCTTACCCGATATGCATCAAGAAAAAGAAGGACAGCACTCCAACGTAGTAAAAATAGTGGATTTATTCACCTATGCGGTGCAAAAAACGCGACGTTAGCTTGAAAAAGGCTCTATTGCTGAGCCGAAACGTCGCGTTTTTTGCACCGCATGGGTGAATAAATCCACTATTTTTACTACGTTGGAGTGCTGTCCTTCTTTTTCTTGATGTATATATATATATATATATATATATATATTTCCTCACTGGCCACTCAAGGCCTATATATATTTGTACATATATGCACTATTAAACCACTTCCCTCTACAATCCCCCTGTTGTCGAGAACAATACAATAAAGTTAGAGGGACGAGTTGGGATATATTTGCCTCCTCAACCCCACTCACTGTTGGCAACAATTGAGGAAGGACTGAAGTATAAATCTGGCCCTTAGGTACTTAGACATCGCCCATCACGACCGACACCTGCGACCTGCCCTTCAACGTAACCAAACGTCTCCATCCACAGAATACACCGTCTTCTTCTTCTCTGGATCTTGGTCTGGAACTTTCTTGGTCTGCGGTCTGTCAGTGTCGATCTTCAGTTATCAGCCACTCCCAATCTAGTCTTTTCCCCACTCTGGAATGGCTTCACCCTTGCAGTCTCTAGGTCAATCCACGTAGCAACCTGGCCTCCTTTAATTTCTGCTGTCAGTTTATATCTTAAGGTATCAGCCGCTTCCACTTTCGTCTTTTATTAGTCAGACTCTGGGATAGCTTCACCCTCATAGTCTCCAGGTCGATCCACGTGGCATTTTCTTTCTGGAGTACGGTCAACTGTGGAATGGCCTACTGTTAGCAACTGTACGACTTTTCTTCCGACACTTGTTCTTCCATCTTGATTGAAGAATCTCGTCGAGGAACCTCCCATGGACATATACGTAGGTCTTTACAAGGCAGGTCAGAATTTTTTAGTAAGAGGTGATGTCATATTACCTAAATTCTAGCTGCGTTTAAGAACACCGCACTAACTGACATTCAGTCCAACCCTTACAAACTTCACAGTTCATAGGGTTAAAGTGGCAAATAACTAGTAGAGGAGGGGGCCTGTCCCTAAAGGATCTACTCTTTTCCCATTCACACAAAAACAGATCCTCATCCCTCCCCCACTCAACATCGACATACCATTATGACAGTAATATAATCAATACACATACAACATTATGGGGTTTCAGGACCAGTTTGAAATCCTGTCCTGATCACCCATACCTATACATATGAGTCTTAAAGTCTCTGGTCTTCTCAGAAGTTAAACCCTGAACCTTCTCCTTTGCTGTCTCTCATGTCCATGAGGTAGGTGGCTTCAGGATTTCACTGGAGTTACGTCCTGAGCCTCTTTCTCTGGTTAGGTTTGTGAAGTTGTCTGGTTCTGGTGTAACTGGTCAACAAGTCCCTTAACCCTTCAGTCACAGTCCCATGTAGATTATGATAACAAGAACCAGAAGAACTTTCACCAGGTGTATCAAGAGATTGTAGAGCCTTTGGACTGTAGCCAGATAGACTCTCCCCTTATGAAACCTTGGAGTCCTTTTCTAACGCATGGGAGATCCCTGTTATCCTGTAATGCTCCTACTGGATTGTGGCTTAGTTCTCAGTCTCTTAAAGAACTCTGAGAATTTCATCTTTGTGGAAATCTAACAAGAGTTGCTGGAGATGACTGCCAAAACCAAGTGGGATCCTCTGGAGCCTCACAAGGGTGTCAGGGCGGCTATTAGGTATCTTCTCTGGCGTCATCGGTATCTTTCCTTCGGTTCTATTGTCCTAGGACAGAAGAAAATACCCTGAACTCCTGGGGGGTTCTCCCCTCACAGTGCAATTATTTGCCAAATACCAGCACCAATACCTTTGACACTAATGAAGAGAAGGTATTTGGCTTACGTTCATCTCATGGGACCCCTCGTTATCCCAACACTGGTATCTGAGCACCCAACCATCAGAGGATCCCATCCTCTGCTACACATCCATCTGCACCAACAGATAAGAATGGTCACCCAAATATGTTAGGATATACAAGGGGAGCTAAGGACAAAGCACCATCTTGTTCTTGATGGCACTGCATCCCTGTCTTACTCATGTGTACTCAGGCTGATTTCCCCCTGTCATCCTGTCTTGTGGAGGGCAGCAGAAACCATGGCATAGGTCATGCCTTGACTCTTTAGGACTCCACAACACAAAATACAGGCCACACTCTGCTGTCAATCACTCTGTGTCCAACCTCAATCAGATCTATGTTACCTGTCCGGACCAGAAAGTAAGTGCACAGTACAACATCACACAGAACCTTGTTCCAATTTTACCTGTCTGTAACCCACTACAAACCCTGTTCCACAGTATAACACAGCCCTAGTGAAAACTTTGAGCAAAACAGAGTCACCCGTCCGAATCTGAGACCTTGGATGGACAGAACAATATCACACTATAGCGTGTGAAAATGTTATCTGTCCACAAACCAACAACTACCTTATTTCACAGTATAACACAGTTCTACTCAAAGGAGACACAAGAATAAATTAAAAAACAGCAGCGACTGGACTCACAGCGGGAAATGCAAACTACAAATATAAGCAGGGCGAAACACATTCGTAAACATGGACTTCCACCATCAACATCAAGGAAAACATACAAACAGAGAACAAAAACACATGACATGGACATACACGGGGAACACACGGTGTAACAAATAGTACAGGGGTGTCAAATATTTCCTAGCTTAGATTGACCATTTTTACCCCTCAGCGCCTGGTGAGGCGTAAGCTGTTGAGAGGTAACCCATTTATGGCCAAACTGACTAGGCCCCACTGCACAATTTTTTACTTGGATACCACTACTTGACACATTGCAGTTACTTGCACAAGGGAAATTCCTTGCAATATGTCCTTTGTTCCCACACCTTAAAACACCTGACTTGGCTTCCTGTCCTGTGTGTTTTGTGCTTACCTGATTTGCAATTTTTCGCTATATGACCTAAGCCAGCACATGCAAAACATCTGATGTTTGCCCTGCATTACTTAGGTCTGTCGACACTGCCATCGTGCTCCCTTCGCCTGAATTGTTTCATCCTCAGGGACATACTCTTCACAATATTTCTTTTTCCCAAAGTCGGGGAACACACTCAAATTTTGAGAGATTTGACCTATCACAGACTGATCTCCACCCTTTTTGCCCAGGACATGGCAAATGTTTTGGGCATTCTGGCCCTGCCTTTGAGGAAAAAGAAAGGGCCAGCACCATTTTTAGAAAATTGTTGTTGACGTATTGCATGACAGTCATCAACTAGGACCTGGCAGCAATCTCGTCATTCAATTTGGCTACCATCACGCTAGTAGAGGCAGCCTGTTCCTTGAAGGCCTTGATCTCAGCATATGACTGAGTCACCAGAGCTTCAATTTCTCCTTCTGCCTCTGCAGCTCTACTAACTGTGACTCTATTTTAGCCACCTGCGTGTTTCGCCAACTGTGCCCGCAATGCCAAAACCTGGATCAAATTACTGGCACAGCACTGGCAATGAATGGTCGTAGGAATTGTCTCTGTTGACCGAGACACCAGTGCAAAACACTTTGGCTTGCAGATGCTGACCTCAAATGTATGCACAAATTTGGCCAGCATTTGAAGCCATTTGGTTGCCTTGTTGAATACCGTCCGTTTGTTAACACAGAGTTTGTCATAACTACAAGCCTTTGCCAACAAATAGGACCACAGTATTTCTGCAGACTTGTAAGTGGTGGGGAGGATGGGGTTAAATGTTCTGTGTTTAGCTAAGTGTAGTAGTGTTGAGAAGTCCATACTCACCTCTTGTTAAGAAACCATCTTCCATCTTCGCTGTCTTTTCTTGTCCTTGGTTTGCTGCTTGGAGAGGTCCTCTAGTACCCAGAATTCCTTCTCCTGTCCAGCCGGACTTCTATTGATCAGCGCCAATGGCGATGGATCTCTCAAAGCGACTGTATGTGACTTCTTCTGTACGCTCGTACGTATTCAAGGTTTGTCGTGTAAGGCAACAGAAAATCGTTAAAATACAAAAGGTTCTCTGCTGTAAATATTGCTTTGTGTTTAGTTCTGATTGAAAAAATCCGCCTTACCTGTCTGAACCATCAGGCCCTGGACACACAGAAAACACTGACCGCGTCTCTCTTGCCTGACTAGTTTACAAAGTAAGCAATTTTCTTCACCAAAGCCAAAAGAAAATTCTTAGCAGTGGGCCTGGCTCGCCAATGTAAAAGGGGCTATATATATATAGCCTCACTGGCCACTCAAGGCCAATATATATATATATAAGTATATATATATATATATATATATATATACACATATAAGTATATATATATATATATATATATATATATATATATATATTAGTGATCATGCCCGTGTGTTATATTAATGCATAGCTAGAAATGCCTGGGCCCCACAGCAAATTATTGAATATGCCCCCTCCCCCCCCCCCAGCAACTTTTTTCAATTCCCTCCTATCATCAAGATGGCTAGTCAAGATTGCGCTTTCAAATGAGGCCCGACAGCCACTCAGTCTGTTTTCTAGTGTCACTGTACAGTATATAATGCCATTGTTCAATACTGTTCAGGAGGCCCTGACAATAAAATCATTTAATCCTCATCCTGGGTGGGCCCCTTCTGTGTTTGTTCCCCAAAGCAGCAGCTTCCCTATAGCTACAACCTTGATTCACATGGATCAATGGCTGCTTTTGCAATTAGAACACAGTATAACGTTCAAAGTAACGCTTTTCTAGAATATTCTAATTAATCTGGTCATCCAGTGAGAAGTACACAGAAAAAGGCTAAAAAAAAAACACAAAAACAATATAGATAGAAAGTGCTTCATTTTGTTACATATAAAACATGCATTTTTATTCATCATAGTGTAGAAAAAGTGATGTTGCTGTCTAAATTGTATAAGCATAGCAAGTTAACAGATGGGTATACATTGAGTCCATATTCCCTTGAAGTAGGACAATTGACTTTATTTTTATTAAATAAAAAATGATTTCTGTATAGCCTATGATGAAATCATCATTAAAGGGGTTGTCTGGAGTAAAAAGTTAAATGCTAGAGACAGAGTTAAAGGTGTTGCTACACTATTTAGTTATTTATTTATTTATATTTGGGGAGGGGATATCTCCGTATAAAAAAAAAAACCTACATGAAATTTATTCATTTTTGCAATCTTGTATTTTATTTTATTTTTTATTTATTTATTTATTTATTTATTTTGGTGGGGGGGTATTTTGTAGATACATGTTTTACTTGCATTTTTGGCAAATTTTTTCTCCCATAAAGAAATCAATGGTGGAGTGCCTTAAAAAAGTCACAAAAGCTGCTGCAATTTGAAAAAAAGAAACAGGAGGACAGCAAACTGTAATTTGAAACAGAAACTGTCATAAAACACCATTGTTGTCTCGAAAGTGCAGTGAAATTAAAAGTACTCGCTAAATTCACTTGCGTGAAGTGGGTGCTTGTAATTACACTGCACTACTGCTAGGGCGTGCCAGGTGTTAATATTGATGACCTATCCTAAATGTTTTCCTCTGGCAAAAAAGGAAGGACAAATTACATTACTATCAGGAAACAGTGTGTACACCTGCTGCCAGCATGTCTGAAAGGGAGGCCCTTCTCTACCCCCTGCAGAGTCACATCTCTCCCGCCACCACAAACAGCAAAAGCCAAAGCAGCAGTAGCAGCAGCATCAGCCATTTTAGTCTTCTCAACATTATGGAGCAGTTTTTCCACGTGCCGCAGCAGGCTGAGGCCAGTCAGCAAGCCAACAGCTGCCACCTCAACACCCAGATTCTGACCCTCCTGAACTAGGAAAAATGAAAGGACTATGGCAGAACTGCAAACCTACAAAAACATGGCCATTTACCTAAACTGACAGTCCAGGCAAAGCGAGTACTAATTAGAGAAGCGGCTACGAGGCCCATGGCAATTCTGGAGGAGTTGCAGACATCCACAGCTCAGGTGGAGGAGGGGGAGAGAAGCTGTGTGAGCTCTGTACAGTACTTACCCCTCCTCCTGCTCACTCTTCTCAGGACCCGTGCTTCTGTGTCCTGGCTGCCTGCAGCGCCAGGATGTACAGAGTGCACTCTGACCTGATGCTGCAGGAGGTCAGGTGACTGCAGAGCGGGCCCTGAGAAGAGAAGACAGCCAGGACAGGGAGAGTGGCGACAGGAGAGGTAGGTTACTTTATTATTTTACAGTCTGATCTGAGATCTGATATGCAGGTCTAATGGAGGGTCTGCAGAGGTTTAATGGGGGTCTGGAGTGGTCTATGGGGGGTCTGGAGGTTGTACTGGGGGGGGGTCAGGAGGTCTGACTGGGGGAGTATAGAGGTCTGACTGGGGGTCTGGAGTGGTCTAATGGGGGGTCTGGATGTCTGACTGGGGGGTCTGGAAGTCTGACTGGGGGGATGAAAGGTTGGACTGGGGGGTCTGGTCGTCTAATGGGGGTCTGATTGTGGATCTGGAAGTCTGACTGGGGGGGTCTGGAGGTCTAATGGGGGTCTGATTGGGGGTCTGGAGTTCTAATGAGGGTCTGATTGGGGTTCTGGAAGTCTGACTGGGGGATCTAGAGGTCTAATGGGGGTCTGATTGGGTGTCTGGGGGTCTAGTGGGAGTCTGGAAGTCTGATATAGTGGTCTGGTCTGAGGTCTGATATGTGGGCCTGAAGGACTTATATGGGGGTCTTATCTGAGGTCTGATATATATGTCTAAAGAGGGTTTGGTCTGAGATTGGGGGATCTTATTTAGGGTTTTATATGGGGGTCTGATCTGAAAGGATGTTTTTTTTTATTACTAGTGCACAATATAAAGGTGTGTTTTTGTACTGACACACTATCTGTGTGTTATCAGTATTTTCAGGGGGAGTGTTTCTGAAGGAAAGTATTGGGGAGTACAGTGGACACAGTATTGGGGGTGGCAGAATGGGGTGTTGAGAAGGTGGGAGGATGATGGAAAAGTATGAAAGTAAGATGTCTGTTTGTTAAACTCTGCAGAGACGAGGCGCGACTGAAAGAAGTCACCATGGTGGTCTGGTCTAATAGGAGAAGAAGAGAAGAGAAGTCACTGGATGTAAGAGGTTTGTGGCGCTGTATGACCCTGTATGTTCTGTAGCGTTGTATGTAATGTTTTCCAAGTATGTCTTTAATGGGGTTGTCTGCTTTTTTTTTTTTTTTTTTGTATAAGCAGATGGCCCGCACTTTATTCAGCAGCTCTGACATGTCGGGGGAGTTGTGAATGAACTTCTGCACCACCAAATTCAGCACATGCGCCAGGCAAGGGATGTGCTCCAAACCAGCTAGTCCCAGAGCTGCAACGAGATTTCGCCCTTTATCGCACACCACCAGGCTGGGCTTGAGGCTCACCGGCAGCAACCACTCATATGTCTGTTGTTCTATACCCCGCCACGACTCCTGTGCGGTGTGAGGCCTGTCCCCCAAACACATGAGTTTCAGAATGGCCTGCTGACGTTTACCCCTGGCTGTGCTGAAGTTGGTGGTGAAGGTCTGTGGCTAACTGGATGAGCAGGTGGAAGAAGAGGAGGAGAAAGCCGAGTAGGAGGAGGAGGCAAAGAATGATGCCCTACGATCCTTGGCGGCCGAAGGACCTGCGCCAAACAGCTCTCCGCCTGGGGCCCAGCCGCCACTACATTTACCCAGTGTGCAGTTAGGGGGATATAGCATCCCTGGCCGTGCTTACTGGTCCACGTATCTGTGGTTAGCTGGACCTTGCCACAGATGGCGTTGCGCAGTGCACACTTGATTTTATCCGATACTTGGTTGTGCAGGAAAGGCACGGCTCTCGTGGAGAAGTAGTGGCGGCTGGGAACCACATACTGGGGGACAGCCATGGCCATCAGCTGTTTGAAGCTGTCTGTGTCCACCAGCCTGAATGACAGCATTTCAAAGGCCAGTATTTTAGAAATGCTGGCATTCAGAGCCAGGAATCGAGGGTGGCTAGGTGGGAATTTGCGCTTTCTCTCCAAGGTTTGTGAGATGGAGAGCTGAATGCTGCCGTGTGACATGGTGGAGATGCTTGGTGACGGAGGTGGTGGTGTTGCTGGCACATCCTCTGTTTGCTGGGTGGCAGGTGCCGAGGCAGCAGCAGAAGAGGGAGCAGGATGGGCCTGAGCCCTTTCTTGGTTTTGAAGGTGCTTACTCCACTGCAGCCCGTTTCTCGCATGTAGATGCCTGGTCATGTAGGTTGTGCTAAGGTTCAGAACGTTAATGCCTCGCTTCAGGCTCTGATGGCAGAGCGTGCAAACCACTCGGGTCTTGTTGTCAGCACATTGTGTGAAGAAGTGCCATGCCAAGGAAATCCTTGAAGCTGCCTTTGGTGTGCTCGGTCCCTAGTGGCGGTGGCCAGTAGCAGGCGAACTCTCTTGGCGATGGCTGTTGTGCTTTTGCACCCTGCTCGCTCTTTTGCTATGCTGTTGGCTCAGTCTCACCAATACCTCTTCCTCTGAACTCTGAAAGTCAGTGGCACGACCTTCATTTCATGTGAGGTCTAGGATATCATCTTCCCCTGCATCGTCTTCCACACAGTCTTCCTCACTGACCTCCAGTTCGGTCTGCACACTGCAGAAAAACATAGCAGTTGGCACCTGTGTTTCGTCTTCATCATCAGAGACGTGCTGACTCTGCTGAGGTGGTATTCCCATGTCCTCATCAGGAAACATAAGTGGTTGTGCGTCAGTGCATTCTATGTCTTCCACCGCTGGGGAAGGGCTAGGTGGATGCCCTTGGGAAACCCTGCCAGCAGAGTCTTCAAACAGCATAAGAGACTGCTGCATAACTTGAGGCTCAGACAGGTTCCCTGATATGCATGGGGGTGATGTGAAAGACTGATGGTCTTGGTTTTCAGGCGCCACCTGTGCGCTTTCTGCAGAAGACTGGGTGGGATATAATGTGAACCTGCTGGATCCACTGTCGGCCACCCAATCGATTAGCACCTGTACTTGCTCAAGCCTTACCATCCTTAGAACGGCATTAGGTCCGAACAAATATCGGTGTAGATTCTGGCGGCTATTGGGAACTGAGGTAGTTGGTTCACTAGGACGTGTAGCTGTGGCAGAACGGCCATGTACTCTTCCAGCACCAGAGGGTCCACTAACACCACCACGACCATGTCTGCGTCCCTTATTAGATGTTTTCCTCATTGTTACCGTTCATCACAATAAGGAAAAACTTATTTGGCCCAATGTATAGAGTTCAAATTAAGGCCTTTTTTTTTTACAGGCATCTAACACTATCTAGCTGTATTTTTATGTACCCTATTACACTAATACATGCACAGCAGAAACCACAGATTTAGGGGAATATCAATTTTAGGCCTAGCATTTAAGCCCTTGCTGAAAGGTATCCTGTGACGGACAGAATTACACTTGGAGATGCACAGTAGTGTGTGCAAATATAGAGGATTACGCTTTCAGCACTTGTATTTAGACACTTAGGCCTCATGCATGCGACATTTGTTTTTAGCAATCCTCAAAATGGGGTTTCTTTGTTCCGTGATCCGTGTCCGTTTTTGGTTCTGTTGTGTTTCCGTGGTCTGACAGAAAAAAAGGAGGAAAAAAAAATTGTAATTTTAATATCTCCACCCCGGATAATGGAATATATATGCAGGTCACGGACGCAGACGCGGATGACAGTCGGATCTGCCTCCACTTTTTTTCACGGTCCCATTGACTTGAATGGGTCCACAAACCGTTTTTTGCGGACAAGAATAGGACAGGTTATATTTTTTTGATGGACAGTAATCACGGACCACGGATGCGGAGGACCAACGGTGCATTTGATGAGTTTTCCACGGACCCGTTGAAAACTAATGGGTCTGCAGAAAAGCACAAAAAAGGCTCAACGGACAAGCAATCAAACAACGGTTGTGTGCATGAGGCTTTAGTGTAATATACCCTTTTACGGACAGAAATACATTTGGAGTTGCACAGCAGCGTGCACAGATATAGAGGATTTATTTTTCAGGCTTTGTATTTAGGCGCTGACACGCTGAGTGTAAAATGCCCTATTACGGACAGAATTACACTTGGAGAGGAACAGCGGAAAGCACAGATGTTTACGATTTCTTTTTCAGGGATTTTATTTAACCACAAAAAAAAACTAACCTTTGACGGACAGTATTACACTTGGCCAGCCACAGCTGGAACACCAGATTTAGGGGATTGTTATTTTGGCAATTAAATTTCACCCCAGAAAAAAATCTATCCTTTTACGGACAGTATTACACTTGGAGAGCAACAGCTGGAACCCCGGATTTAGGGGATTGGTATTTTGGCAATTTAATTTCACCCCAGAAAAAAATCTATCCTTTGACGGACAGTATTAAACTTAGCCAGGCACAGCTGGAACACCAGATTTAGGGGATTGGTATTTTGGCAATTGAATTTCACCCCAGAAAAAAATCTATCCTTTGACGGACAGTATTAAACTTAGCCAGGCACAGCTGGAACCCCAGATTTAGGGGATTGGTATTTTGGCAATTGAATTTCACCCCAGAAAAAAATCTATCATTTGACAGACAGTATTAAACTTAGCCAGCCACAGCTGGAACACCAGATATAGGGGATTGATATTTTGGCAATTGAATTTCACCTCAGAAAAAAATCTATCATTTTACGAACAGTATTACACTTGAACAGCCAGAGCTGGAACCCCAGATTTAGGGGATTGGTATTTTGGCAATTGAATTTCACCCCAGAGAAAAATCTATCATTTGACCGACAGTAGTAAACTTAGCCAGCCACAGCTGGAACACCAGATTTTAGGGATTGTTATTTTGGCAATTGAATTGCACTCCAGAAAAAATCTATCCATTGACGTACAGTATTGAATTTTGCCATCCACAGCTACATTACCAAATTTAGGAAATTGATATTTTGGCAGTTGAATTTCACCCCAGAAAAAAATCTATCCTTTGACAGACAGTATTACACTTGGCCAGCCACAGCTGGAACCCCCGATTTAAGGGATTGTAATTTTGGCAATTGAATTTCACCCCAGAAAAAAATCTATCTTTTGATGAACAGTATTAAACTTAGCCAGCCTCAGTTGAAACACCAGATTTTGGGGATTGGTATTTTGGCAATTGAATTTCACCCCAGAGAAAAATCTATCCTTTGACCGACAGTAGTAAACTTAGCCAACTTCAGCTACAACACCAAATTTAAGAAATTGATATTTTGGCAATTGAATTTCACCCCAGGAAAAAATCTTTCCTTTGACGGACAATATTAAACCTAGCCAGCCACAGCTGGAACCCCAGATTTAGGGGATTCGTATTTTGGCAATTGAATTTAATCCCCCAAAAAGCTATTCTTTTACGGACAGTATTACACTTGGACAGCCACAGCTGGAACCCCAGATTTAGGGGATTGGTATTTTGGCAATTGAATTTCACCCCAGAAAAAAATCTATCCTTTGATGGACAGTATTAAACTTAGCCAGGCACAGCTGGAACACCAGATTTAGGGGATTGGTATTTTGGCAATTGAATTTCACCCCAGAAAAAAATCTATCCTTTTACCGACAGTATTACACTTGGACAGCCACAGCTGGAACCCCAGATTTGGGGGATTGGTATTTTGGCAATTGAATTTCACCCCAGAAAAAAATCTATCATTTGACAGACAGTATTAAACTTAGCCAGCCACAGCTGGAACACCAGATATAGGGGATTGATATTTTGGCAATTGAATTTCACCTCAGAAAAAAATCTATCCTTTGACGGACAGTTTTTAACTTAGCCAGCCACAGCTGAAACCCCAGATTTAAGGGATTGGTATTTTGTCAATTGAATTTCACCCCAGAAATCTATCCTTTGACGGACAGTATTAAACTTAGACAGCCACAGCTAGAACCCCAGATTTAGGGGATTGATATTTTGGCAATTGAATTTCACCCCATAAAAAAATCTATCCTTTTACGGACAGTATTAAACTTAGCCAGCCATAGCTGGAACCCCAGATTTAGGGGAATTGTATTTTGGCAATTGAATTTTACCCCAGAAAAAAAACTATCCTTTGACGTTCAGTATTAAACTTAGCCAGCCACAGCTGGAACACCAGATTTGGGGGATTGGTATGTTGGCAATTGAATTTCGCCCCAGCAATAAATCTATCCTTTGATGAATAGTATTACACTTGGCCAGCCACAGCTGGAACACCAAATTTAGGGGATTGGTATTTTGGCAATCAAATTTAACCCTAGGAAAAAATTGATCCTTTGACGGACAGTTTTAAACTTAGCCAGCCACAGCTGGAACCCCAGATTTAAGGGATTGGTATTTTGTCAATTGAATTTCACCCCAGAAAAAATCTATCCTTTGACGTACAGTATTAAACTTAGCAAGCCACAGCTGGAACACCAGATTTAGCGGATTGGTATTTTGGCAATTGAATTTCACCCCTCAATAAAATTTAGCAATTTCTCTACTGTGTTTCAAGGTGTGACAATAAGCACAACCCCTGATGTACGATTTAGCAAAAAAAAGCCTACTATTGAACCCAAAAATTTATGTTGAACTTGGCGGCAGCTCAAAACATGTGCTGGTGCACCAAAAGATCACAAAATGGCCACCGATCTCCCCAGAAAAAAGTGACAGAAAAAACGCTCTGGGCAGCCTAAAAACCAGTGAGCAATGACTTAACAGAAGTTGAATGATTCCCAGCTGTAGATCGATCATGTCATTAAGTCATTAAGTGGTTTTGCTGAGTCTTCCCTGCCTAATCTCGCCCTCACAGCAGCTTCATCCTATCCTAACTAATCAGAGCAGAGTGACGGGTAGCGCTACGTGACTCCAGCTTAAATAGAGGCTGGGTCACATGCTACACATGGCAAATCACTGCCATGCCAATAGTAGGCATGGCTGTGATGACCTCTTGGGGCAAATATGACGCTTGTTGATTGGCTGCTTTGCAGCCTTTCAAAAAGCTCCAATGCACCATAGAACTCCACAAACACCAAACCCGAACCCGAAATTTTACGTAAATATTTGGGTTCGGGTCCGTGTCCCGAACACCCCATCTCTACATATAGCTCCTCTGACTGCTCCTGCACCTCCTCTCCTGTCACCTGTGTGTAAAAACCACCCATGTCACTACACAATGCTTGTGCTCCAATGTGTTCCTCCACCAGTTCAGCCCCCACAGGGCTCACGTGGCCATGAGATCTAGGCGCCATGTCTCCAGCACCCTGACCAGCCAGATTTACCACCATGTGTTCCAGGACATAAAGCAGTGGAATGACATTGTTCTTCCTGTAGTCGTGGCGACTGACAAATAACGTAGCTTCCTCAAAGGGCCTGAGCAAACGGCAGGTGTCACGCATGAGCCTCCCCTGGCTGACATCGAAGTTACACAGAGGAGTACTCCTGTCCACTTGGATCATCAAGAAATTGTTTATGGCCTTTCTCTGTTCGTATATTCGGTCCAACGTATGGAGGGTGGAATTCCAACGGGTCGAAACGACGCATATCAGACTATGTTGGGGGATGCCGTTCTGCCGCTGCAGCTCATGAAGAGTGTGCTTTGCGGTGTATGAGTTGCTGAAGTGCATGCATGGCGGTGTTCTGCATGCATGGCTCAGCTTTCCTTGGCGCAGTGCTGACACCAGGAAGAACACGGAGCAGTTCCTGGCTGCTGGCATTACAGTGATTGGCTGGCCGGAACCCGTCATCGGTGGTTATATAGCACCCGATGACACGTGCTCGGATCAGTCATAGTCAGGGAGAGCAGAGCGAAGGAAGGGAAAGACAGTGTGGGGAGCGATTTTCACAGTTTTTATTCCGAGAAAACTTTTCCAAGACCCAAAAGTCCTTTTAAGGACTATTGTGTGTGTGTCTGTGTCTGTGTGTGTTTTAGAGTAGCAATCTATTTACCTGCTGCAGTCTCAGGGATAATGCTTCGGAAGGGACAGATAGTGCAGGGAGAGACAAAATCCTTTGAAGGAATACTGTGTGTGTTTGACAACAGCAAGATATTTTTATTTTATACATATACTGAATATCATCTGCAGACTGTGTCTTTAATAATCCGGGCCACATCTAGTGTCCATAATCTGTGGTGTTCTGTAACCAATAGTATAGAACATCTGCAAACAGTGTCCGTATTACAAATTCCAATAGTCTGGGCCACATCTAGTGTCCAGAATCTGTGCTGTTTTGTAACCAATAGTGTAGAACATCTGCAAACAGTGCCTGTATTACAAATTCCAATAATCTGAGCCACATCTAGTGTCCATAATATGTGGTGTTTTGTAACCAATAGTGTAGAACATCTGGAAACAGTGTCTTTATTACAAATTCCAATAATCTGGGCCCAATATAGTGTCCATATTCTGTGGGTTTCTGTGACATTACTGTCCTGCATCCGAAAACTGTGTCTTTAGCGGACAGTAAAACAATCTGTGCCACGTGACAAAACCATTAATATGAAGAAAACGAGCACTAAGGGACGGGAAAGTGCACGTGATGCTGATGGTGCATGCAGAGGCCGTGGCCCTGATCGCAATGAAACTGTGACTGCTGCCAGTGCACCAGAAAAAAAAAAAAACATCCACCGTGTCCAGCTTCATGTCCCATTTAGCTGGGCAGTGCAGGACAACACTGTCCAAGTCGGACCAGTGCGAACAGTTGGTCAGTTGGATTGCTCAAGATAATGCTTCCAGTCGGTTAAGCACCACCCTCTCATCTAGTCTCTGTAGCCTAGAGTCTGGTCAACCGAATCCTCACTCTGATCATCCTTCCTCACACCATGGAGAGGCTTGCTGAACGAGTGAACCCACACTTGGATATTCCGAGGAGCTCTTTCCAGCGCCACTATTTGTTTTGGCCATCGCGTCCAGCACGCTTGAAGAGGGACCGGTGATATTGTGCCCTGATTCCCAACTTTCTGAGCCTTCACAGTCTCAAGAAGATGACGGTGGTGAACAGCAATCAATAGTTCATGAGGTGGATAATGATGAGACACAGTTGTCAATCACTGAGGTTGTGGTTAGGTCAAGTCAGGCAGATGAGTAGAGTGAGGAAGTGGAAGAGGAGGTTGTGGACGATGAGGTCACTGACCAAACATGCGAAGGTAAAAAGCTGAACTAGGACAGCAGTACAGAGGGGGAGGGATGCGCAGCACCACAACAGTCTGGAAGAGGCATTGGGGTTGCAAAATAACCCCCACCCACCAACCCACTGACCATAGCACTAAATGCGTAACTTTCGAAATTACTGGCCCTTGAAGTGTTGCCATTTAGGCTTGTGGACACTGAGGCCTTCTGCACCCTGATATTGGTGGCCTTACCTCAGTACGCCACCACTATTTTTCATGGTGTACCGTGCCCACCTTACATCAGCATGTGTCCCAAAACATCAGCCGTGCCCTTACCAACAAACTTACTGGGAAGGTCCACTTCACCATGGAAACATGGACAATTGCTGGTGGCCAGGGACGTTACATTTCCCCAACCGCACACTCGGTGAATGTTGTGGAGGCCGGGAGTGAGTTGTACCCTGGGATGGAACAGGTGCTACCCACGACCAGGATTGCGGGCCCTACATCCATCAGGGTCTCCGCCAGCAGCTATGTTACTGGATCCAACCCCCACTTCTACTCCTCCACCGCCTCCTCCTTCACTTCCACCGCCAACAGCAGTCAGCAATCAGTCACTAGCTGGAAGCAGTGTAGCACTGCTGTGGGTAAGCGCCAACAGGCAGTGTTGAAGTTGATCTGCTTAGGGGACATACCACACACCGCCGCATAACTATGTCAGGGTATAAGGGACCAGACCAGGCTCTAGCCACTCAACCTACAACCAGGCATGGTTGTGTCTGACAATCGCCATAACTTGGTGGCGGCTTTGAAGCTCGGCAACCTAACACACATCCCATGCCTAGCCCACGTCTTGAACCTAGTGGTTCAGTGGTTTATCAAAACCTACCCCAATTTGCAAGAGCTACTTGAGAAGGCGTGCGGTGTGTGTGTTTTCATTTGCACAAGTCGTCTACAGCTTCAGCCAGTCTGTCAATGCTCCAGCTCACTGTTGTGTGACATGAGCATGTGCTGGAACTCTAGTTCTATATGTTGTCCAGGCTTTGTGAGCCGCTAGGGGCAGTTGTGGAATGCCAGCTGCAACATGGCCGTCGCCTTTCGAGGAAGGGCTGTAGACAGTTGCCTCTGCTAAAGAGGGTAGTACCCATGGAACTTTAATTACATCTGTTCAGTGTGGATGGGCAGAAGAGGAGGAGGAGGAAGATGAGGAGATGAAGAGTCATACTGATGTCGACATCGACGTCTTGCCTGCTGGTACTCTGGCACACATGGCTGACTTCATGTTAGGCTGCCTTTACCGCAGCCCTCGCATTATACACATTTAAGATAACACAGATTACTGGGTGTTCACCCTTCTCGACCCCGCTACAGAGAGAACTTCTCATCTCTCATTCCTGTGGTGGAGAGGATGAGTAAAACAGTGCAATATCAGCAGGCATTTGTTGAGAGATTGCTCCAAAATTTTCCATGTGACAACGTGGCCAGCATAGTCCGTACTTCCTTAGGCAATCGATGAAGGGAGACAAGGGGAACACACAGCAGTTTCAACAAAGGCAGGTCAACGCTCTCCATGGCATGGGACACATTCATAACACAGCGCCAGCGACCTCACCCTGAAGCGCGGCCTAGTGGTACAAGGAGGGAAAAGTTTTGGAAGATGGTGAAGGAATATATAGCAGACCGTGTTGGCGTACTAAATGATCCCTCAGTGACTCACAACTGCTGGGTGTCCAAGCTGGACACATGGCAGGAACTTGCGGTCTATGCCTTGGGGGTGCTTGCCTGCCCTGCTGCCAGCGTTTTGTCTGAGCGTTTATTTAGTGCTGCTGGTGGCATTATAATAGATATGCATATCTGCTTGTCCACTGGCAATGCTGACAGGCTGACTCAGATAAAAATAAACAAGTCCTGGATTGCCCCTGACTTCTCAACTCCACCAGAGGAGAGCTAAGCTTATGATGAACATAAAGGCAATTTCAATCTATAATTTATAATGTACTCAATCTACTGTAGTGTATTCCCATGCACCTTTTCCACCACAAAAAAAACAGTATATGTTTGAATCTTGTTTACTCCTCCTCATCCAGATTGTATATATTCCCTCCACTCAAATTTTGTTATAGGGTGAGCTCAACTGCAGGCCCTCAAATCTAATTTTTTATAGGGTCAGCTGTACAGCATGCACTCGCATATAATGTTTAAGAGCGTTATTTCAACAGTATGCACTCGCATATAATGTTTTAGAGCATAAACTGAAAAGCATGCACTTGTTTTAGAGGGTCACCAGCAGGCCCCTGCTCTAATTGTTTTTGAGCGTCACCAGCAGGCCATCAATCATAATTTTTCAAGAGTGTGTATGATGCCCTCCTTTATGCTTAATAAAGGGTGTATTGTAGTGCCGTATCCTCTCAATTTTTGGCAGCCCTTTCACTTGGTGAATAGGCTTTATGAGTGTAGTAGTCCCACTACCTGAACAATTGCACCACAATGTGAATGAGGCCTTCCTTTATG
Organism: Bufotes viridis; assembly: GCA_033119425.1. Lineage (NCBI taxonomy): Eukaryota > Metazoa > Chordata > Amphibia > Anura > Bufonidae > Bufotes > Bufotes viridis. The sequence continues at coordinate 510,292,192 of CM065589.1, forward strand.
TGATATACAGGCTGTTTCAGAGTACCTTTTGCGAATTACCTTTTGTAATTTTTGGCAGCACTTGCAATTTATATACAACTAGCTGAAGGACCCGGCTTCGCTTAGGTATATTTAATCTATTTCATCTAATGTTTGTGTGTGTCGTTAAAAGAAATCAACGCTATCCACTATACAGTACCAGTGACATCTACAGCACCCCGTCTCTTAATAGTGACCTCCACAGCCCCACCCCTTAACACTGACCCCCCACAGTGCCCCATCCCTTAAAATGGCACCTTCACAGCAGCTCACCCCCTTAACTTTTACCTTTGCAGCAGCCTTCCCCTTTAACAGTGAGTTTCACAAAAAACCACCCCTTGAAAGTGACCTCCACAGGTGCATCCCCATTCTTAACAGTGGACTTTACAGCAATCTTCCCCTTAACACTGACCTCCATAGCAGATCATTCCTTTAACTGTGACCTCCACAGCAGCCTGCCCCTAGTGGTGCCAGATGTCCAGTTTTTTCGGCCGGACAGTCCAGCTTTTAGAATCCATGTACTCCGTCTGGCGCAGGGCCTGGACGGACACAGGGATGTCCATTTGAACAGCTCACTCTCAGACAGCAGCACTGTGCTGTCTGAGCGTGAGCTGCAAGAAGAAAGTCACCCCTACTCACACCCCTACAGCTGACAGAAGTTGATTTTTAACTTCCATCGACTGCGTAGGGGGAGGGGACATGGCCTAACCAGGTCAGGGTTGTGGCTTAGAGGGACCTAGAAGTTGATTTTTAATTTCATTATTTCAATCCCTGTTGGCTAAAGAGTGGGAGTGTGTGTGACTTAACTGGAGAGGGGACATGGCATTAACAGCTCACCCTAAAACAGCAGCACTGTCCTGTCTGAGAGTGGGCTGATAAGGGTCATGTGACCAGAATTCTATTGGCTAATGCATTTTTTGGGAATATCTCAGGAACGGTACGTCCCAGAGAGCTGAGACCTGGTCTAAAGCCATCTCGGACACCTGATGTACCTGTGTCCCAAATTTCGTGATTGTAAATGCGATGGTGCGGATTCCTTTAGCTGATATACACACATACATACATACACTCAGATTTATATATTAGATTGAATATACAGGAAAGAATGTTTCCTAACAATTTTTCATGTGAAATTATTATTTATTTCTTTTTTTTGCATGGTTCCCAGCAGCGACCTGGAAGTCCAAGATGCATCTAGACATCGTCCCCATTCTGTTCCCGATCCATTTCAGTGGTTTTTCTGTCACTTTCTGACCTTTTCCAATGCATCAGGAACCCACCCCAGGGGGTGCCTGGTTGTCTCCCATTGACTTCCATTATACTCGGGTGCTCGGCCAAGAACACGAATATGGCAGGGGGTGCTCGATCATCACTATGAAGCACTTAATTCCCACGACTCCCAAGTGCCATCAGCTACATCATCATCATCATTATTAGGACTGTCTGCTCGTCACTGATGTCCTCCCCAACAGTCTTTGGGTCAATAGCCTCATCGCTCCAAACACCAGCCCCCACACCACTCTCCTCATCACTACTTGACCGCCTTGTGGAGGAAGCGGCAAATGTCTCCTCCATATCTTGGTTGGCAAGTAGCTGACGGTCCTCTAGTATCTCGTCCTCGCTGAACAGTGGGGCTGAGCCCACAGCATATAATACTTCTCTAGCTGATGGAACAGAAAAGGACAGAGGCAGGTTGAGGACAGGTAAGGGCGCAGAGCCTGCTCCTGAGCAATGCCAACTAAGGGTTTTGTCTGACGCATCCACCAACTCTTGGCTGAGTGTGTCTGATGTCACTTGAACGAAGTGGATGACCCAGTCAACCATCCAAGAACCGCTGGGTTGCGAGTCAAGTCATTACCGCTAGCTGACACTGGGAGCTCAGGCCTCTGGAAGGGACCCTTGCTAGCACGCCCCCTTACTCGGCTGCGACCTGTGCCTGTGCCAAAAACATTAAGGCCTCTGCCCCTGTCAGGGCCTGTCACTTCTCTGTCTGACATACTGTTAGATCAAATAAGTAAATAAAAAAAAAAATTTATATACCCCAAAAAGGCTTTTAATTTCGTCACTTCACCACACAACGGCAAATAACACTTTTTTTGCCACCTATACTCAACAAAAAAGGCTTTAGAACATATAACTGCACCGCTGAACGGCAAATATAATTTTCATTTTTCCCTCTTATACACTCCACAAAAGGCTTTAGAACATATAACTTCACTGCTGAACGGCAAATATATATTTTTATTTTTTCGGCTTGTACACTCCAAAAAAGAGCTTTAGAACATATAACTGCACCGCTGAATGGCAACTTTATTTTTCTTTTTTACACTTGTACACTCCACAAAAGGCTTTAGAACATATAACTGAAATTCACAAAATTTTGATACAAGGTATACGTCCGCTAAAAATATGACAATATTCTCAGCCTCACTAGACGTTAAAAATAGGAAAAAATAATAAATATTTTATTAAGGATAATTTAGGGTGCTACAATGTAATATAAAAAACGTCAGGCCCAGGACCCCCATGTATGAAAAGGGATATGTATTAGAACCATCTATACATGTGAGGGCCTGGAAAATAAGCCCTTTGCGGACTGATATCATAACGTCAGCCTAGCCCAATACGGTGGATAGCTGAAAGTTGTCGCAGCTATGCACCTAAATTGCTAGCTGTCTCCCAGGACCTACGATCATTGGAGGGACAGTTCTTTGGGGCTGACAATCTGGACCCCAGGAGAGGGAGGCTATATGGGTTCTTGAAAAAGACACGAGTATTGTTATTAAGCCCTCTGACAAGAGGGGCAATATCGTACTTATGGAGCAGGGGGAATATCGCGACATGTGGCTCAGGATTTTAGAGGACAAATCAACTTATGGTTGCCTTTTGTCTGACCCCATGCAATAATTTAGGGCCCAATTAGCCACCATCCTCCATGCTGTCGATGACAGACTCATAAGTCATACCGAATTGAATTTTCTTCTCCCTAAGTCTCCTACACTTGTGGTATTTTACAGCTTACCCAAGTTGCATAAGCAGTGTACACCTATGAAAGGGAGACCCATCGTGTCGGGTATCGGCAGCCTTATGGCAAATATTTGCACATATATCGACACAATATTGCGCCCATTGGTTCTGGAACTGCCATCATACGTACACGACACGATGGAGGTACTACAATGGCAGGATGGCATCCAGTTTGATGGGGATATTTTCATTCAAACCATGTGGATTGACCGTATTCAATTTAAAGGTCCAGAATGCTTCTTTACGTAAAAGAGCCGTGTCTACATCACCACCCCGGATAGAAGGTGTGATGAATTCTATCCCTTGAACACTCAATACATATTTATATAGGACCATTCCAATCAAGCCCTGCCACAGGCAGGAATTTATAGGAACTTCATTATGGCAAGCCTTGAAGCCTACAGAATTCTGGAGGCTGCAATAGCAATCAAACAACTTCTCAATTATCAGCACAGCATTCCTGATAATTAATCAGTCAGATGCTATGGTCACAATTGATTGTGAATTTGGGCCAATTTGGCGCATCTGGGTTTTCAGAAATTTTCTGCTCTGAGTTGGAAAAAGGGGTATTGCTTAATGGGAATGGGCAACAGGAAGTTCTACATATAGAATGTAACAAACTAGAGTGATGGTGAAAATGGAGAGTCCCAAAAAAAAAACATGGGGAAATACTAAAGGCTTGCCAGTGTTTCCGCCACGAATACCAGATAGGAATTGCCATGGTAGCTAATGGTGACCCACACCATGACAGCTGATGTTGGTCTTGTGTATCTCTGCACTATCCATGATGGCATTAGGTGCTCTCTAGACCTTCTGAAAACTCTGATGTGGACATCAGTTTTAAACAATGATGTTCAGTGATTGAAACAGGTTCTACCTTGGTGCTAATGTTGACCGCATCAGAGTTCGCAGGAGGGCTACAGAGCCTACCAGTGATCCCGGTGACGTCACCTGCACTAATGTGCAGTCTATAGTGCTGCCCTAGTCTGTTTTATAGGCTAGTGCAGTGATGGGCAACGTGCGGCTCTCCAGATGTTGCAGAACTACAACTCCCAGCATGCAAAGCCTGTCTATAGCTATCAGCCTACTGCAGGGCATGGTGGGAGTCGTAGTTTAGCAACAGCTGGAGAGCCGCACGTTGCCCATCACTGGGCTAGTGCAGCAATAAAGACCACTCTTTGGTGCTGGTGACGTCACCAGGCTCATTGCCTAGTGGAAACCTCTGCTTAGCATACCCATGAAAAACCTGGTATGTCACCAGAGGTAAAGAAAAAGCCCTGCAACAAAAGGCAAGAGGGAGCCATGCTCCGATGCGCTATTCATTCATGCTGAATGAGTGAAGAAACGGTTATGTCCGGGTTCAGCTCTGAACTCAGACAACCCATTTAACTACCATGACTGTTTACGTCTGGTATTTTTGTGCCCCTTCCTCAACATATTCTCTGCTGCAGAATCCAAAATAAAGGGTGTAAAACCTTGGTTGTGTGATTACTGACCAAGCACCACTAGCAGGGTATACTTTTCATTTTCTGGTATTCTTGCAGCTAGAAACATTCCTTATTTTCAAAAGCAACAACATGCCTTATAAGTAATTTTTCTGGATTATAAAGTGCATGGCTAATACAGTATATTATCTTCATATAGTAAATCACTTTGTCACTGTTTAAAAATCAATGCTGATGTCAGACCAATGTGTCTACAGTATAATTTTCCTTCGAAAGTAATGATAAAAAAGACATTAAAATTATTTGAAAGACCTGCTCTTAACACTGACACAAATATGTATCCCCCATTGGGATCAGATCAAAACCCTCTCAGGTTCTTGCAATGACTCTTGAAGTTTTATCATAGACATTTTCTAGCTGATCTATTATTACACTGGAGAGATTTTTGCAGCAGTAAAAGAAAATAGCTTCAAAGGTTTTGTAAAGACAATCTATGTCTTCAAACCATGTGAGAAACAGTTTAAACTGTTACAGTCAAAAGAACAACTGTGCACCTCTTTGTAAAGGTATATGTCTAATTTTTGTTCAACAGGCTTTTGATTTTTTTCTCTTTATATCTGACTCTTGGCTTTCTAGTCTGTAAAATAAGTAAAAATAAAGGGGGTCATTTATTAAGACCGGTGTTTAAGATGCCGGACTTAATAACCCCTATGTCTGTAGGTGGATCCGCTAAACTTTGGAGCATCAAGCACCAGTCTAAAAGTAAGGCAGCTTCCTTGCTGGCTTACATTTAGAACATTTTCTACGCCTAAAACAGGCATAGAAAATGATGAATGAGACGGGCTTTCCTGCCCGCACTACGCCCACTTTTTTAGACCTGGTATGAGTGGGGAAGTTGCAGATTGGGGCACAAATAACCTTTGTTATATGCGTATTTCTGGATAATAAGTGGCCCCCAAAGGCTTGTATTAGGTGACTTTAAATCAGACAGATCTACCAGATATAAAGTTGTTTATCGTCACTAAAGCATTAAAAAAATGAGTTGCAAAAGTATAACCTGAAACCCCTATGCCCAGTGCTAAATCTGTAATAGTGCCACCAACATACCATTTGCTATTTATAATACTGATGTTGTGTTCTTATGTAGCAAAGGGGCGTTTGGTTTCCCTCAGACATCATGGCCCAGTTGTGACATATATACACGTCAGATTTTTTACTTGTCTCCTTGTCTATCATCAGACTTTAGCTCTCTAATTACAGACTGTATCATAGAATTCATTCAAAAGTTTGCTATATCAGCAACTATTCTATTTTAATTTTAATTGGTCAGATCTGTATTGGTCACATCTATACATAGAAATTGTTCAAATTGTAAAGTACAACACAATGAGAGTGAAAATATCCAAAGAGATGAACAATATAATAGCTAACACATGGGACAGCTCAATCTGTTCAGATTTATACTAAGAACTGTCCCATAGAAGTTAATGGAGACACCATATTTGTAATTACACCTGTCCAACACTGCATTACGTCATTAATAGTAATACACAGACAACCCCTTTAATAAAAATCTGATCAGATTGTTCTGGGCTGAAGATATATCATACAACAATACAATGATTCTAAGCTCACAGCCAAAACAACAAACGAGGTGGCTTAGCTACAACTTTGTGAATGTCCTTGAGTGGCTCAGCCAAAGCCCTGACTTGAATCATTATGGGGTCCTGAGTGCAGAATGATGGGGGAAAATGTGAACTTTTTTAAATTTTAGCATAAGACTACAAATTAACAAAATGTGAAAAAAGTGAAAAGGTCAGAAGACTTTCCAAATGCGCTGTATATGGTACATAATTCCTAATACTTGTGTACAAATGTTAGTGGCCACACTCCTGCAGTTTTTGTATTTCAGTAACACATGCAGCATTGACTAAAGACGTGTGGCATTTATGAACTCCTTACATCTTGCAGTTTTTATGCAGACCATATTTTATGTGTGTAAGGACTATTTTAGAATTTCTCTAAAACTTTACGATTTTTCGTACCCGAACCTGAACATTTCCGTAAAGGTTCGGGATCGTTGTTTGGCGATTTCTTACCGCTTTTTGAAAGGCTGCAGGGCAGCCAATCAGCAAGTGTTTTACTAATTTGCCCTAGTGTAGGGACAGGTTGCTGCCGATGCTCTCAGGGAGAGATTAGGAAAGAAATCTGTTGAACTTGGTGGTGTGAAATCTGCAAGCTACAGCAATTATTGAGGGAGAGTGCTACTGCTATCCTACATTTTTGATTTTTGTACCCAGCCCTGAGCCCAGTGATACTGCAAAATATATATTTTTTAATCCATCTGTTACTGAGGTGGGGGTCGGTGGCCATTTTAGCAACTGCAGTGTCCTTGGAACTGCATGTGACCTGCATGTGTGCCAGCCTGCCAGAGACATCAGTCTAATCCTTGTTTGGTAGCTCAGTGAAGGAAAAATTACTTTTTTCTGGCTGGCAGGTCAAGTCCCCTACATTACCTATTTTATAATTTAGGAGTGACGTAGTGCATTTCTGTAGTTGGAGGCAAAAACCTGTATTGTGGTGCTATAGAGAGCCTGTGCATACAACACACAAATACGTATTTTAAATTTTAGCAGTGACATACTGCATTCCTGTATTTTGGGCAAATAAACCATTATTGTTGGTCCACAGACCAGTTTTGCATACAACGCACAAATACCGATTTAAAATTTCAGCAGTGAAATACTGCATTTGTGTATTTTGGGGAAATAAACCAGTATAGTTGGTACATAGACCAGTTTTGAATACACCACACAAATACCTATTTTAAATTTCGGCAGTGAAATACTGCATTGGTGTATTTTGGGGAAATAAACCGTTATTGTTGGTCCACACAGCAGTTTTGCATACACCACACAAATACCAATTTTACATTTCTGCAGTGACATACTGCATTTATGTATTTTTGGGAAATAAACCAGTATAGTTGGTACATAGACCAGTTTTGCATACACCGCACAAATACCTATTTTAAATTTCAGCAGTGAAATACTGCATTGGTGTATTTTGGGGAAATAAACCAGTATTGTTGGTCCACAGAGTAGTTTTACATATACCACACAAATACCTATTTTAAATTTCAGCAGTAACATACTGCATTTGTGTATTTTGGGGAAATAAACCCGTATTGTTGTTACACAGAGCACTTTTGCATAGAACGCTGAAAAAACTATTTTTAAATTTAGCAGTGACATACTGCATTTCTGTAGTTTGTTGCAATAACTCTGGTTTTGTGCTACATAGCAGATCTGAGGCCTACTCTGTATCTCAGTCATTTTAAGTAACCTTTTGAACGCCGTAGTTACATAGTTGGTTGCAAACACACTGGTTTTGTGGTAGATAGCACATTTGCGGTGTATGCTGCATCTCTGAAAGTCAAATTAAACTGTTAACTTCTGCTTTTACATTGTTGGTTGATAGTGAAGTAATTGTATTGAGTAATTATTGTGAGACCTAAAGAAATTTAATATTTTTATAACACGGGCACTGCCTTACTGTTAGTGAACTAAATTGTTGACTTTTGGCAGTTAAATTGACACCGGAGATAAACCATCTGTTAGTTTGGTGGGTGAACGTAAATAATGAGGAGAACATCAAATAAGGGACATGGACATGGTCGTAGTGGTGTTGGTGGAGCTCTTGTTGCTGGGAGAGGACATGGCCGTTCTGCGCCAGCTACAGGTCCAAGTGAAACACCTTCCTCAGGTGCAAGTAGGTGACAGGACCTGCAGCTTTATTTGGTAGATCTGAATGCCGGATGGTGAGGCCAGAACAAGTACAGGTGATAGTAGATTGGGTGGCTGACAGTGGCTCCAGTTCCTTCACAGTATCATCCAGTCCTCTGCAGAAAGCTCAGAGTTAGCACCTGCAGCTCATGCCCATCAGTCTTTCACCTCACCCCCTTGCAAAGCAGCCAAGCAGCCTGAGCTTCAAGTCCTGCAGCAGATTCTTATGATTTTTGATGACTCTCCTGGCAGGGTTTCCCCGGGCCATCCACATAGCCCTGCCCCAGAAGTGAAAGACATTGAATGCTCTGATGCCCAACTACTTATGTTGCAGGAGAAGGAGATGGGAATACCACCGCAGCAGGTCTCTGATGATGACGAAACACAGGTGCCAACTGCTGTGGATTTCTACAGTGTGCAGACCGATGAGGAGGGCAGGGTTCAAGAATGGGTGGAAGATGATGTGGATGACGATGAGGTCCTAGACCTCGACTGGACTCAAGTTCATGCTAGTGCCGTGTGCAGTTCTGAGGAAGAGCCGGTGGTTGCACAGAGGCAACAGCACAGCAAAAGAGGGAGCAGCCTGCAAAAGCGGAGTGGCTGTCCCCAAGACAGTGCGCCTGCTACTGCCCACCACAAGCAGGGAACTAGCACAACAAAGCCAGCTGCAAGGAGTTCATTGGCGTGGAAGTTCTTCACACAATGTCCTGACAACAAGACACGAGTGTTTTGCACGTTGTGCCATTAGAGCCTAAGAGAGGCATAAACGTTCTAAACTGGAGCACAACCTGTATGACCAGTAATCTACATGCAAAGCACGAACTGCAGTGGAGTAAACACTTTAAAAACCAAGAAAGGTCTCAGGCTCCTCCAGCTTCCTCTTCTGCTGCTGTCTCTGCCTCTTCCTCCATCTGGAGTCACAGTGGCACCTACCACCCCGCAAACGGAGGATATGCCACCAACACCACCACCTCCGTCATCATCACCAAGCATCTCCACAATGTCACATGCAAGCGTTCAGCCCTCCATCTCCACTAGAGAGAAAGAGAAAATACCCACCTGCCCACCCCCGATTCCTGGTCATGAATTCCACATTTCAAAATTACTGGCCTTTGAAATGCTTTCAAACAGCTGATGGTGGTGGCTGTCCCACAGTATGTCGTTCCCAGCCGCCCCAACTTTTCCAGACGAGCCGTCCCTTCCCTGCACAACCAATTGCAGGATAAAATCAGGTGTGCACTATGCAACGCCATCTGTGGCAAGGTCCACATAACCACAGATACATGGACCAGTAAGCACGGGCAGGGAGGCTATACAGTTGTGTTCAAAATTATTCAACCCCAATGCTATAAAGGGTTTTAGGGAATGTAGTGTACATTTGTAATTGTGTTCAGAATGAAATCTTACAAGGACTTTTTAAAGAACCAAATGCAACTAGAGATGAGCGAACACCTGGATGTTCTTGTTCGAGAAGTTCGGCCGAACTTCCCGAAAATGTTCAGGTTCGGAATCCGAACTCGACACGAACTTTATCCCGAACCCGAACCCCATTGAAGTCAATGTGGACCCGAACTTTTGGGTGCTGAAAAGGGTGTAAAATAGTCCAGGAAAGGGCTAGAGGGCTGCAAAAGGCAAAAGGCAAAAATGTAGGTAAATGACATGCAAACAAATATGAAGAGGGAAATGAATTAAAATAAAATAAAATAAATAAAAATTAACCAATATCAATTGGAGAGAGGTCCCATAGCAGAGAATCATGCGTCATATCAACCACCACTGAAGAAGGCCACTTTCAGTTATTTCGGCCCCAGCACCCAGACAGAGGAGAGAGGTCCCACAGCAAGGAATCATGCATCATATCACCCACCACTGGAGAAGGCCACTTTCAGTTATTTCGGCCCCAGCACCCAGACAGAGGAGAAAGGTCCCACAGCAAAGAATCATGCGTCATATCACCCACCATTGGAGAAGGCCACTTTAAGTTATTTCGGCCCAGCACCCAGACAGAGGAGAGAGGTCCCACAGCAAGGAATCATGCGTCATTTCACCCACCACTAGAGAAGGCCACTTTCAGTTATTTAGGCCCCTGCACCCAGACAGAGGTGGGAGGTCCCACAGCAAGGAATAAGGCATCATATCACCCACCACTGGAGAAGGCCACTTTCAGTTATTTAGGCCCCTGCACCCAGACAGAGGAGAGAGGTCCCACAGCAAGGAATAAGGCATCATATCACCCACCACTGGAGAAGGCCACTTTCAGTTATTTCGGCCCAGCACCCAGACAGAGGAGAGGTTCATTCAACTTTGGGTTGCACCGCAAGATCATGGTAAAGTTAAAAAAATGAGGATTCAATAAAGAAGTGCCCGGAGTACAAGAATACATGGTTGAGGGGGAGGCAGTTATAAATGTCTATTCTGCACAAGGGAGGCACAGGTCCTGTGGGATCCATGCCTGGTTCATTTTTATGAACGTCAGCTTGTCCACGTTGGCTGTGGACAGGCGGCTGCGTTTGTCAGTAATGACGCCCCCTGCAGTGCTGAATACACGTTCAGACCAAACGCTGGTCGCCGGGCTGGTCAGCACCTCCAAGGCATAAAATGCTAACTCTGGCCACGTGGCCAATTTGGAGACCCAGAAGTTGAATGGGGCCGAACCATCAGTCAGTACATGGATGGGTGTGCAGACGTACTGTTCAGCTATGTTAGTGAAATGCTGCCTCCTGCTAACACGTTCCGTATCAGTTGGTGGTGCAGTTAGCTGTGGCGTGGAGACAAAACTTTTTCACATTTCTGCCATGCTAACCCTGCCCTCAGAGGAGCTGGCCATGACACTGCTGCGTTGGCGACCTCTTGCTCCTCCTCTGCCTTCGCCTTGGGCTTCCACCTGTTCCCCTGTGACATTTGGGAATGCTCTCAGGAGCGCCTCTACCAGCTTGTACTCGCGCATCTTCCTATCACGCTCCAGTGCAAGAAGTAAGGTGAGAACATTGTCTATGTACCGGGGATCCAGCAGGGTGGCAACCCAGTAGTCCGCACACGTTAAAATGTGGGCAACTCTGCTGTCGTTGTGCAGGCACTGCAGCATGTAGTCACTTATGTGTGCCAGGCTCCCCAGAGGTAAGGACAAGCTGTCCTCTGTGGGAGGCGTATCATCATCGTCCTCCGTATCCCCCCAGCCAAGCACCAGTGATGGGCCTGAGCTGTGTCGGGTGCCACCCCGTTGTGAACCTGCTTCATCCTCATCCACCTCCACCTTCTCCTCATCCTCCTCGTCCTCCAGTAGTGGGCCCTGGCTGGCCACATTTGTACCTGGCCTCTGCTGTTGCAAAAAACTTCCCTCTGAGCCACTTCTAACAGACTGGCCTGAAAGTTCTAAAAATGACCCCTCATCCTCCTCCTCCTCCTGCGCCACCTCCTCTTCCATCATTACCCAAAGCGTTTTCTCAAGGAGACATAGAAGTGGTATTGTAACGCTGATAACGGTGTCATCGCCACTAGCCATGTTGGTGGAGTACTCGAAACAGCGCAACAGGGCACACAGGTCTCGCATGGAGGCCCAATCATTGGTGGTGAAGTGGTGCTGTTTCGCAGTGCGATTGACGTGTGCGTGCTGCAGCTGAAACTCCACTATGGCCTGCTGCTGCTCGCACAGTCTCTCCAGCATGTGCAAGATGGATTTCCACCTGGTGGGAATGTCGCATATGAGGCGGTGAGCGGGAAGGCCGAAGTTCTGCTGTAGCGCAGACAGGCGAGCAGCGGCAGGATGTGAAAGCCAGAAGCGCACAAACGGCCAGCACTTTATGCAGCAGCTCTGACATGTCTGGGTAGTTGTGAATGAACTTCTGCACCACCAAATTCAGCACATGCGCCATGCAAGGGATATGCGTCAAACCGGCTAGTCCCAGAGCTGCGACGAGATTTCGCCCATTATCGCACACCACCAGGCCGGGCTTGAGGCCCACTGGCAGAAACCACTCATCGGTCTGTTGTTCAATACCCCGCCACAACTCCTGCGCGGTGTGGGGCCTGTCCCCCAAACATATGAGTTTCAGAATGGCCTGCTGACGTTTTCCCCGGGCTGTGCTGAAGTTGGTGGTAAAGGTGTGTGGCTGACTGGATGAGCTGGTGGAAGCAGAGGAGGAGGAAGCTGAGTAGGAGGAGGAGGCTACAGGAGGCAAAGAATGATGCACTGCGATCCTTGGCGGTGGAAGGACGTGCGCCAAGGAACTCTCCACCTGGTGCCCAGCCGCCACTACATTTACCCAGTGTGCAGTTAGGGAGATATAGCGTCCCTGGCCGTGCTTACTGGTCCATGTATCTGTGGTTAGGTGGACCTTGCCACAGATCGCGTTGCACAGTGCACACTTGATTTTATCGGATACTTGGTTGTGCAGGGAAGGCACGGCTGTCGTGGAGAAGTAGTGGCGGCTGGGAACATCATACTGTGGGACAGCCATGGACATCAGCTGTTTGAAGCTGTCTGTGTCCACCAGCCTGAATGACAGCATTTCAAAGGCCAGTAGTTTAGAAATGCTGGCATTCAGGCCCAGGGCTCGAGGGTGGCTAGGTGGGAATTTACGCTTTCTCTCAAAGGTTTGTGAGATGGAGAGCTGAACGCTGCCGTGTGACATGGCGGAGATGCTTGGTGACGCAGGTGGTGGTGTCGGTGGCACATCCTTTGTTTGGTGAGCGGCAGGTGCCAACATTCCTCCCGAGGCAGAGGAAGAGGCCAAGGCAGCAGCAGAAGAGGGAGCAGGGGGAGCCAGAGTGAGTTCCTTGCTTTTAAGGTGTTTACTCCACTGCAGTTCATGCTTTGCATGTAGATGTCTGCTAAGGTTCAGAACGTTAATGCCTCGCTTTAGGCTCTGATGGCACAGCGTGCAAACCATTCGGGTCTTGTCGTCAGCACATTGTTTAAAGAAGTGCCATGCCAGGGAACTCCTTGAAGCTGCCTTTGGGGTGCTCGTTCCCTGGTGGCGATGGCAAGTAGCAGGCAAACTCTCTTGGAGGCAGCTGTTCTGCTTTTGTCCCCTGCTCCCTCTTTTGCTACGCTGTTGGCTCGGTCTCACCACTGCCTCTTCCTCTGAACTATGAAAGTCAGTCGCTCGACCTTCATTCCATGTGGGGTCTAGGACCTCATCGTCCCCTGCATCGTCTTCCACACAGTCTTCCTCCCTGACCTCTTGTTCGGTCTGCACACTGCAGAAAGACGCAGCAGTTGGCACTTGTGTTTCGTCATCATCAGAAACATGCGGACTGCGGTGAGATGGTATTCCCATGTCCTCATTATCAGGAAACATCAGTGGTTGTGCATCAGTGCATTCTATGTCTTCCACCACTAAGGAATGGCTAGGTGGATTCCCTTGGGAAACCCTGCCAGCAGAGTCTTCAAACAGCATAAGAGACTGCTGCATAACTTGAGGCTCAGACAGTTTACCTGATATGCATGGGGGTGATGTGACAGACTGATGGGCTTGGTTTTCAGGCGCCACCTGTGCGCTTTCTGCAGAAGACTGGGTGGGAGATAATGTTGTGAACGTGCTGGATCCACTGTCGGCCAACCAATTGAGTAGCGCCTGTACCTGCTCAGGCCTTACCATCCTTAGAACGGCATTGGGCCCCACCAAATATCGCTGTAAATTCTGGCGGGTACTGGAACCTGAGGTAGTTGGTTCACTAGGACGTGTGGCTGTGGCAGAATGGCCACGTCCTCTCCCAGCACCAGAGGGTACACTAACACCACCACGACGGCGTCCGCTTCCCTTACTAGATGTTTTCCTCATTGTTACCGTTCACCAAGCACCACAATAAGAAACAAAATATTTGGCCCAATGTATTGATTTCAAATTCAGGACTTTTTTTTACAGGCACCTAACACTATCTGCCTATTTATTTATGTAGCGTATTACACTAATCCAGGCACAGCAGTAACCACTGATTTAGGGGAATATCTCTTTTAGGGCTAGTATTTAGGCCCTGGATGAAAGATATCCTTTTATGGACAGATTTAAACTAGGGCTGCAACAACTGGAACACCAGATTCAGGGTATTGCTATTTTGGCAATTGAATTTCACCCCAGAACAAAATATATCCTTTGCAGGACACTGTGAAACTTGGCCAGCCACAGCTGAAACTACTGATTTATGGTATTGCTATTTTGGCAATTGAATTTCACCCCAGAACAAAATATATGTTTTGGCGGAAACTATTATAGTTTGCCAGCCACAGCTGAAACCACTGATTTATGGTATTGCTATTTTGGCAAATGAATTTCACCCCAGAACAAAATATATCCTTTGCAGGACACTGTGAAACTTGGCCAGCCACAGCTGAAACCACTGATTTATGGTATTGCTATCTTGGTAATTGAATTTAAACCCAGAACAAAATATATGTTTTGGCGGACACATTTATAGATTGCCAGCCACAGCTGAAACCACTGATTTATGGTATTGCTATTTTGGCAATTGAATTTCACCCCAGAACAAAATATACCCTGTTACTGACAGGTTTAAACTAGGCCCACAACAGCTGGAACACCAGATTTAGGGTATTGCTATTTTGGCAATTGAATTTCACCCCAGAACAAAATATATCCTTTGTAGGACACTATGATACCCTGAATCAGTGGTTACTGCTGTGCAGTGCCACTTGGCCTGCCACAGCTGAAACCACTGATTTATGGTATGGCTATTTTGGAAATTGAATTTCACCCCAGAACAAAATATACCCTATTACGGACAGATTTAAATTATCCCTGCAACAGCTGGAACACCAGATTCAGGGTATTGCTATATTGGCAATTGAATTTTACCACAGAACAAAATATATCCTTTGCAGGACACTATGAAACTTGGCAAGCCACAGCTGAAACCACTGATTTATGGTATTGCTATTTTGGCAATTGAATTTCACCCCAGAACAAAATATATGTTTTGGCGGACACTATTATAGTTTGCCAGCCAGAACTGAAACCACTGATTTATGGTATTGCTATTTTGGCAATTGAATTTCACCCCAGAAAAAAATATATCCTTTGCAGGACACTATAAAATTTGGCCAGCCACAGCTGAACTCACTGATTTATGGAATTGCTATTTTGGCAATTGAATTTTGGCCCAGAACAAAATATACCCTGTTACGGAGAGATTTAAACAAGACCTGCAACAGCTGAAACACCAGATTCAGGGTATTGCTATTTTGGCAATTGAATTTCACCCCAGGACAAAATATATCCTTTGCAGTACACTATGAAACGTGGCCAGCCAAAGTTTAAACCACTGATTTATGGTATTGCTATTTTGGCAATTGAATTTCACCCCAGAACAAAATATACCCTGTTACGGACAGATTTAAACTAGGCCTGCAACAGTTGGAACACCAGATTCAGGGTATTGCTATTTTGACAATTGACTTTCACCCCAGAACAAAATATATCCATTGCAGGACATTATGAAACTTGGCCAGCCACAGCTGAAACCACTGATTTATGATAATGGTATTTTGGCAATTAAATTTCACCCCAGAACAAAATATATGTTTTGTTGGACACTATTATAGTTTGGCAGCCAGAGCTGAAACCACTGATTTATGGTATTGCTTTTTTGGCAATTGAATTTCACCCCAGAACAAAATATATCCTTTGCAGGACACTATGAAACTTGGCCAGCCACAGCTGAAACCACTGATTTATGGTATTGCTATTGTGGCAATTGAATTTCACCCTAGAACAAAATATATGTTTTGGTGGACACTATTATAGTTTGGCAGCCAGAGCTGAAACCACTGATTTATGGTATTGCTATTTTGGCAATTGAATTTCACCCCAGAACAAAATATATCCTTTGCAGGACACTATGAATCTTGGCCAGCCACAGCTGAAACCACTGATTTATGGTATTGCTATTTTGGCAATTGAATTTCACCCCAGAACAAAATATATGTTTTGGCGGACACTATTATAGTTTGCCAGCCAGAGCTGAAACCACTGATTTATGGTATTGCTATTTTGGCAAATTGAATTTCACCCCAGAACAAAATATATCCTTTGCAGGACACTATGAAACTTGGCCAGCCACAGCTGAAACCATTGATTTATGGTATTGCTATTTTGGCAATTGATTTTCACCCCAGAACAAAATATATGTTTTGGCGGACACTATTATAGTTTGCCAGCCAGAGCTGATACACCAGATTCAGGGTATTGCTATTTTGGCAATTGAATTTCACCCCAGAACAAAATATATCCTTTGCAGAACACTATAAAACTTGGCCAGCCACAGCTGAAACCATTTATTTATGGTATTGCTATTTTGGCAATTGAATTTCACCCCAGAACAACATATATGTTTTGGCGGACACTATTATAGTTTGCCAGCCAGAGCTGAAACCACTGATTTATGGTATTGCTATTTTGGCAATTGAATTTCACCCCAGAACAAAATATATCCTTTGCAGGACACTATGAAACTTGGCCAGCCACAGCTGAAACCACTTATTTATGGTATTGCTATTTTGGCAATTGAATTTCACCCCAGAACAAAATATATGTTTTGGCGGACACTATTATAGTTTGCCAGCCATAGCTGAAACTACTGATTTATGGTATTGCTATTTTGGCAATTGAATTTCACCCCAGAACAAAATATATACTTTGCAGGACACTAAGAAACTTGGCCAGCCACAGCTGAAACCACTGATTTATGGTATTGCTATTTTGGCAATTGATTTTCACCCCAGAACAAAATATATGTTTTGGCGGACACTATTATAGTTTGCCAGCCAGAGCTGATACACCAGATTCAGGGTATTGCTATTTTGGCAATTGAATTTCACCACACAACAAAATATATCCTAAGCACAACACTATGAAACTTGGCCTGCCACAGCTGAAACCATTTATTTATGGTATTGCTATTTTGGCAATTGAATTTCACCCCAGAACAAAATATATATTTTCGCGGACACTATTATAGTTTGCCAGCCAGAGCTGAAACCACTGATTTATGGTATTGCTATTTTGGCAATTGAATTTCACCACAGAACAAAATATATCCTTTGCAGGACACTATGAAACTTGGCCAGCCACAGCTGAAACCACTGATTTATGGTATTGCTATTTTGGCAAATGAATTTCACCCCAGAACAAAATATATGTTTTGGCGGACACTATTATAGTTTGCCGGCCAGAGCTGAAACCTCTGCTTTATGGTATTGCTATTTTGGCAATTGATTTTCACCCCAGAACAAAATATATCCTTTGCAGGACACTAAGAAACTTGGCCAGCCACAGCTAAAACCACTGATTTATGGTATTGCTATTTTGGCAATTGAATTTCACCCCAGAACAAAATATATGTTTTGGTGGACACTATTATAGTTTGCCAGCCAGAGCTGAAACCACTGATTTATGGTATTGCTATTTTGGCAATTGATTTTCACCCCAGAACAAAATATATCCTTTGCAGGACACTATGAAACTTGGCCAGCCACAGCTGAAACCACTGATTTATGGTATTGCTATTTTGGCAATTGAATTTCACCCCAGAACAAAATATATGTTTTGGCGGACACTATTATAGTTTGCCAGCCAGAGCTGAAACCACTGATTTATGGTATTGCTATTTTGGCAATTGAATTTCACCCCAGAACAAAATATATCCTTTGCAGGACACTATGAAACTTGGCCAGCCACAGCTGAAACCACTTATTTATGGTATTGCTATTTTGGCAATTGAATTTCACCCCAGAACAAAATATATGTTTTGGCGGACACTATTATAGTTTGCCAGCCAGAGCTGATACCACTGATTTATGGTATTGCTATTTTGGCAATTGAATTTCACCCCAGAACAAAATATATCCTTTGCAGGACACTATGAAACTTGGCCAGCCACAGCTGAAACCACTGATTATGGTATTGCTATTTTGGCAATTGAATTTCACCCCAGAACAAAATATATGTTTTGGCGGACACTATTATAGTTTGCCAGCCAGAGCTGAACACCACTGATTTATGGTATTGCTATTTTGGCAATTGAATTTCACCACAGAACAAAATATATCCTTTGCAGGACACTATGAAACTTGGCCAGCCACAGCTGAAACCACTGATTTATGGTATTGCTATTTTGGCAATTGAATTTCACCCCAGAACAAAATATATATTTTTGCAGGACACTATTATAGTTTGCCAGCCAGAGCTGAAACCACTGATTTATGGTATTGCTATTTTGGCAATTGATTTTCACCCCAGAACAAAATATATCCTTTGCAGGACACTAAGAAACTTGGCCAGCCACAGCTAAAACCACTGATTTATGGTATTGCTATTTTGGCAATTGAATTTCACCCCAGAACAAAATATATGTTTTGGTGGACACTATTATAGTTTGCCAGCCAGAGCTGAAACCACTGATTTATGGTATTGCTATTTTGGCAATTGATTTTCACCCCAGAACAAAATATATCCTTTGCAGGACACTATAAAACTTGGCAAGCCACAGCTGAAACCACTGATTTATGATAATGGTATTTTGGCAATTAAATTTCACCCCAGAACAAAATATATGTTTTGGCGGACACTATTATAGTTTGCCAGCCATAGCTGAAACTACTGATTTATGGTATTGCTGTTTTGGCAATTGAATTTCACCCCAGAACAAAATATATCCTTTGCAGGACACTAAGAAACTTGGCCAGCCACAGCTGAAACCACTGATTTATGGTATTGCTATTTTGGCAATTGATTTTCACCCCAGAACAAAATATATGTTTTGGCGGACACTATTATAGTTTGCCAGCCAGAGCTGATACACCAGATTCAGGGTATTGCTATTTTGGCAATTGAATTTCACCCCAGAACAAAATATATCCTTTGCAGAACACTATGAAACTTGGCCAGCCACAGCTGAAACCATTTATTTATGGTATTGCTATTTTGGCAATTGAATTTCACCCCAGAACAAAATATATGTTTTGGCGGACACTATTATAGTTTGCCAGCCAGAGCTGAAACCACTGATTTATGGTATTGCTACTTTGGCAATTGTATTTCACCCCAGAACAAAATATATCCTTTGCAGGACACTATGAAACTTGGCCAGCCACAGCTGAATCCACTGCTTTATGGTATTGCTATATTGGCAAATGAATTTCACAACAGAACAAAATATATCCTTTGCAGGACACTATGAAACTTGGCCAGCCACAGCTAAAACCACTGATTTATGGAATTGCTATTTTGGCAATTGAATTTCACCCTAGAACAAAATATATGTTTTGGTGGACACTATTATAGTTTGCCAGCGAGAGCTAAAACCACTGATTTATGGTATTGCTATTTTGGCAATTGAATTTCACCCCAGAAAAAAATATATCCTTTGCAGGACACGATAAAATTTGGCCAGCTGAACTCACTGATTTATGGAATTGCTATTTTGGCAATTGAATTTTGGCCCAGAACAAAATATACCCTGTTACGGACAGATTTAAACAAGACCTGCAACAGCTGAAACACCAGATTCAGGGTATTGCTATTTTGGCAATTGAATTTCACCCCAGGACAAAATATATCCTTTGCAGTACACTATGAAACGTGGCCAGCCAAAGTTTAAACCACTGATTTATGGCATTGCTATTTTGGCAATTGAATTTCACCCCAGAACAAAATATACCCTGTTACGGACAGATTTAAACTAGGCCTGCAACAGCTGGAACACCAGATTCAGGGTATTGCTATTTTGACAATTGACTTTCACCCCAGAACAAAATATATCCATTGCAGGACATTATGAAACTTGGCCAGCCACAGCTGAAACCACTGATTTATGGTATTGCTATTTTGGCAATTGAATTTCACCCTAGAACAAAATATATGTTTTGTTGGACACTATTATAGTTTGGCAGCCAGAGCTGAAACCACTGATTTATGGTATTGCTTTTTTGGCAATTGAATTTCACCCCAGAACAAAATATATCCTTTGCAGGACACTATGAAACTTGGCCAGCCACAGCTAAAACCACTGATTTATGGTATTGCTATTGTGGCAATTGAATTTCACCCTAGAACAAAATATATGTTTTGGTGGACACTATTATAGTTTGCCAGCCAGAGCTGAAACCACTGATTTATGGTATTTCTATTTTGGCAATTGAATTTCACCCCAGAACAAAATATATCCTTTGCAGGACACTATGAATCTTGGCCAGCCACAGCTGAAACCACCGATTTATGTTACTGCTATTTTGGCAATTGAATTTCACCCCAGAACAAAATATATGTTTTGGCGGACACTATTATAGTTTGCCAGCCAGAGCTGAAACCACTGCTTTATGGTATTGCTATATTGGCAAATGAATTTCACCCCAGAATAAAATATATCCTTTGCAGGACACTAAGAAACTTGGCCAGCCACAGCTGAAACCATTGATTTATGGTATTGCTATTTTGGCAATTGATTTTCACCCCAGAACAAAATATATGTTTTGGCGGACACTATTATAGTTTGCCAGCCAGAGCTGATACACCAGATTCAGGGTATTGCTATTTTGGCAATTGAATTTCACCCCAGAACAAAATATATCCTTTGCAGAACACTATAAAACTTGGCCAGCCACAGCTGAAACCATTTATTTATGGTATTGCTATTTTGGCAATTGAATTTCACCCCAGAACAACATATATGTTTTGGCGGACACTATTATAGTTTGCCAGCCATAGCTGAAACCACTGATTTATGGTATTGCTATTTTGGCAATTGAAT
Organism: Bufotes viridis; assembly: GCA_033119425.1. Taxonomy (NCBI): domain Eukaryota; kingdom Metazoa; phylum Chordata; class Amphibia; order Anura; family Bufonidae; genus Bufotes; species Bufotes viridis. Next base: position 510,313,232 of record CM065589.1, read on the forward strand.
TTCACCCCAGAACAAAATATATCCTTTGCAGGACACTATGAAACTTGGCCAGCCACAGCTGAAACTACTTATTTATGGTATTGCTATTGTGGCAATTGAATTTCACCCTAGAACAAAATATATGTTTTGGCGGACACTATTATAGTTTGCCAGCCATAGCTGAAACTACTGATTTATGGTATTGCTATTTTGACAATTGAATTTCACCCCAGAACAAAATATATACTTTGCAGGACACTAAGAAACTTGGCCAGCCACAGCTGAAACCACTGATTTATGGTATTGCTATTTTGGCAATTGATTTACACCCCAGAACAAAATATATGTTTTGGCGGACACTATTATAGTTTGCCAGCCAGAGCTGATACACCAGATTCAGGGTATTGCTATTTTGGCAATTGAATTTCACCACAGAACAAAATATATCCTTTGCAGAACACTATAAAACTTGGCCTGCCACAGCTGAAACCATTTATTTATGGTATTGCTATTTTGGCAATTGAATTTCACCCCAGAACAAAATATATATTTTCGCGGACACTATTATAGTTTGCCAGTCAGAGCTGAAACCACTGATTTATGGTATTGCTATTTTGGCAATTGAATTTCACCACAGAACAAAATATATCCTTTGCAGGACACTATGAAACTTGGCCAGCCACAGCTAAAACCACTGATTTATGGTATTGCTATTTTGGCAAATGAATTTCACCCCAGAACAAAATATATGTTTTGGCGGACACTATTATAGTTTGCCGGCCAGAGCTGAAACCTCTGCTTTATGGTATTGCTATTTTGGCAAATGAATTTCACCCCATAACAAAATATATCCTTTGCAGGACACTATGAAACGTGGCCAGCCACAGCTAAAACCACTGATTTATGGTATTGCTATTTTGGCAATTGAATTTCACCCCAGAACAAAATATATGTTTTGGCGGACACTATTATAGTTTGCCAGCCATAGCTGAAACTACTGATTTATGGTATTGCTGTTTTGGCAATTGAATTTCACCCCAGAACAAAATATATCCTTTGCAGGACACTAAGAAACTTGGCCAGCCACAGCTGAAACCACTGATTTATGGTATTGCTATTTTGGCAATTGATTTTCACCCCAGAACAAAATATATGTTTTGGCGGACACTATTATAGTTTGCCAGCCAGAGCTGATACACCAGATTCAGGGTATTGCTATTTTGGCAATTGAATTTCACCCCAGAACAAAATATATCCTTTGCAGAACACAATGAAACTTGGCCAGCCACAGCTGAAACCATTTATTTATGGTATTGCTATTTTGGCAATTGAATTTCACCCCAGAACAAAATATATGTTTTGGCGGACACTATTATAGTTTGCCAGCCAGAGCTGAAACCACTGATTTATGGTATTGCTACTTTGGCAATTGTATTTCACCCCAGAACAAAATATATCCTTTGCAGGACACTATGAAACTTGGCTAGCCACAGCTGAAACCACTGCTTTATGGTATTGCTATATTGGCAAATGAATTTCACAACAGAACAAAATATATGTTTTGGTGGACACTATTATAGTTTGCCAGCGAGAGCTAAAACCACTGATTTATGGTATTGCTATTTTGGCAATTGAATTTCACCCCAGAACAAAATATATGTTTTGGTGGACACTATTATAGTTTGCCAGCGAGAGCTAAAACCACTGATTTATGGTATTGCTATTTTGGCAATTGAATTTCACCCCAGAACAAAATATATGTTTTGGCAGACACTATTATAGTTTGCCAGCCAGTGCTGGGACACCAGATTTAGGTGATTGCTATTTTGGCAGTTGAATTTCACCCCAGAACAAAATATATGTTTTGGCGGACAACATTATACTTTACCAGCCACAGCTGAAACCACTGATTTATGGTATTGCTATTTTGGCAATTGAATTTCACCCCAGAACAAAATATATCCTTTGCAGGACACTATGAAACTTGGCCAGCCACAGCTGAAACCACTGATTTATGGTATTGCTATTTTGGCAATTGAATTTCACCCCAGAACAAAATATATGTTTTGGCAGACACCATTATTGTTTGCCAGCCAGAGCTGAAACCACTGATTTATGGTATTGCTATTTTGGCAATTGAATTTCACCCCAGAACAAAATATATCCTTTGCAGGACACTATGAAATTTGGCCAGCCACAGCTGAATGCACTGATTTATGGTATTGCTATTTTGGCAATTGAATTTCACCCCAGAACAAAATATATCCTTTGCAGTATACTATGAAACGTGGCCAGCTACAGCTTAAACCACTGATTTATGGTATTGCTATTTTGGCAATTGAATTTAACCCCAGAACAAAATATACCCTGTTATGGACAGATTTAAACTAGGCCAGCAACATCTGGAACACCAGATTCAGGGTATTGCTATTTTGGCAATTGAATTTCACCCCAGAACAAAATATATGTTTTGGCGGACACTATTATAGTTGGCCAGGAGAGCTGAAACCACTGCTTTATGATATTGCTATATTGGCAAATGAATTTCACAACAGAACAAAATATATCCTTTGCAGGACACTATGAAACTTGGCCAGCCACAGCTAAAACCACAGATTTATGGTATTCCTATTTTGGCAATTGAATTTCACCCCAGAACTAAATATATGTTTTGGCGGACAATATTATACTTTGCCAGCCACAGCTGAAACCACTGATTTATGGTATTGCTATTTTGGCAATTGAATTTCACCCCAGAATAAAATATATCCTTTGCAGGACACTATGAAACTTGGCCAGCCACAGCTGAAACCACTGATTTATGGTATTGCTATTTTGGCAATTGAATTTCACCCCAGAACAAAATATATGTTTTGGCGGACACTATTATAGTTTGCCAGCCAGAGCTTAAATCACTGATTTATGGTATTGCTATTTTGGCAATTGAATTTCACCCCAGAACAAAATATATCCTTTGCAGGACATTATGAAATTTGGCCAGCCACAGCTGAACTCACTGATTTATGGTATTGCTATTTTGGCAATTGAATTTCACCCCAGAACAAAATATATCCTTGCAGGACACTATGAAACTTGGCCAGCCACAGCTGAAACCACGTATTTATGGTATTGCTATTTTGGCAATTGAATTTAACCCCAGAACAAAATATATGTTTTGGCGGACACTTTTATAGTTTGCCAGCCAGAGCTGAAACCACTGATTTATGGTATTGCTATTTTGGCGATTGAATTTCACCCCAGAACAAAATATATCCTTTGCAGGACACTAGGAAACTTGGCCAGCCACAGCTTAAACCACTGATTTGTGGAATTGCTATTTTGGCAATTGAATTTCACCCCAGAACAAAATATATGTTTTGGCAGACACTATTATAGTTTGCCAGCCAGAGCTGAACCCAATGATTTATGGTATTGCTATTTTGGCAATTGAATTTCACCCCAGAACAAAATATATCCTTTGCAGGACACTATGAAATTTGGCCAGCCATAGCTGAACGCACTGATTTATGGTATTGCTATTTTGGCAATTGAATTTCACCCCAGAACAAAATATATCCTTTGCATTTCACTATGAAACGTGGCCAGCTACAGCTTAAACCACTGATTTATGGTATTGCTATTTTGGCAATTGAATTTCACCCCAGAATAAAATATACCCTGTTACGGACAGATTTAAACTAGGCCAGCAACAGCTGGAACACCAGATTCAATGTATTGCTATTTTGACAATTAAATTTCACCCCAGTACAAAATATATCCTTTGAAGGACATTATGAAACTTGGCCAGGCACAGCTGAAACCACTGTTTTATGGTATTGCTATTTTGGCAATTGAATTTTACCCCAGAACAAAATATAGGTTTTGGCGGACACTATTATAGTTTGCCAGCCAGAGCTGAAACCACTGATTTATGGTATTTCTATTTTGGCAATTGAATTTCACCCCAGAACAAAATATATCCTTTGCAGGACACTATGAAACTTGGCCAGCCACAGCTGAAACCACCAATTTATGTTATTGCTATTTTGGCAATTGAATTTCACCCCAGAACAAAATATATGTTTTGGCGGACACTATTATAGTTTGCCAGCCAGAGCTAAAGCCACTGATTTATGGTATTGCTATTTTGGCAGTTGAATTTCACCCCAGAACAAAATATATCCTTTGCAGGACACTATGAAACTTGGCCAGCCACAGCTGAAACCACCGATTTATGTTATTGCTATTTTGGCAATTGAATTTCACCCCAGAACAAAATATATGTTTTGGCGGACACTATTATAGTTTGCCAGCCAGAGCTGAAACCACTGCTTTATGGTATTGCTATATTGGCAAATGAATTTCACCCCAGAACAAAATATATCCTTTGCAGGACACTATGAAACTTGGCCAGCCCCAGCTAAAACCACTGATTTATGGTATTGCTATTTTGGCAATTGAATTTCATCCCAGAACAAAATATATGTTTTGGTTGGCACTATTATAGTTTGCCAGCCAGAGCTGAAACCACTGATTTAAGGTATTGCTATTTTGGCAATTGAATTTCACCCCAGAACAAAATATATCCTTTGCAGAACACTATGAAATTTGGCCAGCCACAGCTGAACTCACAGATTTATGGTATTGCTATTTTGGCAATTGAATTTCACCCCAAAACAAAATATACCCTGTTACGGACAGATTTAAACTAGACCTGCAACAGCTGAAACACCAGATTCAGGGTATTGCTATTTTGGCAATTGAATTTCACCCCAGAACAAATATATCCTTTGCAGGACACTATGAAACTTGGCCAGCCACAGCTAAAACCACTGATTTATGTTATTGCTATTTTGGCAATTGAATTTCACCCCAGAACAAAATATATGTTTTGTTGGACACTTTTATAGTTTGCCAGCCAGAGCTGAAACCAACTGATTTATGGTATTGCTATTTTGGCAATTGAATTTCACCCCAGAACAAAATATATCCTTTGCAGTACACTATGAAACTTGGCCAGCCACAGCTGAAACCACTGATTTATGGTATTGCTATTTTGGCAATAAAATTTCACCGCAGAACAAAATATATGTTTTGGCGGACACTATTTCAGTTTTCCAGCTAGAGCTGAAACCACTGATTTATGGTATTGCTATTTTGGCAATTGAATGTCACCCCAGAACAAAATATATGTTTTGTCGGACACTATTATAGTTTGCCAGTAGTGTTGAGCGAACAGTTCGAGCATCGTTCGGGTTCGTACCGAATTTTGGGGTGTCCGGGACTCGAACCCTGACATTTTCAAAAAAGTTCTGGTTTGTGTCCGTTGTTCTTCGATTTCTTCCCGCTTTCTGAAGGGCTGCACAGCAGCCAATCAGCTAGCGTTTTGCTTCTTGCCCTAAGAAGCCCATCACAGCCATGCCTACTAATGGCATGGCTGTGATTGGCCAAGTGCAGCATGTGACCCAGCCTCTATTTAAGCTGGAGTCACGTAGCGCCGCACGTCACACTGCTCTGATTAGTGTAGGGAGATGACGCAGCTTCTGTCAGGGCGAGATTAGGCAGGTTAAAGTCAGCAACAGCACCTAATGAACGGATCGATCTATAGCTGAGAATCATTGAACTTCTGCTAGTTACTTGCTCACTGGTTTTTAGGCTGCACAGAGCGTTTTTCTGTAACTTATTTTCTGGGTTGATCGGCAGCCATTTTATGACTTGTGGTGCACCAGAAGAAGCTGCCACCAAGTCCATCAATCCATCAATGCTAGTTTTTTTTTTTTGCTATATCCTACATCAGGGGCTTGGCTGTGCTAATTGTCACCCCTTGAAACTCAGGATAGCAATTTCTATATTTTATTAAGGGGTTAAATACAATTGCCCAAATACCAATCCCCTAAATCTGGTGTTCCACCTTTGGCTAGACAAGTATAACACTGTCTGCTGTCTGGCAAAGGATAGATTATTTTCTGGGGTGAAATTAAATTGCCAAAATAGCAATACCATAAATCAGTGGTTTCAGCTGTGGCTGGCAAAATAGAGTAGTGTCTGCCAAAACATATATTTTGTTCTGGGGTGAAATTAATCTTGCAAAATAGCAATACCCTGATTCTGGTGTCCCAGCAGTTGCAGGCCGGATTTCATAGTGTTCGCTAAAACATATATTTTGTTCTGGGGTGAAATTAATCTGGCAAAATAGCAATACCCTGAATCTGGTGTCCCAGCAGTTGCAGGCCAGATTTCATAGTGTCTGCTGAAACATATATTTTGTTCTGGGGTGAAATTAATCTGGCAAAATAGAAATACCCTGAATCTGGTGTCCCAGCAGTTGCAGGCCAGATTTCATATTGTCTGCTGAAACACATATTTTGTTCTGGGGTGAAATTAATTTTGCAAAATAGCAATACCCTGAATCTGGTGTCCCAGCAGTTGCAGGCCAGATTTCATAGTGTCCGCTAAAACATATATTTTGTTCTGGGGTGAAATTAATCTGGCAAAATAGCAATACCCTGAATCTGGTGTCCCAGCAGTTGCAGGCCAGATTTCATAGTGTCTGCTAAAACACATATTTTGTTCTGGGGTGAAATTAATCTGGCAAAATAGCAATACCCTGAATCTGGTGTCCCAGCAGTTGCAGGCCAGATTTCATAGTGTCCGCTAAAACATATATTTTGTTCTGGGGTGAAATTCAATTCCTAAAATAGCAATACCATAAATCAGTGGTTTCAGCTGTGGCTGGCAAAATAGAATAGTGTCCGCCAAAACATATATTTCGTTCTGGGGTGAAATTAATCTAGCAAAATAGCAATACCCTGATTCTGGTGTCCCAGCAGTTGCAGGCCAGATTTCATAGTGTCTGCTGAAACATATATTTTGTTCTGGGTGAAATTAATCTGGCAAAATAGCAATACTCTGAATCTGGTGTCCCAGCAGCTGCAGGCCAGATTTCATAATGTCTGCCAAAACACATATTTTGTTCTGGGGTGAAATTAATTTTGCAAAATAGCAATACCCTGAATCTGGTGTCCCAGCAGTTGCAAGCCAGATTTCATAGTGTCCGTCAAAACATATATTTTGTTCTGGGGTGACATTCAATTGCCAAAATAGCAATACCCTGATTCTGGTGTCCCAGCAGCTGCAGGCCAGATTTCATAGTGTCTGCCAAAACAAATATTTTGTTCTGGGGTGAAATTAATTTAGCAAAATAGCAATATCCTGATTCTGGTGTCCCAGCAGTTGCAGGCCAGATTTCATAGTGTCTGCTAAAACATATATTTTGTTCTGGGGTGAAATTAATCTGGCAAAATAGCAATACCCTGATTCTGGTGTCCCAGCAGCTGCAGGCCAGATTTCATAGTGTCTGCCAAAACACATATTTTGTTCTGGGGTGAAATTAATTTGGCAAAATAGCAATACCCTGATTCTGGTGTCCCAGCAGTTGCAAGCCAGATTTCATAGTGTCCGTCAAAACATATATTTTGTTCTGGGGTGACATTCAATTGCCAAAATAGCAATACCCTGATTCTGGTGTCCCAGCAGCTGCAGGCCAGATTTCATAGTGTCTGCCAAAACATATATTTTGTTCTGGGGTGAAATTAATTTAGCAAAATAGCAATACCCTGATTCTGGTGTCCCAGCAGTTGCAGGCCAGATTTCATAGTGTCTGCTAAAACATATATTTTGTTCTGGGGTGAAATTAATCTGGCAAAATAGCAATACCCTGATTCTGGTGTCCCAGCAGTTGCAGGCCAGATTTCATAGTGTCTGCCAAAACAAATATTTTGTTCTGGGGTGAAATTAATTTAGCAAAATAGCAATATCCTGATTCTGGTGTCCCAGCAGTTGCAGGCCAGATTTCATAGTGTCTGCTAAAACATATATTTTGTTCTGGGGTGAAATTAATCTGGCAAAATAGCAATACCCTGAATCTGGTGTCCCAGCAGTTGCAGGCCAGATTTCATAGTGTCTGCCAAAACATATATTTTGTTCTGGGGTGAAATTAATCTGGCAAAATAGCAATACCCTGAATCTGGTGTCCCAGCAGTTGCAGGCCAGATTTCATAGTGTCTGCCAAAACACATATTTTGTTCTGGGGTGAAATTAATTTTGCAAAATAGCAATACCCTGATTCTGGTGTCCCAGCAGTTGCAGGCCAGATTTCATAGTGTCTGCTAAAACATATATTTTGTTCTGGGGTGAAATTAATCTGGCAAAATAGCAATACCCTGATTCTGGTGTCCCAGCAGTTGCAGGCCAGATTTCATAGTGTCTGCCAAAACAAATATTTTGTTCTGGGGTGAAATTAATTTAGCAAAATAGCAATATCCTGATTCTGGTGTCCCAGCAGTTGCAGGCCAGATTTCATAGTGTCTGCTAAAACATATATTTTGTTCTGGGGTGAAATTAATCTGGCAAAATAGCAATACCCTGATTCTGGTGTCCCAGCAGTTGCAGGCCAGATTTCATAGTGTCTGCCAAAACAAATATTTTGTTCTGGGGTGAAATTAATTTAGCAAAATAGCAATATCCTGATTCTGGTGTCCCAGCAGTTGCAGGCCAGATTTCATAGTGTCTGCCAAAACACATATTTTGTTCTGGGGTGAAATTAATTTTGCAAAATAGCAATACCCTGATTCTGGTGTCCCAGCAGTTGCAGGCCAGATTTCATAGTGTCCGCCAAAACATATATTTTGTTCTGGGGTGAAATTCAATTGCCAAAATAGCAATACCCTGATTCTGGTGTCCCAGCAGCTGCAGGCCAGATTTCATAGTGTCTGCCAAAACACATATTTTGTTCTGGGGTGAAATTAATTTTGCAAAATAGCAATACCCTGATTCTGGTGTCCCAGCAGTTGCAGGCAAGATTTCATAGTGTCTGCTAAAACATATATTTTGTTCTGGGGTGAAATTAATTTAGCAAAATAGCAATATCCTGATTCTGGTGTCCCAGCAGTTGCAGGCCAGATTTCATAGTGTCTGCTAAAACATATATTTTGTTCTGGGGTGAAATTAATCTGGCAAAATAGCAATACCCTGATTCTGGTGTCCCAGCAGTTGCAGGCCAGATTTCATAGTGTCTGCCAAAACAAATATTTTGTTCTGGGGTGAAATTAATTTGGCAAAATAGCAATACCCTGATTCTGGTGTCCCAGCAGCTGCAGGCCAGATTTCATAGTGTCTGCCAAAACACATATTTTGTTCTGGGGTGAAATTAATTTTGCAAAATAGCAATACCCTGATTCTGGTGTCCCAGCAGTTGCAGGCCAGATTTCATAGTGTCCGTCAAAACATATATTTTGTTCTGGGGTGAAATTCAATTTGCCAAAATAGCAATACCCTGATTCTGGTGTCCCAGCAGTTGCAGGCCAGATTTCATAGTGTCTGCCAAAACATATATTTTGTTCTGGGGTGAAATTAATTTAGCAAAATAGCAATACCCTGATTCTGGTGTCCCAGCAGTTGCAGGCCAGATTTCATAGTGTCTGCTAAAACATATATTTTGTTCTGGGGTGAAATTAATCTGGCAAAATAGCAATACCCTGATTCTGGTGTCCCAGCAGTTGCAGGCCAGATTTCATAGTGTCTGCCAAAACAAATATTTTGTTCTGGGGTGAAATTAATTTAGCAAAATAGCAATATCCTGATTCTGGTGTCCCAGCAGCTGCAGGCCAGATTTCATAGTGTCTGCCAAAACACATATTTTGTTCTGGGGTGAAATTAATCTGGCAAAATAGCAATACCCTGATTCTGGTGTCCCAGCAGTTGCAGGCCAGATTTCATAGTGTCCGCCAAAACAAATATTTTGTTCTGGGGTGAAATTAATTTAGCAAAATAGCAATATCCTGATTCTGGTGTCCCAGCAGCTGCAGGCCAGATTTCATAGTGTCTGCCAAAACACATATTTTGTTCTGGGGTGAAATTTATTTTGCAAAATAGCAATACCCTGATTCTGGTGTCCCAGCAATTGCAAGCCAGATTTCATAGTGTCCGTCAAAACATATATTTTGTTCTGGGGTGACATTCAATTGCCAAAATAGCAATACCCTGATTCTGGTGTCCCAGCAGTTGCAGGCCAGATTTCATAGTGTCTGCCAAAACATATATTTTGTTCTGGGGTGAAATTAATTTAGCAAAATAGCAATACCCTGATTCTGGTGTCCCAGCAGTTGCAGGCCAGATTTCATAGTGTCTGCTAAAACATATATTTTGTTCTGGGGTGAAATTAATCTGGCAAAATAGCAATACCCTGATTCTGGTGTCCCAGCAGTTGCAGGCCAGATTTCATAGTGTCTGCCAAAACAAATATTTTGTTCTGGGGTGAAATTAATTTAGCAAAATAGCAATATCCTGATTCTGGTGTCCCAGCAGTTGCAGGCCAGATTTCATAGTGTCTGCTAAAACATATATTTTGTTCTGTGGTGAAATTAATCTGGCAAAATAGCAATACCCTGAATCTGGTGTCCAAGCAGTTGCAGGCCAGATTTCATAGTGTCTGCCAAAACATATATTTTGTTCTGGGGTGAAATTAATCTGGCAAAATAGCAATACCCTGAATCTGGTGTCCCAGCAGTTGCAGGCCAGATTTCATAGTGTCTGCCAAAACAAATATTTTGTTCTGGGGTGAAATTAATTTAGCAAAATAGCAATATCCTGATTCTAGTGTCCCAGCAGTTGCAGGCCAGATTTCATAGTGTCTGCTAAAACATATATTTTGTTCTGGGGTGAAATTAATCTGGCAAAATAGCAATACCCTGATTCTGGTGTCCCAGCAGCTGCAGGCCAGATTTCATAGTGTCTGCCAAAACACATATTTTGTTCTGGGGTGAAATTAATTTTGCAAAATAGCAATACCCTGATTCTGGTGTCCCAGCAATTGCAAGCCAGATTTCATAGTGTCCGTCAAAACATATATTTTGTTCTGGGGTGACATTCAATTGCCAAAATAGCAATACCCTGATTCTGGTGTCCCAGCAGTTGCAGGCCAGATTTCATAGTGTCTGCTAAAACATATATTTTGTTCTGGGGTGAAATTAATCTGGCAAAATAGCAATACCCTGATTCTGGTGTCCCAGCAGTTGCAGGCCAGATTTCATAGTGTCTGCCAAAACATATATTTTGTTCTGGGGTGAAATTAATTTAGCAAAATAGCAATATCCTGATTCTGGTGTCCCAGCAGTTGCAGGCCAGATTTCATAGTGTCTGCTAAAACATATATTTTGTTCTGGGGTGAAATTAATCTGGCAAAATAGCAATACCCTGATTCTGGTGTCCCAGCAGTTGCAGGCCAGATTTCATAGTGTCTGCCAAAACAAATATTTTGTTCTGGGGTGAAATTAATTTAGCAAAATAGCAATATCCTGATTCTGGTGTCCCAGCAGTTGCAGGCCAGATTTCATAGTGTCTGCTAAAACATATATTTTGTTCTGGGGTGAAATTAATCTGGCAAAATAGCAATACCCTGAATCTGGTGTCCAAGCAGTTGCAGGCCAGATTTCATAGTGTCTGCCAAAACATATATTTTGTTCTGGGGTGAAATTAATCTGGCAAAATAGCAATACCCTGAATCTGGTGTCCCAGCAGTTGCAGGCCAGATTTCATAGTGTCTGCCAAAACACATATTTTGTTCTGGGGTGAAATTAATTTTGCAAAATAGCAATACCCTGAATCTGGTGTCCCAGCTGTTGCAGGCCAAGTGTAAATCTGTCCATATAAGGATTCCTTTCATCTAGGGCCTAAATACTAGCCATAAAAGAGATATTCCCCTAAATCAGTGGTTACTGCTGTGCCTGGATTAGTGTAATACGCAACATAAACAAATAGGCAGATAGTGTTAGGTGCCTTTAAAAAAAAAAGGCCTAAATTTGAAATCAATACATTGGGCCAAATATTTATTTCCTTGGTGCTTGATGAACGGTAACAATGAGGAAAACATCTAGTAAGGGGCGGACGCGGTCGTGGTGGTGTTAGTGTACCCTCTGGTGCTGGGAGAGGATGTGGCCTTTCTGCCACAGCCACACGTCCTAGGGAACCAACTACCTCAGGTTCCAATACCCGCCAGAATTTACAGCGATATTTGGTGGGGCCCAATGCCGTTCTAAGGATGGTAAGGCCTGAGCAGGTACAGGCGCTAGTCAATTGGGTGGCCGACAGTGGATCCAGCATGTTCACAACATTATCTCCCACCCAGTCTTCTGCAGAAAGCACACAGGTGGCGCCTGAAAACCAAGCCCATCAGTCTGTCACATCACCCCCATGCATATCAGGGAAACTGTCAGAGCCATAAGTTATGCAGCAGTCTCTTATGCTGTTTGAAGACTCTGCTGGCAGGGTTTCCCAAGGAAATCCACCTAGCACTTCCCCAGTGGTGGAAGACATAGAATGCACTGATGCACAACCACTGATGTTTCCTGATGATGAGGACATGGGAATACCACCTCATCAGAGTCCGCACGTCTCTGATGATGACGAAACACAGGTGCCAACTGCTGCGTCTTTCTGCAGTGTGCAGACCGAACAGGAGGTAAGGGAGGAAGACTGTGTGGAAGACGATGCAGGGGACGATGAGGTCCTAGACCCCACATGGAATAAAGGTCGTGCCACTGACTTTCATAGTTCAGAGGAAGAGGCAGTGGTCAGACCGAGCCAACAGCGTAGCAAAAGAGGGAGCAGGGGGCAAAAGCACACCAGCGGCCGCCAAGAGAGTTCGCCTGCTACTGGCCACCGCCACCAGGGACCAAGCACCCCAAAGGCAGCTTCAAGGAGTTCCCTGGCATGGCACTTCTTTAAACAATGTGCTGACGACAAGACCCGAGTGGTTTGCACGCTGTTCCATCAGATCCTGAAGCGAGGCATTAACGTTCTGAACCTTAGCACAACCTGCATGACCAGGCATCTACATGCAAAGCATGAACAGCAGTGGAGTAAACACCTTAAAAGCAAGGAACTCACTCTGGCTCCCCCTGCTCCCTCTTCTGCTGCTGCCTCGGCCTCTTCCTCCGCCTCTGGAGGAATGTTGGCACCTGCCACCCACCAAACAGAGGATGGGCCACCGACAACACCACCTGCGTCACCATCTCCACCATGTCACACGGCAGCGTTCAGCTCTCCATCTCACAAACCTTGGAGAGAAAGCGTAAATTCCCACCTAGCCACCCTCGAGCCCTGGGCCTGAATGCCAGCATTTCTAAACTACTGGCCTTTGAAATGCTGTCATTCAGGCTGGTGGACACAGACAGCTTCAAATAGATGATGTCCATGGCTGTCCCACAGTATGTTGTTCCCAGCCGCCACTACTTCTCCAAGACAGCCGTGCCTTCCCTGCACAACCAAGTATCCGATAAAATCAAGTGTGCACTGCGCAACGCCATCTGTGGCAAGGTCCACCTAACCACAGATACGTGGACCAGTAAGCACGGCCAGGGACGCTATATCTCCCTAACTGCACACTGGGTAAATGTAGTTGCGGCTGGGCCGCAGGCGGAGAGTTCCTTGGCGCACGTCCTTCCGCCGCAAAGGAACGCAGGGCATCATTCTTTGCCTCCTGTAGCCTCCTCCTCCTACTCGGCTTCCTCCTCCTCTGCTTCCACCAGCTCATCCAGTCTGTCACACACCTTCACCACCAACTTCAGCACAGCCCAGGGAAAACGTCAGCAGGCCATTCTGAAACTCATATGTTTGGGGGACAGGCCCCACACCGCGCAGGAGTTGTGGCGGGGTATTGAACAACAGACCGACGAGTGGTTTCTGCCGGTGGGCCTTAAGCCCGACCTGGTGGTGTGCGATAATGGGCGAAATCTCATCGCAGCTCTGGGACTAGCCGGTTTGACGCACATCCCTTGCCTGGCACATGTGCTGAATTTGGTGGTGCAGAAGTTCATTCACAACTACCCCAACATGTCAGAGCTGCTGCATAAAGTGAGGGCCGTCTGTGCTCGCTTCCGGCGTTCACATCCTGCCGCTGCTCGCCTGTCTGCGCTACAGCGGAACTTCGGCCTTCCCGCTCACCGCCTCATACGCAACGTGCCCACCAGGTGGAACTCCACCTTGCACATGCTGGAGAGACTGTGCGAGCAGCAGCAGGCCTTAGTGGAGTTTCAGTTGCAGCACGCACGTGTCAGTCGCACTGCGGAACAGCACCACTTCACCACCAGTGATTGGGCCTCCATGCGAGACCTGTGTGCCCTGTTGCGCTGATTCGAGTACTCCACCAACATCGCCAATGGCGATGACACCGTTATCAGCGTTACAATACCACTTCTATGTCTCCTTGAGAAAACGCTTAGGGCAATGATGGTAGAGGAGGTGGCCCAGGAGGAGGAGGAGGAGGATGAGGGGTCATTTTTAGCACTTTCAGGCCAGTCTGTTAGAAGTGGCTCAGAGGGAGGTTTTTTGCAACAGCAGAGGCCAGGTACAAATGTGACCAGCCAGGGCCCACTACTGGAGGACGAGGAGGATGAGGAGGAGGTGGAGGAGGATGAGGATGTAGCAGGTTCACAGCGGGGTGGCACCCGACACAGCTCAGGCCCATCACTGGTGCGTGGCTGGGGGGATACGGAGGATGAGGACGATACGCCTCCCACAGAGGACAGCTTGTCCTTACCTCTGGGGAGCCTGGCACACATGAGCGACTACATGCTAAAGTATCTGCGCAATGACAGCAGAGTTGCCCACATTTTAACGTGTGCGGACTACTGGGTTGCCACACTGCAGGATCCCCAGTACAAAGACAATGTGCCCACCTTAATTCCTTCACTGGAGCGTGATAGGAAGATGCGCGAGTACAAGCGCACGCTGGTAGAGGCGCTCCTGAGAGCATTCCTAAATGTCACAGGGGAACAGGTGGAAGCCTAAGGCGAAGGCAGAGGAGTAGCAAGAGGTCGCCAACGCAGCTATGTCACGGCCAGCTCCTCTGAGGGCAGGGTTAGCATGGCAGAAATGTGGAAAAGTTTTGTCTCCACGCCACAGCTAACTGCACCACCACCTGATACGGAACGTGTTAGCAGGAGGCAGCATTTCACTAACATGGTTGAACAGTACGTCTGCACACCCCTCCACGTACTGACTGATGGTTCGGCCCCATTCAACTTCTGGGTCTCCAAATTGGCCACTTGGCCAGAGTTAGCATTTTATGCCTTGGAGGTGCTGGCCTGCCCGGCGGCCAGTGTTTTGTCTGAACGTGTATTCAGCACGGCAGGGGGCGTCATTACTGACAAACGCAGCCACCTGTCCACAGCCAACGTGGACAAGCTGACGTTCATAAAAATGAAACAGGCATGGATCCCAAAGGACCTGTGGCTCCCTTGTGCAGAATAGACATTTATAACTGCCTCCCCCTCAACCATGTACTCTTGTACTCCGGGGCACTTCTTTATTGAATCCTCATTTTTTTAACTTTACCATGATCTTGCAGTGCAACCCAAAGTTGAATGAACCTCTCCTCTGTCTGGGTGGTGGGGCCGAAATAACCGAGAGTGGCCTTCTCCGGTGGTGGTTGATATGACGCATGATTCCTTGCTGTTGGACCTCTCTTCCTCTGACTGGGTGCTGGGCCTAAATAACTGAAAATGGCCTTCTCCAGTGGTGGGTGATATGACGCATGATTCCTTGCTGTGGGACCTCTCTCCTCTGTCTGGGTGCTGCGCCAAAGTAACTGAAAGTGGCCTTCTCCAGGGGTGGATTATATGACGCATGGTTCCTTGCTGTGGGACCTCTCTCCTCTGTCTGGGTGCTGGGCCGAAATAACTGAGAGTGGCCTTCTCCAGTGGTGGGTGATATGACGCATGATTCCTTGCTGTGGGACCTCTCTCCTCTGACTGGGTGCTGGGGCCTAAATAACTGAAAATGGCCTTTTCCAGTGGTGGGTGATAAGACGCATGATTCCTTGCTGTGGGACCTCTCTCCTATGTCTGGGTGCTGGGCCGAAATAACTGAAAGTGGCCTTCTCCAGTGGTGGGTGATATGACGCATGATTCCTTGCTGTTGAACCTGTATCCTCGGTCTGGGTGCTGGGCCGAAATAACTGAAAGTGGCCTTCTCCAGTGGTGGGTGATATGACGCATGATTCCTTGTTGTGGGACCTGTATCCTCTGTCTGGGTGCTGGGCTGATATAACTGTGAGTGGCCTTCTCCGGTGGTGGTTGATATGACGCATGATTCCTTGCTGTGGGACCTCTCTCCTATGTCTGGGTGCTGGGCCGAAATAACTGAAAGTGGCCTTCTCCAGTGGTGGGTGATATGACGCATGATTCCTTGCTGTTGAATCTGTATCCTCGGTCTGGGTGCTGGGCCGAAATAACTGAAAGTGGCCTTCTCCAGTGGTGGGTGATATGACGCATGATTCCTTGCTGTGGGACCTCTCTCCTCTGTCTGGGTGCTGGGCCAAAATAACTGAGAGTGGCCTTCTCCGGTGGTGGTTGATATGACACATGATTCCTTGCTGTGGGACTTCTCTCCTCTGTCTGGGTGCTGGGCCAAAATAACTGAGAGTGGCCTTCTCCGGTGGTGGTTGATATGACACATGATTCCTTGCTGTGGGACTTCTCTCCTCTGTCTGGGTGCTGGGGCCGAAATAACTGAAAGTGGCTTTCTCCAGTGTTGATTGATATGACACATGATTCCTTGCAGTGGGACCTTTCTCCAATTGATATTGGTAAAATTTTATTTATTTATTTTATTTTAATTAATTTTCTTATCCACATTTGTTTGCAGGGGATTTACCTACATTTTGCTGCCTTTGGCAGCCCTATAGCCCGTTCCTGGACTATTTTACAGCCTTTTTAGTGCCTAAAAGTTCGGGTCCCCATTGACTTCAATGGGGTTCGGGTTCGGGATAAAGTTCGGGTCGAGTTCGGATCCCGAACCCGAACATTTTCGGGAAGTTCGGCCGAACTTCTCGAACCCGAACATCCAGGTGTTCGCTCATCTCTATTTGCCAGCCAGAGCTGAAACCACCGATTTATGATATTGCTATTTTGGCAATTGAATTTCACCCCAGAACAAAATATATCCTTTGCAGGACACTATGAAATTTGGCCAGCCACAGCTGAAACCACAGATTTATGGTATTGCTATTTTGGCAATTGAATTTCACCCCAGAACAAAATATATGTATTGGCGGACACTATTATAATTTGCCAGCCAGAGCTGAAGCGACTGATTTATGGTATTGCTATTTTGGCAATTGAATTTCACCCCAGAACAAAATATATCGTTTGCAGGACACTATGAAACTTGGCCAGCCACAGCTGAAACCACTGATTTATGGTATTGCTATTTTGGCAATTGAATTTCACCCCAGAACAAAATGTATGTTTTGGCGGACACTATTATAGTTTGCCAGCCAGAGCTGAAACCACTGATTTATGGTATTGCTATTTTGGCAATTGAATTTCACCCCAGAACAAAATATATCCATTGCAGGACACTAAGAAACTTGGCCAGCCACAGCTAAAACCACTGATTTATGGTATTGCTATTTTGGCAATTGAATTTCACCCCAGAACAAAATATATGTTTTGGCGGACACTATTATAGTTTGCCAGCCAGAGCTGAAACCACTGATTTATGGTATTGCTATTTTGGCAATTGAATTTCCCCCCAGAACAAAATATATCCTTTGAAGGACTCTATGAAACTTGGCCAGCCACAGCTGAAACCACTGATTTATGGTATTGTTATTTTGGCAATTGAATTTTACCCCAGAACAAAATATATCCTTTGCAGGACACTATGAAACTTGGCCAGCCACAGCTGAAACCACAGATTTATGGTATTGCTATTTTGGCAATTGAATTTCACCCCAGAACAAAATATATGTTTTGGCGGACACTATTATAGTTTTCCAGCCAGTGCTGGGACACTAGATTTAGGGGATTGCTATTTTGGCAGTTTAAATCCACCCCAGAACAAAATATATGTTTTGGCGGACACTATTATAGTTTGCCAGCCACAGCTGAAACCACTGATTTATGATATTTCTATTTTTGCAATTTAATTTCACCCCAGAACAAAATATACCCTGTTACAGACAGATTTAAACTAGGCCTGTAACAGCTGGAACACCAGATTCAGGGTATTGCTATTTTGGCAATTGAATTTCACCCCAGAACCAAATATATGATTTGCAGGACACTATTATAGTTTGCCAGCCAGAGCTGAAACCACTAATTTATGATATTGCTATTTTGGCAATTGAATTTCACCCCAGAACAAAATATATCCTTTGCAGGACATTATGAACTTGGCCAGCCACAGCTGAAACCACTTATTTATGGTATTGCTATTTTGGCAATTGAATTTCACCCCAGAACAAAATATATGTTTTGGCGGACACTATTATAGTTTGCCAGCCAGAGCTGAAGCGACTTATTTATGGTATTGCTATTTTGGCAATTGAATTTCACCCCAGAACAAAATATATCCTTTACAGGACACTATGAAACTTGGCCAGCCACAGCTGAAACCACTGATTTATGGTATTGCTATTTTGGCAATTGAATTTCACCCCAGAACAAAATGTATGTTTTGGCGGACACTATTATAGTTTGCCAGCCAGAGCTGAAACCACTGATTTATGATAATGGTATTTTGGCAATTGCATTTCACCCCAGAACAAAATATATGTTTTGGCGGACACTAATATAGTTTGCCAGCCAGAGCTGAAACCACTGATTTATGGTATTGCTTTTTTGGCAATTGAATTTCACCCCAGAACAAAATATATCCTTTGAAGGACTCAATGAAACTTGGCCAGCCACAGCTGAAACCACTGATTTATGGTATTGCTATTTTGGCAATTGAATTTCACCCCAGAACAAAATATATGTTTTGGTGGACACTATTATAGTTTTCCAGCCAGTGCTGGGACACCAGATTTAGGGGATTGCTATTTTGGCAGTTGAAATTCACCCCAGAACAACATATATGTTTTGGCGGACACTATTATAGTTTGCCAGCCACAGCTGAATCCACTGATTTATGATATTTCTATTTTGGCAATTTAATTTCACCCCAGAACAAAATATACCCTGTTACATACAGATTTAAACTAGGCCTGTAACAGCTGGAACACCAGATTCAGGGTATTGCTATTTTGGCAATTGAATTTCACCCCAGAATCAAATATATGATTTGCAGGACACTATGAATCTCGGCCAGCCAGAGCTGAATCAAACTGATTTATGGTATTGCTATTTTGGCAATTGAATTTCACCCCAGAACAAAATATATGTTTTCGCGGACACTATTATAGTTTGCCAGCCAGTGCTGGGACACCAGATTTAGGGGATTGCTATTTTGGCAATTGAATTTCACCCCAGAACAAAATATATTCTTTGCAGGACACTATGAAACTTGGCCAGCCACAGCTGAAACCACTGATTTATGGTATTGCTATTTTGGCAATTGAATTTCACCCCAGAACAAAATATATGTTTTGGCGGACACTATTATGGTTTGCTAGCCAGTGCTGGGACACCAGATTTAAGGGATTGCTATTTTGACAAATGAATTTCACCACAGAAAATAATCTATCCTTTGTCAAACAGCAGACAGTATTATACTTGACTAGCCAAAGCTGGAACACCAGATTTAGGGGATTGGTATTTTATCAATTGTATTTAACCCCCTAATAAAATATATGTTTGGATATGTGTGGATGTTTTCCTCAGGCTTCCAATATCCGCATGCACTAGTTGGTCTTGGAAATTCATATTACGTTTGTTACACACTAAAGGTGGATTTTGAAGTTCTTTTACCAAGGGGTATGAACGGGCCAAATTATGCCAGTGCTTGCCGATAATGGAATCAAGACACTGATTGATAGGGTGATATTTATGTACAAATGCTATGCGCTCCTGATTAGATTCCTTTTTCTTTTTAGTCTGAATATGTGTAATTGTCCTGGCCTCCTCTAATAGCTTTTTGGGATATTATCTCTGGATAAATCTGGATGTCATTTCATCCAGTCTTTTCTGCTGGATCTCAGGTTCCATCACCAGTCTTGTGACTCGCATAAATTGCGATTTTGGTATTGCCCGTTTAGTGGCTGGGGGATGTGAGCTGTCATAGTGGAGAAGACTATTCCTATCACTAGTTTTCCTGTACATATCTGTGTAGAGGAAATCTCTCTCATGTTTCTTCACCATTGTATCTAAAAAGGCCACTGAGTCCTGGCTATAAGTACAGGTAAATTTCAGTTCCTCCCATACATTATTAAGATGTTCTATAAAATGGAGGAGGGATTCGAGTGTCACATGTGTGAATAAAGGCACTGCAGTTTTTTCATAAGAAGAGTGCTGCGCAAATTTTTCATGGATATATATATATATATATATATATTTTTTTTAACTTTTTTTTTAGGTCCCTAAGTGGACCACAACATGTAATTATCAGATTTTCTCCACTATCCTATACAGAAATCGCTATATTACAATTCAATTATGCAACCTGCTGGTTTGAATTGTAATATTGAATAGAGATGAGCGAATTGAAGCTGACAAAGTGGAATTCGTTTAAAATTTCAGGAAAAATAAAATAAAAATTCGCCCTTCGTGGTAATGAATAGCAATTTTCCTAAAATGGCGGTTACATGTGAGAGGACCGAGGACATGGGGCAAGGAACTTGGGGAAGGCGGGATCACCCATATTGACATGCCTGCATGCAGCCAATCAGCAGCCAGCCAGCCCTATGATGTCCTAGCCCTATAAATATGGCGGCCATCTAACAGTCAGACATTTTCCAGCATTCAGAGTGCAGGGACAGACGTGTAAATGCACTAGAGTCTGCAAGTGGAAAAACGATTGTGGAAAAAAAAAAAAAAAAAGCTGAAAACACTATTTATAAGTGCAGGAAAAGAATAGGGAGTAATCATTTCACAGCATCTTAGTGCAGGGAGAGACATCAGAAGGCGCTAGGGACATTGATAGGAAAGTGATTTACAAGTGCAGGGAAAGATTATTTAGGGATCCAAATAGTCATTAGACAGCTCTGACATTCCAGCTTTTTGTTATTGGGCTGCAAGTGTTATGTTGAAAAGCCTTTAGAGGATTATATCTTAGTATCTTATTCAGTACTACAAGAACAAGATATACGCTATTTAACTTCATCAGTTATTTCTGGTGAAAGCGTATAGTGGCCTATTTCAGTCCAACAAGAAAAATATATTCTCAGGTCACTTCTCATATTCTCAGGTCACTTCTGCAGTTATTTCTGTTGAAAGAGTATAGTGGCCTATTCCAGTCCAACAAGAAAAATATACTCTCAGGTCACTTCTGCAGTTATTTCTATTGAAAGAGTATAGTGGCCTATTCCAGTCCAACAAGAAAAATATACTCTCAGGTCCCTTCTGCAGTTATTTCTGGTGAAAGCGCATAGGGGGCATCTGGTAAATGCAACTCCTAAATTCACTCCTGCACTTATATCTGCAAAAACTTTAGGGACATATTTCAGTAGAAAAAGAAATATACATTTGCCATTCGCTGCTGCACTTACATCTTAAAAATCCTTTATTGACGTATATCAGTAGAAAAATAAAAATATATTTAGCGTTCACTGTTGCAGTTATATTTGGTAAAACTTGTAGTGGCGTATTTCTTTAGAAAAATATATATATATTCAGGGTTCAGTGCTGCAGTTATATGTGGGTAAGTCCTTTTTGCGGTATGTACTGAATTACGTTGTGGTGATATTTTGTATTTACGTTTCACACTCTGCGTGGACTGCCTACGTGACGACGTTCATAAGAGCGGCGCACCAATACAGGTGAATACACTATGCTCTAACCTTGCACAAAAAGGCAAACTAATTCACATCAGCCCGCATCTATCTCTGGTATTGCTTACTGGACACTACAAGGACTTTTCTACAGCACAGAAACTGCACGAGGACCGCACGAGGACGCCGTTGTTTTTTTGAAACTGACAGCCTATATCCCTCTGTTGAGAAGCCTTTAGGTGTGTATATACATGGGAAAAGAAAAATATACTCAGTGTTCACTGTTCCAGTTATATGTGGTAAAGCCTTTAGTGGCATATATCAGTAGAAAAAGAAAAAGATATTCGGCGTTCAGCGCTTCAGTTATATGCGGTAAAATCTTTTTTGAATTATTTTGGTGGAAAAAAATGTAATCAGCGCAGCAGTTATATGTTACACAGAGCAAATGGCAGCTGAGCTTGGCTTAGGCTAGCAAGTTTTGAGCCTGCACCCACAGTAGTAGCAGCATCACCAGTACCTGAGCTAATCATAACAGAAACAGACCTGGCCCTGGCAGGATTTTGTGAGATTCTGTGCCTACAGTATGTTGCCTCTGTTGTTTATTGCCACCACCATGGCTAAATGTGTCATTACTCCTATCACCAAGACAACTAATAAATCAGGTCTCCTGCCTCCACCTGAAGCTCCTCAGCATAGCAATGCTCACTGTGCACACAAAACTTATCAACAGGGAGACTATCTGGAGGAGTTTGTGATGAAGTTGTATTGCCTTTTCTTAGGAAAAAAAGAAGGTGCCCCAGTAGGATGGGGCAGTGATGACAGAGAGTATGAAACTTTAAAGCCTTCTTTGGCGGTTAGGAGTGATGGTGTGACCCCTAGCTTCAAGGTATGGTGTCAAACTCAGAGGTGACCTCCACATTGTCCTGCTGTGACTGAGTAGAGGAGTGGGCCATCAAATCCACAATCTCATCCTCCTTGTTCTCAATAATAATGTTGCATCTTTTGGAAGCCAGAGAGAATTGTGGCCTATGCCTAATACCAATACTGGCTGGATGGCTGATGCTGCTACAGCTGCTGCCCACATTATTTTATTTAAAGACAGAGATGCTATACCATTTTTTTTGCCCTATAAGACGCACTCCCCCCTTCCCCCCTAAAACAGGGGGGGGAAAGCTAGTGCGTCTTATGGGGTGAATACAGTGGAAAAAAAATGTCCGGCGCTTTACTTCTGGTATCTTGTGCGCTCTGCGCTGTGCGCTGATGACAGGAACGGCCGGCTGCGCTGCTGGTTCGGGTGCTAGCGGCCGCACTGGTGTAGCTGGAAGGAGAGTATCGGCCCCTCCTGCCGATGGTTAAATGCAGGGGCCTGTCACCTTTGCTGGTGATCCGGACGCGCGGGTGATAGGAACCAATATGTGTGAGGAGGATAGGATGGGAGCGCAGGAGCAGGCACACACGAGGGGTGGAGCAGGCTTCTCTGTCACACATGTCTGCTCCGCCTCTCACTCGTCACATGTGCCTGCTCCTGAGTACTGTACGTGTGCTGCGCCCTCAGAGCTGCCAGAAAGTGATCCAGGTACAAAGTGACACCAATGATAATAAAGTGCCCCCCAACTAAGCTACCCCACTCATAATAAAGTGCCCCCCCAACAAAGCTACCCCACTCGTAATAAAGTGACCCCCCCAACAAAGTGAACCCACTCCTAATAAAATGACCCCACCAACTAAATGACCCCACTCCTAAAAAAAGCGATCCCACTCCTAATAAAGTAACCCCACTCCTAATAAAGTGTCACTGGATCCCCTATCTTCCCAATAAGTGTGTCAGCAGCAGATTACCCCCTTAAATGTGTCAGCAGCAGATCTCCCCCATAACATTGTGTCAGCAGCAGATCTCCCCCATAACAGTGTGTCAGCAGATCTCCCCCATAACAGTGTGTCAGCAGCAGATCTCCCCCATAACATTGTGTCAGCAGCAGATTACCCCCTTAAATGTGTCAGCAGCAGATCTCCCCATAACATTTTGTCAGCAGCAGATCTCCCCCATAACAGTGTTCAACAGCAGATCTCCCCCATAACATTGTGTCAGCAGCAGATCTCCCCATAACAGTGTGTCAGCAGCAGATCTCCCCCATAACAGTGTGTTAGCAGCAGATCTCCCCCATAACAGTGTTCAGCAGCAGATCTCCCCCATAACATTGTGTCAGCAGCAGATCTCCCCCATAACAGTGTGTCAGCAGCAGATCTCCCCCATAACAGTGTGTTAGCAGCAGATCTCCCTCATAACAGTGTGTCAGCAGCAGATCTCCCCCATAACATTGTGTCAGCAGCAGATCTCCCCCATAACAGTGTGTCAGCAGATCTCCCCCATAACAGTGTGTCAGCAGATCTCCCCCATAACAGTGTTCAGCAGCAGATCTTCCCCATAACAGTGTGTCAGCAGCAGATCTCCCCCATAACATTGTGTCAGCAGCAGATCTCCCCATAACAGTGTTCAGCAGCAGATCTCCCCCATAACAGTGCGTCAGCAGCAGATCTCCCCATAACATTGTGTCAGCAGCAGATCTCACCATAACAGTGTTCAGCAGCAGATCTCCCCCATAACAGTGCGTCAGCAGCAGATTACCCCCTTAAACGTGTCAGCAGCAGATCTCCCCCTTAACAGTGTTCAACAGCAGATCTCCCCCATAACATTGTGTCAGCAGCAGATTACCCCCTTAAACGTGTCAGCAGCAGATCTCCCCCATAACAGTGTGTCAGCAGCAGATCTCCCCCATAACATCGTGTCAGCAGCAGATCTCCCCCATAACAGTTTGTCAGCAACAGATCTCCCCCATAACAGTGTGTCAGCAGCAGATCTCCCCCATAACAGTGTGTCAGCAGATCTCCCCCATAACAGCGTGTCAGCAGCAGATCTCCCCCATAACAGTGTGTCAGCAGATCTCCCCCATAACATTGTGTCAGCAGCAGATCTCCCCCATAACAGTGTGTCAGCAGCAGATCTCCCCCATAACAGTGTGTCAGCAGCAGATCTCCCCCATAAAAGTGTGTCAGCAGCAGATCTCCCCCATAACAGTGTGTCGGCAGATCTCCTACCTTAACAGTGTGTCAGCATCAGATCTCCCCATAACATTGTGTCAGCAGCAGATCTCCCCCATAACAGTGCATCAGCAGAAGATCTCCCTCATAACATTGTGTCAGCAGCAGATCTCCCCCATAACAGTGCGTCAGCAGCAGATCTCCCACATAGCATTGTGTCAGCAGCAGATCTCCCACATAACAGTGCGTCAGCAGCAGATATCCTCCCATAACAGTGCGTTAGCAGCAGATCTCCCCATAACAGTGTGTTAGCAGCAGATCTCCCACCATAACAGTGCATTAGCAGCAGATCCCCCCCATAACAGTGTGTCAGCAGCAGATCCCCCCCATAACATTGTCATCCACTGATGTTTTTAGCTACAGTACCCCCATAATTGTAGTGCTGACAGTTCTTCCATTACTGTATTCTGTTGCAGAAAATTACCGTAGTCTCCTGCTGCATAAATTTCTTTCAACGATGTCAAAGCAGAAAAGGCTTTCTTATAAAATTCCTTTTAGGGTCCATTCACACGTCCGCAATTCCGTTTCGCATTTTGCGGAACGGAATTGCGGACCCATTAGTTTCAATGGGGACAGACGATGTCCCGGCCGGGTCCGCAATTGCGGATCCGCACTTCCGGGTCCGCAATTGCGTTCCCGAAAAAAATAGAACATGTCCTATTCTTGTCCGCAATTGCGGACAAGAAAAGGCATTTTCTATGAGAGTGCCGGCGATGTGCGGTCCGCAAATTGCGGAACGCACATCGGCGATGTCCGTGTTTTGCGGATCCGCGGATCCGTGGATCTGCAAAACACACACGGACGTGTGAATGGACCCTTAAACTGGAGGTGATAAAATATGCCAAAGAGCATGGAAACAGGGCAGCCGAGAGACATTTTGGGCCGCCTCCAACTGAAAAGATGATTCGTGAATGGAGGAATCAAGAGGATCAGTTGGAAAAAACGGATAAAAGCAAACACACTTTTCGTGGGTGTGCTGCAAAGTGGCCACAGCTAGACGTGGACATGAAAGAGTGGATCACACGTCACAGGAACAACGGGTTCTGTGTATCTACAAAAATGGTCATATGTGAAGCCAAACATCTTGCTGCAGAGAAAGGCATTGGCGACTTCACTGGGTCAGCATCTTGGTGCTACAGATTCATGAGAAGATGTTGGCTTGCTATGCGCACCAAAACAAGAATAGCACAAAAAATGCCCAAAGAATATGAGTCCAAGATTCTCTCTTTTCATAAATTTGTGCTGGATTCTAGAAAGAGAAATGGCTATGAAATAGGCCAGATTGGGAACATGGATGAAGTCCCGTTAACCTTTGATGTTCCATCGAACAGGACCGTTGATGTGAGAGGCGCAAAAACCATAACTGTGAAAACCTTAGGACATGAGAAAACACATTATACGGTTGTGTTGTCCTGCTGCGCAGATGGCACCAAGCTACCACCAATCCTGATTTTCAAAAGGAAGAACATGCCAAAAGAAGTGATTCCACCAGGAGTGATTGTCAATGTTCACGACAAAGGGTGGATGGACGAAAATGGCATGAAAGTATGGATCGAAAAGGTGTGGTCCAAACGCCCTGGAGGACTTCTGAAGAAACCAGCCCTGCTAGTGCTTGACCAGTTTAGGGCACATATCAGCGAAACAACAAAAACAAGATTTAAGGTAGTAAACACCCATCTAGCGGTAATTCCTGGGGGGCTTAACAGCCAGCTGCAACCTCTGGATGTTTCCATTAACAAGCCATTTAAAGTGTTCATGCGGGAGAAATCGAACAAGTGGATGGCAGCTGGGAACCATGACCTGACTCCCACTGGACGAATGAAGAGTCCCACCATCACCCAAGTCTGTGAGTGGGTGAAAACATCATGGCAGGCAGTCAACGATGAAATCGTTGTCCGATCATTCAAAAAGTGTGGCATCAGCAATGCTTTGGATGGCACTGAGGACAATATGCTGTACAGCGAATCTGAAGGCAGCGATACCAGTGATACTGATCCACAGAGCGTGATTAACTTGGACAGTAGTGATGAGGAGTTTTTGGGGTTCCCTGATAAATAGAGGAGTAGTGTACATGGACATTTAAGTCAGTATAGATGGTTGTTAATGCTGCTGGTTACTACTGTTAATGTTTACAGTGTTAAAATATTGTTCTGTTATCTTATTTAAAAAAATTTACACCTTTTGTTCAAAAAATTTTTTTTTCCTATTTTCACCCTCTAAAACCTAGGTGCGTCTTATAGGACGAAAAATACGGTAATTTGTCCATACGGTAATACACTGGTATTTACAGTTTACTTTAGTAATAGGCATTTTTTGCAGTGAAATGTCTTTCAACTATGAGTTTAATCACTGGTAAACAATAACATTTTTGTAATATAATTGAAACACACAGTCTGATCTCTGATATGTAAGCTAACATGGATAATAAAACACAGTGTTTGCGACGATTTTTTCCACTAGGCCTGAAATAACACTTATTCAACTATGAAACACAATTTAGAAAAAACACTGATGTAGTAATAAGTCCACTAACAGTAGAAAAACACAATACCTGCGGTGAGCTAGGGTATAACTTTTTTTATTGCTGTAAAAGGCTTTTGTTATAATGCATGCATAATACTTTTAATATCACACATATATTGCACTGGCAAAAAAATGTGCAATTATCCAGCAGCAGAATCCCATTGGGGTGTTTTGCTGGCAATAAGCCTATGTAGAAACTTTAACCTTCAGTTCACACCCGAGCGTTTTACAGCGCGTTCAAACGCGCTGTAAAACGCTCAACACATGAAAACCAATGCTTTCCTATGGCCCTGGTTCTCACTTGAGCGTTTTACAGCACGTTTGAACGCGCTGTAAAACGCCCGACGCATAAGCAAGTACTTGAGCTTTTTTTTGGGCGTTTGTCTCGCGTTTTGTGATTGACACCACAGTAGTCAATCACAAGAACGCGCATCTAACGCGTGTTTCCTATTTGCAAAAACGCGCTGAAATATGCGCGACAAAAACGCGCGTAAAACGCGCGTTTTTAGAACGCTCAGGTCTGAACCCAGGGTAAATTAAAAATAAAAATAAATAAATAAGCTGGTTGGTTTTGAAGTACAGAAGTACTAGAATGTTCAGCCGAACTTCACAAAAAAATTTGGGTTCGGAACCCGAACTTTACCCCAAACCTGAACCCCATTAAGGTCAATGGGGACCCAAACTTATAGGCACTAAAATGGCTGTAAAAAACTCTTTGAAAGGGCTAGAGGGCTGCAAAAGGCAGCAAAATGTGCTTAACCACTTCAGCCCCCCTAGCTTAAACACCCTTAATGACCAGGCCACTTTTTACAATTCCACACTACACTACTTTCACCGTTTATTGCTCCGTCATGCAACTTACCACCCAAATGAATTTTACCTCCTTTTCTTCTCACTAATAGAGCTTTCATTTGGTGGTATTTCATTGCTGCTGACATTTTTACTTTTTTTGCTATTAATCAAAAATGACCGAAATTTTTGCAAAAAAATGACATTTTTCACTTTCTGTTGTAAAATTTTTCAAAAAAAACTACATTTCTATATAAATTTTTCTCTAAATTTATTGTTCTACATGTCTTTGATAAAAAAATCCAATAAGCGTATATTTATTGGTTTGGGTAAAAGTTATAGCGTTTACAAACTATGGTGCAAAAAGTGAATTTCGGCATTTTGAAGCAGCTCTGACTTTCTGAGCACCTGTCATGTTTCTTCAGGTGCTAGAATGCCAGGAAAGTATAAATACCCCAAATCACACCATTTTAGAAAGAAGACACCCCAAAGTATTCGCGGAGGGGCTTGGTGAGTTCATGTATCATTTCATTTTTTTCACAAGTTAGCGGAAAATGACACTTTCTGAGGAAAAAAAAAAAAAAGTTTCAATTTCTGATAACTTCTGGCAAAAAAAAAAAAATCTCAGACGGACTCACTATGCCCCTCAGTGAATACCTTGGGGTGTCTACTTTCCGAAATGGGGTCATTTGTGGGGTGTGTTTACTGTTCTGGCATTTTGGGCGGGGCTAATTGTGAGTCGCCATGTATAACCTAAAGGTACTGTTGGAATTTGGGCCTTTGCGCACTCAGGCTGCAAAAAGTGTCACTCATGTGGTATCGCCGCACTCAGGAGAAGTAGGGCAATGTGTTTTGGGGTGTATTTTTACATACACCCATGTTGGGTGAGAGAAATATCTCTGTAAATTGTCAACTTTGTATAAAAATTTTTAAAAGTTGTCGTTTACAGAGATATTTTTCACACAAAGTATGGGTATATATAAAAATACACCCCAAAACACATTGCCCTACTTCTCCTGAGTACGGCGATACCACATGTGTGACACTTTTTGCAGCCTGGGTGCTAAAGGGCCCTAAAACCAATGAGTACCTTTAGGATTTCACAGGGCATTTTTACGCATTCGGATTCCAGACTTCTTCTCACGCTTTAGGGGCCCCTAAAATGCCAGGGCAGTATAAATACCCCACATGTGACCCCATTTTGGAAAGAAGACACCCAAGGTATTCTGTGAGGGGTATGGTGAGTTCATGTAAAATTTTATTTTTGTCACAAGTTAGTGGAATATGAGACTTTGTAAAAAAAAAAAAAAAAAAAACTATTTCCGCTGACTTGTGCCAAAAATAAAAATACTGTGGACTCACCATGCCCTCACAGAATACCTAGGGGTGTCTTCTTTCCAAAATGGGGTCACATGTGGGGTATTTATACTCACCTGGCATTTTAGGGGCCCTAAAGTGTGAGAATCCAAATGCATAAAAATGGCCTGTGAAATCCTAAAGGTACTCATTGGTTTTAGGCCCCTTGTGCACTCAGGCTGCAAAAGTGTCACTCATGTGGTATCGCCGTACTCAGGAGAAGTAGGTTTGGGGTGTATTTTACATATACCCATGCTGCGTGAGAAATATCGCTGTAAACGACAACTTTTAAATTTTTTATTCAAAGTTGTCAATTTACAGAGATATTTCTCTCACCAGCATGGGTATATGTAAAATACACCCCAAAACACATTGCCCTACTTCTCCTGAGTACGGCGATACCACATGTGTGACACTTTTGCAGCCAAGATGCGCAAAGGGCCCTAATTCCAATGAGTACCTTTAGGAGGGCATTTTTACGCATTTTCTTCTCACGCTTTAGGGCCCCTGAAATGCCAGGGCAGTATAAATACCCCACATGTGACCCCATTTTGGAAAGAAGACACCCCAAGGTATTCCATGAGGGGCATGGCGAGTTCATAGAAGATTTTTTTTTGGCACAAGTTAGTGGAAATTGATTTTTATTGTTTTTTCTCACAAAGTCTCCCTTTCCGCTAACTTTTGACAAAAAGTTTAATTTTTCATGGACTCATTACGCCCTCAGCGAATACCTTAGGGTGTCTTCTTTCCAAAATGGGGTCACATGTGGGGTATTTATACTGCCCTGGCATTTTAGGCGCCCTAAAGCGTGAGAAGAAAATGCGTAAAATGCCCTTCCTAAAAGGTACTCGTTGAATTTGGGTCCCTTGCGCATCTTGGCTGCAAAAGTGACACATGTGGCATCGCCAGACTCAGGAGAAGTAGGGCGATGTGTTTTGGGGTGTATTTTACATATACCATGCTGGGTGAGAGAAATATCTCTGTAAATTGACAACTTTGAATAAAAAAATTTAAAAAGTTGTCGTTTACAGCGATATTTCTCACACCCAGCATGGGTATATGTAAAAATACACCCCAAAACACATTGCCCTACTTCTCCTGAGTTCGGCGATACCACATGAGTGACACTTTTTGCAGCCAAGATGCACAAGGGGCCCTAAACCAATGAGTACCTTTAGGATTTCACAGGCCATTTTTACGCATTTGGATTCTCACGCTTTAGGACCTCTAAATGCCAGGGCAGTATAAATACCTCACATGTGACCCCATTTTGGAATGAAGACACCCCAAGGTATTCTGTGAGGGGCATGGCGAGTTCACATAAAAAAAAAATTTGGCACAAGTTAGCGGAAATTTTTTTTTTTACAGTCTCATATTCCACTAACTTGTGACAAAAAATAAAATTTTACATGAACTCCCCATACCCCTCACGGAATACCTTGGGGTGTCTTCTTTCTAAAATGGGGTCACATGTGGGGTTTTTGTACTGCCCTGGCATTTTAGGGGTCTTCGCAATCATTACACGTATGGCCAGCATTAGGAGTTTCTGCGATTCTCCGTATATTGAGCATACGGGTAATGAGATTTTTTTCCGTTCAGCCTCTGCGCTGAAAAAAAAAATGAACGGCACAGATTTTCTCATTCGCATCGGTCAATGTGGATGAAAAATCTCTGCCAAAATCAGTGACTGCGGTGCGGTGGGCTGGGCGCTAACTACCTAACAAGTAGCTAACTAACTGGCGGTGATAGGGGACCCTTATGCCCCATTCACACGTCCGAAATTCTGTTTGCGGAACGGAATTGCGGACCCATTCATTTCTATGGGGACAGACTTTGTCCCGCTCGGATCCGGAATTACGGATCCGCGCTCCGGGTCTGCACTTCCGTTCCGCAAAAATATAGAACATGTCCTATTCTTGTCCGCAATTGCGGACAAGAAAAGCATTTTCTATATAGTTCTGGCAATGTGCGGATCTGCAAAATGCGGAAAGCACATTGCCGGTGTCCGTGTTTTGAGGATCTGCGGATCGGATCCGCGGATCCGTGAATCCACGGATCCGCAAAACACATATGGACGCCTGAATGGAGCCTTACAAGGGGTGTGATCAATGACAGGGGGTGATCAGGGGTCTAGATGGGGTGATCAAGGGGTTAATAGGTGAGGGGGTGGGGGGTTAGTGTAGTGTTTGGTGCAACTTTACTGTAGTTACCTGGTCCTCTGGTGGTCGATCCCAGTAAATGGGACCACCAGAGGACCAGGTAGCAGCTATATCAGACGCTGTTCATAAAACAGCGTCTGATATAGCAGTTTGATGCGATTTTATTCGCATCTACAGCCTGCCAGCGATTGATCATCGTTGGCAGGCTGTAGCCTAACTGCTGTGCCGCGCTTCCCTGTGAACGCGCGCGCGCACGCGCGCGCGTTCACAGGAAATCTCGCCTCTCGCGAGATGACGCGCCGATGCGTCGTATCAGAGCTACAGGGCCGCCCGCAGGACGCATCCCTGCGTTAGGCGGTCCTGTAGCGGTTAAGAGCATGACAAGTGCTCTGCAAACAAATGTGGATAGGGAAATAACTTAAAATAAAATAAACAAATAAAAATTTTATATTATTAACTCGGAGGAGGAGGAGGTGAATGTGGAGTTGGAGGTTGAGGAGGCGGTGAATGTGGTGTTGTAGGTGGAAGCCGTGATTGGAGGAGGAGGAGGTAGCAAACAATGTTTTTTTTTTTTTTAATTGGGGTAGACCCCAAAATAATGGGACAAATAAAAAAGAAAACAAAGAATAAGTGCACTTGAGTACAGAATGTATGTTGAGGCTGGTATAAATATCTATTCTGCACAAGGTACAGACAAGTCTTGTGGGATCCCGTCATGCTAAATGCACGTTCAGACAATACACTGGCTGCAGGGCAGGCCAGCACCTCCAAGGCATAAAGGGCAAGCTCAGACCATGTGGACAATTTAAAGACCAAGAAGTTAAATGGGGCAGAACCATCAGTCAGTACGTGTAGGTGTGTGCACATGTACTGTTCCACCATGTTGTTCAAATGCTGCCTCCTGCTAAGATGTTCCATATCATCTGGTGGTGCTGGTTGCTATGGCGTGGTGACAAAGCTATTCCACATGCGGCCATGCTAACCCTGCCTTCTGAGGTGCTGGCCGTGACCCAGCTGCGTTGGCGACCTCTTCCTCCTCCTCCTTCTCTGCCTTCGCCTTGCGCTTCCACTTGTCCCCCGGTGTCAGTTGGGAATGTCCTCAGTAGTGTGTCTACCAGAGTGCGCTTGTAGTTGCGCATCTTCCTATCATGCTCCAGTGAGGGAATTAAGGACGGCACATCGTCTTTGTAACGGGGATCCAGAAGGGTGGCAACCCAGTAGTCAGCATAAGTTAAAATGTGGGCAACTCTGCGGTCATTGCGCAGGCACTGCAGCATGTAGTCGCTCATGTGTGCCAGGCTTCCCAGAGGTAAGAATAAGCTGTCCTCTGTGGGTGGTGTATCGTCTGTGTCCTCTGTATCCCCCCAGCCACGCTCCAGTGATGGCCATGAGCTGTGTTGGGTGCCACCCTGCTGTTAACCCGGTTCCTCCTCCTTCTCCTCCTTGTCCTCCAGAACTGTGCCCTGGCTGGCCAAATGTGTACCTGGCCTCTGCTGGTGTAGGAACCCACCCTCTGAGCCACTTCTGAATGACTGGCCTGAACACCTTTGAAATTCCCCCTCTTCCTCCTGTTCCACATCCTCTTCCATCATTGCCCTAAGTGTTTTTTCAAGGAGACATAGAAGTGGTATTGTGACGCTAGGAACGGCATCATCACCATTGGCCATGTTGGTTGAGTACTCGAAACACCGCAACAAGGCACACAGGTCTCGCATGGAGGCCCAGTCATTGGTGGTGAACTGGTGCTGTTCCGCAGAGCAACTGACCCGTGCGTGCTGCAGCTGAAATTCCACAATCACCTGCTGCTGCTCGCACAGTCTCTCCAGCATATGCAAGGTGGACATGTCTCGGTAGTTTTTAATGAATTTCTGCACCACCAAATTCAGCACAGAGCTGCAACGAGATTTTGCCCCCATTATCGCACACCACCAGGCCAGGCTTGAGGCTCACTGGCAGCAACCACATCGGTCTGTTCTTCTACGCCCCTCCATAGCTCCTGTGCAGTGTGGGGTTTGTCCCCCAAACACATGAGTTTTAAAAACGCCTGCAGACATTTACCCCTGGCTGTGCTGAAGTTGGTTGTGAAGGTCTTTAGAGGGTGGAAGAAGAGGAGGAGGAGGAAGCGGAGTAGGAGGAGGAGGCAGCAGGAGGCAAAGAATAATGCTCTTCTATCCCCGGTGGTGGAAGGACATGCACCAAACCACTATCCGCCTCTGGCCCAGCAACCACTAAATTTACCCAGTGTGCAGTTAGTGAGATATAGAGTCCCTGCCTGGGCTTACTGGTCCATGTATCTGTAGTTATGTAGACCTTGCCACAGATGGTGTTCCACAGTGCACACTTGATTTTATCCTCCACTTTGATGAGCAGGGAAGGGACGGCTCATCTGGAAAAGTAGTGGCAGCTGGAAACAACGTACTCTGGGACAGCCATCGCCACCAGCTATTTAAAACATTCCGTCTCCACCAGACGGAATGACATAATTTCAAACGCCAGTGATTTTGAAATGCTGGCATTCAGGGCCAGGGATCGAGGGTGGGTAGGTGGGTATTTCCTCTTTCTCTCCAGTGTTAGTGAGAAGGACAGCTGAACGCTTGTGTGTGACATGGTGGAGAAGCTTGGTGATGGTGACGGAGGTGGTGGTGTTGGTGGCACATCCTCTGTTTGCTGGGTGGCAGGTGCCACTGTGACTCCAAAGGTGGAGGAAGAGGCAGAGACAGCAGCAGAAGAGGAAGCAGGAGAAGCCTGAGACCTTTCTTGGTCTTTAAGGTATTTACTTCACTGCAGTTCGTGCTTTACATGTAAATGCTTGGTCATGCAGGTTGTGCTCAGGTTTAGAACGTTTATGCCTCGCTTCAGGCTCTGATGGCACAACGTGCAAACCACTCTTGTCTTGTCGTCAGGACATTGTCTGAAGGACTGCCATGCCAATGAACTCCTCGGAGCTGGCTTTGGTGTGCTCGGTCCCTAGGTGCAGTGGGAAGTAGCAGGCGTACTGTCTCGGGGACGGCCGCTCCCCTTTTGCACCCTTTTTTGCTGTGCTGTTTCCTCTGTGTGACCACTGCCTCTTCCTCAGAACTGCACACGTCACTAGCATGACCTTGAGTCCAGTTGGGGTCTAGGACCTCATCATCCTCCACATCATCTTCCACCCATTCTTGTCCCCTGCCCTCCTGGTCGGTCTGCACACTGCAGAAAGCCTTAGCAGTTGGCATCTGTGTTTCATCATCACCAGAGATGTACTGCGGTGGTATTCCCATTTTCTCATCCTGCAACATAAGAGGTTGGACATCAGTGCATTCAATGTCTTCTACTTCTGGGGCAGGGCTATGTGGATGGCTCAGGGAAACACAGCCAGCACAGTCATCAAAAAGCATAAGAGACTGCTGAATGACTTGGAGCTCAGACTGCTTGGCTGATTTGCAAGGGGTTGAGGTGAAAGACTGATAGGCATAGGCTGCAGGTGCCAACTCTGAGCTTTCTGCAGAGGACTGGGTATGAGATAATGTAAAGAAAATGGAGCCACTGTCAGCCACCCAATCTACTATTGCCTGTACTTGTTCTGGCCTCACCATCCGTAGAGCGGCATTCAGGCCTACCAAATAACGCTGCAGGTTCTGTCGCCTACTTGCACCCGAGGAATGTGTTTCACTTGGGCGTGTAGCTGGTGCAGAACAGCCACGTCCACTCCCAGCAACATGAGCTCAACCAACACCACGATGACCATGTCCACGTCCCTTTTTTGATGTTCTTCTCACTAATATAATGACTTCTCTATCACCAAAAATTTGACTTTTTCAACCAACAATGTAACAGCAAAAGTTAACGGTTTAGTTTGACTTTCAGAAACGCTGCACAATGTTCAATCTAGCACAAAAACAGTTTTGTTTTTTTTAAAACAACTATGTAAATGCAGTAGTTAACCATTTAATTGGAATATCAAAAGTGCAGACTAGTCCACAAATGTGCAATCTAGCACAAAAACAGTGTTTTTTGCAAACAACTATGTAAATGCAGTAGTTTACGGTTTTATTGGAATATCAGAAGTGCAGACTAGGCCACAAATGTGCAATCTAGCACAAAAACTGTGTTTTTTGCAAACAACAATAGAAATGCAATAGTTAACCGTTTAATTGGAATATCAGAAGTGCAGATTAGGCCGCAAATGTGCAATCTAGCACAAAAACTGTGTTTTTTGCAAACATATGTAAATGCAGTAGTTAACCATTTTATTTTAATATCAAAAGTGCAGACTAGGCCACAAATGTGCAATCTAGCACAAAAACAGTGTTTTTGCAAACAACAATAGAAATGCAGTAGTTAACCGTTTTATTTGAATATCAGAAGTGCAGATTAGGCCGCAAATGTGCAATCTAGCACAAAAACTGTATTTTTTGCAAACAACTATGTAAATGCAGTAGTTTGCAGTTTTATTGGAATATCAGAAGTGCAGACTAGGCCACAAATTTGTAATCTAGCACAAAAATAGTGTTTTTTGCAAACAACAATAGAAATGCAGTAGATATTTGTTTTATTTGAATGTCAGAAGTGCAGACTAGGCCGTAAATGTGCAATCTAGCACAAAACAGTGTTTTTTGCAAACAACTATGTAAATGCAGTAGTTTACGGTTTTATTGGAATATCAGAAGTGCAGACTAGGCCACAAAATGTGCAATCTAGCACAAAAACGGTGTTGTTTGCAAACAACAATAGAAATGCCGTAGTTAACCGTTTTATTTGAATATCAGAAGTGCAGACTAGGCGACAAATGTGCAATCTAGCTCAAAAACAGTGTTGTTTGCAAACAACAATAGAAATGCAGTAATTTGAGGTTTTATTGGAATGTCAGAAGTGCAGACTAGGCCACAAATTTGCAATCTAGCACAAAAACAGTGTTTTATGCAAACAACTATATAAATGCAGTAGTTAACCATTTTATTTGAATATCAGAAGTGCAGACTAGGCCACAAATGTGCAATCTAGCACAAAAACTGTGTTTTTTGCAAACAACTATGTAAATGCAGTAGTTAACCGTTTTATTGGAATATCAGAAGTGCAGACTAGACCACTAATGTGCAATCTAGCACAAAACCAGTGTTTTTGCAACCAAAAACAGTATGCAGTATGAAACTGTTAAATTATAAAATAGGTAATGCGGTGTTGTACACAAAAGTACTCTGTGGCACTACTATAGGGGTTTTTGCAACCAACTATTGAACTACAGTACGTTACTGGTAAATTATAAAATTGGTAATGCAGCGTTGTATGCAAAAGTGCATCTAGCACAAAAAGAGTGCTTTTTTACAGCAGCAAGGTATCTGCAGTATTTTACGTTTTTTTTGGACTCTCAGATATGCAGTGCCTGTGGCAGACAGATAAATCACAAATATGTGTGACAGTGTGTCATCATTTTCAATGGCAGGTATGCACTGCAGGCTGTACGGGTACTTGGCTTGCCAGAAAAGTGAAATTTTTCCTCCACTGAGCTACCTGAAAATAATTAGACTAATGTCCCTGGCACACATACAGGTCCCATGCAGTTCCAAGGACACTGCTGTTGCTAAAATGGCCACCGACCCCCACCTCACTTACAGATGGATTAAAAATTATTTTGGAGTATCACTGAGCTCAGGGCTGGGTACAAGTATGTAGCATTGCACCCTCAATAATTGCTGTAGTTTGAATATTTAACACCACCAAGTTCAACAGAATTCTTAACTAATTTCTTCCTCACAGCAGCAGCATCCTATCCCTACACTGGAGACACCCCTTTGCTCGGTTTTCCTTCCTTTGAGGGATATCTGGCTTTCATTGTGTTGTGGACCCATAACTGGGGCTCCACATTTATTTTGCATATTACTGTTTCTCAGGGAGCTCTGCACTTTGGATTGCTGTGTTGAGACTCTTAAATGAGGCTCCGCAGTGTTTTTTGTAGCTGGTCTCCCTGAGATCAACTATTGTTTTGTTTGAGTAGTCTCCGAGGCATTGCTCCTAGTTAGCCAGAATCCTACCCCATACTGATGAGGGGCAACACCCTGAAACAGCTGTCTGTGTATGGATAACTGGCTTAGGTTTTCCTCATCACATCCTTAAAGCTTGTAAAAAATTGGAATCTTGACATAGGGGCCACTTAATATGGTGGATTTGGTAATCTCTGTAATGGAGACACCCCTTTGCTCGGTTTTCCTTCCTTTGAGGGATATCTGGCTTTCATTGTGTCATAGACCCATAACTGGGGCTCCACATTTATTTTGCATATTACTGTTTCCCAGGGAGCTTTGAACTTTGGATTTCTGTGTTGAGACTCTTAAATGAGGCTCTGCAGTGTTTTTTGTAGTCTCCCTGAGATCAGCTATTGTTTTGTTTGAGTATCCCTACACTGAGAAGAGCAGAGTGACGGGCTGTGCTATGTTTCTCCAACTTAAATAGAGGCTGGGTCACATGCTCCACTGGCCAATCACAGCCATGCCATTAGTAGGCATGGCTGTAATGGCTTCTCAGGGTAAAGTAGTGAAACGCTTGTTCATTGGCTGCTCTGCAAGAAATCACCGAACAACGAACCCAAACTTTTACAGAAACGGGGTCGGGTACGAAAAATAATATTAGGCAGTGTCCCCCACCAGTGGATGAGGAAAGGGTTGTGAGTATATTGTCCACCATATGTTTATCCCTGTGGTTTCATTTTTGGTATTCTGTTTTTATTCTATGTCCCAGAACACAGAGGGTGTTTTTGATATGATGGTATGGAAGGAGGAAAGCTGGAAGTACTTAGATAGTTTCAGCAATAGAAAAACTCAGCAGGTTATCGCATCAATAAAGAACAAAACTTTGCTGTAAAGAGCTGGATTTTGAAAAGTTTTTTTTACTTAGTTTAGTTTATACCTGTGTTGGTTTTTGTGGTATTGGTGCTTCAATTACAGTTGCAGTAGGTCGCTCATGCTATACCTGGTGATAGACCCTTGCAGGGATTTAACAGTCAACCGTCCATGGTCGCTGAGGCAATTTTTACTCACATGCCATTAAAATGTGGGTTCTGGATCTGCATAGCAGCAGAATGCTTTTTTATGTGTGTTTGGGTGGTAGGGGATCTGGGGACAGTGTACAGAGACCACTTTTCTTACTGAATACGTTAGACTCATAAATGTGCCATGGGTGAGGCATTTATGGAGGCTAGGGGCAACAAATAGCTTAGGTTCTTCTACATCTATATATCATTGGTAATACATTATAAAGTAAGTTGGAATGTGCGTGGGATGAGGAAGACAGATAAAGGGAGGGTAGTCTTTGATAACTTAAAACAATACCAGCCATTAATATGCTGCCTCCAATAGACGCATCTTACACCAGAGAGAGTTAGATTGGTATCCCGTTTTGGAAGCTCATTCCTATCATGCCACTTGCTTTTCCCATTCTAGGGCAGTGAGCATACTTATTCATAAAACCACACCTTTTGAATGTATGTCTACGGAGATTGGTGGAGACAAACAGTATGTTTGCTTGTATGGGCCTCTGTTTAACATTCTGTGTGTACTTGCAGTGGTATATGTCTCTGCTCCTTATCCGCATGTTGTGTTGCAGAAAGTAATGATCTTTGCCAGCCAGAGGCCAGGACTTCCTAGTGTTCTCATGGGTGACGTTAACAATTATGTTAATCCGGAACTAGATACATTTCACTTTGTGGATTCCTAGATACAATTAGGGGTGACGTATTTTGGGAGGGCAATTCAAGATATGGTCTTGTTGGATTTCTGGAGATTAAGGAATCCAGGGATTAAACAGTATTTGTGCTGTTCTTGTATGTACCGATCTCTTTCAAGAATAGACTATCTGATCACTCTCCAGTGATGCTGACAGCTAATTTCTTACCACTGGGACATCAAGGGAGAACAGTATGGTGCTTTATTCTCAATTGGCTGCATGTCCTTCCAGAGTCTCAAGGTCGTTCAGATAAATTGGAGGAATTTTTCAGATATCATGACAGCACAGCTTTCCAGATGGTTGTGTGGGGTACCATGAAAGTGTTTCTCAGAGGATTAATGATTGTGGATGTTAATAAGGTGAGGGCCACTTAGAGAGTTAAGATGGATAAGTTGGTGGAACTGGCTCAAGTAGCTGAGGGGAATTACTTTTCTTACCCATCACTAGAGACTCTAGAGACTGCAGCTGCTTGGAAAGAGGCACAGAAGCTCATAGATGATCATCTACTTCATAAGGCAGAACATAAAAGATTCTTTCAATGGCAAAAATACTATAAGGAGGGAAAGAGGATGGGGCACTTGTGTCTTGGGCTTAACAAGGAACAGCTTGTATTTCAGTCTTACAGGAAAGCCCTGTTGACTGACTCACAGGATGTGTTACACATCCTGAATGCTTTATATTCTCATTTGTATGATTCTAAGGCATGCCCAACTATACTAGAGTTGCATTCATTTTTGGGAGAGTTGCCGCTTCCAAGTTTTTCTCCTGATATGACTTGGATATTGGATGCCCCTTGTCTCTCAGTTAATTGGAGGTTGCCCTAGGTAGCATGGCCAATAACAAGGTCCCTGGGATAGACAGTCATTCTGGTTGAAGTATTTAAGGCCCCCTAGGTTGAATTGTTGCCCTGGCTATTGGAAGTCTACAATGTGGCTCTGACTCAAGGGTTCCCGCCCTCATCTATGAATGAGTCCATAATTGTGCTTTTACCCAAGTCTGAGAAAGATGTTACTGTGCCTGAGTCACATAAGCCCATATCATTGGTAACAGTACAGTAGATGTGAAATTACTAGCGAACATCTTGGCTTTTAGGCTGGCATTAAAAACGTTATCCATTCAGCCAAGGTGGGCTAATATGTCAACAGATTTAAATATACACCGTTTTCTGAACAGTCAGACTTGTTGCCCTGCAGTCTCGGATGCCAGAGTCATGTCCATGGATGTGGCCAAGGCATTTGACAGTTTGGAATGGTGGTATCTGTGGGTGGTACTCAGTAGAAGGAGGTTTGGTGCTGGCTTTCTATCCTGGGTACAACTATTGTATGCCTGTCCAATAGCACGAATATGTGCCCCCTATTACCTCTCCTTTTTTGCAGCAGTGGTGGAGACCCTTGCGTCGGCCTTGTTATGATAAGGTTACAGAAAAGGTGGCGTTGTACGCAGATGATCTCCTAATGTTCCTAGATGATTGGTCATGATCGCATATAATGCACCAGTTTGGGTTCCTTCTAAGTTTTTTCAAAAGGTTAGTGTTATTTTTAGAGATTTTATCTGGAAACGAAATACAGCTAGAATCAAACTCTGCAGCGGCCAAAGGAATGGGGAGGTTTGTCTCTCTCGAACCCATGAATGTACTACCTTTCTGCACAGCTGCAACATTTGAGGTCAAGGGGGGTTACTTGTGTGGTTTCTACTTCTGGCAGAATAGTGCAATATGTGGTGTCGTAGGATTCACTCCTGTCAACTTTGGAAATAGGAACTTTTGCCTGTATGGGAAACACATGCCCTACTTTACATGACACTCATAAAGTATGGGGTAAGGTCAGACAACTTCTAGATAACTCTAGATATTTAGACTACACTGGCCTAACTGTATGTATGTGGAGCTGCAGAAGGTTCCTAAATACAGAGTGTGGTGCCTTCATGGAGTTACCCATATAAAAGATCTATTTCAGCTTGTATTAATATCTGCAACTGAGACATGATATTCAGGCCCAAAATCAAATTCAGGCCATTGTAAAAAGTACTAAATACCTGGTAATGGAGTTGGTGAAGGTGACTGGTAGTACTAGTGGGGTGGTTTTTGCTAACTATAAGGCCTCTTTCACACGGGCTTCACGTTTGAAGCCCGGATCAGAGGCGGGTGCGTTGCGCTAAAATGCGCAATTTTTCCGCGAGAGTGCAAAAAATCTGCATTTTTGGTACCCAGACCCGAAGCCGGACTTCATCACTGAATGATGGAAGCAGGTGATTGGACCATGTGACCCAGTGACGTCACTGAAGGTCCTTCATCCCTCTCCTGCTGAAGACAGAACAGAACACCGGCAGCTACGCGATCAAATGGAATAGGTACTTGTTTTTTTGTGTTTTTTTAACCCTCTATTGCCCTTTTTACTTTGCATTCTCTATTGAGAATGCTATTATTTTCCTTTATAACTATGTTATAAGGGAAAATAATAAAGATCGGGTCCCCATCCCGATCGTCTCCTCGCGAACCATGCGAGAAAATTGCTCCGCATCAGCACTTGCTTGCGCATGCTTGCGATTTTCCTGCAGCCCCATTCACTTATATGGGGACTGAGTTGCGTGAAAACGCAGAATATAGAACATGCTGCGATTTTCACCCAACGCAAAAGTTATGCGGGAAAATCATCGCTCATGTACACAGCCCCATAGAAATGAATGGGTCCGGATTAAGTGCGGGTGCAATGCGTTCACCTCACGCATTGCACCCGAGCGGAAATAACACCCATGTGAAAGGGGCCTGAAAGTTTTATGGATGTGTATCTCAAGGACCACTTGCTTTTTCTGTAGGACAAATGGAAGACCTTACTGAGGATCAATGGTTGACAATATTACATAAGTTTGCTACAGTTGATGTTAGTGAGGTGAATAGTGTTGCAGTTGTATAAAATACTAAAACTGATGCATAGGATGGGTTATAGATATGATTACAGATGTCCAGATGTGGACCTGCACAGGCTGATTTAATTCATATGATGTGGAACTGCCCCAGACTACGAAGATACTGGTCAGAGGTTGTACAGTTAAAGGGGTTTTCTTACTTCAGCATTTGTCATGTACAGAAAGTTAATACATGGCCATTATTACCTACTAAGAGTGAGCTTATATCTAGAGTGAATCTGTTGATTAGCTTAGAGAAGTTTTTCTATCTTAAAAGGGGTGGTGCTAAGAAATATTAAACAATGTGGAATGTGTGGCTTGGCAGGTCCAGACTGGCACCCCTAATAGTAACAAGGGACCACAGAGTGTAGACTTGCTGTGGGATTCAGTGAGATAGGATGGTAGATCCCCCAAAAAAAAAATAAAAAAAAAAAATATATATATATATATCACTTATATGCAGTTGACTATTGCCCCTTTTGAAATTACATTGGATTTATGTACTTGAGCATTGATGGTTTGATGAGTCTAGCGGACTTTATTATTTCCCTGTAGACTGCACATGGGGGTTTGAAGTGAGTGCAGAGGAGGGTTGACAGTTTTTGTTGTTAGATGTTTATTATTTTTTATTGTTAAAAATGGAATAAAAGTTATTTGATTAAAAAAATAGTTAATAGTTTATTTTTTATTAATTAAAAGTATAGGTACACTTGCATACAGTTTTTGAAGGAACTTGGCAGGGAGGTTGTTCCAACCTTTGTATGTAGGCTTTCTCAAAACCTTCCGTATCTTCATGTAATCCCAAGCAGATTCAATAATGTTGATGTAAGGCATCTGTGAGGGCCATATCATCACTTAATGACAATGGATGTATGTTTGGTGTCATTGTCCTGCTGCCGAATACATTTGGAGCCAATCAGATGCCTTCCTGATGGTGTTGCATTAGGGATAAGCTTCCGGATTCAAAGTAAGCTCCAAATTTAGCTACCTTCTGTCTGGTGGCTATTATTGTGTCTTAGCCTGGGCTCAGTAGACAATGCTCTTGGTGTCCAGTCATTCAGTTTAACCCTGTTTTGGAAGTTGTTGTCAAAACAATGGATACCTCTTATTCTTATCTTGTTTCTAGAATGCTGTTATCCATGCAATATGCTGATTACTTTTGTGAAGTAGTATTTAACCAAGACCAACCAATAAAGATCAGTAAAGTTATTGAAATTTATTTTGGGTCAGCTACTAATAAAATAGGTTGAAAGTATAAATAGTGCCATGAAAAGTTGCTAATGACATTGCTTATGGCTTTATTATACTTTTTAAAATAAAAAAAGTCTTTCAGTTGCATATGCTTGACTTTGTTTATATACACAAAGTAGTATGAGAAAGAGCACTGTCTTGTTCCTGAGCAAGCAGTCCAACAATCCAGTCTTAAAGGGCATTGGTCTCCACATACCACTACCAGCAGCTGTCCATCTGTACTTGTAAGACAAGTCCCATGTCCTATCTTGATTCTTCATGAGTTCTATCAATCTTAAAAAAAAGAAGTTTTATATTATGTAAATCCCCACCTAGGTGTAACAAGGGTGGTGCTGTTTCACCTCATTGCACCCAGAGACCCCCCCTCAACTTCTATGTCACGCCCCTGCCTCTGAGATGTACCAGTAGGAAGTCCCTGGTCTAGTGGGATTATGCTCTGTACATGTGCAGTAAAGGGACGAAGACTGCAGGGCAGATGTGTAATCCATCTTCCCTTTACTGTGCATGGTAGTGTGATTTAGTTCCAAACCACAGGGACATATAAATGTGGT
This sequence comes from Bufotes viridis, assembly GCA_033119425.1. Classification (NCBI taxonomy): domain Eukaryota; kingdom Metazoa; phylum Chordata; class Amphibia; order Anura; family Bufonidae; genus Bufotes; species Bufotes viridis. The sequence goes on from CM065589.1 coordinate 510,357,250, forward strand.
CATGCCCATTGTGGAACTTCTAAGGTCATTGGCAATATAAGCTTCAGAGTCAGGCAAATCTAGATTCCGCTCGATCCCGAAGAGAGAAGGAGAAAAAAAAAAGGGGGGGGGGCACAATAGGGTAGTATGTTCGGTATAGATAAAAGGAAAGAAAAGGTGGATGTGCTCACCTTCTGGAGTTGTGCTAATGATAGGCACAACCCTATTATAGACGTGTATACAGATAAGACCTTTGACCAGGACTGTAGCCGCAGAAGAAGGTTCTCTGGGACCGGATCTCCCAAAGGATGCTTGCAGTGAAGAAGGTTCTGTTCAGGTGCAAAATCACTGGCAGAGATGGTCTTAGTGATGAGATATAATTCTTCTTTTATTTTAGCGCAGGTGCATTAAAAAAACGTGTTTTGGGGGATTCGGGCCCCCTTCATCAGATTTTACAATAATACAGGCACATATAGGGTATATATACACTTAAAAACCGCCAAAAGAAATTTTCTGTGGGTGATGACCAACTCATGGGGCCACCCACAGCTACCCTCCAATTGGCAAGTGTTGTACTAATAATATCCATTATGAATTGAGGGTATAGAATCAATAAATAATTGTGGGATAGAAAATAGTCTGTGTGCTTTATTTGTTATTTTTTATTTTTATTGTTATTGTTAAAAAAAACAGTTTTTAAATGATATATGTACAGTTGTGTTCAAAATTTTTCAACCCCCACTGAAATTGAGTGTTTTGGCCAGTTTGACATTGATTTTGATCATTTCAGTCATCTTGTTTACAATTAAATCAAAGAGGCACTTGTAAGTCAGACAAATATAACATAACATTTATAATGAGATAACCACAATTGTCTTTTCTGTGCTCACATCATTATCAGTTTTATTCAACCCCCAAGTGACATTCAATCTTAGTACTTAGTACAACATCCTTTTCTAGTTATAACAGCTTTTAAACGTGAAGCATAGCTTGACACAAGTGTCTTGCAGCGATCTACAGGTATCTTCGCCTATTCTTCATGGGCAAAAGCCTCCAGTTCAGTCACATTCTTAGGCTACATGCACACGACCGTTGCCTGCCTCCGCGTCCGCTCTTCCTTGAAATTTTGCGTCCGTCAAAAAAAACGGATGACGGACCGTTTTTTTTGACGGATCCGATTTTTATGGCAGATCCATTGTAAAAATGCCTATCCTTGTCCGCAAACGTGAAAAAAATAGGACATGCACTATTTTTTTGACGGAATGAAAACACGGATCACGGAAGCGGAACAAAAACGGTTGACCATCCGCATTTTTTGACGGACCCATTGAAATGAATGGGGAAGCATCCTATCCGTGAAAAAAAACGGAACGGACGCGGAAACAAACAACGGTCGTGTGCATGTAGCCTTAGGCTTGCGCGCTGCAACTGCTTTCTTTAAGTCCCACCAGAGGTTCTCAATCGGATTTAAGTCTGGTGACTGCGATGGCCACTTCAAAATGTTCCAGCCTTAAACTGCAACCATGCTCTAGTGGACTTGGAGGTATGCTTGGGATTATTGTCCTGTTGAAAGGTCCAACGTCTCCCAAGCCTCAGGTTTGTGACGGACTTCATCACATTTTCATCCAATATCTCCTGGTACTGAAGAGAATTCATGGTACCTTGCACACGCTGAAGCTTCCCTGTACCTGTAGAAGCAAAACAGCTCCAAAGCATGATTGACCCCCTGCCATGCTTCACAGTAGGCAAGGTGTTCTTTTCTTCATAGGCCTTGTTCTTCCTCCTCCAAACATAGCGTTGATCCATGGGCCCAAACGGTTCTAATTTTGTTTCATCAGTCCACAGAACACTATCCCAAAACTTTTGTGGTTTGTCCACATGACTTTTGGCATACTGCAGTCGACTCTTCTTATTCTTTGGGGACAGCAAGGGGGTGCACCTGGGAGTTCTGGCATGGAGGCCTATATTACACAGTGTGCGCCTTATTGTCTGAGCTGAAACTTCAGTACCCGCATCTGACAAATCTTTTTTCAGTTCCTCAGCAGTCACACGGGGACTTTTCTCCACTTTGCGCTTCAGGTAGTGCACAGCAGTTGAAGTCAGCATCTTCTTTCTGCCACGACCAGGTAGCGTTTCAACAGTGCCCTTTGCCTTGAATTTGCGAATGATGCTTCCTATGGTGTCTCTTGGTATGTTTAACATCTTTGCAATCTTCTTATAGCCATTGCCCTTCCTGTGAAGAGAAATCACCTCTTCTCTTGTCTTCCTGGACCATTCTCTTGACTTCACCATGTTTGTAAACACACCAGTAAATGTCTAGAAGGAGCTGAGTATCACAGTCATTTTAAATCTGCCTAATTGGTGCTTATTATGCTTGATTGCTGCTCCTTGACATCCACAGGTGATTTTTTAATACCTGATCGCAAACACTTGAATGAACCTCTGTTCTTAAGAGTGGTAGTCTTTAAGGGGTTGAATAATTGTGTCAATGAAGAAATCACACAAAAAAACATTTAATACTGTATTACAAAAACAATTGATGTCATTTTAGTTGCATTTGGTTCTTTAAAAAGTCCTTGTAAGATTTCATTCTGAACACAATTACAAATGTACACTAAATTCTCTAAAACCCTTTACAGCATTGGGGGTTGAATAATTTTGAACACAACTGTATAGCCGTCAGTTTGAGGACCGGCGGGGTCACGTGATCGCTAATCTGCAGTCATGCGACCATTACTATAGCAACCTGCGATGCTGGATGGGAAACCAGCCAATCGCATGCGGCCACATGACTCTGGGGGGGGGGTAGCTCAAGGTCCTAGTCGGCTTGTTGTTTAGAGTAGTATGTCCGGGAGTGCACAAGAACCTTCCGCTGTGGCCAATGGGAGCTGGGCAGATGATCAGAGCCGATCACGTGACTCAGGCAGCGATGTGTGTGGAAGATTTACAGCGTCATTGTTCCTATGGTGATGAGCATTGTGGCTCAGAAACAAATATAAGAGGGATAGTGTTAGATCAATATGGCAGCTGTCAGTATGTGCACGATATGCTGACCATTAGCTGAATAGATAAATACATATGTAAATGGAGGAATTAAAAAAGAGAGGGGGGCAGGTAAAAATTTAAAAGGTCACAGAATGTTTTTACAATCATGCAAGATTAAAATTAGACAGTTAAATCAATGAATAAATATATATAAAAATATCAGTGACTGAATGGCGTATTAGTGCAACTAAAATTTATAACTGAAACTTAATGCCGATATGATTCATAAAGAGTATAAGCTTGGCTAGAAAAAAGCAGCCAGATACGCCTCATCTTACAGTTTTATCTCAAAGGCCTCATTGAGGCCCATAAGGCTGTTCATTTTGAAGATCCAATACATTTCTCTGCGTCTGATGTATTGGAGATCTTTTGTAAAAGGGCTGGAATTTGCTCAATTGGTGTCACCAATAACAATACCAATAAAATTAAACCTAACAAATAAAATACACAGACCATCTTCTATCCCACAATTATGCATTGATTCCATACCCTCAATACAAAATGATGGATATTATTAGTACCACACTTGCCAATTGGAGGGTAGATACATTTTTTGGTGGTTTTTATGTGTATATATACCCTATATGTGCCTGTATTATTGTAAAACCTGATGAAGGGGGCCTGAATTCCACGAAACACGTTGTTTTTATGTACCTGCACTAAAATAAAAGAAGAATTATATCTGATCACTAAGATCATCTCTGCCAGTGATTTTGCGCCTGAACAGAACCTTCTTCACTATTGGCAATGCAAGGACAGTTACACTGAAGGGCAAATGGGTAGCAATGTTTTGAACCTTTGAATTTCAGTCTCCATATCTCACCATCCACTACAGCTTCAAACATGAGACTACCATCATTTTATAGACAATCATCTTGGCTATCTCATACATAAATTGGACTTGCAACTATTTAGCATAGGAATAATTATGCTGATTTTTGTAATGTAACTGCTTTGTCACTGTTTTGCTCCTAAAATTCTAAATTTTTATTATTTTGTTAGTAGTTTGTAAATCCACCCCAGTTCTCCTCTACATGTTCCCAATGTTGGTACATACTGGTTTACTCGCTTGGGTATAAATACAGCTTTTTATTCAACTCTACCAATTGGGTTGAGGTCTGGGGACTGTGGGGGCCAATCTAGCACCTCTACTTCATTGTAATTGAACCATTTCTTCAACAATCTCGATGTATGCTTCAGGTCGTCCTGCTGGAACACTACATTGTCCTATTCATACCCATAGTACACGAGTGTACAAAGTAACTTGTCTTGTAAGATACTCACATATAGCCCAGCATTGAGACCACCATCAATCCTAGTCAAATATCCAACACCTTTGGCTGTGAAACAACCCGGTCAGAGTTCCTCCACCGAATGTGACAGGTCCTTCAATTTCTCAATCTGTTAGCCCCCTTTTCCCTTGTTTCTTCCAGACCCTTTTGCACCCATCAGAGCCCAGTCTATCAAATTTCGTCTCATTGCTCCAAATCACCCGTTTCCAATCTTCTACTGTCCACTGTTTTTACTTTTTCGCAAATTGAAGCCGACGCTTCTTCTGACAATATTAAAGTCGAGGCTTTTTCACCTTTTTTGGGCCACCATTCCAGACTTGTGTAATGTGTGTCTCACTGTGCTTGCATGGATGTCTGTGATCTACTTATTATAAAGCATATAAGCCACTTCACCTGCCGTGTTTGTCGTACCAGAGCTGATAGACCTTGTGATGAGCCGACTTGTTGACTCCTATATTTTGCCTAGATGTCCACCTCTTGGCTTTGAAATGGATGGATGGACTTCATTTCATATTCTACCAACTGTCATGGCACTCACATAATGCAGTTTGGCAATTTTCTTGGCTGAGATTTTCCGATAAGCTGGGTGATGCTGTTTCTCTTTTCTTGGAAAATCTTCTTCATGACGGCTCTTGGATTCAAGCCAGTAACCATTCACTTGGGAATCAACCTTATATCACCTATTCACTAAACTATTTGGAAAAGTTGTAATTTGTAGCATGCAAGAAGAAAAAGATTGTTCCACCACCAGGAGCAAAGCAGTAACAATGCAGTTACATGACAAGAATCTGCATAACTAAACATATCCTAAATAGTTGCAAGTCCAATTTATGTGAGATGGTAGTCTCACATTTGAAGCTTTAGCAGATGGTGAGGTGGAGCCTGAAAGTCAAAAGTTCAAATCATTGTTACTGTTTTGCTTATCAGTGTAAGTGGATTCCTTTCTACAGACTCATAAGCCTATGATAAACTTGGGACCTTGAGCAATGCTTTTTGAGATATACAGTATTTCCACTCCTCCCCTCTGCTCGTCACTTATTGCTCTAAAGTAACTACCTTTAACCCTTTCCTTGCTAAGGATGTATCTCATATATCCTGTCTGGGTGGCAACTCAATAGCCAGGGACATACCCTGTATGTTCTTGGCACTGGTGACTTGATTTCAGATTCTGTAAAAGCTAGAGATTCAAACTATGTCTTGTTTTAAAGCTGCCAATCTCAGATTTAAAACAAGACCAGGGCTCTAGTCACAATATATTGCAAGTGACAGCCCTTAGAAATGGTTCTCAGTGAAAGCAAGATATACCAGCAGCTTACATTTTTGACTCAATTTCTAAGTTCTCTTACTCTCTGTATATCGTGGCTAGAGCCTCGATATTGGTCTTTTTTTTAAAAGTGAGATTATTAGCTAGTTGTTACTAAGTACAAGATTTGCCAAACACAAACAACACTCACATCCTACAACTGGCTGAGATGTCAGCCGGCCCGGAAGAGGAGAGAAGGGACAGTGGGGTAGTTCTGACAGGCTACACAGGGAGAGAGAGACACAATGCCTTTTCTCTCCCTGTGTGATTGTATATGGCCCCAGGGGGAGCATACCTGCTCTTTGATTGTTAAATATAGAGTGAGGTAGGTTCCAAAAAAGGAGTGAAAAGATGAGCGCTTGCTTATCTAATCACTCCTCTGTGCCTAATTTGGCTGTTTATTGACTCCATGGCCCAAACATTTACTAGAGTCCAGATCATGGGACCAAATAACATGCACCAAACACAACATAAACATTAGTAAAGTTTACATCTTACAGAGTAAAACGTAGAGCCAGTTTCTCTAGCGATATCTGTTAGAGGCTGCCATAATATTAATAATGATTATCATTAGAAAGTAATATATAATATATTTCTGCTAGATGGAAACATGTTTCTTTGGTCAGAAGAGGCATTTTCACCCATTGACTGTCACCATAGGCAATAATTTTCAATAAACACAGTTTATTTATTTATTTTTACAACGCTATTTAGCAGTTTTTTTAGCAGAACCAGGCAGCTCTGACTCATCTTTTGATAAACTAAATGAAGTTTAGGGGTTGGGTTCCTAATGCGGAAGTAGTAAAGCACCTACAGTATATTATACTTGTCTAAAAGTGGCCTTAATTATTGGATTATATAATATTTGTAGATTTATTATTACTAAATGGGATTACAGTTTGTATAGCGGGAAGGAAATTACAGAATTCATAATTCACAATAGTTGCATGCAAAAGTTGGTTGGCACACTCCTGCCATTCCTTTGTAAGTAGTGGGTGCAATGACAGGGAGAAGTGCTTGCGTCGCCCCCATAATCGTACCCCTCACATTTAGTGTTCATAGCTGATAGGAATAATACAGTTTAAAAAAAAAAATTGTGATGATCAAGCACTAAAGTATTCGGGTGTTTGGCCAGAACACATTGCTATATTCGTGTGCTCGGCCGAGCATCCGAGTATAATGGAAGTCAATGGGAAACAACCAGGCAAACCCTGCTCTGAAAAGGGGAGGTTGCCTGGTCCATTGGAAAAGGTCAGAAAGTGACACCACTGAAATGCAGCGGGAACAGCATGGGGACGATGTCTGGATGCATCTTGGACTCCCAGGTCGCTGCTGGGAACCATGTTGTCCGAGTTGTACGCCACTTTTACAGACTGACAAAAATATGCACAAAACCCCCACAAAATAATTAATTTTACAGAAACAATTGTTAGGAAACATTCATTCCTGTATATTCAATTGTATATAAAGTGCAAGTGCTGCCAAAAATTACAAGCAAAAGGCACTCCGAAAAAGCCTGTATATCACATAAAGAAGGACCGAATTCACATTGTGGTACAATTTTTCAGGTAGTGGGACTCCTACACTCATAAAGCCTATGCACTAAGTGAAAGGGCTGCCAAAAATTACAAGGAACAGGCACTACAATACACCCTTTATTACACACAAAAAAGGCATCATACACGCCCTTTGAAAAATTAGGATTAGTGGCCAGCTGGTGACCCTCAAAAACATTTGGAGCAAGGGCCTGCTGGTTACCCTCTAAAACATTAGGGACGAGGGCCTGCTGCTGAGCTGATGCTCTAAAATATTATATGCTAGTGCCAGCAGGTGACCTGATGCTCTAAAACAATATATGCGAGTGCATGCTGTACAGCTGATGCTCTGAAACATTATATGCCAGTGCATGCTGACCCTATAAAAATTTTTTAGTTTAGGGCTTGAAGTTGAGCTAAACTTATAAAAAATTAGAGTGGAGGGAATATATACAATCTGGATGAGGAGGAGGAGTAAACAAGATTCAAACATATACTCTTTTTTGTGGTGGAAAAGGTGCATGGGAATACACTACAGTAGATTGAGTACATCATAAATGATAGATTGAAATTGCCTTTATGTTCATCATCAGCTCAGCTCTCCTCTGGTGGAGTTGAGAAGTCAGGGGCAATCCAGGCCTTGTTCATTTTTATCTGAGTCAACCTGTCAGCATTGCCAGTGGACAAGCAGATACACTTATCTGTTATAATGCCACCAGTAGCACTAAATACACGCTCAGACAAAATGCTGGTGCCAGGGCAAGCCAGCATCTCCAAGGCAAGTTCATGCCACGTGTCCAGCTTGGATACCCAGTAGTTGTAAGGCACTGAGGGATCATTTAGTAAGCTGACATGGTATGCTATGTATTCCTTCACCATCTTTTCCCTCCTTGTACCACTAGGCCACGCTTCAGGGTGAGGTTGCTGGCAGGGTGTCATGAATGTGTCCCATGCCTTGGAGAGTGTTGACCTGCCTTTGTTGAAACTGCTGTGTGTTCTTCTTATCTCCCTTCCTCGGTTGCCTAAGGAAGTACGGAATCTGGCGGCCGTGTTGTCAGATGGAAAACTTTGGAGCAATCTCTAAACAAGTCCCTTCTGGTTTTGCAAGGTTTTACTCATCCTCCCCACCACAGTAATGAGAGATGAGAAGTTCTCTTTGTAGCGGGGGTCGAGAAGGGTGAACACCCAGTAATCCGTGTTATCTAAAATGTGTATAACGTGAGGGTCACGGGAAAGGCAGCCTAACATGAAGTCAGCCATGTGTGCCAGAGTACCAACAGACAAGACTTCGATGTCGACATCAGGATGACTCTTCATCTCCTCATTCTCCTCTTCTGCCCATCCACGCTGAACAGATGGAAATAAAGTTCTATGGGTACTACCCAATGTAGCAGTGGCAACTGTCTCCAGCTCCTCCTCCTCTTCATGGTCCAATTTGCGCTGAGAAGATGAACTGTGGGTGGTCTGGCTATCACCATGTGTAATGTCCTCCCCCATTTCCTCATCTGCCACATTCAGAGAGTCCTCCTTAATTGTGAGCAGCGATCATTTGAGTAGACATAGCAGTGGAATGGTTATGTTGATAATAGCATTATCGCCACTAACCATCTGTGTAGATTCATCAAAGTTTTTTTACCTCTTGAGGACACAGGGCATACAGGTAAGTCCTGTGTACTTCCGATCACCGCCGTGCAGTGCGGGGTGATCGGAACAGAGTGCCTTCCAAAATAATTTGGCAGGCACTCTGGAACAATGCCGAGGGGGGTCCTGTGACCCCCCGTATCGGCGATCGCTGCAAACCGCAGGTCAATTCAGACCTGCGGTTTGCAGCGCTTTGTGCTGTTTCTAATCCACATGGATCAGAAACTTGTAAATGCCTATAATGTTTATTTTTTTGCAGGCGGTGCGGCGAGCGGGTAATGCGGGAGGCGGGTGCTGTGGCAGGCGGGATTGCGATCACCTGCCCGCCTTCTGTGTAATATTCATTGCTGTCCAGTGGTTAGCAGAGTGTCAGAACATTTCTGACACTCTGCCATAAACTGCTGACATCTGTGCTGGTGCAGATGCCAGCAGTTTAACCCCCTCCATGCCACGGCTCGTACGGACCACTGTATGGAAGGGGTTAACAGGGAGGGCGCTGCGATGATGGTTGCCATGGCAGCAGGACACTTTCAGAGGCGTCCTGCTTGCGATGGTAATGTAAGTCTGATCTGAATTCTGCTAAAGGCAGAAGTCTGATCAGACTAAGTGTAAAAGTGAAAATACAGTATAGTACACTATATAGTGTACTGTATTGTATTATACTGACATCAGACCCACTGGATCTTCAAGAACCAATTTGTTCTGGGTAAAAAAAAATGTAAAAAAAGTAAAAAAAAGTAAAAATCAAAAACACATTTATCACTGAATAAAAATTTAAAAAATACACTACACATATTATGCATATTATGTATCGCCACGTCCGTAAAAACCTGCTCTATAAACATATCACATGATCTAACCCCTCAGGTAAACACCATAAAAAAAAAACAATTGTTTAAAAAAGCCATTTTTTGTCACCTTACATCACAAAAAGTGTAATACCAAGCGATCAAAAAGGCGTATGCCTCCCAAAATATTACCAATCAAACCTCCATCTCATCCCGGAAAAAATGCGCCCCTACATAGTGCAATTTCCCCCAAAAAAGTAAAAAATATGGCTCTCAGACTATGGAGTCACTAAACGTTGTTATTGTGTTAAAGTAAAATAAATTTTATAAAGTATACATATTATGCATCGCCGCATCTGTAAAAACCTGCTCTATAAAAATATCACATGATCTAGCCCCTCAGAAAAACTATGTAAAAAAAATTAAATAAAAACAGTGTAAAAAAAAAACATTTTTTGTCACCTTACATCACAAAAAGTGTAATAGCAAGCGACCAAAATGTCAAATGCACCCGAAGATAGTGCCAATAAAACCGCCATCTCTTCCCGCAAAAAATGAGCCCCTACATAAAACAAAAAATAAAAAAAAACGATGGCTTTAAGAATGTGGAGACACTAAAAAATAAAAAATTTTCAAAAATGCTTTTTTATGTAAAACTGAAACAAAACCCCCCAAAAAGTAGTCATATTTGGTATTGTTGTGTCCGTAACTACCTGCTCTATAGAAATAGCATGGAATCTAACCTGTCAGATCAACTATGTAAATAATAAAAAATAAAAACGGTCCGAAAACAGCTATTTTTTTTAGAAAATTTTCAAATTGAATCAATTTTTCCAGCAATAAAGTAAGGGTTAACAGCCAGACAAAACTCAATATTTATTGCCATGATTCTGTTGTTTTCAGAAACACTTCATATGTGGTCATAAACTGCTGTATAGCCAAACGGCAGGGTGTAAAAGGAAGGGAACGTCATATGGTTTTTGGAAGGCATATTTTGCTGGACTGTTTTTTTGACACCATGTCCCATTTGAAGTCTCCCTGATGCACCCCTAAGGTAGAAACTCTAAAAATGTTACTACATCTAAGAAATAACACCCCTCAAGGTATTCAAAAGTGATTTTACAAACTTTGTTAACCCTTTAGGTGTTCCACAAGAGTTATTGGCAAATGAAGATAAAATTTCAGAATTTAAATTTTTTGTAACCTTGCCTCAAAAAAATTGTAATATAGAGCAAACAAAAATCATATTTACCCTAAAATAGTACCAACAAAACTGACACCTTATTCCGTAGTTTCTAAAAAGTTTCTACTGTAGGGCTGCATCAGGGGGGCTTCAAATTGGACATGGTGTCTAAAAACCAGTCCAGCAAAATCTGACTTCCAAAACCATTGCTGTTTGGCCTTAAAGCAGTTTACGGCCACGTGTTTAAAGCAGTTTACGGCCACATGGGGTGTTTCTGCAAACTAAAGAAGTAAGGCAATAAATATTGAGTTTTGTTTTGCTGTTAACCCTCGCTTTGTCCTGAAAAAAATTGATAAAAATGGAAAATTTACAAAAAAATTTAAATTCTAAAATTTTATCTCCATTTGCCATTAACTCTTGTGGAACACCTAAAGGGTTAATGACATTAGTAAAATGAGTTTTGAATATCTTGAGGGGTGTAGTTTCTAGAATGAGGTCATTGTTGGGTGTTTTCTATTGTGTAATCCTCACAAAGTGACTTCAGACCTGAACTGGTCCCTAAAAAGTGGATTTTTTTTAAATTTCTGAAAATTTTCAAGATTTGCTTCTAAACTTCTAAGCCTTGTAACGTCCCCAAATAAAATGGGATTCCAAAAATGATCCAAACATGAAGAAGACATATGGTGAATGTAAATTAATAACTTTTTTTGGCGGTATTATTATGTATTATGGAAGTAGAGAAATTGAAACTTGGAAATTTGACCAATCACAGAAAAAACTATATATAAACCATCCTGCATAATATGGTATTAACCTGTCTACGTCTATATAGCACCCGGTGACAGGGCCGCCATCAGGGGGGTACAGCTGATACCCCAGTAAGGGGCCCAGACCCCAGGGGGGCCCGGCCAGTCCCGACTTCTTTTTTTTTTTTTTTTCATTTGTCAGTGACTTCACTGACTTGATTGTCCTCGTCACTACAGGGGGGAAATTGATTGGTCATTGCGCGCAACTCCCCCATCCCCCCCCCCCCCCGGCTGATACCCGCACACCCGCATTTTCCTGCCTTTAAAACCCTACATAAGGCTCGGACTCTCTGAGCTGCCACGCCGATCCTGTCAGCCAGCCAGTCAGTCACACTACCGGCTGAAGCTGCGCAGAGGAACGCAGCTGCGCATGTGACGTCAGACGCTGGCCGCTGCCTCACGCCGCCTTCAGATTAGCTCGTCGCCTGCCACTGCCAGACAATTCTTGTTTGCAGGCTTGCAGCCAGGCGTGGTGGCGGCGGGAACTTAAGTTCTGGAACTTTTGTGGAGTGGAAGCCTTCCCTAGTGCCTTCTTAGCCAGCCCAGGAAGGAGTCAGTGCCAGCTCCATGCTCCAGCTTCCACTTTCCATCACATGGTGGACGGACCCCACTGATTCACTTAAATCTCACCTGCCCATACTCCATATGGAAGAGGATTGGCGGCCTCTTATTGAACACGGCATAAAATGTGTAGCTCGGAAGGCACCCACATTAGGAACTAAACTTAGTCCATCGATGTATAGGGATCAACCGCAAGTCCAACATACATGGTTACGTTATTTAGGCAGCTTCAAATGTGGCCATAAAATCTGCACTTGCTGCACACATATGACAGTAGGTAAGGAAATAATGTCTTTCTCCAAAAACAAAGTTTTCCCCATACGGCAATATATCAACTGCAATACCCCATATGTGGTTTACTGTATATCCTGTACATCATGCTCCCTACAATATATTGGCTGCACAACAAATAGTTTGAAGATTAGGATTTGTAGACACATCTCTGATGTCCCTCATTCCCGAGACAGAGGTGTGTCTGCAGCCAGCTTACATTTTGCGGCCATACATGCCGGCAGTGTGGAGAGCATGGTAGTGCATGGTATAGAACGAGTGCCCCCTCAAATTAGGGGTGGAGACCACCGCAAGAAGCTTTTGAATCGAGATTCTCTGTGGATATTTAAAATGGGTTCATATGCACCTCTGGGCCTTAATCAAAAACACGATCTGATCCTGCATTATTAATCACTTGCTTTTATCTTTTCTTATGTTTAATTTCATAGATTGTATGTTTAGATGTATTGACATTTTAAGCATTTTGTATGTGTATAGCCTTTGGTAATATATGTGGGCGGCACCCAATTAAGGCTGAATTGTTCCAGCTGGTGTATTTGCCCATATATGTGTGGCTTTGCCATTGTTGCTTTGTCATGATTAAGGATCGGTATTTGTAACAGAGATCCGAAACGCGTAGACGCGACATGTATCCCGCTGTTTTTATCGCTTTGAAATAAAGAACGAGTTGGTGTATGAAGCTGGACATTTTCTTCGTTTTCCTAAAGTACACTGATTCACTAAGGTCCATTAGGTTGTTTCCATGAATAATGTTATCATTTTTTTACTGTTAATGGTGGCATACAGTATTTAAATAGCAGCAGTCAGAACACACAGCTAACTGGGGCTGGGTGGGCTGGCAAGGGAGGGGTTAATAACAATAAGTGATGGAGGATCATGGCCCTTTGTGATAATCCACATAATCCAGCTGCCTAGCCTAGACAAGTAGACAATAAAAGGATGAATATGAAAATAAATAATTTGGAGCCTTTGAAATAGCTCAGCTCAGCCGCATACTGAGCTGAGCTATTTCAAAGGCTCTAAATTATTTATTTTCATATTGATCTTTAGGTCGCATGGCAGAGGTTCAGGCTTCATGTCACCCACCATTATAACAGGCCACTTTCAGTTATTTAGGCCAAGGCGCCCAGATTGAGAAGAGGTCCATTCAACTTTGAGTTGCACCGCAAGATGATGGTAAAGTTAAAAAAATGAGGATTCAATAAAGAAGTGCCCCGGAGTACAAGAATACATGGTTGAGGGGGAGGCAGTTAAAAAATGTCTATTCTGCACAAGGGAGGGACAGGTCCTGTGGGATCCATGCCTGGTTCATTTTTATGAACATCAGCTTGTCCACGTTGGCTGTGGACAGGCGGCTGCGCTTGTCAGTAATGACGCCCCCTGCTGTGCTGAATACACGTTCAGACAAAACGCTGGCCGCCGGGCAGGCCAGCACCTCCAAAACATAAAATGCAAACTCTGGCCACGTGGACAATTTGGAGACCCAGAAGTTGAATGGGGCCGAACCATCAGTCAATGCGTGGAGGGGTGTGCAGACGTACTGTTCAACCATGTTAGTGAAATGCTGCCCCCTGCTAACACGTTCAGCATCAGGTGGTGGTGCAGTTAGCTGTGGCGTGGAGACAAAACTTTTCCACATTTCTGCCATGCTAACCCTGCCCTCAGAGGAGCTGGCCGTGACACAGCTGCGTTGGTGACCTCTTGCTCCTCCTCTGCCTTCGCCTTGGGCTTCCACCTGTTCCCCTGTGACTTTTGGGAATGATCTCAGGAGCGCGTCTTCCTATCACGCTCCAGTGCAGGAAGTAAGGTGGGCACATTGTCTTTGTACCGGGGATCCAGCAGGGTGGCAACCCAGTAGTCCGCACACGTTAAAATGTGGGCAACTCTGCTGTCGTTGCGCAGGCACTGCAGCATGTAATCGCTCATGTGTGCAAGGCTCCCCAGAGGTAAGGACAAGCTGTCCTCTGTGGGAGGCGTATCATCATCGTCCTCCGTATCCCCCCAGCCACGCACCAGTGATGGGCCTGAGCTGTGTTGGGTGTCAACCCGCTGTGAACGTGCTTCATCCTCATCCTCCTCCACCTCATCCTACTCGTCCTCCAGTAGTGGGCCCTGGCTGGCCACATTTGTACCTGGCCTCTGCTGTTGCAAAAAACCTCCCTCTAAGGTACTGAAAGTGCTAAAGATGACCCCTCATCCTCTTCCTCCTCCTGCGCCACCTCCTCTTCCATCATCGCCCTAAGTGTTTTCTCAAGGAGACATAGAAGTGTTATTGTAACGCTGATAATGGCGTCATCGCCACTGGCCATGTTGGTGGAGTACTCGAAACAGTGCAACAGGGCACACAGGTCTCGAATGGAGGCCCAATCATTGGTGGTGAAGTGGTGCTGTTCCGCCGAGCGACTCACCCGTGCGTGCTGCAGCTGAAACTTCACTATCGCCTGCTGCTGCTCTCACAGTCTCTCCAGCATGAGCAAGGTGGAGTTCCACTTGGTGGGCACATCGCATATGAGGCGGTGAGCGGGAAGGCCGAAGTTACGCTGTAGCGCAGACAGGCGAGCAGCGACAGGATGTGAACGCCGGAAGCGCGTACAGACGGCCCGCACTTTATGCAGCAGCTCTGACATGTCGGGGTAGTTGTGAATGAACTTCTGCACCACCAAATTCAAAACATGCCACAGGCAAGGGATTTGCGTCAAACCGGCTAGTCCCAGAGCTGCAACGAGATTTTGCCCATTATCGCACACCACCAGGCCGGGCTTGAAGCCCACCGGCAGAAACCACTCGTCGGTCTGTTGTTCAATACCCCGCCACAACTCCTGCGCAGTGTGGGGCCTGTCTCCCAAACATATGAGTTTCAGAATGGCCTGCTGATGTTTACCCCGGGCTGTGCTGAAGTTGGTGGTGAAGGTGTGTGGCTGACTGGATGAGCTGGTGGAAGCAGAGGAGGAGGAAGCCGAGTAGGAGGAGAAGGCTACAGGAGGCAAAGAATGATGCCCTGCGATCCTTGGCGGCGGAAGGACGTGCGCCAAGGAACTCTCCGCCTGGGGCCCAGCCGCCACTACATTTACCCAGTGTGCAGTTAGGGAGATATAGCGTCCCTGGCCGTGCTTACTGGTCCACGTATCTGTGGTTAGGTGGACCTTGCCACAGATGGTGTTGCGCAGTGCACACTTGGTTGTGCAGGGAAGGCACGGCTGTCTTGGAGAAGTAGTGGCGGCTGGGAACAACATACTGTGGGACAGCCATCGCCATCAGTTGTTTGAAGCTGTCTGTGTCCACCAGCCTGAAGGACAGCATTTAAAAGGCCAGTAGTTTAGAAATGATGGCATTCAGGCCCAAGGCTCGAGGGTGGCTAGGTGGGAATTTACGCTTTCTCTCCAAGGTTTGTGAGATGGAGAGCTGAACGCTGCCGTGTGACATGGTGGAGATGCTTGTTGATGCAGGTGGTGGTTTTGGTGGCATATCCTCTGTTTGGTGTGCGGCAGGTGCCAACATTCCTCCCGAGGCAGAGGAAGAGGCCGAGGCAGCAGCAGAAGAGGGAGCAGGGTGAGCCTGAGTGAGTTCCTTGCTTTTAAGGTGCTTACTCCACTGCAGTTCATGCTTTGCATGTAGATGCCTGGTCATGCAGGTTGTGCTAAGGTTCAGAACGTTAATGCCTCGCTTCAGGCTCTGATGGCACAGTGTGCAAACCACTCGGGTCTTGTCGTCAACCCATTGTTTAAAGAAGTGCCATGACAGGGAACTCCTTGAAGCTGCCTTTGGGGTGCTCGGTCCCTGGTGTCGGTGGCCAGTAGCAGGCGAACTCTCTTGGAGGCGGCTGTTCTGCTTTTGCCCCCTGCTCCCTCTTTTGCTACATTGTTTGCTCGGTCTCACCACTGCCTCTTCCTCTGAACTATGAAAGTCAGTGGCACAACCTTCATTCCATGTGGGGTCTAGGACCTCATCGTCCCCTGCATCCTCTTCCACACAGTCTTCTTCCCTGACCTCCTGTTCGGTCTGCACACTGCAGAAAGACGCAGCAGTTGGCACCTGTGTTTCGTCATCATCAGAGACGTGCAGACTCCGATGAGGTGGTATTCCCATGTCCTCATCATCAGGAAACATAAGTGGTTTTGCCTCAGTGCATTCTATGTCTTCCACCACTGGGGAAGGGCTAGTTGGATTCCTTGGGAAACCCTGCCAGCAGAGTCTTCAAACAGCATAAGAGACTGCTGCATAACTTGAGGCTCCGACAGTTCCCCTGATATGTATGGGGGTGATGTGACAGACTGATGGGCTTGGTTTTCAGGCGCCACCTGTGCGCTTTCTGCAGAAGACTGGGTGGGAGATAATGTTGTGAACATGCTGGATCCACTGTCGGCCACCCAATTGACTAGCACCTGTACCTGCTCAGGCCTTACCATCCTTAGAATGGCATTAGGCCCTACCAAATATCCCAGTAAATTCTGGCGGGTACTGGAACCTGAGGTAGTTGGTTCACTAGGACGTGTGGCTGTGGCAGAATGGCCACGTCCTCTCCCAGCACCAGAGGGTCCACTAACACCACCACGACCGCGTCCGCGTCCCTTACTAGATATTTTCCTCATTGTTACCGTTCACCAAGCACCACAATAAGAGAAAAAATATTTGGCCCAATGTATTGATTTTTTTACAGGCACCTAACACTATCTGCCTATTTATTTATGTACCGTATTACACTAATACAGGCACAGCAGTAACCACTGATTTAGGGGAATATCAATTGTAGGGCTAATATTTAGGCCCTGGATGAAAGGAATCTTTTTATGGACAGATTTACACTTGGAGATGCACAGTAGCGTGTGAAAAAATATGAAGGATTATGCCTTCAGCAATTGTATTTTAACACTTTGTGTAATATACCCTTTAACAGACAGAAATACAATGGGAGATGCACGGTAGCGTGTGAATTTAATGAGGATGACCCTCTCAGCACTTGTATATACACCTTGAGTGTAATATACACTTTTATGAACTGATTAACACTTGGCATGCAACAGCTGGAACAACAGATTCAAGGTATTGCTATTTTGGCAATAAAATTTCACCCCAGAAAAAAATATACCCTGTTACAGACAGATTTAGGCTAGGCCTGCAACAGCTGGAACACCAGATTCAGGGTATTGCTATATTGGCAATTGAATTTCCCCCCAGAACAAAATATATCCTTTGCAGGACACTATTAAACTTGGCCAGTCACAGCTGAAACCACTGATTTACGGTATTGCTATTTGCCAATTAAATTTCACCCCAGAACAAAACATAACCTTTGCAGGACACTATTAAACTTGGCCAGCCACAGTTGAAAGCACTGATTTATGGTATTGCTATTTTGGCAATTGAATTTCACCCCAGAACAAAATATATCCTTTGCAGGACACTATTAAACTGGGCCAGCCACAGCTTAAACCACTGATTCATGGTATTGCTATTTTGGCAATTGAATTTCACACCAGAAAAAAATATACCCTTTTACGGACAGATTTAAACTAGGCCTGCAACAGCTGTAACACCAGATGCAGGGTATTGCTATTTTGGCAATTAAGTTTCACCCCAGAAAAAAAATATACCCTGTTACGGACCGATTTAAACAAAGCCTGCAACAGCTGGAACAACAGTTTTACTGTATTTCTATTTTTGCAACTGAATTTCACCGTAGAAAATAATATATCCTATGACGGACACTATGAAACTTGTCC
The DNA here is from genome assembly GCA_033119425.1 of Bufotes viridis. Classification (NCBI taxonomy): domain Eukaryota; kingdom Metazoa; phylum Chordata; class Amphibia; order Anura; family Bufonidae; genus Bufotes; species Bufotes viridis. The sequence continues at coordinate 510,375,394 of CM065589.1, forward strand.
AGCCACTGCTGGGACACCAGATTTACGGTATTGCTATTTTGGCAATTGAATGTCACCCCATAAAAAAATATATCCTTTGCCGTACACTATTAAACTTGGCCAACCACTGCTGGGACACCAGATTTACGGTATTGCTATTTTGGCAATTGAATGTCACCCCATAAAAAAATATATCCTTTGCCGAACACTACTAAACTTGTCCAGCAACTACTGGGTCACCAGATTTACGGTATTGCTATTTTGGCAATTAAATTTTACACCAGAAAAAAATAATTCATTTGCCGGACACTATTAAACTTAGCAAGCCACAGCTGAAATCACTGATTTATGGTATTGCTATTTTGGCAATTGAATTTCACCCCTGAACAAAATCTATACTTTGCCGGACACTATTAAACTTGGCCAGCCACAGCTGAAACCACTGATTTATGGTATTGCTATTTTGGCAATTGAATTTCACCCCAGAACAAAATATATCCTTTGCCGGACAGTATTAAACTTGGCCAGCCACAGCTGAAACCACTGATTTATGGTATTGCTATTTTGGCAATTTAATTTCACCCCAGAACAAAATATATCCTTTGCCATACACTATTAAACTTGTCCAGCCACAGCTGAAACCACTGATTTATGGTATTGCTTTTTTGGCAATTGAATTTCACCCCAGAATAAAATATATCCTTTGCCGTACAGTATTAATCTTGTCCAGCCACAGCTGAAACCACTGATTTACGGTATTGCTATTTTGGCTATTGAATTTCACCCCAGAACAAAATATATATTCTTTGGTGGACACTATTATTCTTTGCCAGCCAATGCTGGGAGACCAGATTTAAGAGATTGCTATTTTGGCAATTGAATTTCACCACAGAAAATTATCTATTCTTTTGCCAGACAGCAGACAGTATTACACTTGGCTAGCCACAGCTGGGACACCAGATTTAGGGGATTGCTATTTTGGCAATTTAATTTCACCACATAAAATAATATATCCTTTGCCAGACAGCAGACAGTATTTCACTTGGCTAGCCACAGCTGGAACACCAGATTTAGGGGATTGCTATTTTGGCAATTGAACTTAACCCCCACCACAAGTCACAAAATGGCCGCCGATCACCCCAGAAAAAAGTTACAGAAAAACGCTCTGTGCAGCCTAAAAAACTGTGAGCTATTAACTAGCAGAAGTTGAATGATTCATAGCTGTAGATCGATCACTTCATTAGGTGTTTTTGCTGAATTTTCCCTGCCTAATCTCTCCCTCACAGAAGCTGCGTCCTCTCCCTACACTAATCAGAGCAGTGTGACGTGTGGCGATACGTGACTCCAGCTTAAATAGAGGCTGGGTCACATGCTGAACTTGGCCAATCACAGCCATGCCATTAGTAGGCATGGCTGTGATGGCTTCTTAGGGCAAGAAGTAAAATGCTAGCTGATTGGCTGCTGTGTAGCCCTTCAGAAAGCCGGTAGAAATCGACGAACAATGGACCCGAACCCAAACTTTTTTGAAAAGGTTTGGGTCCGGGTCCGTGTCCCGAACACCCCAAAATTCGTTACGAACCCGAACTATGCTCGAACTGTTCGCTCAACACTAGTCACAAAGTTCTATGAAGGTGGACATGGTTCTCAACAGTCACCTGCAACTGCAACATTAAGTTGTCTTCTTTCAGGAAATACATAGGCTTTGGGGATACACTTACTTTTAAGGACTGTAATTTCTGTATTTTATAGGTGGTTATTGCTTTTTTAAAATTCCTAGCTTACTACCAGATTTTTGGTCTTTAAAGCTCTAGTAATTTTATGACCATATTTTCTTTCAGATTCAGGCCTAAATTGTATTTATCGTATGAACTTTGCACAGGTTAAATTATTTTTAGGAGGTGTAGTTTATATAACTTCCAATTGGTTCACACCTGTACCCACTAATATGAACTTTTGGGGATTTTTTTATTAAACCATGAAGGTGTCTGTATAAAGTGTTAATTGGCACTTTGAAAATGTGTCGGCGTCTTCTTTAGTATGATTTTTTTTTTTATTTACTTTTTTTTTTTTATACATGTCAAAACTGTGAACATTGTCCTGGCAACCAAAGGTACAAAATGTCCAAGCACACCAGGCAGAGAAAGGGTTAATAGACAGAATAAATCTCAGTGATCTTTATGGAAGCACATAAAGCAATTACATAAACAAAATCATATTGACTTTGTTTACCAGTGCATCTCCAATACAAATGCATATGGTATACTAAAATATAAAATATACATTTATATTCAGGAGTAGAGATGAGCGAACTTTAAAAAAAAGTCCGGTGTTCGGCGTTCGGGTTGTGGTAAGTCGCGCATCCCGTTATAGATTCCACTATAGCGGCATATGGAATCCATAAGGGGCGGCTGCCACCAACCCGAACTGTTGAACAGCCAAAGGACCTGGGGTGACGTCACCATCATGTGATCAGTGCAGGGGCGTGGCTCAGCACGGGATCAAATCCAGTGCTGAGCCACGCCCCCTGCACTGATCACATGACAGTGACGTCACCCCAGGTCCTTCGGCTGTTCAACAGTTCGGGTTGGTGGCAGCCGCCCCTTATGGATTCCATATGCCGCTATAGTGGAATCCATAATGGGATGCGCGACTTACCACAACCCGAACGCCGAACACCGGACTTTTTTTTAAAGTTCGCTCATCTCTATTCAGGAGCACAGACCTTCATGTGTGAATGCGCTCCTATCCTGTGAGTAGCATTCATGTGCACTTTTGCCCCACCTATCTAATAGGCGACCTTGATTAGGTGGTACTTATCGGCTGCTGTTGCACACAGAGGTAACTAGGAGCAACACACTATATATGTAGGGTCTGTGCTCCTGAATATAAATGCATAACAGCATAGGGAGGTTTAGTGTAGGACCTGACTGAACTGAGACCACCTTTGCGCTGGGTAGGTGGGCACAGATGTGTTTTGATCAAAATGTGTTGGCTAAGAGTCTCAGATTTTATCATTAAAATGAGGGCTTAGTCCACATGTTATGTTTGCATCTATTATTATTTTCTGTGACTTTATAAATGTAGCCAATCCATGTACATCCGCAACAATTACTATCATTATCGTGCAGGGTGTTTTATATTTATTTTCCGTGATTTGTAATATATAAAATATGCATCAAATCATGAAGGCACAATGCTAAGATGTCAAAAATAATAGTCACACATATGTTGCCAATCAAACTGATTAATCCTAAAAATAAAAGCTTTCTTCTTTGTTCAAAATGAGACAAAAAACTGTCATGAGAACAATCAAAGCTAAAAAAAAAAGATCGGTACATTATCAATAAAAGACAAATTCCATTTCAGTTGCTTTTATCTGCATTTTCGATACAGAAATACATATGAGGATGTTGTGACTGAGTGACTTATTTTATTTTTTTTTATTACCTCACACGTTTTCAGAGTAGTTTCAGTAATTAAGTCTTATGACATTCAAGAAAGTGTAAATCCTGCTGAGATGTTTCAGTTTGGAGCATCTTCTTGATGTGAAATAAAAAATAAAAAAGACACTTATCCAGGATCTTAGCAAACTGTTTTCCTGTTACCTTTGAAAGTCGATTGAATGGTAAAGTAATTTGGCCCGTGCAAACTGTTTAAGTTGTATTGTTAACTAGGAGCTAGATTTGAAATCCATTGCTACAATTGCATTTTTTAAGGATTTTTAATTATCTGCAGCAAAGAATAAAGACGCTCTAGGCTCCATTTGCTTATCATAGAGGGCTTTAAAAATGAGGACAGAGCTTCCTTCTCAGCTCATGCAGGGGGATGCAGAGTGAGGGAGATGATTTTTAATTCGACAAGTTCAGAGAGATTTCTTAGTTTGACGCGCACAGTAGGGGGTCTTTGAGCGCTTGGCAGTACTTCAGCTTTCTGAGCTTTGAAAATCTTTCCCTGCAGCAGAAATTGTATCAAAAGCCAATGATAATATTCCCTGCAAGGTAAAGCACCCTATTGAAGATTTCTAGAGCTGCTTATTTATTAATCACAGTTTTTCTTTAAGGAAATATTGTGCATATAGGTAATAATTCGCATAGATGATAGAAATAAAAATAAATAAAAAAAGACACATTAATCTTTCACCTTCCTATATATAAATCATGCAGAACTATGCTAAACTATTTCTAGTTGCCCCAAATATCTCTTTTCACTTTCAATCCCAGTCTACCCTTTTCATCCCTGCACTCAAAGCTTTATTTCTGCCTATTTTTTTTACCACCAGCTGGGCAAATAAGATGTTTATGGCCATTGCTTTCCGCTAAATCCTCAAAGTGATTAATTAATTTTACAGTGGGATATTCAATTTCTTAGGAGCCTTTTAAGTTGAAAATCATTTTATACTGAGTACTACTGATCTGCCCCTACAATTGCAAAGTAAAATTGATAGTTTATGCCCCAGACATTTTAAGGATATTTACTGCTATGTATGCAGAGTCTATTTTCTTTATTTGTGTTTTATATATTCTTTGTTGTGGGGCTGAAACACTATTCATTCACTAAACTCATTTGACTGCAACACACATTTATGCTGAGTAAGCTTATTCAATGGTTAAGCATTATACTGTAGGTCTCATATGTTGTCATCTGCAGAAACAAGAATTGCTGACTATACTGTGAAAATGGTTTCATATCTGCTGCACTAGAAATGATTTAAAATCATGTTAAAGAAAAGGATCTAAGGATCTCATTATTTAATAAGGCAACAATTATGAGATCTGTGTCATGTTTTATTAAGAGATGGAATCTTTTTTTGTTAGAAAATCATATGCACATTAAAATAATTATTGAAGCCATCTAACCAAATCCATATCTGACTGGCTTATCAGAATACACTTATGTCCACACTTAATTTAGATCTAATTTGGTTTGGTAAGGACTCCAGTTTCTCAGGAAACCAATTCAGTGCAATATAGCAACATGCTAGTGAAAACCTTGGCAGGCTGTGACTCTCAACATGATCACTGGTTGCATCTAGAAACATACAGGATAGAAATCTTGTGACACAATATTGTGAAATCCTGTTGTTTTGAAACGCTGGTTCACTCGTGACACACATATCAGGACATGTCTAGCCAAGAATAAAGGAAATAAAAGACATCTACTAAAGGATCAACACCTATAGACCAGGTCAGGTTGTATTAGACCCAGCGGTTAGATAGTATTGGACCCAGCGGTTAAGCACAGGTCAACGAAATTTGGTTACAATCACTTGCCTCTGTGGACAATTCTTATTAGGTTGATTCCTAAATAACTTAATATAATGTATCAATGAGATGTCATGTGTGCACAATGATTACATTACACAACACAATACTCAAGGTTAAAAGATTTATCAACTGTCCACTGGATAGGCGATCAATGTTTGATTGGTTAGATTGAGTCCGACCATCATAACGTTCCACCAATGTCCCCTCCAGTAAGTTGTACAAATGCATGTAGGAAAGTGAGAATTGATTGTTGATCATAAGGCTAGGGATGTTGAAGTCTACCAATCAATGAGGGACTCAGGTATTCGACCCCTACCGAACTAATGTTTATAAATATTTTGCACTGGAATAGAATACTTCTAAGCAGGGTTGCCAACCAGAATTTATCACAAAATCTTAAACTGCCAAAATTTTTTACGGACATGGAAAACCAATTAAAAATAAAGATTACAAGTAATACAGTGTACATGTATACAACTTTATATACTAATAAAAACTAACATATTTTTGCTCTATAAGACGCACCGGCCCATAAGACGCACTTAGGTTTTAGAGGAGGACAATAAGAAAAAAATATTTTTGATTAGATCTCAGATCAGGCCAGCAATCAGACCCCCAATGTTAATCAGGCCTCATCTGACAGCCCCAATCAGACCCCTAATGTTAATAAGCCCCTTAATCAGACCTCAGATCAGACCCCCAATGTTAATAAGACCCCAGTAGGACATCAGATCAGACCCCCATGCTATTTATGAGCCCCCATTATGCGCCCCATGCCAGTTATGAGCCCCCATTATTAGCCCCATGCGAGTTATGAGCCCCAGTGCCATTTATGACCCCCCCATGCCATTTATTAGCCCCCAGTGCCATTTATTATGCCCCCAGTGCCATTTATTATGCTCCAAGTATGAGCCCCAGTGCCACTGAGCCAATAAAATAAAAAACCCACTTACCTCTCCTGCTCCTGGACACCGGCACTCCTCACCTCCAACGTGCTCTGTCTTTTTCCTGCTGTCGGATGTGCTGTGACCCTGCGTGCACAGCGTGAGGCAACAGCGTGCCCTCACACTGTGCGCAGACTTGACAGCCGAGGACCAGGAAGCGGTGAGTACAGAGCCTTCACCGCTTCCCAGTCCTCCAGTACTAATGAGCGCTTCCAAAAGAGAAGCGCTTCATTAGTATTTGCCCCAGGGGCATCCCCCCCCCTACTTTTGGGGGGAAAATGCGTCTTTTGGGGAGAAAAATATGGCAATTTCCAGCATTTACTGTGAACTGTTAAATAATGATAATTACCACCAAAATAATCTATTCAAGTACCACCAGCCTCAAAAAAATCCTGGAAACATCTAAAAAAGATGAAAGAAAAAAGTTGCCTAATTTTACAGACTGTCCAGAAATATAAGTTGGCAACCCTACTTCTAAGTAATTACATGATTTACATTTTCGCTACATGTAGGGATATATATATATATATATATATATATATATATATATATATATATATATATATTGTGGCAATGTGAACATATTGTGGCAATGTGAACCCTGATGTGTGCGGTGAAAACCTTCAGACAGGGCTGTTGTTTGCACCGAGAGTGTGTCACCAAGTGCCTGGCCTTGGTGGAGTGAAAGCCCTAAGTTAAGTAGCCACTAAGCTAGTTGGTGGTCACTAAAAATAATTTGTATAGCTGGCTGCAGTTTGTTCCAGGGCGGGCTTTTACTGGGAACAGGTAACGTGCTGGGTGGGTGCCTGTTCCCCATGCTCCAGTCCAGGGTTTCGGACATGTTCGTGTCCTTTTAGTCCTGCTGCTGGACAAGGTGGGTTCCACTCTGGAGAGCTTTTTGGAAACTGAGTTTGGCAGAGGCTCTGTGTGAGTGGTCTCAGCCAGCTTGGCTGAGGGACCACGAGGCTAGGCAATAGCCTGAACTTTGGGGACGCAGTGAGGCCTGCAGGTACAAGGGTCACAAGGCCAGAGTCGGGAAGACTACTGGGCCACACTCCCCAAAGGCACTGGACTTGCTACAGTCGGGAGGCTGCATGACTGCATGGGTGGAAAAGCCGCATGTTGGTCCCGTGTGTGAACAATGTTTGTTCAATGAGGTAGGATTATCCCTGTTTAGTTAGAGCACAGACGGGCAAGGTGTTTTATTTTGTATTTTTGTTATCTTTGCTATGCCGTGTGCCACAATAAAAGAAATGTTCGGCCCCTAAAGCTGGGGTGGACGACAATACCTGCTGGACTGGTCAGCAATAAATTGGAGGGGGAAGGTTTTTGTGTCACCTAAGCTGCCCATGATCAAAGCAAAAAAAATGGGTGGCGCTATGAAAAATAGCAGTCCAGTCCAAACGTTGTTGGAGGCAAGGGGAGCCTGGTACGTGCCAGCATGGTTGCTGGGGACTATGTGCTGGACAGTTGTGCGGATAAGAAGGACTATCCGATGATGAGGTTCTAGTGGGAACTGGGATGTCACGACCCGCAGTGGGGTTGTGACCCTTGTGTCTACCTGCGGTTGCCGTTGGCAACATGTATGTCACGACCTCTGTTGAGGTTGTGTTTGTCATGACCCGCAGTGGGTTGTGACTTTGGTTTTACATGCCGTTGCCGGCGGCAACTGATATGTCACGACCAGTGTTGAGGTTGTGTTCCTCTGTCTCGCATGCTCTTGCCAGCGGCCTGGTTTTCGATTGTCACGCGTGAGGCTATACATTGTAGTCTCATGTGCGGTTGCCGCTGGCAACTTTGTGTCTAGGGCATGCGAGACACTCACATCTGTGTGGTGTGCTTTTTCCCTGTGTGTGGTGCACATGGGGTTAATGTCTTTGTGCTAGGTGTGGTGTGCACAGAGTTAATGGGTGTGTAGTGGGTGTGACCTCAGGCCTCCTTATGTGTGTGTGTGTGTGTGGTGTGTTTGGAGCCTGAGGTCAGTTTTCTTTGTCCAGCCACAGTGCTGGAGCATGTTGTGTGTTCCCACTGTTATGTCACCCTTATTCGTTATATTGGTTTCATTGTTCATTGTTTATCTTGTCTGTTTGGTGTATCCCCTCCAGTGTGCTTGTTTGGCTCATCCACACCTTGTGTTGTTGTTGTTATGGTGTGGGTCTGGAGTGTGGTCGTAGTTGTTTGTTGCTCTGGAAGGGGCTTGCTTTCCCGGAGGGGTTTAAGCAAAGACCAGATGGTGTGCTGCCCTGCCAGGATCTTCCCCATGCATCTGGTGTCCTTATGGGGGTCCAGGAGGTCCTGGTGCTGGTTTGACTTATCCAGTACGGCAGGTAAGTGTGGGCTTTGTGTATTTGGCTTGCTCTGTTACTTACCTGTCGTGCGGGCGTACACTGTCTGGTTCCCGGCTGCAGAGGGGCCTCTGGAGACTCCTGCCCATCTGTGGTATTGGATGAGCAGGTGGTCTCTGCCCTGTCATTATATCCAGGGTTAAGCAGGGATTATTAGGGCTCCAGGTTCATGAGGTATGGGCCCTCCTACCTTCAAAGTCGGCCCATACAGTTAGGAGGCCAGGGCTCTATAGGGATGCTTCAGGAGGTCACCAGCTCTCTTTTCCTGCTATCTGTCCCAGCGGCCATGGACGATGCACGGTGGGGGGTTTCCCCCACTTCCCGCCGTGACATGGGACTGATGAACTTGATGTGGCAAATAAAATTATGCATGACATGATGTGGGGCAATAGGGACACTTCTGTAGAAAGTGGTGACGCTCCTACAGAACCTGTACCTGTCTCTTTAAGTAAAGGTGTAAGGGAAAGGACCATTGAAAACAGTTGTGTAGTTGAAGAGAAAAAAGAAAATGTGGTGTCATGTGCAAGACATGATGGTGATGATGACGACATGCCTTTTCTCTTGCAAAGCGATGGTACCATATTTGCCGAAAAGCATAATGTTATTGTGGATAATGTGAAGGAGCTGCAAAAACAAATTACTTGAAGTGCCTACTGATATGTGTGACGATGATATACCTGCTCCTTTAAAGGGTGTGATCAGGGAAGAAGGTCCCCCTGTTGGTAAAAATGTGAATGGTATACAAATGCTAATTGATGTTGAGAGCTCACAACTGAGGGAAACCACGGTGAAAAATGTGCAAGTACATGGGGCAGTCCTAGAGGGTGTACCACACATACTAGAAGTGGATATGCAGTCTCCACAGGTTTCTATGATTAATAAAATGTCCCAGGTGGGGATGAGGTCATCAGTGCCCCTAGAGGACAGGATTGAGAATGACACGAGCGGTATATATAACGCATGTTCTGTGACCGATGGCAACCCAGAGAGAGAGGCTTCCATGTTGAGGTTTTGCCAAACTAAAGTGTTTACTAGTAGCAACCAGATGACAGTAATATCTGACGAGACGAGAGTTCAGTTGGGTGACATCATCCTAGTGTCTGAGGCTCATGTCCAGACAGTCTTAGATGACCTGACAGGAAAGTACAGCTGCAAACAGGAGGCTGATCTCACTCTCGCCACACGGTCCCCAGATATGATAGAGAAGGGACTAGCTGTCGTCACAGAGTCACCGAAGATGGCTGCAGAAGGGTCAAAAGAGGAGACCCCGGAAAAGATGAGTGAACTGAAGGGTCTACCGTCTGGTGTCCCTGGGTGGAAATCCTACAAAGTGTCTAAGGAAGAATGGTGGTACTTCTACAACTGCTGTTAAACCAGAACAGAGTGAAGAGCAGCTGGAACAGAAGGCCCAAGAGTGGGGCACTTCTAACAAGCTGGTGAGAAAAACTAAGAAGAAGACCAATGCCCTCTCCTTGGCTAGAGCCCTTGAAAAAGTGCTTAAGGAGTGAGATTTATTGGAGAGGCTGAACAAGTGACTCAGAGCAGAGATGGAAGATCTCAGGAGCTCAAAAGATGAAGTCTATGAGTTGGAGAGGGCTAAGCGCGCTCCTGCGCAGCAGGTGGAAGAAAATGAGATACCTGAAGAGGAAGATCCTCTAAAAGATGCCAAGAAGTCAGAGCCCATTAAGAGGTGGTGGCGCTGTGGTGCCAGCCGAGGCAGAGAAGATGGAAGATGTATCTGCTGAACCAAATGATGGTGCTGAGGTGAATGCAGAAGCCCAGAGACTCGTGGCGGTGTGTGGCCAGGACCTGGTCATGAAAGACATTCCCTCTACTGTCAATGCCTTCCATAAAGCCAGCAGTCTGCTGGGGAAGAAATACGGGGAGACCAACGACCAGTATGAGGGTCCTGTCTACTCTGATGGGCTGGCTCTCCTGAATCCTGCCCGAAAGGAAACCATATCCTGGGTAAACCTCTGCAGGGATTGCCAGAAGACGACGAGTCTGGTGAAGACCCTGATGTCCCCAGTGCCTCTAACCTTGATGAGAAGGAGGAGGAGCTAAGAATGCAAGTATGTGATGCTGTGTCCGAGAAGGATGAAAAGGCTATCAAAGTGACTGAAGACTCCAAAAGAGACTCAAAGGCTGAAGAAGCTGAGGCTGATAAGTCGGAATGGGTCATCTGCCTCATCTTCCTCTTGCTCCTCCGGCTGCTCCTGCTTCTCTTCTCCTGTCACCTATGTCGAAAAACTACCCATTTTGCTACACATTGCTTGTGCTACTCTCCTTGACCAGCCAAATTTCCTGTTTCAGGAAATTAAGCAGTGGAATGACATTGTTCATTCCGTAGTCCAGGTGACTGACAAATAACATGGCATCCTAAAAGGGTCTGAGCAAACGGCAGGTGTCATGCATGAGCTGCCACTGGCTGACATCGAAGTTACACAGGGGAGTACTCATGTCTAGTGTTGATCGAGCACCAAAGTGCTTGGGTGCTCTGGTGCTCAAGTAGAACACTTTGTGATGCTGGGGAGCTCTACAGAGCACCTGAGCACAATGGTGAACTAGAGCATTAAACCAGGCACCCCCTGCTCTGAAGAAGGGAGGATGCCAGGTCCCACTGAGGTCTACATAGAAGATCACTGTACAGTGAGGGAATCCCCCAGTGTGAGTCTGCGGCTTATGAGTCCCTGATCTGACTCCATATATAGCTATGTCCATATATGGAGTCAGTGCCTGGGGACACCCAGTGTATTTAAATCTAATTTAGCCTCTATTTCTGAAAAGTTTCTGCTAGGATTTGAACTCGCAACCTTCTACATTAGAGCCAAGGACCTTAACCGAATGATAAACGGTGTCAGAAAAACCTCATAGTAGTTTGTCATATACTAAGTATTCCTATACAGCAAAAGTATCATTTGATATTTCACTGCAGGCTAACATGTAGCTCTATAGAGTAGTGGTTAAGGTTCTTGGCTCTAATGTAGAAGGTTGTGAGTTCAAATCCCAGCAGAAATGTTTCAGAAATAGAGGCTAAATTACATATATATATTTTAATATTTTTTTTAGTAATTATAAAAAATGTATGGCACAAAATAAATGTGTAATTACAAAATATATATATTCATACTTCTGATATATATTAATGCATAATATGTTGGAAACTACTGATGTTCTTAGCCATAATATATTTACATATACAGTATGTGTGTTTAAAATAAATTTTTCCTCTGTTGCAGAAAAGTTTCTGCCGGGATTTGAATTCACAACCGTAACGACTACACTCTACAGATATATGTTAACCTGCAGTGAAATATCAAATGATACTTCTTCTGTATAGGAATACTTAGTACATAACAAACTACTATGAAGTTTTTCTGTCACAGTTTACCATTCATCTTCATAGATGATTGGTTAAGACCAGGTATGAGCGAACCCGAACTGGATAGTTAGGTTTTGTACCGAATTTTGGGGTGTTCGGGACCCGGACCAGAACATTTTCAAAAAAGTTAGGGTCCGTTGATCGGCGATTTCTTCCCGCTTTCTGAACGGCTGCACAGCAGCCAATCAGCTAGCGTTTTACTTCTTGCCCTAAGAAGCCATTACAGCCATGCCTACTAATGGCATGGCTGTGATTGGCCAAGTTCAGCATGTGACCCAGCCTCCATTTAAGCTGGAGTCACGTAGCGCCGCACGTCACACTGCTCTGATTAGTGTAGGGAGGGGACGCAGCTTCTGTGAGGGCGAGATTAGGCAGGGTAAAGTCAGCAACAGCACCTAATGAACGGATCAATCTACAGCTGTGAATGATTGAACTTCTGCTAGTTACTTGCTCACTGGTTTTTAGGCTGCACAGAGCGTTTTTCTGTCACTTTTTTTCTGGGTTGATCGGCGGCCATTTTGTGACTTGTGGTGCACCAGAAGAAGCTGCCACCAAGTCCATCAATCCATCAATACTAGTTTTTTTTTTTGCTATATCCTACATCAGGGGCTTGGCTGTGCTAATTGTCACCCCTAGAAACTCAGAATAGCAATTTCTATATTTTATTAAGGGGTTAAATACAATTTCCCAAATACCAATCCCCTAAATCTGGTGTTCCAGCTTTGGCTAGACAAGTATAATACTGTCTGCTGACTGGCAAAGGTTAGATTATTTTCTGTGGTGAAATTCAATTGCCAAAATAGCAATACCATAAATCAGTGGTTATAGCTGTGGCTGGCAAAATATAATAGTGTCCACCAAAACATATATTTTGTTCTGGGGTGTAATTCACTTGCCAAAATAGCAATACCCTGAATCTGGTGTCCCAGCTGTTGCAGGCCAGGTTTCATAGTGTCCGCCAAAACATATATTTTGTTCTGGGGTGAAATTCAATTGCCAAAATAGCAATACCATAAATCAGTGGTTTCAGCTGTGGCTGGCAAAATATAATAGTGTCCGCCAAAACATATATTTTGTTCTGGGGAGAAATTCCCCCAGGCTGTGCTGAAGTTGGGAGTGAGGTTCTTAGGTGACCGGATTTGGGGGTGGTAGAAGAGGAGTAGGAGGATTATGCAGCGTAGGAGGAGGAAGCAACAGGAGGCAACAAATAATGTCCTGTGATCATTGGTGGTGGAAGGACATGCGCCAAACCGCTATCCACTTCGGGCCCAGCCGCCACTACGTTTACCCAGTGTGCAGTTTGGAATAGGGATGAGCGAACCCAAACTGTATAGTTCGGGTTCGTACCGAATTTTGGGGTGTTTGGACCCGGACCTGAAAATATTCAAAAAAGTTTGGGTTCGGGTTGTTGTTCCGCGATTTCTTCCCGCTTTCTGAAGGGCTGCACAGCAGCCAATCAGCTAGCGTTTTAATTCTTGCCCTAAGAAGCCATCACAGCAATGCCTACTAATGGTATGGCTGTGATTGGCCAAGTGCAGCATGTGACCCAGCCTCTATATAAGATGGAGTCACGTAGCGCCACACGTCACACTGCTCTGATTAGTGTAGGGAGAGGACGCAGCTGCTGTGAGGACGAGATTAGGCAGGGAAAAGTCAGTAAAAACACCTAATGAAGTGATCGATCTACAGCTGTGAATCATTCAACTTCTGCTAGTTAATTGCTAGTTACATCAAGTAACCAAGTACATCAATCCATCAATACTAGTTTTTTTTTTTTTTTTTCCTATATCCTACATCAGGGGCATGGCTGTGCTTATTGTCACCCCTAGAAACTCAGGATAGAAATTTCTATATTTTATTAAGGGCTTAAATTCAATTGCCAAAATAGTAATCCCCTAAATCTGGTGTTCCAGCTGTGGCTAGCCAAGTGTAATACTGTCTGCGGTCTGGCAAAGAATAGATTTTTTTTTTTTTTTTCTGTGGTGAAATTTAATTGCCAAAATAGCAAAACCATAAATCAGTGGTTTCAGCTGTGACTGGACAATTTCCTTAGTGTCCGTCAAAGGATATATTATTTTCTGGGGTGAAAGTCAGTAGCAAAAATAGAAATACAGTAAATCAGTAGTGTAATATGGTACATAAATAAATAGGCAGATAGTGTTAGGTGCCTGTAAAAAAAAGGCCTGAATTTGAAATCAATACATTGGGCCAAATTTTTTTTTTTCTTATTGTGGTGCTTGGTGAACGGTAACAGTGAGGAAAACATCTAGTAAGGGATGCGGACGCGGTCGTGGTGATGTTAGTGGACCCTCTGGTGCTGGGAGAGGACATGGCCATTCTGCAGCCACACTAGTGAACCAAATACCTTAGGTTCCAGTACCCACCAGAATTTACAGCGATATTTGGTGGGGCCCAATGCCGTTCTAAGAATGGTATGGCCTGAGCAGGTAGTCGCTAGTCAATTGGGTGGCCGACAGTGGATCCAGCACCTTCACAACATTATCTCCCACCCAGTCTTCTGCAGAAAGCGCACAGGTGGCGCCTGAAAACCAAGCCCATCAGTCTGTCACATCACCCCCATGCATATCAGGGAAACAGTTTGAGTCTCAAGTTATGCAGCAGTCTCTTATGCTGTTTAAAGACTCTGCTGACAAGGTTTCCCAAGGGAATCCACCTAGCCCTTCTACAGTGGTGGAAGACACAGAATGCACTGATGCACAACCACTGATGTTTTCTGATGATGAGGACATGGGAATACTACCTCATCGGAGTCCGCACGTCTCTGATGATGACGAAACACGGGTGCCAACTGCTGCGTCTTTCTGCAGTGTGCAGACCGAACAGAGTTCAGGGAAGAAGACTGGGTGGTAGACGATGCAGGGGACGATGAGGTCCTAAATCCCACATGGAATGAAGGTCGTGCCACTGACTTTCATAGTTCAGAGGAAGAGGCAGTGGTGAGACCGAGCCAACAGTGTAGCAAAAGAGGAAGCAGGGGGCAAAAGAAGAACAGCCGCCGCCAAAAGAGTTCGCCTGCTACTGGCCACCGACACCAGGGACCGAGCACCCCAAAGGCAGCTTCAAGGAGTTCCCTGTCATGGCACTTCTTTAAACAATGGGCTGACAACAAGACCCGAGTGGTTTGCACGCTGTGCCATCAGAGCCTGAAGCGAAGCATTAACGTTCTGAACCTTAGCACAACCTGCATGACCAGGCATCTACATGCAAAGCATGAACTGCAGTGGAGTAAACATCTTAAAAGCAAGGAACTCACTCTGGCTCCCCCTGCTCCCTCTTCTGCTGCTGCTTCGGCCTCTTCCTCAGCCTTGGGAGGAATGTTGGCACCTGCCGCCCACCAAACAGAGGATGTGCCACCAACACCACCACCTGCATCACCAAGCATCTCCACTATGTCACACGGCAGCGTTCAGCTCTCCATCTCACAAACCTTGGAGAGAAAGCGTAAATTCCCACCTAGCCACCCTCGAGCCTTGGGCCTGAATGCCAGCATTTCTAAACTATGTTGTTCCCAGCCGCCATCACTTCTCCAAGAGAGCCGTGCCTTCCCTGCACAACCAAGTATCCGATAAAATGAAGTGTGCACGGCGCACGTCCTTCCACCACAAAGGATCGCAGGGCATCATTCTTTGCCTCCTGTAGCCTCCTCCTACTCGGCTTCCTCCTCCTCTGCTTCCACCTGCTCATCCAGTCAGCCACATACCTTCACCTCCAACTTTAGCACAGCCCGGGGTAAACGTCAGCAGGCCGTTATGAAACTTATATGTTTGGAGACAGGCCCCACACCGCGCAGGACTTGTAGCGGGGTATTAAACAACAGACCGATGAGTGGTTGCTGCCGGTGGGCCTCAAGCCCGGCCTGGTGGTGTGCGATAATCGGCGAAATTTCATCGCAGCTCTGGGAGTAGCCGGTTTGACACACATCCCTTGCCTGGCACATGTGCTGAATTTGGTGGTGCAGAAGTTCATTCACAACTACCCTGACATGTCAGAGCTGCTGCATAAAGTGCGGGCCGTCTGTGCGCGCTTCCGGCGTTCACATCCTGCCGCTGCTCGCCTGTCTGAACTACAGCGTAACTTCGGCCTTCCCGCTCACCGCCTCATATGCGACCTGCTCACCAGGTGGAACTCCGCCTTGCACATGCTGGAGAGCATGTGCGAGCAGCAGCAGGCCATAGTGAAGTTTCAGCTGCAGCACGCACGCGTCAGTCGCACTGCGGAACAGCACCACTTCACCACCAATGATTGGGCCTCCATGCGAGACCTGTGTACCCTGTTGCGCTGTTTCGAGTATTCCACCAACATGGCCAGTGGCGATGACGCCGTTATCAGCGTTACAATACCACTTCTATGTCTCCTTGAGAAATCACTTAGGGCGATGATTGAAGAGGTGGCGGCCCAGGAGGAGAAGGAGGGGTCATTTTTAGCACTTTCAGGCCAGTCTGTTGGAAGTGCCTCGGTGGGAGGTTTTTTGCAACAGCAGAGGCCAGTTACAAATATGGCCAGCGAGGGCCTACTACTGGAGGATGAGGATGAAGTAGGTTCACAGCGGGGTGGCACCCAACACAGCTTGTCCTTTCCTCTGGGCTGCCTGGCACACATTAACGACTACATGCTGCAGTGCCTGCTCAACGACAGCAGAGTTGTCCACATTTAAACGTGTGCGGACTACTGGGTTGCCACCCTGCTGAATCCCCGGTACAAAGACAATGTGCCCACCTTACTTCCTGCACTGGAGCGTGATAGGAAGATGCGTGAGTACAAGCGCATGCTGGTAGACTAGCTCCTGAGAGCATTCCCAAATATCATAGGGGAACAAGTGGAAGGCGAAGTCAGAGAAGTAGCAAGAGGTCGCCAACGCAGCTGTGTCATGGCCAGCTCCTCTGAGGGCAGGGTTAGCATGGCAGAAATGTGGAAAAGTTTTTTCGCCATGCCACAGCTAACTGCACCACCACCTGATACGGAACGTGTTAGCAGGAGGCAGCATTTCACTAACATGGTTAAACAGTACGTCTGCACACCCCTCCACGTACTGACTGATGGTTCGGCCCCATTCAACTTCTGGGTCGCCAAATTGTCCACGTTGCCAGAGCTAGTCTTTTATGCCTTGGAGGTGCTGGCCAGCATTTTGTCTGAACGTGTAATCAGCACGGCAGGGGGCGTCATTACTGACAAACGCAACCGCCTGTCCACAGCCAACGTGGACAAGCTGACGTTAATAATAATGAACCAGGCATGGATCCCACAGGACCTGTCCATCCCTTGTGCAGAATAGACATTTATAACTGCCTCCCCCTCAACCACATATTCTTGTACTCTGGGGCACTTATTTAATTGAATCCTCTTTTTTTATTTTTGCCATTATAGTGCGTTGCAACCAAAAGTTGAATGAACCTCTCCTCCGTCTAGGTGCCAGGGGCCTAATTGTCTGAAAGTGGCCTGTTCCAGTGGTGGGTGACATGACGACTGATTCTCTGCTATGTGACCTCTGTCCTCTGTCTGGGTGCTGGGGCCTAAATAAGTGAAAGTGGCCTTCTCCATTGGTAAGTGACTTGAAGCCTGATTCTCTGCTATGGGACCTCTCTCCAATTGATATTGCTTAATTTCTATTTTTATTCATTTCCCTATCCACATTTGTTTGCAGGAGATTTACCTACATTTTGATGCCTTTTGCACTCTAGCCCTTTCCTGGACTATTTTACAGCCTTTTTAGTGCCCAAAAGTTCGGGTCCCCATTGACTTCAATGGGGTTCGGGTCGAGTTCAGATACCGAACCCGAACATTTTCGCGAAGTTCGGCCAAACTTCTCGAACCCGAACATCCAGGTTTTCGCTCAACTCTAGTTAAGACCCTCTAATATAGAAGGTTGTGAGTTCAAATAACGGCAGAAATTTTTCAGAAATCGAAGTTAAATTAGATTTAAAGGGAATCTGTCACCTGGCTATCCACAATTTATTTATTTTTTTCCTTTAGCCTAGGGCAATAAAGTACCTTATATCCGGTTCTTTTTGCCGTGTGTCTTGTATTTTCTTTAAAAAAACACTTTATCCATTATGTAAATTAGGCTGTAAGGAGCCCAGAGGGGCATTTTTTTTTTCTTCCAAGGAGCCCAGGAACGCCCCCCTGATGTGCCCAGACCACCTAAATTTGAATCTAAAGAACGTCTCCAGCAGCTGAAATTGCATCCCAGAGGCGAGGCTATGGCTCCGCCCCCCGTCTACATTTGCTCTCTGCCCGGAATACATCCCCGATCTTCTTCTCGGCGGCCGCTGGAAATCTCGCGCAGGCGCAGTGCCGGCAATTGCCTGCGCGATCCGACGGTTGCCATCGGAGGGCGCAAGCAGTCGCCGGCACTGCGCCTGCGTGAGATTTCCAGCGGCCACCGAGATGATCAGGGATGTATTCTGGGCAGAGAGCGGAGGTAGCTGGGGGGCGGAGCCATTAGCCTCGCCTCTGGGATGCGATTTCAGCTGCTAGAGGCGTTCTTCAAATTCAAACTTAGGCGGTCTGGGCACATCAGAGGGGCGTTCCTGGGCTCCTTGGAAGAGAAAAAAACGCCTCTCTAGGCTCCTTACAGCCTAATTTACATAATGGCTAAAGGAAAATAAATAAATGTGGATAGCCAAGTGACAGATTCCCTTTAAATACATTGACTCGAGCATCGCACTCGAGCACACATGGTATTCGGCCGAACACCACAATGTGCCGAGTATCGCGATGCTTGAGTCGGACACCAGTTCTGCCGAGAATGCTCGTTCAACACTACTCCTGTACTCTTGGATCATCAAGAAATCGTTTATGGCCTTTCTCGGTTCTCATAGTCTGTTTAATATATGGAGGGTGGAAATGTCACATATCAGTCTGAATGGCAAATAATCCTTTTTTCTGTCCCCATCCCCCCCCCCCTTTTCACATACTGCTTATTAAGGTTACCCCCATTCTTAATTATACACAATCGATCCTATAATTCTGGTGATCTCTTCCACCTCTTTGTTCTCATGTTGGAGCCATGGGGGCAGTATGTGAGGAAAGAGGGGACTATGGGAAGCAGTATGTGAGAAAGTGAGGGGGATCACAATGGGGAGCAGTATATGAGAAAGGTGTGATGGGGTCACCACGAGGATCACTTCACCAGTGTTTGATAGCTAATTATTTTCAGTCAATTGCTGGCCTAGAGGCTACACATACATCATAGACCATCGCATAGCTAAATTAATAATTTGAGCCACTCCCCACCTAAAGGTCTGACAAATGTAATACATCTTTGTTAAAGTAAATGTCTACTAAGTTTGAGAATGTTCTACTGATAAATTCATTAATATGGCTGTGTAGGGGAGCTAGTTTTCTGACTTGCTACATGTTACTATGTAATTTTGACTGCATACAGTGACCTTAGTGGTAGCTGCACAGCTTTATGTAATGTGCCCCCGCTAGTAGTAGTTTCTTCGCTTGACTTGTGGTTTCAAGTTAGCTCTGTAGTATTGTTATCTTTATTTTTGAACAGTGTGCTCAGTAGTTCACAGGGTTCTAAATGGCTGTTTCCTGCTGTTTTAGGGGCAGCAATATAGCTTTGATGTACAGTAGTGGCCAAAAGTTTTAAAAATGAAACAAATATTAGTTTTCACAGTTTTCTGCTAAACTGCTTTTAGATCTTTGTTTCAGTTGTTTCTGTGATGTAGTGAAATATAATTTAACGCACTTCATACGTTTCAAAGGCTTTTATCGACAATTACATGACATTTATGCAAAGAGTCAGTATTTGCAGTGTTGGCCTTTCTTTTTCAGGACCTCTGCAATTCCACTGGGCATGCTCTCAATCAACTTCTGGGCCAATTCCTGACTGATAGCAACCCATTCTTTCATAATCACTTCTTGGAGTTTGTCAAGTGGGTTTTTTGTCCACCCGCCTCTTGAGGATTGACCACAAGTTCTCAATGGGATTAACCACTTGCCGCCACGCTAACGCCGATGGGCGTCAGCGCGGCGGCTCTCTCAGGTCTCACTGCCGCCTATCGGCGTCATCTCGTGAGACCCGAGATTTCACATGAACGCGCGTGCGTCGTGCATGCGCGCTCATGTGATCGGAGCCGGGACAACTGAAACTACAGCCTGCCAGCGCTGATCATGCGCTGGCAGGCTGTAGATGCGAAAAACCGCATTTAAATCGCATATCAGACGCTGTTTTTTAAACAGCGTCTGATATGCCTGCTGCTCTGCTCGCCTGGTGGTCCCTTTGTTTGGGACCACCAGAGGAAACATAGGAAAAGTGCACCAATCACTACACACACCCCCCACCCCCATCACTGATTAACCCCTGATCACCCATGTCACCCCCTGATCACCCCCTGTCACCCCCTCTGTCACTAATCACCCCCTACAGGCTCATTCAGACGTCCAGTATGTGCTTTATGGATCCATGGATCTGCGGATCCATGGATCTGCGGATCCGCAAAATACGGACACCGGCAATGCGCTTCCGCATTTTGCAGATCCGCACAGAACTATATAGAAAATGCTTTTCTTGTCCGCAATTGCGGACAAGAATAGGACATGTTCTATATTTTTGCGGAACGGAAGTGCAGACTCGGAAGCGCGGATCCGTAATTCCGGATCCGAGCGGGACAAAGTCTGTCCCCATAGAAATGAATGGGTCCGCAATTCCGCTCCGCAAACAGAATTTCGGACGTGTGAATGGGGCATAAGGGTCCCGTTATCACCGCCAGTTAGTTAGCTACTTGTTAGTTAGCTAGCGCCCACCGCACCGCAATCACTGATTTTGGCAGAGATTTTTCATCCACATTGACCGATGCGAATGAAAAAATCTGTGCCGTTCATTTTTTTTTTTTTTCAGCGCAGCGGCTGAACGGAAAAAAATCTCATTACCCGTATGCTCAATATAAGGAGAATCGCAGAAACTCCTAATGCTGGCCATACGTGTAATGATTACGGAGACCCCTAAAATGCCAGGACAGTATAAATACCCCACATGTGACCCCATTTTAGAAAGAAGACACCCCAAGGTATTCCGTGAGGGGTATGGTGAGTTCATGTAAAATTTTATTTTTGTCACAAGTTAGTGGAATATGAGACTTTGTAAAAAAATATATATATATATATCAATTTCCGCTAACTTGTGTCAAAATTTTTTTTTTTCTGTGAACTCGCCATACCCCTCACAGAATACCTTGGGGTGTCTTCTTTCCACAATGGGGTCACATGTGGGGTATTTATACTCACCTGGCATTTTAGGGGTGCTAAAGTGTGAGAATCCAAATGCGTAAAAATGCCCTGTGAAATCCTAAAGGTACTCATTGGTTTTAGGGCCCTTTGCGCATCTTGGCTGCAAAAGTGGCACACATGTGGTATCGCCGTACTCAGGAGAAGTAGGGCAATGTGTTTTGGGGTGTATTTTACATATACCCATACTGGGTGTGAGAAACATCTCTGTAAATGACAACTTTTTAAAAATTTTATTCAAAGTTGGCAATTTACAGAGATATTTCTCTCACCCAGCATGGGTATATGTAAAAATACACCCCAAAACACATTGCCCTACTTCTCCTGAGTACGGCGATACCACATGAGTGACACTTTTTGCAGCCAAGATGCGCAAAGGGGCCCAAATTCCAATGAGTACCTTTAGGAGGGCATTTTTACGCATTTTCTTCTCACGCTTTAGGGCCCCTAAAATGCCAGGGCAGTATAAATACCCCACATGTGACCCCATTTTGGAAAGAAGACACCCCAAGGTATTCGCTGAGGGGCATAGTGAGTCCATGAAAAATTAAACTTTTTGTCAAAAGTTAGCGGAAAGGGAGACTTTGTGAGAAAAACAATAAAAATCAATTTCCACTAACTTGTGCCAAAAATTTTTTTTCTATGAACTCGCCATGCCCCTCATGGAATATCTTGGGGTGTCTTCTTTCAAAATGAGGTCACATGTGGGTATTTATACTGCCCTGGCATTTAGAGGCCCTAAAGCATGAGAAGAAAAATGCGTAAAAATGCCCTCCTAAAAGGTACTCATGGAATTTAGGCCCTTTGCGATCTTGGCTGCAAAAAGTGTCACTCATGTGGTATCGCCGTACTCAGGAGAAGTAGGGCAATGTGTTTTGGGGTGTATTTTACATATACCCATGCTGGGTGAGAGAAATATCTCTGTAAACTGACAACTTTGTATAAAAAAATTTAAAAAGTTGTCGTTTACAGCGATATTTCTCACACCCAGCATGGGTATATGTAAAAATACACCCCAAAACACATTGCCCTACTTCTCCTGAGTACGGCGATACCACATGAGTGACACTTTTTGCAGCCAAGATGCGCAAAGGGGCCCTAAAACCAATGAGTACCTTTAGGATTTCACAGGGCATTTTACGCATTTGATTCTCACGCTTAGGTTCCCTAAAATGCCAGGTGAGTATAAATACCCCACATGTGACCCCATTTTGGAAAGAAGACACCCCAAGGTATTCCGTGAGGGGCATGGCGAGTTCACAGAATTTTTTTTTTGGCACAAGTTAGCGGAAATTGATATATTTTTATTTTTTTATTTTGTTTTTTACAAAGTCTCATATTCCACTAACTTGTGACAAAAATAAAATTTTACATGAACTCACCATACCCCTCACGGAATACCTTGGGGTGTCTTCGTTCTAAAATGGGGTCACATGTGGGGTATTTATACTGCCCTGGCATTTTAGGGGCCCCTAAAGCGTGAGAAGAAGTCTGGAATCCAAATGCGTAAAAATGCCCTGTGAAATCCTAAAGGTACTCATTGGAATTAGGGCCTTTGCACTCAGGCTGCAAAAGTGTCACACATGTGGTATCGCCGTACTCAGGAGAAGTGGGGCAATGTGTTTGGGGTGTATTTTTATATATACCCTGCTGGTGTGAGAAATATCTCTGTAAATGACAATTTTTAAATTTTTTATACAAAGTTGTCAGTTTACAGAGATATTTCTCTCACAAAGCATGGGTATATATGAAAATACACCCCAAAACACATTGCCCCACTTCTCCTGAGTACGGCGATACCACATGAGTGACACTTTTGCAGCCTGGGTGCAAAGGGCCCTAAAACCAATGAGTACCTTTAGCTTTACATGGCGGCTCACAATTTAGCCCCGCCCAAAATGCCAGAACAGTACAAACACCCCACAAATGACCCCATTTCGGAAAGTAGACACCCCAAGGTATTCACTGAGGGGCATAATGAGCCCGTATGAGATTTTTTTTTTTTGCCAGAAGTTAGCAGAAATGGAAACTTTATTATTATTTTTTTCCTCAGAAAGTGTCATTTTCCGCTAACTTGTGAAAAAATGAAATGATACATGAACTCACCAAGCCCCTCCGCGAATACTTTGGGGTGTCTTCTTTCTAAAATGGTGTGATTTGGGGGTATTTATACTTTCCTGGCATTCTAGCACCTGAAGAAACACGACAGGCGCTCAGAAAGTCAGAGCTGCTTCAAAATGCCGAAATTCACTTTTTTGCACCATAGTTTGTAAACGCTATAACTTTTACCCAAACCAATAAATATACACTTATTGGACTTTTTTTTATCAAAGACATGTAGAACAATACATTTAGAGAAAAATTTATATAGAAATGTAGTTTTTTTAAAAAAAATTTACAACAGAAAGTGAAAAATGTCATTTTTTTGCAAAAATGTCGTTAAATTTTTATTAATAGCAAAAAAAGTAAAAATGTCAGCAACAATGAAATACCACCAAATGAAAGCTCTATTAGTGAGAAGAAAAGGAGGTAAAATTCATTTGGGTGGTAAGTTGCATGACGGAGCAATAAACGGTGAAAGTAGTGTAGTGCGGATTTGTAAAAAAGGGCCTGGTCACTAGGGGGGTATAAACCTGTGGTCTTCAAGTGGTTAAGATCTGGGGAGTTTCCAGGCCATGGACCCAAAATGTCAACGTTTTGGTCCCCGAGCCACTTAGTTATCACTTTTGACTTATGTCACGGTGCTCCATCGTGCTGGAAAATGCATTGTTCTTCACCAAACTGTTGTTGGATTGTTGGAAGAAGTTGCTGTTGGAGGGTGTTTTGGTACCATTCTTTATTCATGGCTGTGTTTTTGGGCAAAATTGTGAGTGAGCCCACTCCCTTGGATGAGAAGAAACCCCACACATGAATGGTCTCAGGATGCTTTACTGTTGGCATGACACAAGACTGATGGTAGCGCTCACCTTTTCTTCTCTGGACAAGCCTTTTTCCAGATACCCCAAACAATCGGTTTGAGGCTTCATTGGAGAATATGATTTTGCCCCATTCCTCAGCAGTCCATTCCCCATACTTTCTGCAGAAGATCAATCTGTACCTGATGTTTTTTTTGGAGAGAAGTGGCTTCTTTGCTGCCCATCTTGACACCAGGCCATCTTCCAAAAGTCTTCGCCTCACTGTGCGTGCAGATTCGCTCACACGTGCCTGCTGCTATTCCTAAGCAAGCTCTGCACTGGTGGCACTCCTATCCTGCAGCTGAATCCTTTTTAGGAGACGATCCTGGCACTTGCTGGACTTTCTTGGATGCCCGGAAGCCTTCTTAACAATAATTTAACCTCTTTCCTTGAAGTTCTATAAATTGTTGATTGATTTGCAAACTTATAAGCCACAATATCCTTGCCTGTGAAGCCATTTTTATGCAACGCTATGATGGCTGCACGCGTTTATTTGCAGGTCACCATGGTTATCAATGGAAGAACAATGATTTCAAGCATCACCCTCCTTTTAACATGTTAAGTCTGCCATTTTAACCCAATCAGCCTGACATAATGATCTCCAGCCTTGTGCTCGTCAACATTCTCGCCTGAGTTAACAAGACGATTACTGAAATGATCTCAGCAGGTCCTTTAATGACAGCAATAAAATGCATTGGGAAGGTTTTTTGGGGATTAAGAAGGACTATGCAAGGACTATGCAATTCATCTGATCACTCTTCATAACATTCTGGAGTATATGCAAACTGCTATTATAAAAACTTAAGCAGCAACTTTTCCAATTTCCAATATTTATGTAATTCTCAAAACTTTTGGCCACGACTGTATAAGCCAAGAAACTGCAGCAACTCATCTATATGTTCCATCCTAGGACACTACTGTATGTTCTTGCTTTAGAAATCAGTTCTCTGATTTTGTTGTAAAGGTGTACTCTTTTATAATGTCCATTGTACATGTTACTGACCATGGCTTTCTAGTCTTATGTTTAGTACCTACCTACTTTAAAGGGCTTCTGTCACCCCCCAAACATAATTTTTCATTTTTGAGCTTATTATAATTGCTATTGTCTGCCGATTCCATATATACCGCTCTTACCTCAGTCTGTGCATTAATTTCTTTAAAAATAGCAATTTTGTCATATGCTAATTTCTTCACTACCAACAAGTTGAGCAGATACTTGCTGGTAGCCGCCGCATCCTCCATCTACAAAAATGCCCCCTCTTTCACTTGATTGATAGGGCCAGCCAACGTTCTCCTCCTCTGGCTGGCCCTGTCTGCAGTTCAAATTCCACGCCGGATTTGAACTGCAGACATGGCCAGCCGGAGGAGGAGAGCTCTCACTGGCCCTGTTAATCAAGTAGAGGAGGGGGCGTTTTTGTAGACGGAGGATGCAGCGGCTACCAGCAAGTAACCGCCCAACTTGCAGGTAGTGAAGAAATTGGCATATGACAAAATTACTATTTTTATATATGGAATCGGCGGACAATAGCAATTATATTAAGTCCAAAAATGAAAAATTATGTTTGGGGGGTGACAGAAGCCCTTTAACCGCTACAGGACCGCCTAACGCAGGGATGCGTCCTGCGGGCGGTCCAGTAGCTCTGAGATGACGCATCGGCGCGTCATCTCGCGAGAGCCGAGACTTCCTGTGAACGCGTGAAGCGCGTCTCGGCAGTTCTGCTACAGCCTGCCAGCGATGATCAAACAGCTATATCAGACGCTGTTTTGTGAACAGCGTCTGATATAGCTGCTACCTGGTCCTCTGGTGGTCCCATTTGATGGGATCGACAACCAGAGGACCAGGTAACACTGTAAAGTTGCACCAAACACTACACTAACCCCCCACCCCCTCACCTATTAACCCATTGATCACCCCATCTAGACCCCCTGATCACCCCCCTGTCATTGATCACACCCCTTGTAAGGCTCCATTCAGACGTCCATATGTGTTTTGCGGATCCGTGGATTCACGGATCCGCGTATCGGATCCTCAAAACACAGACAACGGCAATGTGCTTTCCGCATTTTGCAGATCCGCACATTGCCAGAACTATATAGAAAATGCTTTTTCTTGTCCGCAATTGCGGACAAAAATAGGACATGTTCTATATTTTTGCGGAACGGAAATACAGACCGGGAAGTGCGGATCCGTAATTCCAGATCCGAGCGGGACAAAGTCTGTCCCCATAGAAATGAATGGGTCCACAATTCCGTTCTGCAAACTGAATTGCGGACGTGTGAATGGGGCATAAGGGTTAGCTACTTGTTAGGTAGCTAGCGCCCAGCCCACCGCACCGCAGTCACTGATTTTGGCAGAGATTTTTTCATCCACATTGATCGATGCGAATGAAAAAATCTTTGCCGTTCATTTTTTTTTTTTCAGCGCAGAGGCTGAACGGAAAAAAAAAAAATCTCATTACCCGTATGCTCAATATAAGGAGAATCACAGAAAATCCTAATGCTGGCCATACGTGTAATGATTGCGGAGACCTTCAAATGCCTAAAGCGTGAGAAGTAGTGTTGAGCGAACAGTTCGAGCATAGTTCGGGTCCGTACCGAATTTTGGGGTGTTCGTGACACGGACCCGAATCCGAACTTTTTCGTAAAAGTTCGGGTTCGGGTTCGTCGTTCGGCATGTATTTTGGCGCATTTTGAAAGGCTGCAAAGCAGCCAATCAACATGCATCATACTACTTGCCCTAAGATGCCATCGCAGCCATGCCTACTATTGGCAAGGCTGTGATTGGCCAAGTGCAGCATGTGACTCAGCCTCTTTATAAGCTTGTGCGCACGTCGGGACGTGCTCACTCCCGATGTGAATAGAACAGGGATAGACGCAGCTGATGCTAGGGCGAGAATAGGCAGGGATAATTGAATAACTGGAAGCAAATTTCTCTCCTCCACCTGTGATTCATCTGAACAACTGCAGCTGAGCTGCTTTTTTGATAGGGATTGGCTATTTTTAGAGTGGCCAGAGTGATTTTTCCATCCACATGTACCTAGGCTGACCGCCGCCGCCATTTTGCGACTTGTAGTGCTGCAGCAGAAGCTGCCACAGTGTGCATTCCAAAGCTCCAAACAAGTCAGACATCTACACCTGGGATTCAGACCAATAGCGATTTAGCAGCACAGTCCAAGGCTATTTTTTTTAAAGGTTGTGCAGACCATTTTGTGGCACATGTTACTGGGCTGATAGGCGGCGGCCATCTTGGGACTAGTGCTGCAGCACAATCTCTCCCAACGTCCATTAATCACTTGTAATAGTGGTCTGTGCCATAGAAATCCTACATCAGGGACTTGGGTGTGCTTGTGTCACCCCTACTAATACCAGTCCACCTGTAATCCATACAGTGAAAAGCCATAAAGTATTCCAGTGAGGGAATTTTTTTTTATTTAAAAAGGCCAAGTTAGTTTATCTGACGCTCAATATACTAGATACAGTTAGGCCTGCGTTTCATACATCTGGAATTAGCAAACTAATGTGCTGGGGTTGGGAAAACATATATGTACCCATACTAGAATCTGTCAAAGAAAGCGGTACTCACATATAACAGTCATTCCATCTGTAATCCATACAGTCAAAAGACTGAAAGTATTCCAGTGAGGGAATTTTTTTTATTTAAAAAGGCCAAGTTAGTTTATCTGGCGCTCAATATACTAGATACAGTTAGGCTCATGCTTTCATACATCTGGAATTAGCAAACTAATGTGCTGGGGTTGGGAAAACATATATGTACCCATACTAGAATCTGTCAAAGAAAGCGGTACTCACATATAACAGTCATTCCATCTGTAATCCATACAGTCAAAAGACTGAAAGTATTCCAGTGAGGGAATTTTTTTTTATTTAAAAAGGCCAAGTTAGTTTATCTGGCGCTCAATATACTAGATACAGTTAGGCCTGCGTTTCATACATCTGGAATTAGCAAACTAATGTGCTGGGGTTGGGAAAACATATATGTACCCATACTAGAATCTGTCAAAGAAAGCGGTACTCACATATAACAAAGTCATTCCATCTGTAATCCATACAGTCAAAAGACTGAAAGTATTCCAGTGAGGGAATTTTTTTATTTAAAAAAGGCCAAGTTAGTTTATCTGGCGCTCAATATACTAGATACAGTTAGGCTCATGCTTTCATACATCTGGAATTAGCAAACTAATGTGCTGGGGTTGGGAAAACATATATGTACCCATACTAGAATCTGTCAAAGAAAGCGGTACTCACATATAACAAAGTCATTCCATCTGTAATCCATACAGTCAAAAGACTGAAAGTATTCCAGTGAGGGGATTTTGCTTATAAAAATAATATATTTCATTGTGGTGCGAGTTGAATCGCAACAATGAAGAAAAATACTATTAAGGGACGAGGACGCGGTCGTGGTGGTGTCCGTGGAGCCTCTGTTGCTGGTAGAGGACGTGGCCGCTCGGCCCCAGGCGCACACAGTAGGGAACGAACTCCTCAACTAGCCGGCAGAATGTACCGCAATATCTCGTGGGGCCCAATGCCGCTCTTAGGATGGTAAGGCCTGAGCAGGTACAGGCATTAATCGATTGGTGGCCGACAGTGCTTCCAGCACGTTCACCACATGGTCTTCCACCCAGTCTTCTGCGGAAAGCGCACAGGTGGCACCTGAAAACCAAGCCCATCAGTCTGTCACATCACCCCCAAGCATATCAGGGAAACGGTCTGAGCCACAAGTTATGCAGCAGTCTCTTCTTCTGTTTGAAGACTCTGCTTCCAGGGTTTCCCAGGGCGTCCACCTAGCCCTTCCCCAGTGGAGGAAGACATACCATGCACTGACGCACAACCACTTATGTCTCCAGATGAAGAGGACATGGGAATACCACCACAGCAGAGTCACCGACTCTCTGATGATGACGAAACACAGGTGCCCACTGCCGCGTCTTTTGCAGTGTGCAGACTGAACAGGAGGAGGTCAGGGAGGGAGACTGGGTGGAAGACGATGCAGAGGACGATGAGGTCTTAGACCCCACATGGACTGAAGGTCGTGGCGATGACTTTCACAGTTCAGAGGAAGAGGTAGTGGTGAGACCGAGACAACAGCGAAGCCAAAGAGGGAGCAGGGGGCCAAAGCAGACGAGCCGCCGCCCCAGAGTTCGCTCTGCTACTGGACATCGCCAACAGGGACCCAGCCCCACAAAGGCAGCTTCAAAGAGTTCCCTGGCATGGCACTTCTTAAACAATGTCCTACCGACAAGACCCGAGTGACTTGCACGCTCTGCCATCAGAGCCTGAGGCGAGGCATTAACGCTCTGAACCTCAGCACAACCTGCATGACCAGGCATCTACATGCAAAGCATGAACTGCAGTGGGGTACACACCTTAAAAACCAGGCACTCGCTGAGGCTCCCCTGCTCCCTCTACCGCTGCTGCCTCGGCTTCCGCCTCGAGAGGAATGTTGCCACCTGCCGAGCAGCAAACAGAGGATGTGCCACCGACACCACCACCACCGCCACCGTCAACTAGCGTCTCCACTATATCACACAGCAGCGTTCAGCTCTCAATATCTCAAACCTTAGAGAGGAAGCGCAAATTCCCCGAGTCACCCTCGAGCCCTTGGCCTGAACGCCAGCATTTCTAAACTGCTGGCCTTTGAAATGCTGTCATTCCGGCTGGTGGACACAGACAGCTTCAAACAGCTGATGGCCATGGCTGTCCCGCAGTATGTGGTTCCCAGCCGCCACTACTTCTCCAAGACAGCCGTGCCTTCCCTGCACATGCAAGTGTCCGATAAAATCAAGTGTGCACTGCGCAACGCCATTTGTGGCAAGGTCCACCTAACCACAGATACGTGGACCAGTAAGCACGGCCAGGGACGCTATATCTCACTAACTGCACACTGGATGAATGTAGTGGCGGCTGGGCCCCCGGCGGACAGTTCCTTGGCGCACGTCCTTCCGCCCCTAGGATCGCAGGGCATCATTCTCTGCCTCCTGTAGCCTCCTCCTCCTACTCGGCTTCCTCCTCCACTGCTTCCACCAGCTCATCCGGTCAGCCACACACCTTCACCACCAACTTCAGCACAGCCCGGGTAAACGTCAGCAGGCCATTCTGAAACTCATATGTTTGGGGGACAGGCCCCACAGCGCAAAGGAGTTGTGGCGGGGTATTGAACAACAGACCGACGAGTGGTTTCTGCCGGTGGGCCTCAAGCCAGGCCTGGTGGTATGCGATAATGGGCGAAATCTCGTGGCAGCTCTGGGACTAGCCGGTTTGACGCACATCCCTTGCCTGGCGCATGTGCTGAACTTGGTGGTGCAGAGGTTCATTCACCACTACCCCAACATGTCAGAGCTGCTGCATAAAGTGCGGGCCGTCTGTGCGCGCTCCGCTGCTCACATCCTGCCGCTGCTCGCCTGTCTGCGCTACAGCGGAACTTCGGCCTTCCCGCCACCGCCTCATATGCGACGTGCCCACCCGGTGGAACTCCACCTTGCACATGCTGGAGAGACTGTGCGAGCAGCAGCAGGCCATAGTGGAGTTTCAGCTGCAGCACGCCGCGTCAGTCGTACTCGCCGAACAGCACCACTTCACCACCAATGATTGGGCCTCCATGCGAGACCTGTGTGCCCTGCTGCGCTGTTTCGAGTACTCCACCAACATGGCCAGTGGCGATGACACTGTTATCAGCGTTACAATACCACTTCTATGTCTCCTTGAGAAAACACTTAGGGCAATGATGTTAGAGGAGGTGGCCCAGGTGGAGGAGGAGGAGGAGGATGAGGGCTCGTTTCTAACACTTTCGGGCCAGTCTGTTCGAAGTGGCTCAGAGGGAGGTTTGTTTAAGCAGCAGAGGACAGGTTCACAAGTCGCCAGCCAAGGCACTGTACTGGAGGACGAGGAGGATGAGGAGGAGGAGGTGGAGGGGGACGAGGATGACGCAAGTTCACAGCGGGGTGGCAGCCCAGGCCCATCACTGGTGCGTGGCTGGGGGATACGGTGGACGATGACGATACGCCTCCCACAGAGGACAGCTTGTCCTTACCCATGGGTAGCCTGGCCCACATGAGCGAATATATGCTCCAATGCCTGCGCAACGATCAGCAGAGTTGCCCACGCTTTAACGTGTGCAGACTACTGGCGGCCACCCTGCTGGATCCCCGGTATAAAGACAATGTGCCCACTTTAATTCCTGAACTGAGCGCGACCGTAAGATGCGCGAGTACAAGCGCACGCTGATAGAGGCGCTCTTGAGAGCATTCCCACATGTCACAGGGGAACAGGTGGAAGGTGAAGGCAGAGGAGGGCAAGAGGTCGCCAACGCAGCTGTGTCACGGCCAGCTCATCTGAGGGCAGGGTTAGCATGGCAGAAATGTGGAAAGGTTTTGTCTCCACGCCACAGCTATCTGCACCGACACCTGATACGGAACGTGTTAGCAGGAGGCAGCATTTCACTAACATGGTTGAACAGTATGTCTGCACACTCTCCACATCCTGACGGATGGTTCGGCCCCATTCAACTACTGGGTTTCGAAATTGTCCACGTGGCCAGAGTTAGCATGTTATGCCTTGAGGTGCTTTCCTGCCCGGCGGCCAGCGTTTTATCTGAACGCGTATTCAGCACGGCAGGGGGCGTCATTACTGACAAGCGCAGCCGCCTGTCCACAGCCAACGTGGACAAGCTGACCTTCATAAAGATGAACCAGGCATGGATCCCACAGGACCTGTCCCTCCCTTGTGCAGAGTAGTCCTTATTAACTGCCTAAAACATGTCTTGTTGTGCTACGGGCCACTTCTTTATTTGATACAAATTTTATGAAACCCACAGTTGAATGAAACTCTTCTCTGTCTGGGCGCCGGGCCTAACCAGATGAAAGTGGCCGGTTAAACTAACGGGTGACATGAAGCCATAACCTCTGCCATGCTACCTCTGTCTTCTGTCTGGGTGCTGAGGCCTAAGTCAAATAAAGCGGTCTTCTGCTGTGCTGGGGGATATGAAGCTAATCTCTGACCTCTCCTCTGTCTGGGTCCAAAGGCCTAAATCACTGAAAGAGGCCTTCTCCTGTGGTGTGTGATATGATGCCAGAATATGTGCTGTGGGGCCTCTCTCCTCTTCCTGGGTGCAGGGGTCAAATAAACTAAATTGTGGCCTACTCCTGTGGTGGTTGATATGATGCCTGATTCTCTGATGTGGAACCTCTCCTCTGTTTGGGTGAAGGGGTCAAAGTAACTCAATGGTGGCTTCTCCTGTGGTGGTTGAGTATGATGCCAGAATATGTGCTGTGGGGCCTCTCTCCTCTTCCTGGGTGCAGGGGTCAAAGTAACTCAATGGTGGCTTCTCCTGTGGTGGCTGATATGATGCCAGAATATGTGCTGTGGTGCCTCTCTCCTCTTCCTGGGTGCGGGGGTCAAAGTAACTCAATGGTGGCTTCTCCTGTGGTGGCTGATATGATGCCAGAATATGTGCTGTGGTGCCTCTCTCCTCTTCCTGGGTGCGGGGTCAAAGTAACTCAATGGTGGCTTCTCCTGTGGTGGCTGATATGATGCCAGAATATGTGCTGTGGGGCCTCTCTCCTCTTCCTGGGTGCAGGGGTCAAAGTAACTCAATGGTGGCTTCTCCTGTGGTGGCTGATATGATGCCAGAATATGTGCTGTGGGGCCTCTCTCCTCTTCCTGGGTGCAGGGGTCAAAGTAACTCAATGGTGGCTTCTCCTGTGGTGTGTGATATGATGCCAGAATATGTGCTGTGGGGCCTCTCTCCTCTTCCTGGGTGCAGGGGTCAAATAAACTAAATTGTGGCCTACTCCTGTGGTGGTTGATATGATGCCTGATTCTCTGATGTGGAACCTCTCTCCTCTGTTTGGGTGAAGGGGTCAAAGTAACTCAATGGTGGCTTCTCCTGTGGTGGCTGATATGATGCCAGAATATGTGCTGTGGGGCCTCTCTCCTCTTCCTGGGTGCAGGGGTCAAAGTAACTCAATGGTGGCTTCTCCTGTGGTGGCTGATATGATGCCAGAATATGTGCTGTAGGGCCTCTCTCTCTTCCTGGGTGCAGGGGTCAAATAAACTAAATTGTGGCCTACTCCTGTGGTGGTTGATATGATGCCTGATTCTCTGATGTGGAACCTCTCTCCTCTGTTTGGGTGAAGGGGTCAAAGTAACTCAATGGTGGCTTCTCCTGTGGTGGTTAGTATGATGCCAGAATATGTGCTGTGGGGCCTCTCTCCTCTTCCTGGGTGCAGGGGTCAAAGTAACTCAATGGTGGCTTCTCCTGTGGTGGCTGATATGATGCCAGAATATGTGCTGTGGTGCCTCTCTCCTCTTCCTGGGTGCAGGGGTCAAAGTAACTCAATGGTGGCTTCTCCTGTGGTGGCTGATATGATGCCAGAATATGTGCTGTGCTGTGGTGCCTTCTCCTCTTCCTGGGTGCGGGGTCAAAGTAACTCAATGGTGGCTTCTCCTGTGGTGGCTGATATGATGCCAGAATATGTGCTGTGAGGCCTCTCTCCTCTTCCTGGGTGCAGGGGTCAAAGTAACTCAATGGTGGCTTCTCCTGTGGTGTGTGATATGATGCCAGAATATGTGCTGTGGGCCTCTCTCCTCTTCCTGGGTGCAGGGGTCAAATAAACTAAATTGTGGCCTACTCCTGTGGTGGTTGATATGATGCCTGATTCTCTGATGTGGAACCTCTCTCCTCTGTTTGGGTGAAGGGGTCAAAGTAACTAAATGGTGGCTTCTCCTGTGGTGGCTGATATGATGCCAGAATATGTGCTGTGGGGCCTCTCTCCTCTTCCTGGGTGCAGGGGTCAAAGTAACTCAATGGTGGCTTCTCCTGTGGTGGCTGATATGATGCCAGAATATGTGCTGTGGTGCCTCTCTCCTCTTCCTGGGTGCGGGGTCAAAGTAACTAAATGGTGGCTTCTCCTGTGGTGGCTGATATGATGCCAGAATATGTGCTGTGGGGCCTCTCTCCTCTTCCTGGGTGCGGGGTCAAAGTAACTCAATGGTGGCTTCTCCTGTGGTGGCTGATATGATGCCAGAATATGTGCTGTGGGGCCTCTCTCCTCTTCCTGGGTGCGGGGGTCAAAGTAACTCAATGGTGGCTTCTCCTGTGGTGGCTGATATGATGCCAGAATATGTGCTGTGGGGCCTCTCTCCTCTTCCTGGGTGCAGGGGTCAAAGTAACTCAATGGTGGCTTCTCCTGTGGTGGTTAGTATGATGCCAGAATATGTGCTGTGGGGCCTCTCTCCTCTTCCTGGGTGCAGGGGTCAAAGTAACTCAATGGTGGCTTCTCCTGTGGTGGCTGATATGATGCCAGAATATGTGCTGTGGTGCCTCTCTCCTCTTCCTGGGTGCAGGGGTCAAAGTAACTAAATGGTGGCTTCTCCTGTGGTGGTTGATATGATGCCTGATTCTCTGCTGTGAAACCTCTCTCCTCCATCTGGGTGTAGGGGTCAAAGTCTTTCAAAGTCGCCTTCTCCTGTGCTGATTGATATAAAGCTGATGGTTGTGCCATCTGGACATGGTTGCCAGGGTCTGATTCAATGGGGGCCTACTCCTGTGGTGGGTGATCTAAATGCCTGATTCTCTGCTGTGAAACCTCTCTCCTCCGTCTGGGTGTAGGGGTCAAAGTCTTTCAAAGTCGCCTTCTCCTGTGCTGATTGATATGAAGCTGATGGTTGTGCCATCTGACATGGTTGCCGGGGTCCCATTAAATTGGGGCCTACTCCTGTGGTGGGTGATCTAAATGCCTGATTCTCTGCTTTGAAACCTCTCTCCTCCGTCCGGGTGTAGGGGTCAAAGTCTGTCAAAGTCGCTTCTCCTGTGCTGATTGATATAAAGCTTATGCTTGTGCCATCTGGACATGGTTGCCGGGGTCTGATTCAATGGTGGCCTACTCCTGTGGTGGGTGATCTAAATGCCTGATTCTCTGCTGTGTAACCTCTCTCCTCTGTCTGGGTGTAGGGGTCAAAGTAACTAAATGGTGGCCTACTCCTGTGGTGGGTGATATGATGCCTGGTTCTCTGCTGTGGGACCTCTCTCCTTTGTCTGGGTGCTGTGGTCAAAATAATAGTAAGTGACCTTCTCCATTGGTGGGTGACTTGAAGCCTGATTCTGTGCTATGGGACCTCACTCCAATTAATATTGTTTAATTTTTATTTATTTTATGTTAACTCATCATTTCCCTATCTACATTTGTTTGCAGGGGATTTAACTACATTTTGCTGCCTTTTGCAGCCCTCTAGCCCTTTCCGGGTGTGTTTTACAGCCTTTTTAGTGCCCAAAAGTTCGGGTCCCCATTGACTTCTATGGGGTTCGGGTTCGGGATGA
Organism: Bufotes viridis; assembly: GCA_033119425.1. Lineage (NCBI taxonomy): Eukaryota > Metazoa > Chordata > Amphibia > Anura > Bufonidae > Bufotes > Bufotes viridis. The sequence continues at coordinate 510,410,855 of CM065589.1, forward strand.
AGTTCGGGTCGAGTTCGGATCCCGAACCCGAACATTTTTCGAAAGTTCGGCCGAACTCGTCGAACCCGAACATCCAGGTGTTCGCTCAACTCTAGTGAGAAGAAAAATGCGTAAAAATGCCCTCCTAAAAGGTACTCATTAGCATTTGGGCCCCTTTGCGCATCTTGGCTGCAAAAAAGTGTCACTTGTGTGGCATCACAGTACTCAGGAGAAGTAGGGTAATGTGTTTTGGGGGGTATTTTTACATATACCCATGCTGGGTGAGAGAAATATCTCTGTAAATTGACAACTTTGAATAAAAAAATGTAAAAAGTTGTCGTTTACAGCGATATTTCTCACACACAGTATGGGTATATGTAAAAATACATGCCAAAACACATTGCCCTACTTCTCCTGAGTACGGAGATACCACATGAGTGACACTTTTTTGCAGCCAAGATGCGCAAAGGGGCCCTAAAACCAATGAGTACCTTTAGGATTTCACAGGCCATTTTTACGCATTTGGATTCTCATGCTTTAGGGCCCCTAAAATGCCAGGACAGTATAAAAACCCCACAAGTGACCCCATTGTGGAAAGAAGACACCCCAAGGTATTCCGTGAGGGGCATGCAGTTTGCAGGGCAATTTTTATTTTTTGGCACAAGTTAGCTGAAATTGATATTTTTTATTTTTTTTTATTTTGTTTTTTACAAAGTCTCATATTCCACTAACTTGTGACAAAAAATAAAATTTTACATGAACTCAGCATAACCCTCACGGAATACCTTGGGGTGTCTTCTTTCCAAAATGGGGTCACATGTGGGGTATTTATACTGTCCTGGCATTTTAGGGGCCCCTAAAGCGTGAGAAGAAGTCTGGAATCCAAATGCGTAAAAATGCCCTGTGAAATCCTAATGGTACTCATTGGTTTTAAATTTTTTTATACAAAGTTGACAATTTACAGAGATATTTCTCTCACCCAACATGGGTATATATATAAATACACCCTAAAACACATTGCCCTACTTCTCCTGAGTACGGTGATACCACATAAGTGACACTTTTTTGCAACCTGGGTGCGCAAAGGGGCCCAAATTCCAACGAGTACCTTTAGGTTTTACATGGCTGCTCACAATTTAGCCCCGCCCAAAATGCCAGAACAGTAAACACACCCCACAAATGACCCCATTTCGGAAAGTAGACACCCCGAGGTATTCACTGAGGGGCATAGTGAGTCCGTCTGAGATTTTTATTTTTTTTGCCAGAAGTTAGCAGAAATTGAAACTTTTTTTTTTTTTTTTCTCAGAAAGTGTCATTTTCCGCTAACTTGTGAAAAAAAATTAAATGGTACATGAACTCACCATGCCCCTCCGCGAATACTTTGGGGTGTCTTCTTTCTAAAATGGTGTCATTTGGGGGATATTTATACTTTCCTGGCATTCTAGCACCTGAAGAAACATGACAGGTGCTCAGAAAGTCAAAGCTGCTTCAAAATGCCGAAATTCACTTTTTGCACATAGTTTGTAAACGCTATAACTTTTACCCAAACCAATAAATATACACTTATTGGACTTTTTTTTATCAAAGACATGTAGAACAATAAATTTAGAGAAAAATTTATATAGAAATGTAGTTTTTTAAAAAAAAATTTACAACAGAAAGTGAAAAATGTCATTTTTTGGCAAACATTTCGTTAAATTTGTATTAATGGCAAAAAAAGTAAAAATGTCAGCAACAATGAAATACCACCACATGAAAGCTCTATTAGTGAGAAGAAAAGAAGGTAAAATTCATTTGGGTGGTAAGTTGTATGACGGAGCAATAAACGGTGAAAGTAGTGTAGTGCAGAATTGTAAAAAGTGGCCTGGTCATTAAGGGTGTTTAAGCTAGGGGGGTTGAAGCGGTTAATAAGAATTTACTATATTTACCAATGCGCTCTGGACTGTAGCTTTACCAGCTAAGATATCCTGCGTGCCAACCTTGTAGTCTGCTAATGTATATCCATTACTAGAGATGAGTGAATCAAAGTTGATGAAGTGGAATTCGATCCGAATTTCAGGAAAAATTTGACTTTCATCGAATCCGAATTTTCTCACGCTTTGTGGTAACGAATAGCAGTTTTTTCCTAAAATGGCTGCTGCACGTTAGGACATGGACCAAAGAACTCCGTGAACGAGAGATCACCCAAAATGCCATGCATGCAGCCAATTAGCAGCCAGCCTTGTGATATCACAGCCCTATATATAGCCTCAGTCATCTTGGATTCTGACATTTTCCAGTGTACTTAGTGCAGGGAGAGATAGGAAAGGCTTTACAACTTTTATTTTGCTGAATAGAAATTCAGGGAAAGAGAATTAGAAGTGTAGGGAAAGGATAGGTAGGAATCATTCCAAAATATTGAAACAGAACAGGGTCCAATAGAGTAGTGTACAGCCTGGGTAATAGGAACAATCCTATTACACCTTGCTGCACTGACTGGGGATCCAAATTGCAATTATACTCTTTTCAGGTTTGCAACAGATGGTACCTCTGTAATTCCAGCAAACCGTTCTCTTTATTGGGATGCAAGTGCCATGGGATACAGCCATTAACAGGGAGTATTACTAGGAAATATTTCTACATCTTATTGGCCCTTATGTGCAGTTATTAGTGTTGAGCGAGCATGCTCGGCCGAACATTAGTTAGGCTCGAGCATCGCTATGCTTGGCACATGGCGGTATTCACCTGAGCTGTGCTGAGGAAGGGACAGACAGTGTAGGGAGTGATATAGGAATATTTTTATTAGAAAAACTTTTCAGAGACCCAAAAGTCCTTTTAAGTCCTTTTAAGGACTATTGTGTGTGGCAGCAATATCTATTTTTAGTGCATCCTGCACTAAATAGCGTGCAATAGTTAAGCCACTGCAGACAGCGACATTAGATGCGCAATATCTCCAGTGTAAAGTGTGCGCATCCAAAAAATGTCTGATATCCAGTGTACTTTTTCCATAGACGGTGTCTGATGTGGACAGTGACATTACCAGCAACTTGTGACTTACAGTGTACTTTTACAATAGACGGTGTCCGCTTCTGACAGTGACATTACCAGTGCCACATCTCCAGTGTAACGTGTGCGCATATATTTTTTATCTGTGACATACAGTGTACTTTTTCCCTAGACGCTGCGGACAGTGACATTACCGGTGGTAACTCTCCGGTATAACGTTTCCTCGTCCCAAATACCTGTGACATTCCCTGTAATTTTTTATTAGCCGCTGGTGACAGCATTGACATTATGTGCGCAATATTTCCTGTGTGACGTTTCCACATCCCAAATATCTTTTTACATTTTTTTGCACATACACTTCCAAATCCTACGCTACTGTACGATATGGTACATATGACATACTTTCAAGCATATATAACATTTAATATGAAGCAGCCGAGCAGTAAGGGATGGGGAAGTGGCCGTGATGCAGTTTGCAGGGCGGCGCAGGAAACCACTCTTGAAGTCAGACCAGTGCGACCAGGAGGTTGGTGGTTGGATTGCAGTAGATAATGCTTCCGGTAGGTTAAGCACCACCCTGTCCAGTCTAAGAAGCCAAGGCCCTTGCATATAATGTTTTACAGGGTCAGCTCACCTGCAGAGTGCAGAACCTCGCATATAATGTTTTACAGGGTCAGCTCATCGGCGGGCCCTCACCTACAACCTTTTTAGACGGTTGGCTCACCTGCAGGCCCTCGCATATAATAATTTACATGGTCAGCTCACCTGCAGACCCTTGCATATAATGTTTTACAGGGTCAGCTCATCTGCGGGCCCTCACCTACAACCTTTTTAGATGGTCAGCTCACCAGCAGGCCCTCACCTACAATCTTTTACTTGTTCAGCTCACCTTCAGGCCCTCGCATATAATTTTTTGCAGGGTCAGCTCACCTGCAGGCCCTCACCTACAACCTTTTAGAGCGTTCCCTCACCAGCAGGCCCTCACCTACATTCTTTTACAGGGTCAGCTAACCAGCAGACCCTCATCCCTAATGTTTTAGAGGGTCAGCTCAGGAGCATGCCCTCGTCTGTAATGTTTTAGATGGTCCAATCAGCAGGCCCTTGCTCCAAATATTTTTGAGGGTCACCAGCAGGCCATCAATCAAAATTTTATAAGGGTGTGTATAATGCCCTCTTTTATGTGTAACAAAGGGTGTATTGAAGTGTCGGTTCCTTGTAATTTTTGGCAGCCCTTTCACTTAGTGCTTAGGCTTTGAGTGTAGGAGTCCCACTACATAAAAAATTGTACCACAATGTGAATGAGGCCCTCCTTTATGTGATATACAGGTTGTATCAGAGTGCCTCTTGCGTGTAATTTTTGGCAGCACTTGCACTTTATATACAAGTAAATATGTAGGATAGAATGTTTCCTAACAATTTTTCCTCTAAAATCGATGTTATCTTTGGTTTTGTGCGTATTTTTGTCAGTCTGTAAAAGTGGCATACTACTTGGACAACATCGTTCCCAGCAGCGACCTGTGAGTACAAGATGCATCCAGACTTCCTCCCCATACTGTTCCCAAACCATTTTAGTGGTGTTTACATCAATTTCTGACCTTTTCCTATGAACCAGGCAGCCTTCCTTCTTCAGAGCAGGGGGTACCTGTTTTAATGATCGGGTTCTCCCATTGAATTCCATTATACTCGGGTGCTCTGTAGACCACCCGAGCATCCCAATGTGTTCAGCACGAGCACCCAATCAACACAGTTCTATGTTTTAAAACCTTTTAAAGCATGTATTAATGGGAAAAAAGGTCTTATTTGCCGTGTACCCATCCAATGGCACAGAAGCTCAACGTGCTCCTGGACAAGTTGCTGTTGCTGCAGTCCCTCCCTTTCCAAGTGGTAGACTCTGCACTTTCCAGAGAACTGATGGCTTGTGCTGAGCCGAGGTGGAGAGTCCCAAGCCGTAATTTCTTTGCCAAAAATGCAGTACCAGCCCTGCACAAATATGTAGAACAGAAGGTGGGCCAGTCCTTGAGCCTGTTGGTGTCTTCCAAAGTGCACGGCAGTGCCGACGTATGCAGCTATAATTACGGTCAAGGACAATATATGTCTTTTACGGTCCACTGGGTAAATGTGGTTCTTGACCAGCCAAACCAGCAACTTGGTCAGGTGATGCCACTTCAGCCTCCACGTTGTCATGCCGTTGGTCCTGCAACAATGTCCGCCTCTGCCTCCTCGTCGTCCGCCACCATGTTCTTAGCATCCACTTCGGGGACAATTCGAAGTGCTCTTCCAGCATTCTACATGTGCAGGGCACGGAGGTGTCACGCTGTTCAGCACCTCATTTGCTTTGGAGAACAGAGTCACACAAGGTAGTAACTGCTCCATGTTCTTCATCATGAAATCGAATCCTGGCTTTCTCCGCGATAACTGAAAATGGGAACCATGGTGACCGACAACAGGAAGAACATGGTGTCAGTGCTGTGTCAAGGAGAGCTGAGCCATGTGCCCCGCATGACGTATGTGTTCAGTCTGGTTGTAAAGCGATTCCTGAAGTCTTCCACCCATCTGCAAGACATCCTCAAAATGGCCAGGAAACTTTCTGTGCACTTCAGCCACTCGTATACTGCCAAGCACACCCTCCTTGAGCTGCAGCAGCAGAACGGCGTCGCACAACACAGGCTGATATGCGACGTTTACACCTGTTGGAATTTAACCCTCCATATGTTGGACGAACAGAGAAAAGCCATAAACAATTTCTTGATGATCCAAGCGGACAGGAGTACTCCCTTGTGTAACTTTGATGTCAGCTAGTGGCAGCTCATGCGTGACACCTGCCATTTGCTCAGGCCCTTTGAGGATGCCATGTTATTTGTCAGTCGCCAGGACTACGTGATGAACAACATCATTCCACTGCTTCATATCCTGGAACAGATGCTGGTATATCTGGCTGGTGAGGGGACTGGAGACGTGGCGCCTACATCTCAAGGCCACATTAGGCCTGTGGGGGCTGACTTGGAGGAGGAGCACATTGAGGCACAAGCAATGTGTGGCGAAATGAATGGTTTTTCTACACAGGTGAGAGGAGAGGAGGAGCAAGAGCAGCCGGAGGAGGAAGATGGAGATGAGGAAGACGAAGCAGATAACCAAGACACAACATGGCAGTATGCAGTGGAGATAGAGGTAGGGAGTCCCTCCGAGTTACTTGCGTAAATGGCCCGCTGCATGCTAACTTGCTTGGGTAGTAACAGCCGAATTCTCACCATTCGGCAGATGGATGACTTCTGGCTCTCCATCTTGTTGGCCCCTGTTGATTCATAATGGGGGCCTTTTTTACACCTGCTGAGAGGGAGGACAAACTGAACTACTATAGAGACTTCCTTTGTAGTCAGTTGGCCGCTGCCTATCTGCGCCATCGTCCATCCTCTCGCAGGTCTGACCGGGGGGCCCTCTGTGCTCATGTTCCACTACCATGGCTGCTGGGGGGGAAGGGTGGCAGGAGCAGTACCTGCTCTATCAGCAGCAGCCTGAGTCTAGAGTTGCTGATGAGCAGCTTTCTTCACCCGTATAGTGAAGAAACTACTCACCAGCAACAGCAGCTAGACCTGGAGCAGAACCTGAACCAGCAGGTGTTGGCATACCTGGACAGCACCCTGCCACCCCACATTGAAGATCCACTGGACTTTTGGGTAGCCAAACTGGATTTGTGGCCGCAACTGGCTGAGTTTGCCCTGGAAAAGCTGTCCTGCCCGGCCAGTAGTGTGGCATCAGAACGGGTGTTTAGTGCAGCGGGGGCTATAGTTACCCCAAGGAGAACTTGTCTGTCCACCCAAAATGTGGAGAGACTGACCTTTGTCAAGATGAATCAGGTGTGGATTAGCCATAATTTCCACCCACCAATGCCTGATGCATCAGATCAATACAAACAATAGTTCAAGTGGCTGCAGCTCTCACCTCTACCTTCAATACAAGAAGCACGGAAAGGAGACCAGAACTAGGCCTTACGAAGCATCCAATAGAAAAATGGGATACAGCTTCTTGTGGAGTAAAAAAAGTTCTTTATTGGCTCATCATATAAAATCCACCAAAGTCACAGAAAATGACATCAACAGTGACTCATTTCGGGCTAGAAAATCCAGCCCTTCATCAAGACATAACAAATGTATTAAAACCATTCCTTTTATAGAGTCCAACCTCTTCCAATTAGCAAAATATCCACACCTGGAACCCAGAATGAGAACCATTCAGTGGCCCAGGGGAGGAGATCCAGCTTCACAGGTAGTGCTTGCATATACACAGTGAGAACACATTAAATGTATTGCAGAGTGAGATCATGTTTTTTATTTAATCCTTTCGGTATGCAAGTGTCAAGCGAAAACATCTAAAAGGTCTCCCTACTAAGAAGTTTTTGTCTATGGTCCCCTCCTCTCATAGGCAGTGACACCACTTCAATCCCCTGTGCACAAAACGCAGATGCGTCTCCTTTGTGAACAGTGGCGAAGTGGAAAGTGGCTGCTGATACATTACGGGTCTGGAAATATGGGATGTCACTAAGATGTTTTCTAATGCGTATTTTCAACTCATTCGTAGTGCGTCCAACATACTGAAGTTTACAAATTTTGCATGTAATAACATAAACAACAAATTCCGTGTTACAATTAATATATTGTTTCAAGGTTTATCTGTTATTATTCATTGTGGGCGTAACCTTCTTAATAATGTACATATATCGACAGCATATACATCTCCTACTTCCACATTTGTAGTTACCAATGGTTTTTGCATGCATCAGATTGGATCATCCATGCTGCCTGACCCAATCCTTGACAAGAGACAAGTTTCTTCTGGCTTCCTTTTACAGCTACTATTCTGATGCTGCCACCCATCTGATGCCACACATCTAATGCCAATTGCTCCTTCTTACACTCGCCCTCATCAGCAGGTACTTTTATTGCAGCCACCTCCCCACTTTGTCACCTGGTCACTCTGTGGTCTCCTGATGCTGCTGCCACCTCACCACTCAGGTTTCTTCATGCTGCTTCTTCCCCCTCCACACTATGTCACCTTGCCAGTCTGTGGCCTTCCCATAATGCTGCTAACTCAACACTATGTCACTGGGAGACTCTGTGGCCTCCTCATGCTGCTGCCACCTCCACACTATGTCTCCTTGCCACTCTGTGGTCTCCTCATGCTGTTGCTAAATAAAACTATGTCACTAGGCAACTCTGTGGCCTCCTCATGCTGCTACTAACTAAACACTGTCACCTTGCCACTCTGTGGACTCCTCATGCTGTTGCAAACTCAACACTGTCACTGGGCCACTCTGTGGCCTCCTTATGCTGCTGCTAACTCAGCACTATGTCACTGGGCCACTATGTGGCCTCCTTATGCTGCTGCTAACTCAGCACTATGTCACTGGGCCACTGTGTGGCCTCCTTATGCTGCTGCTAACTCAACACTATGTCACTGGGCCACTCTGTGACCTTTTCATGCTGCTGATAACTTAACACTGTCACTGGGCCACTCTGTTGCTTCCTCACTGGCGTAGCTACAGGGGTCGCAGTGGTCGCAATTGCGACCGGGCCCCTGAGTCAGGGGGGCCCATAGGAGAGTCAGAATGAAGATCTGCGTACGGGCTGTGGGATGCGCAGCGGTGCCACAGCTAAGTATTTCATATAGGGGGGGCGTATCAGAGGCTGAGAGCCGTGCATACGTAGGGCAGGTGCAGAGTAAAGAGGGACCGATCCCTCCCCCGTCTGGGCAGAAGACGGCAGCTGTACTGGCCGGAAGTGGAAGGAAGAGAGGAGCCGAGGTCTCACAGTGAAGGAAGGCAGCTGCGTGCCGGGCCGGGCTGTGCCTGAAGGAATGTGTGTCAGAGCAGTGAAGTAAGAAGCTGACACTGAATACATGAGATAAGGAAGCTCAGGTCAGGGAGCATGATAAACTGGAGGGGGGGCAGAGTCAAACCTAGTGGCTGGAAGGAGCAGACCGGTCAGGGTCAGACAGGTGACTAGGGCAGCATTCTTCTGTGTCACTGGTGCTGAGAGCAGTATACACAGTACTGTCCTATCATATGTCACTGTCATTATAAAGCTAAACTAACAGGATTGTGCTCCACACCTGGTGATGACATACCGCCATATGTATGAAATGTTTCTGTATATTACATACATATGGCGGTATGTCATCAACAGGTGAGGAGCACAATCCTGTTAGTTTAGCTTTATGACAGTGACTTATGATAGGACTGTGTGAATACTGCTATCAGGACAGGTGCCAGTGACAGAAGAATGCTACCCTATCTTTGGTCCAGCCACTACCTCTGTACATTTCATACATAATATATGGCAGTATGCCATCACCCAGTATGGAGCACAATCCAGTAAGACTACTTTCACATTAGCGTTCAGTGTGGATCTATCCAGACGGATCCGCACTGAAAATACAATCACATGGATCTGTTCAGAACGGATCCGCACTGACCCCCCATTGAAAGTCAATGGGGGACGGATCCGCTAGCAAATGCACCAATAGTGTGCCGATGCGAGCGGATCCGCCCCCATTGACTTACATGGGGGGTCTAAGTGATTCTAAGAGCGACGTCTATCATGTGTGTGTCATAATGACTCACAATATTGTTTCACTACGATAGCAGACTCCCTATGTTGCTGCAAGGCACAGTGTTAAACACCACTATAAGTGGCGGGTGATTTGTCCAAGACCTTCAAGCAGCAGCAGCATGATGCCACAGACTGGCAAGGAGACAGAGTGTAGATGGCAGTAGCATTATAACACAGATTGGCATGTTGACATAGTGTGGAGATGGTAGCAACAGCAGCAGTTTGATAAAACAGATTGGCAAGGAGACATAGTGTGTAGATGGCAGCATGAGTAGGCCACAAAGTGGGACAAAGATTGTTGAGAAAGATGCAGATAGAAAGTTATCTATAGAGCTGTACGACGGCAACCTACAGATTAATGCCACCCTCAAAAGCAAGCTGGGTTTATTGTTTCCAAAACCTAAATTAGATCGTGTGGCGGGTGATCAGTCCAAGACCTTCAAGCAGCAGCAGCAGCATGATACCTCAGATTGGCAAGGAGACATAGTGTGAAGATTGCAGCATGAGTAGGCTTCAAAGTGGCAAGGAAACATAGTGTGAAAATGGATGGTCTAATTTGATGCATCAGGCATCGGTGGGTTAAAATCGTGGCTGATCCACGCCTCATTCATCTTGACAAAAGTAAGTCTCTCCACATTTTGGTGGGACAGGCAAGTTCTTCTTGGGGTAACTATGGCCCCTGCCTCACTAAACACCCACTCTGGTGCCACACTACTGGCCGGGCAGGACAGCTTTTCAAGGGCAAACTCGGCCAGTTGCGGCCACAAATCCAGTTTGGCTGCCCAGTAGTCCAGCGTTTCTTCAATGTGGGGTTGCAGGGTGTTCAAGTATGCCACCACCTTCTGATTCAGGTCCTGCTCCAGGTCTACCTGCTGCTGCTGGTGAGTAGATACTTCACTATGCGGGTGAAGAAAGTTGCTCATCATGGACTCTAGACTCAGGCTGCTGCTGATGGAGCTGCTATTGTTCCTGCCACCGCACCCCTCCCCAGCAATGTGAGCGCAGTGGGTCCTCCCGGTCAGAACTGCGAGAGAATGGACGATGGTGCAGATAAGCAGAGGCCAACTGCCTACATAGGATGTCTCTGTAGTACTTCATTTTGTCCTCCCTCTCAGTGGGTGTAAAAAAGGTCCACATTTTGGACCGGTAGCGAGGGTCCAACATGGTGGAGAGCCAGAAGTCATCCCTCTGAGGGATTCCCTGCCTCCATATCCGCTGCATACTGCCACGCTGTGTTTGGGTCCTCTGTCTCGTCTTCCTCATCGCCCTCTTGCTCCTACGGCTGCTCCTTCTTCTTCTCTCCTGTCACCGCAATAGAAAAAACACTCATCTGGCTACATATTGCCTGTGCAAAAATGTCCTCCTCCCGCTCCTCCTCCTCTTCCAGTTCAGCCCCCATAGGGCTCATGTGGCTGTGAGATCTAGGCGTCACATATGCAGTCCCCTGACAAGCCATATTCACCAGCATCTGTTCCAGGACATGAAGCAGTGGAATGACGTTGTTCATCCTGTAGTCCTGGTGACTGACAAATAATGTGGCCTCCTCAAATGGCCTAAGCAAAGGGCAGGTGTCACACATGAGCTGCCACTAGCTGACATCAAAGTTACACAGGGGAGTACTCCTATCTACTAGGATCATCCAGAAATCGTTGATGGCCTTTCTCTGTTCGTACAGTCGGTCCAACATATGGAGGGTGGAATTCCAACGGGTGGAAACGTCGCATATCAGCCTATGTTAGGGAATGCTGTTCTGCTGCTGCAGCTCAAGGAGGGTGTGCTTGGCTGTGTATGATTGGCTGAAGTGCATGCAAAGTTTCCTGGCCATTTTTAGGATGTTTTGCAGATGGGTGAGAGGCTTTAAGAACTGATTGACCACCAGATTGAACACATGTGCCATGCAGGGCACATGGCTCAGCCCTCCTTGATGCAGCGACGACCACATGTTCTTCCCGTTGTCGGTCACCATGGTTCCGATTTTCAGTTGTCATGGAGAAAGCCATCAGTTGATTTCTTTCTGAAGGACACTGAGCAGTTCCTCCCTTGTGTGACTCAGTTCGCCCAGTCAAACAAGGTGCAGAACCGCATGACACCTCCGTGCCTGGCACATGTGGTGTGCTGGAGGGGCACTGTGACTTGTCCCTGCAGTGGAGGCTGAGGATATGGTGGAGGATGAGGATGCAGGATTGGGAAAAGAAATGATGGCTTGGGACTCTCCACCTCGGCTCGGCACAAGCCATCAGTTCTCTGAAAGGTGCAGAGTCTGCCACTTGGAAAGGGACTGACTGCAGCACCAGCAACTTGGCCAGGAGCACGTTCAGCTTCTGCACTGTTGGTTGCGTGCATGCATACTGCTGTCTCTTGGCAATTGCTTTAGAGATTAAATTCTGCCAGAATGACTGATGAGGAGTAGAAGGAGGAGGAGCAGGAACTTCAGGACCAGCAGACGATGGCACAGACAGATAGCTACCTTCTGCTGAGCCGGTGGAGTCTTGACTGCATGCAATGAGGTGCATGCCACTATTAGATGCAGCGGTTGCTGCTGCAGGCTGGACCACCACATCAGAGCCACGATTATCTCATGCCACTTTGTGGTGTCGCTGCATATGTTGTCACAGGTCAGTAGTGCCAACATTGGCCCCCTGGCCACGCCTAACCTTCTGCCCACAGATTTGGCATATGGCCATGTTCAATTCCTCCGGAGTCTTGAAAAAAATAAATCTGCCACACCGCAGAGTAGCTGATTTTCCCCCCAAAACTCTGCACCGACTGACTGCTAGTGCTGCTGCTTGCGTGAACCCATGCACCACTCCTTTCCGGGCAGCTAGGCTATAGTGAGGGGAGGCATGGGCAATATTCGAATTTGCATTATTTTGCAGGAAAAAAAAAAGAAAATTCATCATATATTTGCAAATATTCATATTAAAGATTAGTCTATTGATTGTGAAAAATCAGCAATGTAATATTCGCGTAATGCGAATATTCTACAACACAAATATATAGCACAATAGAATATAGTGCTTTATTTTCGTTTTTTAGAATATTCGTACTTTTTTTCCAATTTATTGTGAACAGTCATTGGCCCAAAAGCAACTTAAGAAGAGAGGAATCCATCACTGCAGATAGAAAAAAATATATAAAAAAACTGCTTTTATTACTAATAACACCAAAATGTGAACTGCGCATATTTTTCTGTTATTGTAATGAATTTGCAATAAATGGTTTAAACAAAAAATAACAAAAAATGTCAGCGCTGTGTATGAAATAAGTGCTGAAGTGACAGGAGAAAATATATTTCTTGAAGACCTGAAGTAGGCCAATACACTCTTTCACCAGAAATTACTGCAGTGTGTGTATATTACGCTTTTTTTACTGAAACCAGGCCACTATGCGCTTCCACCAGAAATTACTGCAACCGTGCAGTTGGTATATATTACGCTCTTTTAAGTGAAACTAGCCCACTATACGTTTTTGCTAGAAATTACTGCAACAGAGCAGTGTGTATATATTATGCATTTTTTTTGTGAAACAAGGCAAATATGTGCTTTAACCAGAAATTACTGCAATAGAGCAGTGTGTATATATTTTTCTTCTATTTGGGAAATATGGCCAATATATACTTTAACCAGAAATTATCACAAGCGTGCAGGGGTATATACTTTTCTTGTATTACAGAAATAAGGCCACTATACGCTTTTACCAGAAATTATCGCAAGAGCGAAGTGGGTATATATTTTTCTGGTATTACAGAAATAAGGCCACTATAGGCTTTCACCAGAAATTATCGCAAGAGTGCAATGGGTATATATTTTTCTTGTATTACAGAATTAAGACCACTATATGCTTTCATTAGAAATTATCACAAGAGTGCAGTGGATATATATTTTCTTGTATTACAGAAAAAGGGCCACTACACGCTTTCACAAGAAATTGTCACAAGAGTGCAGTGGTTATATATTTTTCTTGTATTACAGAAATAAGGCCACTATACACTTAAACCAGAAATTATCGCTAGAGTGCAGTGGGTATATATTTTTCTTGTATTACAGAAATAACGCCACTATACGCTTTAACCTGAAATTATCACTACAGTTCAGTCGGTATATATTTTTCTTGTATTACAGATATTGATGTCGCGAACATAAAATTTTCCGTTGGCGAACGCGAACTTCCGCAAATGTTCGCGAACCGCCATAGACTTCAATAGGCAGGCGAATTTTAAAACCCACAGGGACTCTTTCTGGCCACAATAGTGATGGAAAAGTTGTTTCAAGGGGACTAACACCTGGACTGCGGCATGCCGGAGGGGGATCCATGGCAAAACTTCTATGGAAAATTACATAGTTGACGCAGAGTTGGGTTTTAATCCATAAAGGGCATAAATCACCTAACAATCCTACATTTTTTTGAATAACGTGGTTTAAAACATCTAGTGTGTGTGATCAGGGTTGCAGGGTTGTATCGATAAGGGTTACGCCCGCTTCACAGACATTGACAGACCAAACTCCCCTTTTAATGCACTGCAAACAACCACAAACAGTTCATTTGCACAACCGCAAACTCCCCATTTGCACAAGGTTGGATACCAAGCTGGCCATGTCCCAGTGATGTTATTGAAGGTTTCTTCCTCCACCCAGCCACGTACAACACCAAGGGTCCCCGAAAGGTGAATTGAATTGATTTTTCGAACGGGGAGATGGTTAAAAAAACGCTGGCTCCCTCCCCTTTGTTTTTATCCACGGTCACTGCGTCTGCGCCGTGCAATTTACTGTCACACCCGATATGAGTGGTATTTTCTGTAGTACTATTCTCATCAGTTTAATCCCTGTTACATCCCATATCAGGAATTGCCTTTTGTGAAAAAAATTTAGGCCGGGTACCTTCGACTGCCTTCACAGTGACAGACCAAACTCTCATACACCAAACTGAATTGATTTCAGGAATCGGGAGATGGAAAAAGCAGCTTGGTCGGTCCTCTTACTCCCAAATTGGGGCACTACGCGTGCACAGAGCACTGTGCTGTGACACCCTATATGAGTGGTGTCTTAACTAGTACTATTCCTAACAGTTTAATCCCTGTTACGTACCCTATCCGGGGACGTCTGTCGAATTAGCTAACCATTATGACATCATGAAATAATTTAGTTCTGAGCTCTGTACTTCCTTTGTATTAGAATTGATGGGGATTTTATTTAATTGTCTGCATTATTTCTAATAAACTATTAAGAGACTTTATTATGATTTTTTATTTTATGTATTATAAACCCATACAACATAAAAAAAGGTAAATGAATGTTTTTTCTATGAAATATTATCCAGCCCTCCGATCGCTTTTGGTCTGACCATAATGAAGCAACGGCCTTATCATCTGTGGTGTGGCAACATTGCCAACACACTCATAGAGGTGATGATTGCTTCATTGTGGTACGCAAGCCCCTTTACCACAACAAGGTAACGATCACAAAGGGGAATTGACACTTGTATGTGCCTTTTTTTTTTTTGGTTTGTTTTTGCAGCCACAGTGCTGCACCATAGGACAGAAAAATTAGGCATGTACACATGCCTGAAAAATAATGGCATTGTTGCAGCCGCTATTGTAGCAGCGGCCGGAAAAATTGATGTTTTCCAGGCAGAAAAGTGACTAAAACATTGCGGCTTGAACCCTAGTTGGTGGTGGAGAATTCACGAAAGTCATCCGGTATGCAGACATTAAATACAGCAGCGTGGGGACCATTTTGAGGCCAAGGCATGTAATCAGGCCTTTTGTTAGTCAAACGTATCCCCCACTGTTAGTCCCTTCAGGATCCACGCCTCATTCATCTTTATGAAGGTGAGGTAATCAACACTTTTTTGACCGAGGCGACTTCTCTTGTCAGTGACAATGCCTCCTGCTGCACTGAAGGTCCTTTCTGACAGGACACTTGAAGCAGGGCAGGCCAGAAGTTCTATCGCAAACTGGGATAGCTCAGGCCACAGGTCAAGCCTGCACACCCAGTAGTGAAGGGGTTCATTGCTCCTCAGAGTGTCGATATCTGCTGTTAAGGCGAGGTAGTCTGCTACCTGTTGGTCGAGTCGTTCTCTAAGGCTGGATCCTGAAGGGCTGTGGCGATGAGTAGGACTGAAAAAGCTCTGCATGTCCTCCATCAACAACACATCTGTAAATCGTCCAGTCCTTGCCGCCGTGGTAGGAGGAGGATTACACTCACCTCTTCCCCTGTTAGATTCCCGTTGTGCTGTGACACCCCCCTTATAAGCTGTGTAAAGCATATTTTTTAGTTTTGGTTTTGAACTGATGCATCCTTTCCGACTTTCGGTAATCTGGTAACATTTCTGCCACTTTCTGCTTATACCGGGGGTCTAGTAGCGTGGCCACCCAGTACAGGTTGTTCTCCTTCATCCTTTTTATACGTGGGTCCCTCAACAGACATGACAGCATGAAAGACCCCATTTGAACAAGGTTGGATGCAGAGCTACTCATTTCCCGGTCCTCATCCTCACTGATGTCATTGACGATCTGTTCTTCCCCCCCAGCCACGTACAACACCATGGGTCCCAGATAGGTTATAACAATGAGCACCCTGGGGTGCCTGCTGTGGTTGGTCTTCCTCCTCCTCAAAGCCGCCACATTCCTCCTCTGACTCCTCTTACTCATACTCCTCTTCCAGCGTTGCCGCAGGTCCTACAAGCGATGATGACAAGGCTGTTTCTGGTGGTGATGGTGACCACAACTCTTCCTCTTCACGCTCATCTACAGCCTGATCCAGCACTCTTCGCAGGGCACGCTCCAGGAAGAAAACAAATGGGATGAGGTCGCTGATGGTGCCTTCGGTGCGACTGACTAGGTTTGTCACCTCCTCAAAAGGACGCATGAGTCTACAGGCATTGCGCATGAGTGTCCAGTAACGTGGCCAAAAAATTCCCAGCTCCGCAGAGGCTATCCTAGCACCCCGGTCATACAAATACTCGTTGACGGCTTTTTATTGTTGGAGCAGGCGGTCGAACATTAGGAGTGTTGAATTCCAATGTGTCGGGCTGTCGCATATCAAGCGCTTCACTGGCATGTTGTTTCGCCACTGAATATCGGAAAAAGTGCGCCATGGCCGTGTAGGAATGCCTGAAATGGCCACACACCTTCCTGGCCTGCTTGAGGACGTCCTGTAAGCCTGGGTTCTTAGACACAAAACGTTGTACGATGAGATTCAACACATGTGACGTGCACTTGCCCAAATTCAATGCCGACAACAAATTTGTTCCATTGTCACACACCACTTTGCCGATCTCCAGTTGGTGCAGGGTCAGCCACTGATCCACCTGTGCGTTCAGGGCGGACAGGAGTACTGGTCCTGTGTGGCTCTCTGCTTTCAGGCAAGTCAACCCCAAGACAGCGTGACACTGTCGTATCCGGGATGTGGAATAGCTCCTGAGGAGCTTTGGGGATTCAGTTGATGTGCAGCCCGATGCCGCAGCAGAAGAGGACTCACCCGAGGAGGATATTGATGAGGTTGGAGTAGGAGTAGAGAAGGTGGCAGTAGGTCTGCCTGCAAGTCGTGGCGGTGTCCCCAACTCCGCTGCGGAGCCACGCATTCCATGCTTGTCAGCCGTCAGCAGGTTGACCCATTGCGCAGTGTACGTGATATACCTGCCCTGACCGTGCTTTGCAGACCAGGTATCAGTGGTCAGATGGACCATTGCCCCAACACTGTATGCCAGAGATGCCATGACTTCCTTTTCAATGACATGGTAGAGGTTTGGGATTGCCTTTTTTGAAAAACAAAATTCGTCCGGGTACCTTCCACTGTGGTGTCCCAATAGCGACAAATTTTTTGAAGGCCTCAGACTCCACTAGCTTGTATGGTAAAAGCTGGCGTGCTAAGAGTTCCGTCAAGCCAGCTGTCAGTCGCCGGGCAAGGGGGTGACTCTGTGACATTGGCTTCCTATGCTCAAACATGTCCTTGACAGACACCTGACTGTGGGCAGATGAGAAGGAACTGCTGACGGTGAGAGGCGGAGTGGCGGTTGGTTAAGAGGGGGCAGGGAGGACAGCAGTGGTTGACGTGGCTGAAGATGCTGGACCAGGAAGAGCATGGTGGCTTTGAGTTTGTGTGCTGCTTGTACTCATGTGTTGATCCCATAGGCGTTTGTGATGTGAGATCATGTGCCCTCGCAAAGCAGTTGTACCGAGGTGGGTGTTGGACTTCCCACGACTCAGTTTCTTTTGGCACAGGTTGCAAATGGCATTGCTGTTATCAGAGGCAGACACACAAAAAAAATGCCACACTGCTGAGCTTTGCAATGACGGCATTCTGGTGGTGGCAACAGCATGCGTTGACTGGCGTGCTGTCTGGCTGACCCCGGGTGCCGATACATGCTGTCTGACTGTGCCACTAACTCCTTGCGACGACCTCCCCCTGATTCCAACTCGTCTCCTCATTCTCTCTGTCTCCCCTTCTGAACTTTCCCCCTCTTCTTCTCTTCGAGCAGGCACCCACGTGGCATCCGTGGACACATCGTCATCATCAACCGCTTCACTTGTATCTGACACCTCAGCAAAGGAAGCAGCAGCGGGTACAACATCATCATCATCACACTGTACGTCCATGTGTGTAATCCTGCCTGACTGAGACATATCCCTGTAATCTACATCATCTGGCAATAATGGTTGCGCATCACTAATTGCATCCAACTGATGTGTAAATAACTCCTCTGACGGATCAAGTGAAGCGGCTGTGGTGGCTGTGGTGGTAGTGGTGGTGGTGGAGGCGGGCGGAAGCGTGGTAACTTGAGAGCAGGTGACCGAAGCTGAGCTGGAGGAGGATGGTGCGTCAAGGTTCTTAGCGGAAGCTGTTGAAGATTGGGTGTCCTGTCTAAGCCAGTCAACTATGTCCTCAGAATTTTTCGGGTTCAGGGTACGTGGCCTCTGAACATTAGGCATTATTCCAGGGACAGTGGAAATCAAAGCACCACGGCGGTCCCTGCGGGGTGGCCTGCCTCTGCCTGTCATTTTTTTTTTAGATTAGGTACTACGTGTGCTAGGTACTGTGCCACCCGGTATGAGTGGTTGGCACTGGCAGTGGGCACACTACAGTCTGTGGAAATGGGCCTGACACACACTGGCAGCAGGCAAGCAACTGAATTTAGACTACTGTCTAAAAATTAAATGCCTTATTTACCGGCAAGCTACTGTGCCACCCGGTATCAGTGGTGGGCACTGGCAGTGGGCACACTACAGTCAGTGGAAGTGGGACTGACACACACTGGCAGCAGGCAAGCAACTGAAATTAGACTAATGTGTAAAAATGAAATGCCTTTTTTGGATGCAAAGTCCTGTGCCACACAGGATGACAGGGGTGGGCACTGGCAGTGGGAACACTACAGTCAGTGGAAGTCGGCCTGACACGCACTAGCAGGTAAGCAACTGAAATTACACTAAAGTGTAAAAATTAAATGCCTTTTTTGTATGCAAAGTCCTGTGCCACACGGAATGACAGGGGTGGTCACTGGCAGTGGGCACACTACAGCCTGTGGGCCTGCAGCTCCTCACACACAGGCAGGCCAGGCAACTGCAATATATATATGGAGAAAAAAAAAAGCAGACTAATGTTAAAGCCCTAAAAAGGGCTTTTTGGGGTGCTGTCAGGACGCTGTCCTTACAGCAGAGATCAGATGAGTCTATCAGGACTGGAGTGGACACCGAATTCACTAGCCTAGCTATCGATTTCCCTATTAAATCAGCAGCAACTACACTCTCCCTCCTCTCACTAAGACTGCAGCTTCCGAATGAATCTAAAATGGATGCTGTTCAGGAGATGGGAGGGTCTGGGAGGGAGGGTATGCTGCTGATTGGCTTGATTGTGTCTGCTGACTGTGAGGTACAGGGTCAAAGTTTGCTCAATGATGATGTATAGGGGGCGGACCGAACATCGCATGTGTTCTCCCGCTGTGGCGAACGCGAACAAGCTATGTTCGCCGGCGGATAGTTCGGGCCATCTTTAATTACAGAAATAAGGCCA
Organism: Bufotes viridis; assembly: GCA_033119425.1. Classification (NCBI taxonomy): domain Eukaryota; kingdom Metazoa; phylum Chordata; class Amphibia; order Anura; family Bufonidae; genus Bufotes; species Bufotes viridis. The sequence continues at coordinate 510,430,431 of CM065589.1, forward strand.
CTATACGCTTTGACCAGAAATTATCCCTACAGTGCAGTGTGTATATATTTTTCTTGTATTACAGAAATAAGGCCAGTATATGCTTTCACTAGAAATTATCGCAAGAGTGTGGTGGGTATATACTTTTCTTGTATTACAGAAAAAAAGCCACTATACGATTTCACCAGAAATTACTGCAAATGATTTTAGCATAAAAAACAACAAAAGCAACCAGCGTATATATTTCTTGTATTGTATTGAAATTGACTATATATATATATATATATATATATATATATATATATATATATATAATCTTTTTAAACATATAAAAGCCACTAAAGGCTTTTTAACTAGAGATGTCCCGAAGAATTCGCCGACGAACAGTTCCTGGTTAACATCTCTTGTTCGCGTTTGCCACGGCGGGCAAACATATGAGATGTTTGGTCCGCCCCCTATACATCATCATTGAGCAAACTTTGACCCTGTACCTAACAGTCAGCAGACACATTCCAGCCAATCAGCATACCCTCCCACCTCCTATCAAAAAGCAAGGACAGCATCCATCTTAGATTCATTCTGAAGCTGCAGTGTTAAGCCCCATTCACACATTCACAATTCTGCGGAATGGATGTGGACTCATTCATTGTGGATGGGCGTGATGCGGAGAGCACACTATGTTCTCTCTGCTTCCGCATTTATGGAGCCGCTGCCCCGAACTTCCGGGTTTTATCCCCGAAACATTCGGCCGCGGCTCTGCAAAAGATAGAGCATGTCTTATTCTTGTCCGCAACCTGCGGACAAGAATAGGCATCTCTATGGGGAGTGACGGCATGGTGTGTTGTGGATCCGCAACACATAACGGATGTCTAAATGGGGCCTTAGTTAGAGCAGGGAGAGGGCTGTTGCTGCTGCTGAATTAATAGTGAAAGTGTTAGCTAGGCGAGTGTTCTGTGTCCACTCGAGTCCTCAAAGACTCATCTGCAGTAAGGACAGCGTCTTGACAGCACCCCAAAAAGCCCTTTTTAGAGCTGGTACATCAGTCTGCTTTTATTTTATTTTTATATATATATATATATATATATATATATATATATATATATTGCAGTTGCCTGCCGGTGTGTGAGAGGCCACAGGCCCACAGACTGTACTGTGCCCACCACTCATACCGGGTGGCACAGTACCTTGCAGATAGTACCTTGCAGATAAGAAAGTCATTTAATTTTTACCCTTTAATATAATTGCAGCTGCCTGCCAGTGTGTGTCAGGCCCACAGACTGTACTGTGCCAACTGCCCACCACTCATATAGGGAGGCACAGTACATTGTACGGTGCACGCGCAGTGACCTAACATTCAAACGAAGCGGAACGAGCATGGGTCTTTTTCCATCTCGCGGTTCCAAAAATCTTTTCACTACACCGGCCCTGGCCCTGATAAGGGACAAAACAGAGATAAAATAGATAGGAATAATATTTAGTTAACACTAGTTGCATTGGTGGCAAATTCCATTGCAAGTGCCCAAAATTAGAAGCAAGACAGAGCAAGTTTTGTTTTCTATCTCCCCATGCAAGGATTCAAGTCAATACATGTCCACTGAGAGGAGACTTAACAAAGATTAAAATGGTAAGAATAGTAGTTCACACAATTTGTATTGGTGGCACAGTACAGAAGGAAGAGGACTGACCAATCATCTTTTTCCATCTCCCGATTCCTAAAATCTATTCCATACACCATCCCCTGATAGGGGACAAAACAGAGATTAAACTGGTATGAACAGATTTTTTTGATTTAAAAAAGAGGACAGCCTCTGCGGAGCTGGGTATTTTTTGGCCTGCGTTACTGAACGCTCATGCACATTGGTTGTAGCCTTGTGCGTCCTTTTGCGGAGGTGTCAAACCTGGTCAATCAAACCCAAGGCAACATCATCAACCTCATCCCATATGCATTTTTCTGGAGTGTGCCCTGCGAAGAGTGATGGATCAGGCCGTAGCTGAGCATGAAGAGGAAGAGTTGTGGTCACAATCACCACCAGAAGCAGCCTTGTCGTCGCCGATTGCTGGACCTGCGGAAACAAAGAGAGGAGTCTGAAGAAGAGGAGTCAGAGGAGGAAGGTGGCTTTGAGGAGGTGGAAGACCAACCACAGCAGGCGTCCCAGGGGGCTTGTTGTCACCTTTCAGGGAGCCTTGGTGTTGTACGTGGCTAAGTGGAGGAAGAGACCTTCAATGACGTCAGTGAGGACAAGGAACGTGACATGGCTAGGTTGGTATCCAACCTTGTGCAAATGGGGAGTTTGCGGTTGTGCAAATGGACTGTTTGCGGTTGTTTGCAGTGCGTTAAATTGGGAGTTTGGTCTGTCACTGTGAAGCGGGTGTAACCCTTACACTACCTGATCGATACAACATCATACCTGGATGTTTTAAAGCACGTTATTCCAAACAATTTAGGAATGTTAGGTGATTTATGCCCTTTATGGATTAAAACCCGACTCTGCATCAACTACGTAATTTTCCATGTGAGTTTTGCTATGGATCCCCCTCTGGCATGCCACAGTCCAGGTTTTAATCCCCTTGAAACAACTTTTCCATCACTATTGTGGCCAGAAAGAGTCCCTGTGGGTTTTAAAATTCGCCTGCCTATTGAAGTCTATGGCGATTCGCCCGTTCGCGAACCTTTGTGGAAATTCGCGTTCGCCACCCGCGAACGGAAAATTTTATGTTCGCGACATCTCTATTTTCAACATAGCACTTGCACCCCAAAAACTAATTGCTGGAATGACAGAGACTGGTATTATGAGACTGCCTGGATCCCCATGTGACGTTTCACTGCACTAGTAAATCACTTTTTTCACATTGAGGAATTTACTATTACTCTCCCTATCATCTCCACACATCTATCCCTGACTGTGAAATGATTCCTCTCACTTAGGCCCCTTTCACACGGGCGAGTTTTCCGCGCGGGTGCAATGCGTGAGGAGGACGCATTGCACCCGCACTGAATCCGGACCCATTCATTTCTATGGGGCTGTGCACATGAGCGGTGATTTTCACGCATCACTTCTGCGTTGCGTGAAAATCGCAGCATGTTCTATATTCTGCGTTTTCACGCAACGCAGGCCCCATAGAAGTGAATGGGGCTGCGGAAAATCGCAAGCATCCGCAACCAAGTGCGGATGCGTTGCGATTTTCCGCATTGTTGCTTAGCAACGGGACTCAATCTCTATTATTTCCCTTATAACATGGTTATAAGGGAAATAATAGCATTCTTAATAAAGAATGCATTGTTAAATGATGAGGAAGGGGTTAAAAATAATAAAAGTTAACTTACCTTAGCCACTTGATCGCGTAGTCGCGATCTGTCCTCTCTTTCCCTACAGCATCTATGATCTAAAGGACCTGTGATGACATCACATCACATGGCCCAATCACATGCTCCATCACTATGGTGATGGAGCATGTGATTGGGCCATGTGATGCTGTGACATCATCACAGGTCCTTTACCTAGTAGCAAGCTAATGGAGAGGATGCCGGGCTTCGCGATCAAATGGACCAGGTAAGTTATGATTAGTTTATTTTTTTTAACCCATTCAGCACCGGGTTCAACATTAGGAAGATGGCCTAGGGTATTATTTCACATTATAACTATGTTATAATGTGAAATAATACCAGCGGGACAATTTCTGACCCAAACATGCACTTCTGTGAAGAAGTGCAGGTTCGGGTCTGGGTACCAAAAGTGCAGATTTTTCTCCCGCGCGTGCAAAACGCATGACAGCGCTTTGCACTCGCAGGGAAAAATCGCGGCGATTCCCGCAACGCACCCGCACTGTTTAACGGAGTGCACCCGCAACGCCCGTGTGAAAGAGGCCTTATCCTTTCCCTGCACTAGTAAATCATCGCTTCTTTCCTTTTTTTTTGTTTTGCAATTAGTCTAGCGCCATCTGTCCCTGAACAATGCACAATGGTGAATGCTAGCTTCTAAGATGGCCCCCGTATTTATAGGTCTGTGACATCACCGGGCTGGCTGGCTGCTGATTGGCTGCATGCATAGCATATGACGCCTTCCCAGAGTTCCTTGCCCAATGTCCTCACACATGTATCCGCCATTTTAGACACCATTTTAGAAGCCATTGTAGGAAATAAATGCGAGGAAATTCGAATTCATTCAGAATAAGATTTTTAATGAAATTTGGAACAAATTCGACTTTTTCAGCTTTGATACCCTCATCTCTAGATACAACTGCACAGCAAAATCATGTGTGCTGCGTGCTCTATAACTCATCAGTGCATATAATTACACATAATTCTTTAACAATTCCATTAAAACTCGTTTGTCTCTAGATGTGACATCTCTCATTTGATGTACCTGGGCTTTAATCTACAACTGGGGAAAACTAGTTCACCACAGGAACTAAAAATTTAAATAGCTGTATGTCAGAATTCTGATTTAATCAATCTCGAATACATAACTAATGTCCCACTGATTGCTTTGGACTTTAGATTCTTTGATAACATTTCTAAGTGCTTAACAATATTTCTTTCACAGTTTGATAGCTGTCCTTTATTTGAAGGGGGTGGGACAACAGGAAATAAATATGGCAGCCCATATGCACCAGCTCTGTGTATGAACATTAATCAATCAAATTAAAAATAACACATGAAGTAAAAGCTATTTGCACTGAATTGGCTACTACCATATATTACTATGTATGTCCAACATTTCTGTTAAATTTTAAACTATATTAATATAGAAATCAAGAAATCTAGCTTATTTAAATTAGATTGGAGTACATATTAGTTAAGAAAAAAATGTGGCTGTATGATGGTTGATTACAGCCTAAGGTCCACGTTTTGTGGAAGAGTTCGAATAATCCTTGGTATAAATGATCAGTTGTATAGGGAAAATATTTGCAGTGTTTGTCCGACTAGCGGACCTTTAGTCCAGGTTGTCAATATTTTTAGTTTTTTGGATACAACTGATACAGTCTGAAGATGTTAAAATAAACGCACCTTGATAACTATCTGTGCAGATAATGGGTTAGATTGTGCTGTCCTTGCCTCCTCCTGAAGTTTATCGAGGATGGAAGCGGGCAGCGTTGGTCACTGCTGCGGCGTCTCATACTCCTCCGTGTATCTCCATGCCTCGCTCTGGTGATGCGGGCTTCGAGGTGAGGACATCACGTTATTGCGATGTTTCGCGGTTAAGCTGTACAAGGTAACTTAATCAATCGCAGGTGAGGAAGCACTCCCATGACAATTACAGAAACTCCATACTGCATGGCTATGCTGTTACAGAAACACTGCTAACAATTCGGAAACATCTTTTCATCTTCAAAGAATCACCGGCGATTAAGTTACCTTGTACAGTTTAACCGCAAAACATCATGATAATGTGATGTCCTCACCTCGAAGCCCGCGTCACCAGAGCGAGGCACGGAGATACACGGAGGAGTACGAGATGCCGCAGCAGTGACCCACGCTGCCCGCTACCATCCTCGATAAACTCCAGGAGAAGGTAAGGACAACACAATCTAACCCATTATCTGCACAGATAGTTATCAAGGTGCGTTTATTTTAACACTATTTTAACATCTTCAGACTGTATCAGTTGTATCCAAAAAACTAAAAATATTGACAACCTGGACTAAAGGTCCGCTAGTCGGACAAACACTGCAAATATTTTCCATATACAACTGATCATTTATACCAAGGATTATTCGAACTCTACCACAAAATGTGGACCTTAGGCTGTAATCAACCATCATACAGCCCCAATTTTTTCTGAACTAATATGTACTCCAATCTAATTTAAATGAGCTATATTTTCATGCTGCAGCTTTAAGATGGACTCCACTATCGTATACTGATAATCTGTGCGCTGAGAGTTGTACCATCAAGTGAGTTTCTGGAATCTGGATTTCAACTTTTGGTGTTTTTTTTATTGGTTGTTCAAAAAAAAATTTTTTAATCATGTTCTTATATTTTTATCTATTCTGTGTTGGATTTAACTGAATTAAACTTGTCACATTCTCATAGTGCTGATGTGAGTGCTTACTTGTTTTAGTTCAAACTCATACACTTTTTCTGGGGGTAGGGCACCCCCATTTGAGTTTCAAGCACCCAACATAATCCACCTTGTGGTGAGCCAACCCTCTATTTGCTTTTTCTTTAAATCAAGAAATCTACCTGAAATCTTAGGGGTTCATTTTTTGACCAGAAATACGCCTATATTAGGCGTATTTTTGGCTTATATTACAACTTTTCCCTGCTCATGCCTGGTCTAAAAAAGGCTGTTGCGCGTGGGGGGTTTAGACATAGAAAATGGTGTAAATTTAAATTTAAGCCAGCTGGTTTACGTTTAGACTGGCACTGAATGCACCAAATTTACATAGAAGCCTGTCCCTGTTCATAACTTTGTCTATCCACTGCCAGATATATGGGTTGTTAAGCCCATCGTCTAAAATGTATGTAAGTTGTGAATGGTAAATATATAATATATTACAAGTAATTTACATATCTAGTCAACTTTTAAGTTGAAGAGGTATTCCCATCTCATAAAGTGATGGCATATCACTTTTTGATTGGAGAAAATTCAATCTCTTGGACCCCAACCAATACTTAGAATGAAGTTACTCCTTGGCTGTTTTCCTTTGGCAGTAGAGCTCCTGCAAAGACAGTGGCCAGAACACTGCTGTGCAGGAAAAGGATGTGCAGGGGCTGAAGCACTGTGGGTTCTTCATTCTAATGATCAGTGATGATCCCAGAGGTTGGATCCTAACTGATCAAAAAGTGATGGCATATTCTTGCTAGGTGGCATCACTTTATGAGATTGTTGAACCCTTCAAATGGGAACAATGGTGTAGAAAATGTCAGTCTGAAAATTGTAACTGGGCATCTATTCCTTGTAATGTTACCATTAAAATACGTGGCCTCCCTCACTGAAGAAAGTTGATAGAGGACAAAATTCCTTGTTGGCGAGTACCTCCTCCACCACTGCTTCCACCTACACCGCCACGCTTACCGCCTCCTCACCACCTACTTCATATGGACCTCCTCCTCCTAGTTCAAGATTATAATTTTTATGTATGTTATTTTAAGTCCTTTCCTATACACATTTGTTTGCAGTGCAATTTCCCAACTCTTACCCCCATTTTGCTTCCTTTTGCAGCCCTCTAGCCCTTTCCATTACTTTTTTTAGAGCCTTTTTAGTGCCCCAAAGTTTGGGTCCCCATTGACTTCAATTGGGTTCAGGTCCCGAACTCAAACTTTGCGGGGAAGTTCGGCCGAACCCAAACTTCCAGGTGTTCGCTGAACTCTAATTTTAAGCCACAAACTGAATTGTAAGACTTTAAAGAATGAATGTTCCTTTTCTAAGAATGGTGGTGATGTAAAAATGATTTAGAGCTACATCACTATTGTTTTATTTATTTACCGTTTTTTTTTTTTCGCTTTATGAGACACACTTTTTTCCCCCCAAAAGTGGGGTGAAAATGGCAGTGAGCCTTATAAAAGAACACTGATACTTCGCTGGCCGCTATGCTGCACAGCACTGCCTGCGGAGGGAGGAGGCACAGACACTCGTGGTGGGGCCGGTGCAGTGACTCTACTCTAATATTTTTTACATATATGATCAGCACACCTTTATTTCGGTGCTCAGTGTAATAGGGTGTCCCCTCTTCAATGCAAGTTCATATAAACACGGCACTCGATTTCTCAAATTGCAGTATTTTTATTCTTATTTTTAGTATTGCATAATCATGCCACCATCAATTAAGTATAGTTATCTGGCTGATGTTTCGGTCATACAGACCTTCATCAGGGCCTAGAAAAAATATATACAAATATATACATAAGACACATACATAAGATTGATACAAAAATAATGAAAAGAAAGGTAACATATACCTCCAGAAGTTAGTAGCCTCATATAAAGAAAACCTTCCATTAAGGGTATATAATAGATAAGGTTAACTGGGTTATGATGACATAACCAATACATATATATGTAGACTTATGAACAATATAGTGCATAAACATCTACCACTACAATGGAGCATTGTCACTAAAAAGAAATAAATTGAGTAGAGAGACAAGATAGAGCAAGACAAAGTCACAGAGTTTCAATGTACACAGTAAGATCCATGCATTCAGAAAAAGTACTTCAGTTCACTTGGGTATCAAATACATGGTCAGGATGGGACCGTTATCAAGAAGGTATAAGTAAATGTCCATGAACATAAGCATCCTTCTCAATTAGTAGCAAAAGTATAGGTCAGCAACGTACCTTAGAAGAATAAGTGTAGAAGACCGGGTGGCGTGTGGAGAGTTGTTGGCGCGGTCTTTTAAGTGAAAGTAGCGGTACGTCACTTCCGGTCTCGTGCGGACCGGAAGGGCGTCACATCGTCACTGATATTGAGGGCAATGAAGCCAAACTGAGTATGGGCAATAGAACTTCCTGGTTTAAATGAACCATAGACTCCATGCGCCGAACAGCCACCGGTATTGTGTCCATGTTGCAAGGTCACAGAGCAATACTGAATATACGCCGGGAGACTATGTTTCGCTAACCAACAGGTCAGGAATGCATGAGCAACATAGACAGGATTATGGTACATTCAAAGAGAAGAGGGGGGTTTGGTTCAAAGGTGACCTAGACAATAACTTCCATATAAAGTATAGAGAGTGTGATGCTAGTGTTATATTAGTATCAAAATATAAGGATGTTAGTTCATTGGTGGAGAGTTTCCACCTACAATTCTATATAATATAGGACACTACACCATGGTTAATAGGTAAATATGTTAGTAAAATTAATAAGGTATATTGTATAGGTCACCATCCTACCTGTGCAGTGGATCATTTTGTCTGTAAAACAGAGACATTTTATTAGACATTTAAACAGTATTCGATATTAAACATATATTAATGTAAATATTTACCACTTGAAATAACGAACCACAATTGACTGGTTTAGGGATAGGGGGTTATCAGTGGAAATAGTATAAGTAACGGGATATATGGACAACCGTCACAAACTCAAATCAAAATCACGATTGAGGCCTAAAGGGTGTAAAGTTTTAAGTTGATGGATCCAATATGCTTCCCTTCGGCGGAGGATCATCTTCCGATCACCTCCCCGTCGGGGCATTGGAATATGTTCTATCACCTGAAACCTCAACTGGCTAATTGTGTGTCCCATACGAAGAAAATGACCAGGAATGGGTAGCTCAGTTTTCTTACAGCGTATATCACATTTATGTTTTCCTAAGCGGTCTCGCACACACTGGGTGGTCTCCCCTATGTATGCGAGGCCGCAAGGACATTTGATCAAGTACACCACATGTGTGGTAGTACATGTGAAGTACCCCCAGATAGTGTATGTCTTTCCTGAATGTGGGTGTGTAAAAGTAGACCCCTTCTGCACATTCGTGCATTGGGAGCAACTTAAGCAGGGAAAAGTGCCAGATCGTTTACTTGTGAGAGTGAAGGTTTAAGGGGGCCTATATCAGCGCGTACTAGTTGATCGCGAATGTTCCGTGGACACTTATAACAGATCCGTAAAGGCTGAGAGAATTCAGGAATGTGAGGATATTCCTTAGGTAAAAGTGACCAATGTTTATGTATGATCTGCTGTATCCGTTGCATAAACGGATGATACGTAACCACTAATGGCACGCGGGGACCTGTATCTCTCTGTCTACATTTAAGTTGTTGTAATTGTGTTTTTTCTTTAGTCAATAGTGTTGTAGGATATCCCCTTGCTTTAAATTTAGAACACATCTCATCAAGACGTGTTTTCCTTACTATGGGGTCACTCACTATTCGCGTAACACGCATTAGTTGTGATCGAGGTAATGAGGTCTTCGTGTTATAGGGATGACTACTAGCAAAATGCAATAGGGTATTCCTATCAGTGGGCTTGATATATAAGTCCACGGAAAGGTCACCATCTATTTTCTTGATGATAGTAGTATCTAGGAAGGTCACCCTATAAGGGTCCACGTGTGCAGTAAAAGAAAGACCAGGCATCATAGCATTAAGATCTGCATAGAATGTCTGAAAAGAAGCACGGTCACCCTGCCAGATACAAAATATGTCGTCGATATATTGACATGGGTTTGGAATAAAGCATGAGGATACACATGATCCTGTTCAAAACGATCCATGAAAATGTTTGCATAAGGGGGGGCCACATTGGCCCCCATGGCCGTACCTTTGCGCAGTATGTAAAACTCCTCCCCGAACATAAAAAAAAAAATTTCCAAGGAAAATCTCAACAACCAAACACAAAATTACCTTTGAATGTCGGGCAAATCTGTGCCCTCTAGAAGTAGCGTAACTGCACGTATTCCCTCCTCATGTGAAATCGAGGTATATAAGCTACCCACATCTAAGGTTATCAACAATGTGTCATGCGTTAGTGTATCTATTGACTTAATAATTTCCAAAAAATGCGAAGTATCAAGCAAAAAGGACTTAGTCAATCGCACATAGGGAGTCAGAGTCTTCTCCAGAAAAACTGAAATGGGAGCTAGTATAGACTGTGTTGAGGCCACTATGGGGCGGCCAGGTGGTCGCTCCAGGCACTTATGTATTTTCGGCAATATGTAAAATACAGGTACAATTGGATTTTTATTTATTAGATAAGTGTAAGTAGCTTTATCAATGGTGCCGAGCAACAAATGTTTTCCTAGAAAGGACTCCAACTCCCTCTGTATCTCAAACGTGGAATTAAATGACACTCTCTCGTATGTATCGGTATCGGACAGCTGTCTACAAATCTCCTCCTTATAGTATGATGTATCCAAAATCACGATCGCACCTCCTTTATCGGCAGGTTTGATAGTGATTGTTCTATCCCCACTTAGTTGTGTCAAAGCCATCCGCTCAACATTAGAAAGATTAGACTTGGTTGGATACATGCCTCTCTTATATTTAGTAACTTCGGTCTGTATTTCTCTTTCTACAATATCAATAAATGTTTCAATCCCATGATGTATTTTGGGGGGCGTAAAGGTACTTTTGTTTTCAAACCCCAATCGAGTAATTGATAGTGGGGGATCAGCAACCTGAGGGCACGGAATAGCAGCAGTCCGCGTGCCCAGGTTGTCCATCTGTTGCGAGAAATGGGCTTTTAAACGGAGCATCCTATAGAATCTGTATAACTCTTGAGTCAGGGTAAAATCCTGTAATGGATTAGTAGGACAGAAAGAAAGTCCTTTAGCTAGGACTTGTAGTTCTATTGGTGACAGGGATCTCGATGAAATGTTAATTACTACCTGGGACCTGGTTTTCACTGCATTGGAATCCTGAAGCGCGGGGATGACGTCCTCTCCTCGTGCGGCAGGTCGGCGTCTCGTTCTTGAGCCCCGCCCTGGAAAAAAACGTGTCAGTCGTCGTCTCATGGATCTCTCGCTGCCAGAGGATGATGAAGCATATTCCCCAGAAGGTTGATATCCAAAGGTCTCGAATTGTTGCAATTGCCAGCGATATACCCTTTTAGACTGGTAGTCTTCTGTGTCACGAAAAAATTTAGACCTTTTAGTTTGTTCCAAGTATTTTCTATGATCCTCTAGTGTCTTCTCGGTTTTATTTTTTATTTCTTGCCACTCTTGCGACGTAATGGATGCAGTCAATTGCTCCTCTATAGCTGTCAATTTCTCGCGGCTTTCTGCTATCGTTTGTTGTAAGTGTTCAATACTGAGGACAATGATATCCAACGAGCATTTATTGAGAATGGCTTCAAATTTCTCGCAGTATTCTTTATTGTTGGGAAATAAATTCGGGCGCAGATGAACTCTCAGCCCTCTTGGGATTCGATTAGTCTTATAATATTCTGCTAGAGTCGTACAATGTAATTCGGAGGCAATCAATTTTTTTGACTCCCGTTCCCAGTCTCGGGTGCGCAATTCCGTATGTCGTATATGTAGAAATTCATTCGAGGTCTTGACTCGTGCTACAATCTCTTCAGCAGTTACGGATTCATAAGAAAACGTTGTGGCAGACATCGGTGGGTGCTGTAGATCAACCACTTGTGTGAAAATTTTTTACATATATGATCAGCACACCTTTATTTCGGTGCTCAGTGTAATAGGGTGTCCCCTCTTCAATGCAAGTTCATATAAACACGGCACTCGATTTCTCAAATTGCAGTATTTTTATTCTTATTTTTAGTATTGCATAATCATGCCACCATCAATTAAGTATAGTTATCTGGCCGACGTTTCGGTCATACAGACCTTCATCAGGGCCTAGAAAAAATATATACAAATATATACATAAGACACATACATAAGATTGATACAAAAATAATGAAATGAAAGGTAACATATACCTCCAGAAGTTAGTAGCCTCATATAAAGAAAACGTTCCATTAAGGGTATATAATAGATAAGGTTAACTGGGTTATGATAACATAACCAATACATATATATGTAGACTTACGAACAATATAGTGCATAAACATCTACCACTACAATGGAGCATTGTCACTAAAAAGAAATAAATTGAGTAGAGAGACAAGATAGAGCAAGACAAAGTCACAGAGTTTCAATGTACACAGTAAGATCCATGCATTCAGAAAAAGTACTTCAGTTCACTTGGGTATCAAATACATGGTCAGGATGGGACCGTTATCAAGAAGGTATAAGTAAATGTCCATGAACATAAGCATCCTTCTCAATTAGTAGCAAAAGTATAGGTCAGCAACGTACCTTAGAAGAATAAGTGTAGAAGACCGGGTGGCGTGTGGAGAGTTGTTGGCGCGGTCTTTTAAAGTGAAAGTAGCGGTACGTCACTTCCGGTCTCGTGCGGACCGGAAGTGCGTCACATCGTCACATGGCTCACATCGCTCTGTTTAAAAGCCCATTTCTCGCAACAGATGGACAACCTGGGCACGCGGACTGCTGCTATTCCGTGCCCTCAGGTTGCTGATCCCCCACTATCAATTACTCGATTGGGGTTTAAAAACAAAAGTACCTTTACGCCCCCCAAAATACATCATGGGATTGAAACATTTATTGATATTGTAGAAAGAGAAATACAGACCGAAGTTACTAAATATAAGAGAGGCATGTATCCAACCAAGTCTAATCTTTCTAATGTTGAGCGGATGGCTTTGACACAACTAAGTAGGGATAGAACAATCACTATCAAACCTGCCGATAAAGGAGGTGCGATCGTGATTTTGGATACATCATACTATAAGGAGGAGATTTGTAGACAGCTGTCCGATACCGATACATACGAGAGAGTGTCATTTAATTCCACGTTTGAGATACAGAGGGAGTTGGAGTCCTTTCTAGGAAAACATTTGTTGCTCGGCACCATTGATAAAGCTACTTACACTTATCTAATAAATAAAAATCCAATTGTACCTGTATTTTACATATTGCCGAAAATACATAAGTGCCTGGAGCGACCACCTGGCCGCCCCATAGTGGCCTCAACACAGTCTATACTAGCTCCCATTTCAGTTTTTCTGGAGAAGACTCTGACTCCCTATGTGCGATTGACTAAGTCCTTTTTGCTTGATACTTTGCATTTTTTGGAAATTATTAAGTCAATAGATACACTAACGCATGACACATTGTTGATAACCTTAGAAGTGGGTAGCTTATATACCTCGATTTCACATGAGGAGGGAATACGTGCAGTTACGCTACTTCTAGAGGGCACAGATTTGCCCGACATTCAAAGGTAATTTTGTGTTTGGTTGTTGAGATTTTCCTTGGAAATTTTTTTTTTTATGTTCGGGGAGGAGTTTTACATACTGCGCAAAGGTACGGCCATGGGGGCCAATGTGGCCCCCCCTTATGCAAACATTTTCATGGATCGTTTTGAACAGGATCATGTGTATCCTCATGCTTTATTCCAAACCCATGTCAATATATCGACGACATATTTTGTATCTGGCAGGGTGACCGTGCTTCTTTTCAGACATTCTATGCAGATCTTAATGCTATGATGCCTGGTCTTTCTTTTACTGCACACGTGGACCCTTATAGGGTGACCTTCCTAGATACTACTATCATCAAGAAAATAGATGGTGACCTTTCCGTGGACTTATATATCAAGCCCACTGATAGGAATACCCTATTGCATTTTGCTAGTAGTCATCCCTATAACACGAAGACCTCATTATCTCGATCACAACTAATGCGTGTTACGCGAATAGTGAGTGACCCCATAGTAAGGAAAACACGTCTTGATGAGATGTGTTCTAAATTTAAAGCAAGGGGATATCCTACAACACTATTGACTAAAGAAAAAACACAATTACAACAACTTAAATGTAGACAGAGAGATACAGGTCCCCGCATGCCATTAGTGGTTACGTATCATCCGTTTATGCAACGGATACAGCAGATCATACATAAACATTGGTCACTTTTACCTAAGGAATATCCTCACATTCCTGAATTCTCTCAGCCTTTACGGATCTGTTATAAGTGTCCACGGAACATTCGCGATCAACTAGTACGCGCTGATATAGGCCCCCTTAAACCTTCATTGAGACAGCTTACTCTCACAAGTAAACGATCTGGCACTTTTCCCTGCTTAAGTTGCTCCCAATGCACGAATGTGCAGAAGGGGTCTACTTTTACACACCCACATTCAGGAAAGACATACACTATCTGGGGGTACTTCACATGTACTACCACACATGTGGTGTACTTGATCAAATGTCCTTGCGGCCTCGCATACATAGGGGAGACCACCCAGTGTGTGCGAGACCGCTTAGGAAAACATAAATGTGATATACGCTGTAAGAAAACTGAGCTACCCATTCCTGGTCATTTTCTTCGTATGGGACACACAATTAGCCAGTTGAGGTTTCAGGTGATAGAACATATTCCAATGCCCCGACGGGAGGTGATCGGAAGATGATCCTCCGCCGAAGGGAAGCATATTGGATCCATCAACTTAAAACTTTACACCCTTTAGGCCTCAATCGTGATTTTGATTTGAGTTTGTGACGGTTGTCCATATATCCCGTTACTTATACTATTTCCACTGATAACCCTCTCTCCTAAACCAGTCAATTGTGGTTCGTTATTTCAAGTGGTAAATATTTACATTAATATATGTTTAATATCGAATACTGTTTAAATGTCTAATAAAATGTCTCTGTTTTACAGACAAAATGATCCACTGCACAGGTAGGATGGTGACCTATACAATATACCTTATTAATTTTACTAACATATTTACCTATTAACCATGGTGTAGTGTCCTATATTATATAGAATTGTAGGTGGAAACTCTCCACCAATGAACTAACATCCTTATATTTTGATACTAATATAACACTAGCATCACACTCTCTATACTTTATATGGAAGTTATTGTCTAGGTCACCTTTGAACCAAACCCCCCCCCCCCTCTTCTCTTTTGAATGTACCATAATCCTGTCTATGTTGCTCATGCATTCCTGACCTGTTGGTTAGCGAAACATAGTCTCCCCGGCATATATTCAGTATTGCTCTGTGACCTTGCAACATGGACACAATACCGGTGGCTGTTCGGCGCATGGAGTCTATGGTTCATTTAAACCAGGAAGTTCTATTGCCCATACTCAGTTTGGCTTCATTGCCCTCAATATCAGTGACGATGTGACGCCCTTCCGGTCCGCACGAGACCGGAAGTGACGTACCGCTACTTTCACTTTAAAAGACCGCGCCAACAACTCTCCACACGCCACCCGGTCTTCTACACTTATTCTTCTAAGGTACGTTGCTGACCTATACTTTTGCTACTAATTGAGAAGGATGCTTATGTTCATGGACATTTACTTATACCCTCTTGATAACGGTCCCATCCTGACTATGTATTTGATACCCAAGTGAACTGAAGTACTTTTTCTGAATGCATGGATCTTACTGTGTACATTGAAACTCTGTGACTTTGTCTTGCTCTATCTTGTCTCTCTACTCAATTTATTTCTTTTTAGTGACAATGCTCCATTGTAGTGGTAGATGTTTATGCACTATATTGTTCATAAGTCTACATATATATGTATTGGTTATGTCATCATAACCCAGTTAACCTTATCTATTATATACCCTTAATGGAAGGTTTTCTTTATATGAGGCTACTAACTTCTGGAGGTATATGTTACCTTTCTTTTCATTATTTTTGTATCAATCTTATGTATGTGTCTTATGTATATATTTGTATATATTTTTTCTAGGCCCCGATGAAGGTCTGTATGACCGAAACGTCGGCCAGATAACTATACTTAATTGATGGTGGCATGATTATGCAATACTAAAAATAAGAATAAAAATACTGCAATTTGAGAAATCGAGTGCCGTGTTTATATGAACTCTACTCTAATACACCGGCCCTGCACACAGCTGTAAAGTATACCGTATTCATGTAAAGCTTAATCTTTGTAAAAGTAGCCCAAACCCTGCTGTAGTACTTGCCGCCAGCTTGAGCTTAACATCTCACCCTCTGTCATGCTGTCATGCGCTTCCTGCCCGGTCTGCCTGCTCCTCCCACTTTATGAATGAAGCAGGCAGGCAGGGCAGGAGACGCATGACTGAGGGAGAGATATTAAGCTCAAGCTGCATGCCATCGTAGTTAGTAAGTACTACAGCAGGGTTTGGGTCCCAGCACTAGTTCTCCTGATGATACTTTGAACCACATCATCACTTTCAACTAAGTGCTATTACTATTTATGCAACAGGTACACCTTTACTCCTTGTGCATAGGTGGTTTAAGGCATGGGTAAGGTGCATAGATTAGACCGTCTACTATTCATACATTTATAACTAACTAGATGTTTATAAGATACAGAAAACAGAAATCAATATAACACATGTTTTGTGCATCGTGGCTGTTATCTTATCAGGCTGCATTGTGAAATGTCAGTTAGCATATGGATTTGATGTATGGTAATACCATAGCCATGAGCCCATTCAGTGGGTAATGCTGTTTTGTTCTAAAATTGTACGTGTTGCATAATAAAGGTGGTTTTTTTTCTCTTCTTTTACTATTTTATTGCTCTCCCTTTGAGCTAAAACATTTTTTTTGTCCTTTATTAAAAACTTATTTTCTGTGTTCTACCAGGCAGCTCAGCTGGTGGCTCCTTTTCTCTTATTTCTGACCTCTAAACACTAATTATAGCACAATTCTCATCTTATTGATCAGAAGGTGACTTAAATAAGTGTTTAGGACCTTTTGGTAATTTAGAGATAAGTTTTTTTTTTTGTTTTAGATGACCTGCACTAAGTTAAAGGGAAAGTACAATTATTGCTTTGTAACAGACCAGCTGAATATTTTTAATAAATGTAACACATATTTAGTGCTTTGTGTCTGTTATCTTAGCAGGCTGCATTGTACAATGTCAGTTAGAATAAGGATTTGATGTATGGTAATGCCATAGCCAAACAGTGTGTAATGCTGTTATGTTCTAACATTGTACCTGTTGCATAATAAAGTTTGTTTTTTTGTTTTGTTGTTTACTATTGCATTGCACTCCTTTTGAGCTAAAACATATTTGACCTTTTAGTAATTTAAAGTTAAGGTTTTTTAGATGACTGCACTAAGTGAAAGTGTGATTCTCACTAATAAGCAAACATTTATAGCTTTGTGACAGACCAACTGAATATTTTTTAATAAAGACCAACTGAAAAATATATATTTTAGCCCAAATGAGTAGAATACAATTATAAAAAGAAATTGCCCCCAAAGATATACATAGCCTTTAAGGTCTTTACTTCTATTGCATTCTATGTCCACCTCCTGAGTGAAGTATTTGGTACTGGTAGCCATCTTAGGCTGCATTTCCATTTATGTTTTGATTCCCACTTTTCTTTCTGTCTTAGAACTAGAAAATGGGTCATAACACAATAAGTGACCACAGCTCCTGATGGACTCCACTGGGAGATATAGGAGTTTGTAAGGTTTCAATAGTTTTGTGTATTAATAGAATCTACAGAGCAGACATAAAAAAAGGACTACAACCACCTGCATAGAATGGAGATGTTAGGACCCACCAGGGTTCTTACTAGCATTTTGCCTTTTCTAAGGCTAATCAAATGCCTATACTACAAACTAAACTTATTTGTAATACAAACTATAACATAAAATATCAATTAATATTTCTAATTTAGTTAATGTGTTTATATCTATTTAGCAATACACTACTTACAAAAAAGTTAGAGATCTTTGGATTTCGGCTGAAATTGATTAAAAACGTAAAAAGTTCATGCTACAGTGATATTATATCATAAAAGTAGGGCATTTAAGTAGAAGTATGCAATAGTGATTTCCTCATATCAAACAATTTATTCAAACAAAAGCCAACAAAAGTGGTGGGTACACCCCACAAAGATGTCAATGTTTTAATAACTTATCACGTGGCCTTGAGCATCAATTACAGCTTGAGAATGATGTATCATGCTGTTCACAAGTCAACTTATTGTCTGCTGGCATCCCACTCTTCTTGAAGGAGCGGCCCCCAGGTCATTGAGGTTCTGGCGTAAAGAGTTACAAGCCTCTAGACGGCGACTCTATAGGTTTTCAATGGGATTCAGCTCTAGAGAAAGTGTAGGACACTCCATTTGAGGTAACCAGCCTCCAGCAGCCATTACCTCGATGAGCTTACACATTGTCATCCATAAAGATGAAATTAGGCCTATGTTGTTCATGCAGAGGTACAATAACTGGATTATTGATCTTATTCAAATAGAATGGGCTTATCACTGTACCATTCACAAAGTGTAGGGCAGTTTTGTATTGACTAGACACACCTGCTCACACTGTAACACAACCACCACCAAAGGTAAACAGTGGCTGATGCATAGCGCTCTCTTTGATATCTCCAACATAGTGGGTGGCATCATTTCTGCTCAGTGTTTATCGACTTTCATCAGTGAACCATACTATGGCCCACTGGTCCCTCGTCCAAAGTAGATGCTCCCTGGCACATGCAAGACAATTAATGGCTGTTCCTGGTGGTGTGATCAGGTACCCTTGCAGGTCGTCTAGCACACCGACCATGATGATTTAAATGGTTTTGAATTGTCTGACACTTGGGTGCCTCTCACCTTCCTTAAATGTACTTGGAATTGTGTAGCATCCATCATCCAGTTCCGCAGGGCATTGTTCACAATTAAGTGGTTATCAGTGTGGGATGTGGCCAAAGGACGTCCACCTCTATGCCTTTCTATGACTTATCCAGTCTCTCTATATTTGTGTGTGTTGCGACCTGTTGATGACACTCTGTGACACTCTAAGCTCAGTGGCCATTTCCATCTAAGAACACCCTACTTGACGCCTCGCAATGGTGAGGTACTGTTGATTACTTGTTAGGTGTCATCTTGGTCTCATGCTGTCTAAATGTGAACAGCATAATGAGGAGGACTGTCTAAATACCAATTCTAATTGAACCAGGAAATGTATTGGACGATTCATGGATCAAACACTTGTTGTGAATTCTGCCGTTAACCCCTTGAAGACCACAGGTTTATACCCCCTAGTGATCAGGCCCTTTTTTACAAATCCGCACTACACTACTTTCACCGTTTATTACTCCGTCATACAACTTACCACCCAAATGAATTTTACCTCCTTTTCTTCTCACTAATAGAGCTTTCATTTGGTGGTATTTCATTCTTGCTGACATTTTTACTTTTTTTGATATTTTAATTTTTTTTGACGAAATTTTTGCAAAAAGACATTTTTCGCTTTCTGTTGTAAAAATTTTCAAATAACACTACATTTCAATTTCAATTTTTCTCTAAATTTATTGTTCTACATGTCTTTGATAAACAAAAAATGCAATAAGTGTATATTTATTGGTTTGGGTAAAAGTTATAGCGTTTACAAACTATGGTGCAAAAAAGTGATTTTCTGAGCACCTGTCCTTTTTCCTGATGCACTACAATGCCCAGACAGCAGACACACCCCATAAATGACCCCATTTCGGAAAGTAGACACCCTAAGGTATTTGCTAAGGGGCATAGTGAGTTCATGGAATTTTTAATTTTTTGTCACAAGTTAGCGGAAATTGAATTTTTTTTTTCAAAAAAATTCATTTTCCGCTAACTTGTGTCAAAAAATAAAAACTTCCATGAACTCACTATGCCCCTTAGCGAATACCTTGGGGTGTCTACTTTCTAAAATGGGGTCACTTGTGAGGTTTTTCCACTGCCCTGGCATTTGAGGGTCTCCGCAATCATTACCCGTATTGCCAGAATTAGGAGTTTTTGCTATTCTCCTTATATTGACCATACGGGTAATTAGATTTTTTTTTTCCGTTCAGCCGCTGGGCTGAAAGAAAAAAATGAGCGGCACAGATTTCTTCATTCGCATTGATCAATGTGGATGAAAAAATCTCAAAAAAATGTGCAAACAAAAAAAAAAAAGGGGAAAGCTGTAAAGCTGCGATCGCTAAGGGACCCTTAGGCCTCATTCACACGTCCGCAATTCTGCTCCGCAAAATTTTGTGGAACGGAATTGTAGATACATTCAATTCTATGGGCACAGACTTTGTCCTGCTCGGATCCGGAAATTGCGGATCTGCACTTCCGGATCCGCAAAAATATAGAACATGTCCTATTCTTGTCCGCAATTACGGACAAGAAAAGGCATTTTCTATATAGTTCTGGCAATGTGCGGATCCACAAAATGCGGAAAGCACATTGCCGATGTCCGTATTTTGCGTATCCGCAGATCCATGGATCCGCAAAACACATATGGACGTCTGAATGAGCCTTACAGGGGGGTGATTAGTGACAGGGGGGTGACAGGGGGTGATCAGGGGGGGGGTTACATGGGTGATCAGGGGTTAATCAGTGATGGGGGGTGGGGAGGGGGTGTGTGTAGTGATTGGTGCACTTTACTTATGTTTGCCCTGGTGGTCCCAGACAAATGGACCACCAGAGGAGCAAACAGCAGGCATATCAGACTCTGTTTACAAAACAGCGTCTGATATGCGTTTTAAATGCGGTTTTTTTCGCATCTACAGCCTGCCAGCGCATGATCAGCGCTGGCAGGCTGTAGTTTCAGTTGTCCCGGTTACGATCGCGCGTGCGCGTTCATGCGAAATCTCGGGTCTCACGAGATGACGCAGATAGGCGACATTGAGACCTGAGAGAGTGGCCGCTCTGACGCCCGTCAGCGTTAGCATGGCGGCAAGTGGTTAAACTCCTTGTTAGAGCTTAGCAAGTTGTGCAAAAAGTACTGAAACATTGAACAGTTGGACATGTGGATTCAAAAGTTTAGAGTAGGTCAAATTATCTTCACCTATAAAGATTAGAGTGCATTTTAGGTTCATCCTGAAATTTCACCCACAAGCCAAATATCCCTAAATTTTTGTGAGTGGTGCATCTATTTAATATAGATATTATTATCTGAACTGCAAGTTATATATTTGTAAAGTATTGGTATATAACATTGCACATAAAATGCTCAGGAACATATTTAGCCATCATAAAATATTCCTGTGACCCTCTATAAAAACACTGAAAAATAAAAAATCACCTTATTTTTGTACCTCATAGGGGGTAATTAAATAAACTTCAAGGTTGATTCCTTGAATATTTTTATGATAGCCCTTCACTGGATTTGATTAATATGCATTATTAATGTAATCAGTTTTAAAAGTTTATATGCAGTTCCAAATTACCTCATGTATGCTGCTTAAATTGACAGCGTGGCCTATCTTATATTAAAATACTCTTGTGTATGTGTCTTAGTCCCATGACTTTGAGAACTTATCTAGTTCCACAAACTTAATATATGCACATTTGTATTGCAAATATCATTAAAAATATATTGTAAAAATGACAACTGTAGCTGGAACTATATCTCAATCCATTCTATGTAGTGAATGGAACTATTTACTGCAGATTTGTTCCAATTCACTATAATAGGAGTGGCTCTGCAGTAATCAGCTCCATCCACTAGATACAATGACCCAAATTTGCTAATCTGTCTGCGCCAAAAATCTGTATAAATGTTGTGAAAATTCAAGCAATTTTTGCACAATTTGGTGTAGCTAGGGCTTTTACATTTTTCTGACTTGCTTGAAAAAGGTGAGTCTTATCAGAAAGGGATCAGAAAAGAGTGAGGCTTCAGTAGAAAGGGAGCATGACCTAAGATGCACCATATTGCTCCACCATTCTGGTGTAAATTTCAGTGTCAACCAATATGACTAGTAGTGGGTCTAGATTCAGACAAAAATGGCTATCCCTGCACAACATTCATGATCAGCCAGAGCCACTATGATAAATATGAGCAAATCTAGACAGCCTATGTTTACACCATTCATAGGATTACTAAATCTTGACCCACGGATGGAGATGCAGTAGCGTTGCCATGTTCTTGTGCCTGATCTATTGCTAATAGGTGGGGTAAGGATAGCTCATCAATGCAAAAGGATTGGAAAACTTTAATATTTTGTTACATTCTAATTACAATATAAACATTTGGCCTCATCTATCACCACTGGCATTGTTTCCCTTTGTAGTCAATCATAGTGCATTTTTCTTTTGTTTTTTGTTGGTTTCCATCAGACTGGGAGCGAGGGATGTAAGTCAGTTTTCTGGTGTACATCTGTTGTAGATTGCATCACAAAGATTATTTGCACTGCAGTCTGTGACTTTTCCCTACTTATGCCAGGTCTTAAACATGGGGCGTGGATTGGATCCTTTTCTATGTCTGTTTTAGACTTAGAAAATGTTATAAATCTACACCAGTTCGGCTCGAGCATTGCTATGCTCGGCACATCGCGAAGTTTGGCTGAACACCGCATGTGCTCGCGTCAGGGTATTTAAATCTAATTTAGCCTCAATTTCTATGCAGAAGATCGCTGTACAGTGAGGGAATCCCTCAGTGGGAGTCTGTGGCTTAGGAGTCCCTGCTCTATCTCCATATATAGCTATTTTCATATATGGAGTAAGTGCTTGTGGATACCCAGTGTATTTAAATCTAATTTAGCCTGTATTTAAGAAAAGTTTCTGCTGGGATTCAAACTCATGACCTTCTGCATTAGAGGCAAGGCACTTAACCACTAAGCTATAATAGCTGCATAGCCAATTACTTAACAAACAAAAAAAAAATAAGTTTAGCCTCTTTCTAAAAAAAGTTTGTGGTGGGATTTGAACTCACAGCTTTTGCATCACAACCAAGAACTTTAACCACTATACTATATAGCTGCATAGCCAGTCACATAAACAAAAACAAACATGAGACATCTACTGTATGGGAATACTTACTAGTAGTAAGTATTCCTCTACAGTAGAAGATATATATAATTTTTATTTTTTTAAGTAACTCGAGCACACGAGTACTTTGGTGCTCGATCAACACTAGTCTTAATAATTGACACCAGTTTTTTTTTTTTGTTAAACAGTTTAGATAAATCTGAACCAATTTCTGTAGATTGGGATAAACAAAATGGACACATTATTGACACAGATCTATCTAGAATTAGTATACATTTTGCCTTTCAGCACACATTACATATGCATGATGTTTATAAGAGCATTTTTTGAGTAAAGATGTTGAGCGATATTTGCTAAGCAAAAGTGAGCAGAAAATAAAGGGAAACAAAGCCCCTTATAAAATGTTCACTTAAATTGATCCTGTGTTGTAAACTTTGGTGCTATCCTTATACAGCCAGAACAAATTATCCATAAGGATTAAAGCTGGCCATACGCATTATACTTTTGTCGGACAAACCCACCAATGACAGGAAGTTTGTCTGACACACTAATGTGTGTGGGGAGCTCCCAATTCTCTCCTAAAAGATAACGTCAAGGGAGACAAGGATCAGGTGAAATGATATCCTTTTGTTCTCTTGGGAGATAACCCAAATCTGGGAAGTGTTGCTTGCATTTGTATTGAGCCCCCCTGACATGTTTCACAGTGAGGAATGTATGTTCAGGGTGATGTACAGTGCTTTCCGCCACACATAGTGTTTTGCATTTAGGCCAAAAGGTTAAAATTTGGTCTCACCTGACCAGAGCAGAGTAGTGGAGTACAGAACTGTAGTTGTACTGTGTACAGATTCTCCCACCTGAGCTGTGCATCTCTGCAATTCCTGCAGAGAGATCATGGCCTCTTGGCTGCTTCTCTAATTACTGCTCTCCTTGCCTCAGTTTAGGTGGACGGCCATGTCTTGGTAGGTTTGCAGTTGTTCCATACTCTTTCCATTTTCAAATTATGGATTGATCAGTTCTCTGAGAGATGTGCAGGACTTGGGAATGGGATATTTTATTTTATTTTTTTATAACCTAACTCTGCTATCAAACATCTCCACAACTGTATCCTTGACCTGTCTGCAGGGGCATAATGACTGGGCCTAGCTGGAAAGAGGGAAAGGGGGAAAGTTGGGACTGAGGGAATTGAGCACTTCCATTGGGGAAGCGCCCACCTCTCTCCCTTCCTCTGTATACAGATGATTGCTGCTGCAGCCTGTGAGAGGCCGATGCAGGTGGCGTTATGATGTCAGCGTACAGTGAGAGACACAGGCCAGAAGAGGCCTGCATAGCATTACTGACAGAAGCATGGAGGTTTTTTTTCTTTGGCACAATGCTGTTGGGCGCACTATAGTGGGGGAGGGAGCACTATGTGATGACTATTTAGGATCATTATGAGATGCACTATGGGGAAGGGGAGGTCAGAAGCACTATGGAGGCATATTTTACGGGCACTAAAAATGAGCATTTATACTGGCGTATTATGGCGTACACTATGGCGTACATAATGGCGTGGGGTATCTTAAACTGGCACATATTATGGGAAACACTATGGGGTTGGGGGAGCACGGGGAGCACCATATTGGGGCATTTTATACTCAGAGTATGGGGGAACTATGGGGAAGGAGGGAGTGAAGTACAGTGTTTTACTAGGGGCACTATATAGGGGCATTTTATCATTTTATACTGGTACATTTTGTGGGCACTAAGGGAAAGGGGGAGAGGAGCACTATTGGTGCATCTACTGGGGGCCCTATATAGGGGAATTTTACACTGGCACATTATAGGGGGCACTATGGTGAACAGTAGCACCATGGGTGCATCTACAGGGGGTCAAATATAGGGGCATTTTATACTGGCACACTATGGGGGCACTATGGAGAAAGGGGAGCAGAGCAGTATATGGGAAATTTACTGGGAGCACTATATAGGGGCATTTTATACTGGCACTCTTTGGGGGGCACTATGAGGGGGAGAGGAGCACAATGGAGCATTTATTGGGGGCATTATACAGGGGTATTTTATACTGGCACACATTATGAGGGCCCTATGGGGACATTAGCTCAATGGGGGGCACTAAGAAGGGGTACACACAGAACAGGGTTATTTTTGTACTAGTGCACATTATTAGGGGGCATTTTTTGCTCTGGAACACATTATAAGGGGATATTTTTGTACTGGCACACATAAGGGGTTTATTTTTGTAATGGTGCTCATTTTAAGGGCAAATTTTTCTACTGTCAAATTATAAAGATACTTATTACTAATGTGGGGCATTATGGTGGGATATGGGGAAAATTACTAGTATGGGAGTACTATGGGAGCATTATTACCTCTGAGGCACAGCAGGGACATGTTGGGAGCCCTGTAGGAGTATTATTACTAGTAAGTGCTCTCTGGCAGATACATTTTACTATTTGTGAGACTTTTG
Organism: Bufotes viridis; assembly: GCA_033119425.1. Lineage (NCBI taxonomy): Eukaryota > Metazoa > Chordata > Amphibia > Anura > Bufonidae > Bufotes > Bufotes viridis. The sequence continues at coordinate 510,456,055 of CM065589.1, forward strand.
GGAGCACTATTGCTGTGGGGGCATCCTTGCACAGTATCAGCTTAGCATAGTTATTTTTATGGGACATTATGGTTACACTATTTGTGTCAGGGACACAATTTGCTGGGCACAGTTATTTCAGGACACTGCGTGCCAATAATTACTAAAGGGCACTATCAGCATGGTACTAGTATTATCAGGGGGTTTATCTGTTTCTGCAGTATAATATTGGGGAGCCCAGCAGACACAGTATTGGAGGTGGCAGGATCGGGTGTCCAGAAGGTGGAAGGATAATAGAAAAGTGGGAAACTAAGATGTCTTTTTGTCAAACTGCAGAGACGAGAGATGGGTGAAAAATCATCATGGTGGTTTGGTATGAATGGAAAAGATGAGGAAAGAGAAAGTCCGTAGTCCAGCGCTGTGTCTGTGTATGCCACAGAGACATTCAGCTCTTGTGGGGCCTAGGGGGAGAGGGAGGAGGTGTCCTGCACTTATATCTTCCTCATTACTGATAGCTTACAGGCAGCCTCGACGATCCTGCTCATCCTGGTGTCTTCTGATCAAAGTTAGTTACTTGTGTTCGTGTGGAAGACAGCTAGTTTGTGTTAAGTTTGGCCTTGATGTTACTTAGTTATCCTATCAATGGCGATGTTGCTGGAGTGGGCTTTGGTAGCTGGTGTATGTACTGTGGAAGTGCTGATGTATTGCTGGTGTATGTGATGGTGATGTTTCTGTTTGGGAGTGAGTAATGTGGTCTGTCCAGGGTGTGCCCTTTAATTTTGCATCCTGCATAGGCTATCAGCTGACTTGAGAAGTCAATAGCTGTTGGAGTTTTGGAAGAGCAGGGGATGAGCACTGCAGAGAAAAAGGAGATCTGTCATTATTGTTCCATGTTTGTTTCATTAGAGTAAGGGACATTAAAGCAGGTCATTTAGATTTTATAAATTGGGAGCATAATCTAATTTGTAATGGTCGGGGAGTCCACACATGGTGTAGAAGCTGGGGGTTTGTGTAGTGATCAGCGGCAGTGTTTACAATAGATTGTGTACTACAACACATTCAAACATATTATGTGGAGGGAGGCCCCAGATCCAAAGTTTGCCCTGAGGCCCATGGAACTCTAGTTATGCCACTGTCTGTCTGATGTTTTCCTTGGTTTTCATGGTGCTGTTTGATCACTAATGTTCTCTAACAAACCTATGAGGCCTTTACAAAACAGCTGTAATTATACTGAGAAGAAATTACACATAGATGGACTTACTAATTAGGTGACTTCTGAAGGCAATTGGTCACACTGGATTTTATTTTGGGGATTATCAGAGTAAATGGGGCTGAATACAAATGGTTGCCACACTTTTCAGATTTTTATTTATTACAAATTTTGAAAACCATGTATCATTTTCTTTTAACTTCCCACATACTTGGAACTTTGTGTTGGTCTAGCACATAAAATTCAAATAAAACGCATTTAACCCTGTAAACCCTTTTTTTTGCGTTTTCGTTTTGCGCTCCCTGCCTTCCCAGAGCCATAACTTTTTTATTTATCTGTTCACACAGCCATTTGAGGGCTTGGTTTCTGCGGGACAAGTTGTATTTTCCAAATCCATCAATTAATATTGCATATAATGTAGCGGGAAGCGGGAAAAACATTCCAAATGGGGTGAAATTGAAAAAAAAACAAAACAGCAATTCCACCACAGTTTTACAGTTTTTTTTTTTTTTTTATTTATAACGTTTGATGTGTGATAAAACTGACCGGTTTCTTTTATTCTACAGGTCAGTACAAATCTGCCTATACCTTTATATGTATAGTTTTTCTTGTGTTTTCATAATGATGAAAAAATTAAATGTGGGAAAAAATCAGTTTTATTTTTTTGTCGCAATATAATGACCCATATAACTTTTTTGCAATTATGTGTATGGAGCTGTATGAGGGCTCATTTTTTGCAGGGCGATCTGAACTTTTCATTGATACCATTCTGGGGAGTGTATGACTTTTTGATCACTTTTTTTTTCTTAAGGAAATGAAGCGACTAAAAATGGCGAATCGGCCTTTTGGATGCTTTTTTCCATTTTGCTATTTGCCGTATGGGGAATATATTTTGATATGTTTATACTATGGGCAGGGGAGCACCCAGAAATTTTGTATAGGGGGGGTCAGAAAAGAAAAAGTGTGCGGTGCAAAAAAATTGGCCCCGCCCATTTTTCTAAGCCCATCCTACATATAATAGGCCACTCCCAACAAACACTGTACAGCTGAAATGATATTGATGAGGATGAAGGTAAGAGTCTCACCCTCATCCTACATAGACACGCTGTACCCAATACTCCACCATACATAAAGCTCCTGTACTCACATTGCCCTACACATAGCTCTGTGGCAGGAGCTGTTTCAGTTTCAGTTCCTCCCTCATAGTCCTGAAGGCACCAAAAGTGGAGTGGAGGAGGAGCTGTGCGATATTAAAGGTGTATATATAACACAAGAGTGAATCTGGATCGCACATCCTCAGTACTATGCTTTTGATATAACGACTGTCCTTCAGCATAATTACATGGCATCTCAGCCCAATTTGTAATACATTCTATGCTGTGCATAAATGAGGCATTAGAATAAGGTTTGATCAAAAAGCATAGGCCCACTTACCATGACAAGGTTGCCTCTACAAGTGGGGACCTACTCTAATTTTATGGCGCAGAAGTGCGCGGCGACCACCGGCACCCAAGCACCACACCATGTGAACGAGTGCAAAGAGTTCACCCAGTCACAACCCTCAGGAAATCCAGCTAAGAGATAGTAGGAATTTATAGATCCTTTGCAGCCTCAGGCTAATTAAAAAAAGAAAAAATAGTGTGCAGCGCAATTTTTTTTTACCCCACCCATTTTTCTAAGCCCATCCTACATATAATAGGCCACTCCCAACTAACACTGTACAGCTGAAATGATATTGATGAGGATGAAGGTAAGAGTCTCACTCTCATCCTACATAGACACACTGTACCCAATACTCCACCATACATAAAGCTCCTGTACTCACAATGCCCCACACGGAGCTCTGTGACAGAAGCTGTTGCAGTTTCACTTCCTCCCTCCTAGTCCTGAAGACACCAAAAGCGGAGTGGAAGAGGAGCTGTGCGATATTGAAGGTGTGTAGGTCCGGGTGGAGGAGCCCGTCTCTACACATCATACAGAGGGGAGGGCGTGTCCTGGCTGCACTACCTGCTTCACATTATACAATAGACAACAGCAGGATACAGCCAGGAAACTCCTCCGCTTTTCTCCCTCCCCAGATGTTGCTCAAGGCTTGTGGTTCCCCCCACCATCCACCACCCACCCTTGGCCTGCCGCCCCCTTGGCTGTCCTCACCTAGCTTTGAATCCTCCTTCTGCAAATGGCAGGGGGAGGAGCCGGTGCATCTCCTCTCCTACATAGCGCCACATACCTCCTACATCCAGTGATGTCACCTTTGATGTAGATGTTCTCTTTTCTCATCTTCTCTATTCAGACCAGACCGCCATGATGATTTTTCACCCATCTCCCGTCTCTGCAGAGATTGACAAACAGACATTAGTTTCCCACTTTTCCATCATCTTCACATCTTCTAAACACCCCATCCTGCCATCCCCTATGCTGTGCCCGCTGTGCTTCTCAATACTATACTGCAGAAACTGTCCCCTGAAAAATACCTGTACCATACAGATAGTGCCCCCTTTTACAATTATTGGCACACAGTGCTCTAAAAAAATAACTGTGCTCAGTAAATAGTATCCCTGACACTAGTAGAATAAACATATTGTCCCCAAAAATAATTGTGCTAAGCTGATACTGTGCCAAGGTGCCCACCAAAGTAACAGTGCTCCCCAAATTCCCACCAATAGAAATAATTCTCTGCCTGAGCACACTTAGTAATAATGCCCCCATAGTGCCCATACTAGTGTGATCATGTTCGCCATAGCCCCCCAGTAGTAGTAAAGCTCACCATAATGCCCCCTAGTAGTAATAATTCTCCTTATAATATGACAGTACAAGAAAGACCCCCTGCTTAATGTCCGCAGTTGAGCTATTGTCCCCATAATGTATGCCAGTATAAAATACCTCTATATAGTGCCCCAGTAGATGCCCCCGTAGTGCCCCCAGCACATGCCTCCATGGTGCTTCTCTCCTCCTTCCCCATAGTGCCCCTATTATATGCCAGTAAAAAAAATTTGTAGTGCCCCCAGCAGATGCCCATATAGTGCTCCTCTCCCCCATAATGTGCCAGTAAAAAATGCCCCTTCTTAGTGCCCTTCATAATGTGTCAGTAAAAAATCCCCCTTCTTAGTGCCACCCGATGCCCCCATAGTGCTCCTCTCCCCCATAATGCCCCCATAATGTGCCAGTTAGAAATGCCCCTTCTTATTGCCACCAGATGCCCCATAGTGATGCTCGGCCCTATAGTGCCTCCCATGTGCCAGTAAAAAATACACCTTAGTGCCAGATACCATAGTGCATGAAGGGGATATTGTGCCAGTAAAAGAAATACCACAGTGACCCCAAATAATGCCCCTATAGCGCCACCAGATGCCCCATAGTCCCCCCCAATGGGGCAGTAAAAAAGTGCCCCCAGATTCCCCCATAATGCTCCCCCAAAATGGGCTACAAATAAATTCCCCCATAATGTTCCACTCCCCCAAGGTGCCCCCAAATAATGCCCCTATAGTGTCACCAGATGCCCCATAGTGCCCCCCCCCCCCAAAAGGGGCATTATAAAAATATAAAAAAAATCTATATCTATAAAAAAAAATCTATATCTATAAAAAAAAAAAAAAAAACACTAATACTTACCTTCATGAGGTTAGCAGCAGACCTCTTCCAGCTGCGCTGTGTGCTGCCCGGCTCAGGCAGCGCGCTGATAATGACGTCATCGCGCCACCTGAGCCGGCCTCTGATAGGCAGTCTATCAGAAGACAGACGAGGGAGACGCCACTTGCATTGGAATCTATGATGATTTTACTACTTTCCTATGGAGCCCTACAACAGGCAAGGACTCCATAGGAAATACTAAGCCTTCTGTAATTCACAAAGACAGGGGCTGCTACACATATGCTCCGGCTCCTCCAATCGCCACACGGGGAGGCGGAGCATCACCGAAAGCGTGCACTTCCGGTGTTTCACACCCTCACATGCAGTGGTCAGGATTGACCATGGCATCTGAGGGGTTAAATGTCCGCGATCGGCATTACTGCCGGTTGCGGACATGAGCCACGGGTGTCTGCTATAAGAAGCGAGACTATGGCGCTCGCAGCCATCTTTTAAGACTCTGCCCAATGGCATACATGTACGTCATCGGGCGTGAAAGGTTTAACTTTGTTGGTGTAACATGAAAAAGTTTGGAAAAGCTCAAATGGTATAAATATTTTTCAAGGCACTGTAACTCTGTCAGCTCCAAATGGGGCTGTATTCTTCGTACTCATTGAGGCTTCATTGTATTTAGAGGGCCCGTTATTTTGCCAGACCCTTGGCCTCCTGGAGCATTTTATAGAATATATAATTATGGAAATTGTTCACATGCACTGCCATTAAGAAAATGCAGTGTCTATAGCTGTTTTGTAATTTTTTGTGCATTTCTTTGTATGAGAAAATAATACTTTTATAATATAAAGTGATGAGCGAGCATGCTCAGCTGAGTATTGGTTCGGCTCGAGCATCGCTATGCTCGGCACTCAGCTTAACTCGGCCGAGCACCACGTGTGTTCGTCGCTTTGCTCGAGACTCCTCCCCGCACGTTTGGAGCCTCCTAAGCAGCCAATCAAGGTCCAGGTCGGCGGCACCTGTGCCTTCCCAGGGTCTGACTCTCTAACAGCCTACACAACGTTCACCCAGTGTGCCGTCAGGGAAATATAGCTTCCCTGGCCAAAAGCACTTGTCCATGTTTCAGTCGTTACACCGTAAACAATAGTGGTGGCTGGGGACTGAGTAACGAAGGACCACTGCCGCCATGAGGCTGTTCCCAACCCGACTCATTTAGCCTCCAGTGTACAGTCTTCCCCCATTAAGTTCTCATGTTTGAATGTTTATTGTTACAGTTTGAGTTAGTTTATTAATAGTATATCAAATATGTTATGGTTATTGTTATTTATGAAATGTTGAGTTCTTATTCAGGTATAGCACAGTTACAGTTAGCAAATTACAATTCTTTTATCGTCCCCCACTTTCCTCAAAAAAGCCCAAGACTGCGGAACACCTACCCCTTGTCAAGTTAGATTTTCACAAGGGGGAACAGTTGCGGGCCTGTTTATTGTGGCCCGCCTTCTCCCTTTTGCCACCTCTGTGCTGTGGATCCCCCCCCCCCCCCGTCCTGCTGTCCTCACTCTTCTTTCCACCTTTCCAGGTTGGGTCATTGATGTCATTGTCCCCCATCTCCTCTTCCTCTTACTCACTCTGGTCATCCTCCTTACTTGTGTTGACCTAACACGACCCTTACTTATTGACAACTGTGTCTCATCCGCATCATCCACCAAGTGAAACACTAATTGCCATTCCCCACCATCATCTTCTTCTAACTGTGGATGCTGAAGAGTTTGGGGATAAGTGCATTAGATATCCTAATGTCCCCCTTCAGGGAGGGTCAGCTCACCTGCGGGCCTCACCTAGAATTTTTTTTGGGGGGTCAGCACACATGGTATTTTCTTTTCTATGTTTCAGACTTGGAAGGAAGCATAATTAGCTTTCCTTCGGTGGTGAATCTTTCATGCATGTGTTTTTTACAGGATTCTGTTTTCTATATAGTGGCACAGGGGTAAATACATTTCATGATTTTTTTTTTTTTAATATGTCAGGCTTGACTCCATTTTCTCCTCTCAACTTTGAAGATGCATTTTCAGGAGATATTAGACCTTTTCACATTTGGGGCCTTGAGGAATTACAATTATCAGCAGACACTTGAAAGCATGTCCGTTTCTAGGACCATTCAGGAATTCTTTTATCCTGGATTTGTCTTTTTAAGGATTGACCATCTTTCTATTGTGGAGAACATTACTGGTAGTAGAGTCAAATGTTGATATCCCTGGTTTGAAAACTAAAGCTTTTATAACATCTATTGTATTCCTTTTTTTTCTTTGTTTGTGCCACTTTCCCTAAATCTTTCTTTGGGGTAGACCATGGATGCTCAACCTGCGGCCCTCCAGCTGTTGTAAAACTACAACTCCCATGATGCCCTTCTGTAGGATGATAGCTGTAGGCTGTCAGAGAATGATTGGAGTTGTAGTTTTGCAACAGCTGGAGGGCCGCAGGTTGAGCATGCCTGAGGTAGACAATAAAATTCCAAGATAGTCAGATAGCATTTTGTAATTGTGGTATAGTTCCAGTAATGACTTTCCATAATGTAAAGAGGCAACAAATGCTGACTTCCATTCCCTGCGCTAACTCTGCTAACTAACGTTATCTGGAACCCAAACGAAAATTTAAGATTAGAAATTGGTCATTCTTTCTTGGTAGCCTGTGCTGACCAGGTCAATTAACTTCTTAGGTGGTCAGATAAGCAGGCCCTTGCTCCGAATGTTTTGGAGGGTCACCAGCAGGCTATCAATGATAATTTTTCAAGGGTGTGTATGATGCCCTCCTTTATGTAAATAAAGGGTGTATTAGTGTATTAGAGTGCCGGTTCCTTGTAATTTTTGGCAGCCCTTTCACTTAGTGCATAGGCTTTGAGTGTAGCAGTGTACCTGAACAATTGTAGCACCATGTGAATGAGGTCCTCCTTTATGTGATATACAGGCTGTATCGGAGTGCTTCTTCCTTGTAATTTTTGGCAGCATTTGCACTGTATATACAATTGAAAGAATGTTTCCTAACAATTTTGTCTCTAAAAAGTTTTATTTTATTTTTTTGGGAGGAGGGGGGGCATGGTTTTGGGTGTTTTTTTGTCAATCTGTAAAAGTGGCGTACAACTTGGACAACATGGTTCCCAGCAGCGTGGTCCCCCTGCTGTTCCTGATCGATTTCAGAGGTGTTTCCATCACTTTCAGACTTTTTCCTATGATCCAGTCACCCTCCCCTCATCCAACCAGGAGGTGCCTGGTTGTCTCCCATTGACTTCTACTAAACTCTTGTACTCGGTCGAGCGCATGAATATTGCTATGTGTTCGGACCGAGTACCCAAACACCCTAACACTTTGGTGCTCGCTCATCCCTAATAATATTTAAAAATAAGCACCAGTGAAAAATTAACTTTACCAGGAATTATTCAAATAAAGAAGTAGAATGCGTCCCGTGTTTGTCAACAGATAGATGAATCAATATATCAATATGGCATTTAAAGATCCAACTAAGCAAATGTAAGGGGTTTTTATTTCTTACTTCATCTACATTGGCCCTATTCTCCTATTTAGCTGAGCATCACATGATCTGTGTTGTTAGCTTATTTACCTGCTTTGATAAGGTTCCATGTATGCTTCAGCGAATCGACCTTCGGATCATAGCTCCAAAGTCGTTTTGTTCAAAAAGTTTGATGTAAATGCTGTTTACATACAGCATTAAAATATATTGGCTCTATGGAGACAAACTTCATCTCACCCGAAGTCAGAACAATTTAAAATAGGAATCTTAAGTGGGCTTTCGTACCGAAGTACCGCCCAGTACCAAAGCCCACTTTGGATTCCTATTTTAAATTGTTTTTAAATACACAGATATCAATACAGTAGAAATTCCCCAAAGTCTTGCACGACTTCGGGGGAGACAAAGTTTTGCTCTTTGGAGCAAAAACATTTTAGTACTGTACAGAAACAGCATTTACGTCAAAGTGTTTTAACAAATCGACTCCAGATCTATGATCTATGAAGGTTGATTCACTCAAGTCTACTTCCGTGCACAAGCTTGAAGGATCCTGAGGGAGCAGGTCTGCCTCTGTACACAGAAAGTCACTGTGAAGGCTGTGCTGGCTGGAGAGACATGCCACCCCCCCTGCACTGCCGATCTGCTGGGTGAGCTGTCTGCCCTGTGTCTCCCCTCCCACTGATTCTTTAGCACAGTTTAACCCCCTCTACCATAAGCAGCACAGACTCGGTGTTGGAGGCTCTGCCTCAGGTAATGAGCAGCTTTAGGTATTCCTCTTCTCCAGGCAATGAAGAGACAAATGATGTGCACAAAATTTTCCCTCCTCACCCTGCAAACACAAAGTTGAAAAAGGCTGGAGGAGTTCTCTCCTCTGTACTCTTCTGCTAGTTGCACAAGAAAATGTAGGGGGGAAATCCTGTGTGTATCACCAATGTCATTGTAATATGAAGGTGGGACTTACACATACAACATGAGTATCCAAGCAGTCAGACTGCTGGCAGGGCAGCACTTTTATTCACTCCTTTTGCAGAGCTGGGGGAGGGGAAAGACAGTCTTTGTTGACACTCACAAATATTCATGAGTAAAACCTCAATAATTGTTATCACATAGCCACACAGCTCTGCAAATGCATGTCAACAAAGGGCCAGAACAGAACTAAGGAAATGAGTAAACATTTTTTTTCCCCCAAAACTTGCTTAGGGGAGAGAGAGAGAGAGAGAGAGAGAGAGATGACTTCAGATTTGCAGTGTTGTTTTTTTTTTTTTAGACACCCCTTTAATATTTTAATTTCTGTGTTATGCCCCAAACACACGTCAGTGTTTTGGTCAGTGATTTCCATCCTTCAGTGATTGTGAGCCAAAACCAGGTGCGGCTCTAAACACAGAACAGGTGCAGATCTTTCCCTTATACTGTACCTTATCTCTGGCTCACAATCACTGATGGAAATCACTGACCAAAACACTGATCTGTGAAGGAGGCTTTAGTCTCATTTTGATAATGAAAGTTCATATAACTGCTAAATACCATTGCAATGAAACCAATTCTTTTTGTTTTGTTTTTAGGTTTTTAGGCTTTAAATAACTACTTCTGAATAAAGAGGTAAGTGTAGCCATATTTACTTTATAGTCAGTTTTACATCAGTGGTATTAATTGACCTCTATAGTTCTTGTGGCAATGGAGCTGCCAGAGGTCCATATAAGGACCATTCAAATGGTCTATTTCACCCAGAGGAAGCTGGGTGGAAACAAGAAAGACTATGAAAAGAGGGGTTTCCCTCTGTCTGCATCAGCTAGGCTTGTAATGAAGATAATTAGCAGCCAGCTGTGCCAAGACCTCTGAAAGACAGGAATTCTAACCCTGTGTTGGGTATACACTGAGTTATGTTTTGGGAAGCTGGGTGGTAGAACCAGATCTCAAAAGAGAGGGAAATCTACTGTGTTGTCAATGGGCAGATGGCCTAGGATTTATGTCTATGGTTTATATTTTGACTGCTGTAAAAATTATAATAAAACTGGTAGTGGTAAGTTTGCGCCCAAATCTGCAGTATTAGAGTGGCATTTTGAGGTGTGTCAACTGTCTAAACTAAGAAGTTGGCGATTCTGGAGAGTTAAGTAACCCGAGTTGTTGCAGTCCATAATAAACTTGAGCTACAGCTGTTATGTAGAGGAGTATTTTTACATTATAGACAAAATAACAGCATGTAATGCTGGTATTAAAAGTGGTATAAACTCAAGAAAGAAACATTCTGCTTTCCTACATCTGTCTAATTAATATTTTCAATGCTTAAAAACAATTACAAATCTCTGGTAATACCGTATTTTATATCAGACCTCAGATCAGACACCAATATCAGATCATCAGATCAGATCCCAATTTCAGATCCTTAGATAAACCCCCATATGAGATGCCCAGATCAGACCCTCCCATCAGATCCTCAGATCAGACCCCCATATCAGAGCCTTAGATCAGGCCCCCATATCATATCTTCAGATCAAATCCCTGTATTAAATCCTCAAATCAGACCCCTAAATCATGACTTCAGATCAGACCCCCATATCAAAACCTCAGATCATACCCCATATCAGGACATCAGATCATACCCCATATCAGGACATCAGATCATACCCCATATCAGGACTTCAGATCAGACCCCTATTAGACCTGCATGTCAGAACCACATATCAGACCTCAAATCAGACCCTCTTTAGACCTACATATCAGACCCCCATATTTGACCTAAGATCAGACCTTAAAATAAATAAATTTACTTACCTCACCTGCTTTAGTCATGCTCCCTAGTCTTTTCTGGCCATGCTGCACTATGACCTGACTGCATACAGCATCAGGTCATAGTGCGCGTACTACAACCTGATGCTGCACACAGTCAGGACAGTGTAGCACAGTCCCAGGGAGAAAGATCAGGGAAGAGCTTGCAGTGCAGGCAGAGCTTGCAGTGCCTCACTCCCTGCAACTATCGCATACTGGTGAGCGTTTCCATAATAGATGTACTCACTAGTATTCGCTTTATAAGACACACTGCCATTTTCTCCCTATTTTGGGGGGAAAAAAGGGTGTCTTATGAAGCTAAAAATATGGTAGTATGAAGCAGACATAAAAGTCCATATTAAGAATGCATTGAGCATTGCAATGTTCTGTAAGACAGACCTTGATATACGAAGCAGCAGTACAAGTTTATTTACAAAGAATCATTCAGTGAACTGTAGGGCATGAAAAGAATATAGTGTATGGAAATAGGATTCAGCAAGAGTCATTATTTAAATAAAATGGATATGTGTCACCACAGACTGTCTCTGCATATTCCTGCCTGTTAGTGATGCACTCTCAGCTAAATGTTTTTTTAAGAGCAAGAAATTACCCTATTAAAGGCCTCTCTTGTACGTATATACTTGTGCAAGCTCTGTTAAACCTAAAAATTGTCCAAAGACTACAATAAAAATGGTGCTTCTGAGGCAGAAAATTGCTTTTCAGTGCTGCTTTAGGATGGACAGGTTATGACAGTTGAAGAAGAAGTTGTCAACATGTATTGACAGCAAATGAACACACAGCCATAACAAATAATCATGACATTCAGCATAATCCCAAAAAGAAAATGAAGCCATTTTTGTTAATTTCAAACAAGTAAATAAAACTTTAAGAAAACAAAACAAAAACATTCAATATCATGTATAGGGCTTTGTCTATAGATTGTATTGTTTGGTTCTCCATCATGCCACCAAAATAGTTATGACCCTTTTAGGCATAGACTGTATAAAACCTCTGAATGTGTCCTGTGGTATCTGACACCAAGATTGTAATAGCAGTTCCTTTATGGCTTAAAGGGGTATACTGGTTGGTTAAAGTTCTCCCCTATCCACAGGATAGGGGACAACTATCAGTTCATGAGAATGGGTGCTCCGTACCCCCTAAAGCATGCACACAGTCTCTATTCATTTCCACTATCTCTGGAACTCTCAAAGAAATGAATAAAGTGGCTGCGCACATGTGCAACTGGCTGCTTTGGTCATTTCAGGAATGCTGCAGGGGTTAAGGAGCCCACATTCTATACCACTGAGACCCTCACCGATAGGATAGTAAATTTTAATCAAGAGAATACCCCTTTAACTTGTGGGAGGGGCCTCCATGGCATAGACTTGTTATTCTTCTTTTATATTTAGAAATGGTATTAAATATGTTAAATGTTACAACAAAATGGCAATTAGATGGCAAAAATGGAAAACAAAGCAAAAACCACAATGAAAAAAAAAAAAAAAACAACACCATGAAAAATAGTTCTCATGCATTTTATTCATATAGCTCACAGATAACTAAAATCAGAGTTGGACTGAAGTCTTTTGGGCCCACTAGAGGATATGATTCTGAGTGTGCACCTTTTGTGTAAATAGGACCTTAAGAGTCGTGTTTTTTTAGGGGTCTATTATTGTCAAAGCTTGGGCCCGCCAGACGATCCTCTGTTACTCTGGTGGGCCAGTATGGCCCAGACTAAAATCAAGGGTAGAGGAAAATGCACTAGTAGTCCATATCCCATTTGGGAACAAGGCATGAGATTAAAGACAATATAGTGGATAATTACTAAGCTTTTATACCAGTGTTCTTGCATAGAACTGTCTCAAATATCTGCAGACATTCTGGTTTACACCAAAATTTGCAACTTTCAACACTTTTGTAAATAGTGGGCGAGTTATATGCCAGGGGTAGGGCCTCTGCGGTCCAAAATGTTTACAAATACAGTCATGTGAAAAAATTAGGACACCCTTTGAAAGCATGTGGTTTTTTGTAACATTTTTAATAAATGGTTATTTCATCTCCGTTTCAACAATACAGAGAGATTAAAGTAATCCAACTAAACAAAGAAAACTGAAGAAAAGTCTTTTCAAGATCTTCTGTAAATGTCATTCTACAAAAATGCCTATTCTAACTGAGGAAAAAGATAGGACACCCTCACATGTATTCCCTCTTAAATTGGCTCAGATCTCACACAGGTATATCACACCAGGTGCACATAATTAGTAGATCGTTACTCTGCATGTTGAATGAGGCTTGCCCTATTTAAACCTCAGACATTTAGTTTGGTGTGCTCCTGACTGTTGAAGTGAGAGTGAGCACCATGGTGAGAGCAAAAGAGCTGTCAGAGGACTTCAGAAAAAGATTGTAGCAGCCTATGAGTCTGGGAAGGGATTTAAAAGATCTCAAAGATTTTGAAATCAGCCATTCCACTGTCCGGGAAGATAGTCTACAAGTGGAGGGCTTTCAAAACAACTGCCAACATGCCCAGGACTGGTCGCCCCAGCAAGTTCACCCCAAGAGCAGACCGCAAGATGCTAAAAGAGGTCTCCAAAAACCCTAAAGTGTCATCTCGAGAACTACAGCAGGCTCTGGCTACTGTTGATGTAGAAGTACATGCCTCTACAATCAGAAAGAGACTGTACAAGTTTAACTTGCATGGGAGGTGTGCAAGGAGGAAACCTTTGCTTTCCAAGAGAAACATCGAGGCCAGACTGACATTTGCCAGAGATAAAGTTGACAAAGACCAGGACTTCTGGAATAATGTTCTTTGGACAGATGAGTCCAAAATTGAATTATTTGGACACAACAGCAGAGGACATGTTTGGCGTAAACCAAACACAGCATTCCAAGAAAAGAACCTCATACCAACTGTGAAGCATGGAGGTGGAAGTGTCATGGTTTGGGGCTGCTTTGCTGCAGCAGGACCTGGTCAGCTCACCATCATAGAATCCACGATGAATTCTACTGTGTATCAGAAGGTGCTTGAAGAACATGTGAGACCATCAGTTAGAAAATTAAAGCTGAAGCGGAACTGGACCATGCAACATGACAATGACCCAAAACATACTAGTAAATCAACCAAAGATTGGCTGAAAAAGAAGAAATGGAGAGTCCTGGAATGGCCAAGTCAAAGTCCAGATTTGAATCCCATTGAGATGCTGTGGGGTGACTTGAAAAGGGCTGTACGTGCAAGAAACCCCTCAAACATCTCACAGCTGAAAAAGTTCTGCATTGAGGAGTGGGGTAAAATTTCCTCAGACCGATGTCGAAGACTGGTAGATGGCTACAAGAACCGTCTCACTGCAGTTATTTCAGCCAAAGGAGGTAACACTCGATATTAGGGGCAAGGGTGTCCTATCTTTTTCCTCAGTTAGAATAGGCATTTTTGTAGAATGACATTTACAGAAGATCTTGAAAAGACTTTTCTTCAGTTTTCTTTGTTTAGTCGGATTACTTTAATCTCTCTGTATTGTTGAAACGGAGATGAAATAACCATTTATTAAAAATGTTACAAAAAACCACATGCTTTCAAAGGGTGTCCTAATTTTTTCACATGACTGTATGTGGCTCACATTACACCTGTAGTCTTCTCCAGCTCCAAGGCAGTCCTACTCATTTATTATAATTGATTGCAGACAACTGTCATAAATTTTAGAAGAAATCTATGCCAGCTCCTAGCTAGATTAGATTTCAACTCTAGGGCACAGATTGTGGTGCATCTCATGACAAGACAAATTGCAGGACAAATCAAGACAGGCATACACAATGCTGATCTTAATAAATCTCCCCAATACATGTACACAATGTCTAATGACCGGCATATTCCCCAGATATTAACTGTATAATCTTTAAGAGATACAGAAAGCCCAAACCCAAGTTGTCTGACAAAGAGAGCTAAGGCAGAATAAATTCTAGCCATATGCCCCATTTCTTTAAAAAATGGGCCATAGTGTGGAAGCGCACAGTAAATATTTTTTCATGTTGTAGGAAAGTTGGAGATGCTTGTAAGTTCCTTTACAGCAACATGTTTCTCGTCCATGAGTTATAGTAACATATGCAACAATGTAATGTCATGTTTTCATTTATGTATCAATTGGATGTCTTTATGACTCTAACCCCCTTTTCTTTGACATGACATAAACTTATATTACACCTGCAGATAATTGTGAAGAAGATCTCTAACAAGTGTTAGTATGATTTTCTCTTTAATTTTGGCCATGTACATCTGCATATCTATTTCTCATATCATGCATTTTTGTGCCTGGTTGGCTGGTTCACTAGAATATTGCAACATGAGATGTAATGCTTATCGTCAGCACTGAACAGAGAACGAATAGTCCTCTCCAATTTGTGTAAGTGCACACACAAAGGAGTGGCAATTCTTTTTGTTTACTTTCATAGTTACTTGTAGTGTTGAGTGAATCGAGCTTCGGATCATAGATCCAAAGCTCAATTCGCTCAAAACATTGATTAAATACTGTACAGAGACCGGTCTCTGGAGAGTTGAAATTAGTTATCACCGAAGTCCTGCGAGACTTCGATAAATAACTTCGACATTAGATTTTTAAACTTCAAAACCATTTTACTACAGGAATACTAAGTCGACCTCAGTACCGGCTGGTACAATAGTACCAAAACCGACTTTGGATCCAAGTTTTAAAATGGCTTTCAAGTTCAAAAATTATCAGTGACAACGAATTTCTCTCGCCTCATCCAATACATTTGGACAAATCTCCATACAGCATTCAAACAAAGTTTTGAGCAAATCGACTTTGGATCTATGCTCCAAATCTTGATTTGCTCAACATTAACTTACTAAAAGGTTTGACCTTCACTATGACTAAGTCCCAGCAAGCAATCCAATTTTTGAATGTTTGAATTTACATAGAGGGAGGGATAGTGAAAACAGACATTTTTGTCAAACCAACACATAAGAATAATATGCTATATTACCAGAGTAACCACCCAAAACATATTATTGACTCTTTAACTTAGAGTCAATTGTTGAGGGTGAGGCAGATTGTATCAGATGAGAAAAGATTACATGATAGGATTGGTGAAATGTGTGCCAATTTTGCACAGCGAGAATACCCTGGTTAGTATTCGGCGTGAATATTTGAATTGCAAATTTTTATTGCGAATATTTAGAATATAGTGATATATATTCGTATTTTCTAATATTCTAGATTTTTTTTTCATATGAACCCATGATCCCTCTCTGCTTCTTGCTTGTGGGACAATAAGAAGGCTGCAATGTCTTTGTCTGAGCTTAGCAACATCCCTAGCAACCAATTGGAAATTTGCCTACCCCTTACTATATTAGAACCTCCCCAGCAGCCATTTTCAGCAGTTTATTACAGTTACAGTTTATTACATTACATAGTAAATTAGTTAGCTTATATATATAATACAGATAGTTAGTGGGAGATAGTCAGTGTAGGTTAGATTGTGATATAGTGTAGGAAGCAGAGACAGCCGGCGCTCGCTATAATCAGCAATGCAGCTTGAAGGAGCGGACACCCCACGTGACCAAGGCAAAAGGAATCCCGGCAGATGCTGTAGTATCGTGCTTAGAGTTTATCTTCTTTTATTAAATATTGTTCAAATAACGCGTTTCGGCATATAGCCTTTCTCAAGGAGAAAGGCTTGAGAAAGGCTATATGCCGAAACGCGTTATTTGAACAATATTTAATAAAAGAAGATAAACTCTAAGCACGATACTACAGCGTCTGCCGGGATTCCTTTTGCCTTAGATTGTGATATAGTGTCGCTGATAGGTTCCAGTGCAGAGTGTTAGCTAGTGTGATAGGTTCTGCTGTTCATACATACATGCTACAGGCATAGTGCTATATTACCAGAGTAACCACCCAAAACATATTATTGACTCTTTAACTTAGAGTCAATTGTTGAGGGTGAGGCAGATTGTATCAGATGAGAAAAGATTACATGATAGGATTGGTGAAATGTGTGCCAATTTTGCACAGCGAGAATACCCTGGTTAGTATTCGGCGCGAATATTTGAATTGCAAATTTTTATTGCGAATATTTAGAATATAGTGATATATATTCGTATTTTCTAATATTCTAGATTTTTTTTTCATATGAACCCATGATCCCTCTCTGCTTCTTGCTTGTGGGACAATAAGAAGGCTGCAATGTCTTTGTCTGAGCTTAGCAACATCCCTAGCAACCAATTGGAAATTTGCCTACCCCTTACTATATTAGAACCTCCCCAGCAGCCATTTTCAGCAGTTTATTACAGTTACAGTTTATTACATTACATAGTAAATTAGTTAGCTTATATATATAATACAGATAGTTAGTGGGAGATAGTCAGTGTAGGTTAGATTGTGATATAGTGTAGGAAGCAGAGACAGCCGGCGCCGCTATAATCAGCAATGCAGCTTGAAGGAGCGGACACCCACGTGACCAAGGCAAAGGGAATCGGCAGATGCTGTAGTATCGTGCTTAGAGTTTATCTTCTTTTATTAAATATTGTTCAAATAACGCGTTTGGCATATAGCCTTTCTCAAGGAGAAAGGCTTGAGAAAGGCTATATGCCGAAACGCGTTATTTGAACAATATTTAATAAAAGAAGATAAACTCTAAGCACGATACTACAGCGTCTGCCGGGATTCCTTTTGCCTTAGATTGTGATATAGTGTCGCTGATAGGTTCCAGTGCAGAGTGTTAGCTAGTGTGATAGGTTCTGCTGTTCATACATACATGCTACAGGCATAGTGCTGTGAGGTCACAAGTTCACAACAATACTTGCACCAATCACTAATATGTAGTCAGACCTGCTAAAATGTGAAGTTGCATGTATTGCGGCAAAATATTTGCAACATTTGTGCCAATTTGTGCAATCGCAAATATATTGGAGCACTCTATCTTCATATAAAGCTATTGTAATGTTCTGCCATGCCAACCATTTTTTCCAGTCTCAGGAAACTTTGAGCAGCTTGAAAAATAGCAAAAGTGACCCACACCTGTATTGCGCATGCATTTCGCAAATATTACATTGCCGATTTTCACAATCAAGAAAATAATGGCAAATTCACAAATTTATGGCGAATATTGGCAAAATATCACAAATCAAATATTGCCCCTGCCACTCATCACTAACCCTGGTGTTCTTTTGCACAGACTTGGTACTTGGGCATTAAAATACAAAGAGGATAAAACAATGAAGGCAGATGTAAGGAAGAAGATGGGAAAGGGGTTACGTATCCCCTTTGTCTCCACATTTAGTGATTTGAGCACCACGATAGCACAACTGTTAAAATCGGAAGATTGGATGGAGTTTAAACAGGGTCCATTGATGTCATAAAGGTGAAATAGAAATTTGAAGGATAGATTATTAACCTCTTAGGGACACATGACGTACCGGTACATCATGATGCCCTGGTACTTAAGGACACATGACTTACCAGTACGTCATGTGTATTTACGATCGCAGCAAACCGCAGGTCAAATCAGACCTGCGGTTTGCTGCGTTTCCGAGTTATTCGGGTCTCTGGTGACCCGATAACCCGGAATAGGATGGAGATCGGTGGTGTGATAATCCTAGATCCTGTGAGGTGATGGTGACATGAGCTCACAGCTGCCATACTTCCACTGTTTCCACTGGGGCCACTGGAATCATTAGCAATTTTTTTTCCCTATATCTGGTTCTTTTTACCTTGCGCCGACACACAGAAAGAACATGTCAAGAGTCTTAAACTAGAATATCTGGGGGTTTGAGGATAGAATTGAAAGGTGTGCAATTTTCTATTTAGTTTCTAGAATTTACCGTCAATAGTGGCCCTACTAGAAACACATTTATCATATGAAAAGGCTGTAGCCTTAGGGAAAAAGAAATGGGCCACATATGAATATCACTCCTACTATTCCACATACTCTCGGGGTAGTAGGATCCACGTACATAACCAAGTAGATTATGATCCAATAGAACAATTAATTGACCAAGAGGGACATTACATCTTCCTCCACTGTTATTGGTATGGTTAAAGGAGTATCTTCGCATTTATTTATATTTCACCACCCTTCTCGTCTACTGTGTTTGGCAAATTGATGGATTTCATATCTGTGAGAGATGAATGCCCGGTGCTGGTAATGGGCGATTTCAACTTGGTCATGGATGTAAGAACAATTTGGAAATCTGCCATCACCAACTATGAACAAAACTCTAGATCAAGTACTCTATTGTACAGAATATGTAAAGAGATGGCACTAGTTGATATACAGTATGGCATCTTCTGTATAGAGATAAACAAGTGTAATCTTGTTTTAGTAATTCATACAAGTCCATGTCCCGAATTGATCTTGCCCTTACCACTGCCAGGTTTATTGATAAGATTAAGAAAATGAAATATGATAGTCACAGCATTTCTGACCATTCTCCTGGTTTGGTGTCAATTGACACTTTGAGTAAAATTAATATAAATAGGAGTTTTGAGCTTAATCCCGATTGGATAGCACTATTAGGTGATATAGATCAGATTAATGCTGAGATTAAATATCAATTCCACACATATTCATATGGTCTGGGATTCGTTAAAGGCCTATTTATGTGGCTTGTATGCTTACCAAATTAAGAAACAAAAAAACTTAGAGAGAAATATTAGCCATGTTAGGCATGTAAATACCCCTGTAAAACAACAACTTAAAAAAAGCCCAGAATAAAATATTTTTTTCAGGGCAGAAAAACTTTAGTGAATCCGGGAAACCAAGTAGATTGCTGTCTACATTAATAAAAAATCAAAGAGGGAATAACAAAATTAACAGTATTAAGATTGGCACGGGGACGGTCACACATGACCCTGATCATTGGCGTAACTAGAAATGACTGGGCCCCACAGCAAATTTTTGAATGGGGCCCCCTCCCCCAGAAATATTTTCACAACCCCTTCCTTTCATGCCACCCCCATTCCTGTGGCTAGTAAAGATCGCTCTCTCAGACCAGACCCGGCAGC
This sequence comes from Bufotes viridis, assembly GCA_033119425.1. NCBI lineage: Eukaryota > Metazoa > Chordata > Amphibia > Anura > Bufonidae > Bufotes > Bufotes viridis. The sequence goes on from CM065589.1 coordinate 510,476,125, forward strand.
TGTTCCATCCGTTTTCTACACTGTCTATACTGCCACTGTATATCATTTCATTGTGTAATAATGTTGAGGGGCCCTGACAAAATCTTTTAGTGCTTCTCCTCCTCTTGGATGGGCCCCTTCTGGGTCCCTGATTCCCCTATAGTTAGGCCCCTGACCCTGATACTATCCTAAAGGAGTTCACCACATACTTCTCGGGGTTATATCTGGCAGGGTCTGCAGACCATGGAGAAAAAATAGATCAATACCTTAACAACATGGTGATCCCTGAGCTTAATAAACAAGACACTGAATGGTTAAATAGACCAATTCAATTAACAGAGTTACAGTCAACTTTGAGATCTATTAAGGGTAATTCATCTCCAGTGGCAAATGGGTATCCGTTTGAACTATATCGTAAACACGAGGGAGTTATACTTCCTCAATTGCTGGAAGTACTAAATCAATCATGGACGGTGGGTTCCTTGCCCCCCTCCTTGATTGATGCTATCATCGCCTTAATTCCAAAAAAGGAGAAAGATTCACATTTAATAGCATCATATTGTCCCATCTCTCTTTTGAACACAGATTATAAAATCCTTGCTAAACTTCTTGCAAATAGATTAAACCGTAATCCATAAAATTATTCATGTTGATCAAACCGGATTTATCCCTAAAAAGAATATACAAGATAATATAAGGAGGGCATTCCTTAATATTAAGGTGGGGGAGGGGAGGACCACTCCATACTGTCTTTAGACACAGCTAAGGCATTTGACAGGGTGGAGAGTGATGACTCGAATTAAAATGGGTAGTTACTTTTCTGGATGGGTTCAGATTTTATATCAGAACCCTTAATTCAGAATTCAAATATTCATCTCCCTTCCCCTTGACACAAGAAACACGTTAGAGATGCTCCCTTTTCCATTGCTTTTCTCGCTATTCCTTGAATCTCTTACATGTAAAATTAGAGCAGATGAGGAAATATTAGGTTTTCGGTGTGAAGGAGATTCCGATAAAATAAATTTATATGCAGATGATATTCTGTTATTTCTAAAAAAGGGATATGCCACCTTTCATAAGCTAATGGAAAATATTGACGATTTTGCATATCTGTCAGGCTATGAAGTAAATTGGGAAAATCTAAATTCTTACCTTTAAAACGTTTGGTACCTTTAGGACATGACTTCAAAGTCTGTATATTAGATCCAGTCGATTCCTTTCTGTACTTGGGTATCCACATTGGGACTAAACTGTAGCATTATACAAAGCTGAATATTTCCCTTATGGTTATTCCCTTATAATAAAGTAAAGGTTAAGAAACTGGTTAAAACTCCCCTTGTCACAAATTAACCGTATAGCTCTTATAAAAATGACTATATTACCAATATTATTATATGTATTGAATTTAAGCCCAATATGGATTGAAGATATGTTCTTTAATAAACTCGAGAGTAGAGATAAGCGAACACCTGGATGTTCGGGAAGTTAGGCCGAACTTCCCGAAAATGTTTGGGTTCGGGATCCGAACTCGACCCGAACTTTATCCCGAACCCCATTGAAGTCAATGGGGACCCGAACTTTTGGGCACTAAAAAGGCTGTAAAATAGTCCAGGAAAGGGCTAGAGGGCTGCTAAAGGAAGCACAATGTAGGTAAATGCCCTGCAAACAAATGTGGATAGGGAAATGAATTAAAATAAAATAAAAAAATAAAATAAAAATGAACCAATATCAATTGGAGAGAGGTCCCATAGCAGAGAATCATGCGTCATATCCCCCACCACTGGAGAAGGCCACTTTCAGTTATTTCAGCCCCAGCACCCAGACAGAGGAGAGAGGTCCCACAGCAAGGAATCATGCATCATATCACCCACCACTGGAGAAGGCCATTTTTAGTTATTTCGGCCCAGCACCCAGACCGAGGAGAGAGGTCCCACACAAAAGGAAGCATGCGTCATTTCACCCACCACTAAAGAAGGCCACTTTCAATTATTTCAGCCCCAGCACCCAGACGGAGGAGAGGTTCATTCAACTTTGGGATGCACCGCAAGATCATGGTAAAGTTAAAAAAATGAGGATTCAATAAAAAAGTGCCCCGGAGTACAAAAATACATGGTTGAGGGGGAGGCAGTTATAAATGTCTATTCTGCACAAGGGAGGCACAGGTCCTGTTGGATCCATGCCTGGTTCATTTTTATGAACGTCAGCTTGGCTGTGGACAGGCGGCCTTTTGGTCAGTAATGACGCCCCCTGCCGTGCTGAATGAACGTTCAGACAAAACGCTGGCCACCGGGCAGGCCAGCACCTCCAAGGCATAAAATGCTAACTCTGGCCACGTGGACAATTTGGAGACCCAGAAGTTGAATGGGGCCGAACCATCAGTCAGTACGTGGAGGGGTGTGCAGACGTACTGTTCAACCATGTTAGTGAAATGCTACCTCCTGCTAACATGTTCCGTATCAGGTTGTGGTGCAGTTAGCTGTGGCGTGGAGACAAAACTTTTCCACATTTCTGCCATGCTAACCCTGCCCTGCCATGCTAACCCTGCCCTCAGAGGAGCTGGCCGTGACACTGCTGCGTTGGCGACCTCTTGCTCCTCCTCTGACTTCGCCTTGGGCTTCTACCTGTTCCTCTTTGACATTTGGGAATGCTCTCAGGAGCGCGTCTACTAGCGTGCGCTTGTACTCGCGCATCTTCCTATCGCGCTCCAGTGCAGGAAGTAAGGTGGGCACATTGTCTTTGTACCGGGGATCCAGCAGGGTGGCCACCCAGTAGTCCGCACACGTTAAAATGTGGGCAACTCTGCTGTCGTTGCGCAGGCACTGCAGCATGTAGTCGCTCATGTGTGCCAGGCTCCCCAGAGGTAAGGACAAGCTGTCCTCTGTGGGAGGAATATCGTCATCGTCCTCCATATCCCCCCAGCCACGCACCAGTGATGGGCCTGAGCTGTGTCGGGTGCCACCCCGCTGTGAACCTGCTTCATCCTCATCCTCCTCCACCTCCTCCTCATCCTCCCCGTCCTCCAGTAGTGGGCCCTGGCTGGCCACATTTGTACCTGGCCTCTGATGTTGCAAAAAACCTCCCTCTGAGCCACTTCTAACAGACTGGCCTGAAAGTGCTAAAAATGACCCCTCATCCTCCTCCTCCTCCTCCTGGGCCACCTCCTATTCCATCATCGCCCTAAGCGTTTTCTCAAGGAGACATAGAAGTGGTATTGTAACGCTGATAACGGTGTCATCGCCACTGGCCATGTTGGTGGAGTACTCGAAACAGCGCAACAGGGCACACAGGTCTCGCATGGAGGCCCAATCATTGGTGGTGAAGTGGTGCTGTTCTGCAGTGCAACTGACGCGTGCGTGCTGCAGCTGAAACTCCACTATGGCATGCTGCTGCTCGCACAGTCTCTCCAGCATGTGCAAGGTGGAGTTCCACCTGGTGGGCACGTCGCATATGAGGCGGTGAGCGGGAAGGCCGAAGTTGCGCTGTAGCGCAGACAGGCGAGCAGCGGCAGGATGTTAACGCCGGAAGCGCGCACAGACGGCCCACACTTTATGCAGCAGGTCTGACATGTCGGGGTAGTTGTGAATGAACTTCTGCACCACCAAATTCAGCACATCCGCCAGGCAAGGGATGTGCGTCAAACCGGCTAGTCCCAGAGTTGCGACGAGATTTCGCCCATTATCGCCCACCAGCAGAAACCACTCGTCGGTCTGTTGTTCTATACCCCGCAACAACTCCTGCGCGGTGTACGGCCTGTCCCCCAAACATATGAGTTTCAGAAAGGCCTGCTGACGTTTACCCCGGGCTGTGCTGAAGTTGGTGGTGAAGGTGTGTTGCTGACTGGATGAACTGGTGAAAGCAGAGGAGGATGAAGCCGAGTAGAAAGAGGAGGCTACAGGAGGCAAAGAATGATGCCCTGCGATCCTTGGCGGCGGAAGGACGTGTGCCAAGGAACTCTCTGCCTGGGGCCCAGCCGCCACTACATTTACCCAGTGTGCAGTTAGGGAGATATAGCGTCCCTGGCCGTGCTTACTGGTCCATGTATCTGTGGTTAGGTGGACATTGCCACAGATCGCGTTGCGCAGTGCACACTTGATTTTATCGGATACTTGGTTGTGCAGGGAAGGCACGGCTGTCTTGGAGAAGTAGTGGCGGCTTGGAAGAACATACTGTGGGACAGCCATGGACATCAGCTGTTTGAAGCTGTCTGTGTCCACCAGCCTGAATGACAGCATTTCAAAGGCCAGTAGTTTAGAAATGCTGGCATTCAGGCCCAGGGTTCGATGGTGGCTAGGTGGTAATTTACTCTTTCTCTCTAAGGTTTGTGAGATGGAGAGCTGAACGCTGCCGTGTGACATGGTGGAGATGCTTGGTGATGCATGTTGTGGTGTCGGTGGCACATCCTCTGTTTGGTGGGCGGCAGGTGCCAACATTCCTCCCGAGGCGGAGGAAGAGGCCGAGGCAGCAGCAGAAGAGGGAGCAGGGGGAGCCAGAGTGAGTTCCTTGCTTTTAAGGTGTTTATTCCACTGCAGTTCATGCTTTGCATGTAGATGCCTGGTCATGCAGGTTGTGCTAAGGTTCAGAACGTTAATGCCTCGCTTCAGGCTCTGATGGCACAGCGTGCAAACCACTCGGGTCTTGTCGTCAGCACATTGTTTAAAGAAGTGCCATGCCAGGGAACTCCTTGAAGCTGCCTTTGGGGTGCTCGGCCCCTGGTGGCGGTGGCCAGTAGCAGGCGAACTCTCTTGGCGGTGGCTGTTCTGCTTTTGCCCCCTGCTCCCACTTTTGCTACGCTGTTGGCTCGGTCTCACCACTGCCTCTTCCTCTGAACTATGAAAGTCAGTGGCACGACCTTCATTCCATGTGGGGTCTTGAGGCTCATACAGTTTCCCTGATATGCATAGGGGTGATGTGACAGACTGATGGGCTTGGTTTTCTCGCGCCACTTGTGCGCTTTCTGCAGAAGACTGGGTGGGAGATATTGTTGTGGACGTGCTGGACCCACTGTAGGCCACCCAATTGACTAGTGCCTGTACCTGCTCAGGCCTTACCATCCTTAGAACGGCATTGGGCCCCACCAAATATCGCTGTAAATTCTGGCGGGTACTGGAACCTGAGCAGAATGGCCACTTCCTCTCCCAGCACCAGAGGGTACACTAACACCACCACGACCGCGTCCGTGTCCCTTACTAGATGTTTTCCTCATTGTTACCGTTCACCAAGCACCACAATAAGAAAAAAAAAATTTGGACCAATATATTGATTTCAAATTCAGGCCTTTTTTTTTACAGGCACCTAACACTATCTGCCTATTTATTTATGTAGTGTACTACACTAATCCAGACACAGCAGTAACCACTGATTTAGGGAATATCTCTTTTAGGGCTAGTATTTAGGCCCTGGATGAAAGGTATCCTTTTATGGACAGATATTAACTAGGCCTGCAACAGCTGGAACACCAGATTCAGGGTATTGCTATTTTGGCAGTTGAATTTAACCCCAGAACAAAATACATAATTTGCAGAACACTATGAAACTTGGCGAGCCACAGCTGAAACCACTGATTTATGGTATTGCTATTTTGGCAATTGAATTTCACCCCAGAACAAAATATATGATTTGCAGGACACTATGAAACTTGGCCAGCCACAGCTGAAACCACTGATTTATGGTATTGCTATTTTGGCAATTGAATTTCACCCCACAACAAAATATATGTTTTGGCGGACACTATTATAGTTTGCCAGCCAGTGCTGGGACATCAGATTTAGGGGATTGCTATTTTGGCAGTTGAATTTGACCCCAGAACAAAATATACCCTGTTACGGACAGATTTAACCTAGGCTTGCAACAGCTGGAACACCAGATTCAGGGTATTGCTATTTTGGCAATTGAATTTTACCCCAGAACAAAATATATGTTTTGGCGGACACTATTATAGTTTTCCAGCCAGAGCTGAAACCACTGATTTATGGTATTGCTATTTTGGCAATTGAATTTCACCCCAGAACAATATATATCCTTTGCAGGACACTATGAAACTTGGCCAGCCACAGCTGAAACCACTGATTTATGGTATTCCTATTTTGGCAATTGAATTTCACCCCAGAACAAAATATATGTTTTGGCGGACACTATTATAGTTTGCCAGCCACAGCTGTAACCACTGATTTATGGTATTGCTATTTTGACAATTGAATTTCACCCCAGATCTAAATATACCCTGTTACGGACAGATTTAAACTAGGCGTGCAACAGCTGGAACCCCAGATTCAGGGTATTGCTATTTTGGCAATTGAATTTCACCCCAGAACAAAATATATGATTTGCAGGACACTATGAAACTTGGCCAGCCACAGCTGAAACCACTGATTTATTTTATTGCTATTTTGGCAATTGAATTTCACCCCAGAACAAAATATATGTTTTGGCGGACACTCTTATAGTTTGCCAGCCAGAGCTGAAACCACTGATTTATGGTATTGCTATTTTGGCAATTGAATTTCACCCCTGAACAAAATATATCCTTTGCAGGACACTATGAAACTTGGCCAGCCACAGCTGAATCTACTGATTTATGGTATTGCTATTTTGGCAATTGAATTTCACCCCAGAACAAAATATATGTTTTGGCAGACACTATTATAGTTTGCCAGCCACAGCTGAAACTACTGATTTATGGTATTGCTATTTTGGCAATTGAATTTCACCCCAGAACAAAATATACCCTGTTACGGACAGATTTAAACTAGGCGTGCAACAGCTGGAACACCAGATTCCGGGTATTGCTATTTTGGCAATTGAATTTCACCCCAGAACATAATATATGATTTGCAGGACACTATGAAACTTGGCCAGCCACAGCTGAAACCACTGATTTATGTTATTGCTATTTTGGCAATTGAATTTCACCCCACAACAAAATATATGTTTTGGCGGACACTATTATATTTTGCCAGCCACAGCTGAAACCACTGATTTATGGTATTGCTATTTTGGCAATTGAATTTCACCCCAGAACAAAATATATCCTTTGCAGGACACTATGAAACTTGGCCAGCCACAGCTGAAACCACTGATTTATGGTATTGCTATTTTGGCAATTGAATTTCTGCCCAGAAAAAAATATATGTTTTGGCGGACACTATTATAGTTTGCTAGCCAGTGCTGGGACACCAGATTTAGGGGATTGCTATTTTGACAATTGAATTTTACCACAGAAAATAATCTATCCTTTGCCAAACAGCAGACAATATTATACTTGGCTAGCCAAAGCTGGAACACCAGATTTAGGGGATTGGTATTTTGGCAATTGTATTTAACCCCTTAATAAAATATAGAAATTGCTATCCTGAGTTTCTAGGGGTGACAATTAGCACAGCCAAGCCCCTGATGTTGGATATAGCAAAAAAAAACTAGTATTGATGGATTGATGGACTTGGTGGCAGCTTGTTCTGGTGCACCACAAGTCACAAAATGGCCGCCGATCACCCCAGAAAATGTGTGACAGAAAAACGCTCTGTGCAGCCTAAAAACCAGTGAGCAAGTAACTAGCAGAAGTTCAATCATTCACAGCTGTAGATCGATCACTTCATTGGGTGCTTTTGCAGACTATTCCCTGCCTAATCTCGCCCTCACAGCAGCTGCATCCTCTCCCTACACTAATCAGAGCAGTGTGACGTGCGGCGCTACGTGACTCCAGCTTAAATAGAGGCTGGGTCACATGCTGCACTTGGCCAATCACAGCCATGCCATTAGTAGGCATGGCTGTGATGGGCTCTTAGGGCAAGAAGTAAAACGCTAGCTGATTGGCTGCTGGGCAGCCCTTCAGAAAGCGGGAAGAAATCGCCGAACAACGAACCTGAACTTTTTTGAAAATGTCCGGGTCTGTGTCCCGAACACCCCAAAATTCGGTACGAACCCGAACTATGCTCGAACTGTTCGCTCAACTCTACTCGAGAGTCTTTTTAATAAGCTAATATGGGGTCAGAATTAAACTACAGTATCTATGCAATAATAAAGAAGATGGAGGACTTCCCCCCCCCCCTTCCTTAAAGGATATTATATAGCTGCACAATTGAGATGGTGTATAAAAAATCAAAAGAATAATTACAATCGGCTCTTATTTAGGGACTTTTGTGGCCCCGGGAAGATATTTTCCACATCCTTGAAACTGGGACTATGGGGAAGAGAGCAGGGGACTACCCGTTCAGTAAAATGCTTAAGGAAATCTGGAGCCAGGTTAGACTTATTGTTGGCTTATCCCAAGTGGTCCAGTTTACCCCTCTCTGGAGAATTGCTCATCTTCCACATATTATGAAGATAGTGAATGTTGAATATTGGGAAAAACTGGGGGGTCTTATTAATTTCACCTTTTTTTTAAGGGGCAGGTTAGAGCATTAACTGAAATCCTCCCAGATATCACATCAGGATTTATAGATAAATTTCGTTATGAACAGTTATGACAAGCTATAAAGTATTCGGAGAATAAGAAGGGATCCATGACGACACCGTAGAGACAGTTTGGACTAATGTGTCATCAGACAGGTTAATCAAGGGCACAAAGAATTGTCATGGATGACCATCCAGGGTGGCTTGCCCATCCGGTCATTCATGCACACCCGCAACCTGTGCAAAACCCGATACTGCCCCAGGTGCCCTTTTATGGAGGAAACATCATACCACCAATTTTGGGAGTGCCCCTTTGCACAGGGCCTGTTAGATGCCCTGGGACATGAACTCAAAGACCCTATGCACAGGAAAAGTCTGCAAAACACTTCGGTGCTGTACAGACGATTTCCTGGGATTCATACTGTTGAGTCCATCCAGGAGGCCTGGCACCTTATGAATTGTTTTAAGGACGCTATATGGGTCGGCAGGATCCGGCTTATACTCAAGAGGGAGAACATGTCCATCCTGGACTGCCGCAGACTTATTCACAGTCTGCTGCGGGACTACAACATCTTGGAGGACATCGACGAAGAAGAGGACTAAACCCCTCTCCTTCCCCCTCTCCCCCGTTTTTTTCTGTCTTGTCAATAAAGCTTCAGGCATGTGATTCCCCCCCTACCCCCTCCTTAACGCTCCCCACCCTACATCACTGTAGACAAGTAGACATATTAAGTATCGCCGCATCCAATCTGCTCTATAAAAATACCCCATGAACTAACCCCTGAGATTAACACCATTTTTGGGAAAATTTTCAATTTAAATCTATTTTTTCCAGTAACAAAGCAAGGGTTAGCAGCAAAACAAAACTTAATTTTTATTACCCTGATTCTGCAGTTTACAGAAACACCCCATATCTGGTCGTAAACTGCTGTATGACCAAACGGCGGGGCGCAGAAGGAAAAGAATGCCGTATGGTTTCTGGAAGGAAGATTTTGATGGCCTTTTTTTGGCACCATGTCTCATTTGAAGAACCCCTTATGCACCCCTAGAGTAGAAACTCTATAAAATTGACCCCATCTAAGAAAGTACACCCCTCAAGGTATTTAAAACTGATTTTACAAACTTGATTAACCCTTTATCTGTTCCTCAACAGTTTATGGCAAATGGAGATGAAATTTGAGAATTTCTATTATTCGTAACCTTGCCTTACAAAAATGTAATATAGAGCAACCAAAAATGTACCCTAAAAAAAGTCCGAACAAAACTGCCACCTTATCCCGTAGTTTCCATAATGGGGTCACTTTTATGGAGTTTCTACTCGAGGGGGGTTTCAGGGGGGCTTCAAATGGGACATGGTGTAAATAAACCAGTCCAGCAAAATCTGCCTTACAAAAACCACACAGCGCTCCTTTACCTCTACACCCTGCCGTGTGGCCTTACAGTAGTTTACGACCACATATGGGGTGTTTCTGCAAACTACAGAATCAGGGCAATAAATGTAGAGTTTTGTTTGGCTGGTCACCCTTGCTTTGTTATTGGGAAAAAATGGAATAAAATGGAAAATCTGACAAAAAAAATAGAAATTCTTAAATTTAATCTCCATTTGCCAATAACTCTTGTGAAACACCTAAAGAGTTAACAACATTTGTAAAATCAGTTTTGAATACCTTCAGGGGTGTAGGTTCTAGAAAGGGGTGATTTTTGGGTGGTTTCTATTATGTATGCCTCACAAAGTGACTTCAGACCTTAACTGAACCCTAAAAAGTGGGTTTTTGAAAATTTCAGAAAAATTTCAAGATTTGCTTCTAAAGTTCTAAGTCTTGTAACGTCACCAAACAATAAAATGGCATTCCCAAAATGATCCAAAGATGAAGTAGACATATGGGAAATATAAATTAATAACTTTTTTTGGTGGTATTACTATGTATTATAGAAGTAGAGAAATTGATACTTGGAAATTTGCAAATTTTTGAAAAATTTGTAAATATTATATTTTAAAAAAAGTACAATATGTGACGAAAAAACAATCTCAGAATGTCCTGGATAAGTAAAAGCATTTTAAAGTTATTCACACATAAATTAACATTGGTCAGATTTGCAAAAAATGGCCTGGTCCTTAAGGTGAAATATGGCAGTGTCCTTAAGGGGTTAAAATCTGATATTGGGTCTATGAAAGGAGATGGTCAAACATTCCTAATTCAATCTAGAAATGGGAAATTCCCATGTCTGGGATGCTGTAATTATGATAATATGCTAAAGGATAAAACAGTTAGCCATCCTTACAGTGGGATAAGTTATAAGATTAAGGAGAGATAAACTTATAGGTCGGATCACTGCACTACAAACTTCATCCATGGAGAATTTGAGTATAAGCTTAGAAAATGTTTTTGTCATTTACAAAGATTTAGATGGTATTGGGACATAATGTTTGAAAAGTAGGTCCTTGTTGGGACTAGTTAAAATTATTCCAAGTATGTGATAGCATTGTCTTGCTATCAATATGCATAACACGGGAATAAGAATTTTGTTCCAGAATCTATCCTTATATTTAGTATTTGTGACTTTGTGCTGTTAGAAATCTCAACAATATTGAAATAAAAATCCTGAGGACAACACTGTAGTTGAGGTATTTAGTATAGTGCTAGACTGGCTGATTTAATTATATCCCGGCATCCAGATATGTGTACAATTGTGGATAGATAACCCATATAGATGTTTTATCCACATCCAAAGCCATTATGCTCCTCAAATTATAGCTGTACAAATAATGTTAAAGAAAACTTAATTCATCTTGAGTTGAGGCTTCCTTAGGGCTCATGTACACATGTATATTCTTTTTGTGTCTATTCAGTTTTTTTTGCGGACCGTATATGGAACCATTCATTTCAATGGGTCCGCAAAAAAACGGAAGATCCTCCGTGCGCATTCCATTTCCGTATGTCCGCATTTCCATCCTGCTAAAAAAATAGAACATGTCCTATTATTGTAGGCATTATGGACAAGGATAGTACTGTTCTATCAGGGGCCAGCTGCTCCTATCTGCAAAATACGGAATGCACACGGACGTCATCCATATTTTTTGCGGATCCGTTTTTTGCAGACCACAAAATACACACGGTCGTGAGTATTAGTGCATACATTGTATGTACTTTTGGCCATTTTGGAGATGTTTTGACCCATTTATCTAGCAGTCAGAATTTGGCCCATGTCAAAGTTAAGATTTACTTGTAGGAAACAGGCCGAACTGGATGGACAAATGTCTTTTTTCGTTCTTATATACTATGTTACCATGACCATTTTTCCTGCTACTAACTTCAAAAATAAAAATTGCCTGCTTCCTCTTAAGTATATCCTACCCTTTGGCAAGTGGTATCACATACTGTAATAAATGTTATTCAGTTCATCTGTTTTAAAGTTTTGGGTGACCAGTGTGTATGTGTGTGTGTGTATATATATATATATATATATATATATATACAGTTGCAAGAAAAAGTATGTGAACCCTTTGGAATGATATGGATTTCTTCACAAATTGATCATAAAATGTGATCTGATCTTCATCTAAGTCACAACAATAGACAATCACAGTCTGCTTAAACTAATAAAACACAAAGAATTAAATGTTACCATGTTTTTATTGTACACACCATGTAAACATTCACAGTGCATGTATGTGAACGCTTGGATTTAAAAACTGGTTGAACCTCCTTTGGCAGAAATAACTTCAACCAAACGTTTCCTGTAGTTGCAGATCAGAAGTGCACAACGGTCAGGAGTAATTCTTGACCATTCCTCTTTACAGAACTGTTTCGGTTCAGCAATATTCTTGTGTGTCTGGTGTGAATCACTTTCTTGATGTCATGCCACAGCATCTCAATCAGGTTGAGGTCAGGACTCTGACTGGGCCACTCCAGAAGGCGTATTTTCTTCTGTTTAAGCCATTCTGTTGATTTACTTCTATGCTTTGGGTCATTGTACTGTTGCAGCACCCATCTTCTGTTGAGCTTCAGCTATTGGAAAGATGGTCATAAGTTCTCCTGCAAAATGTCTTAATAAACTTGGGAATTCATTTTTTCTTTGATGATAGCAATCTGTCCAGGCCCTGACGCAGCAAAGCAGCCCCAAACGATGATGCCCCCACCATCTGCCAACAGAATATTATGCCAGTACTGCTGTGGAACATCCAGGTGTTCTTGTGCAAACTGTAAACGTACAGCAACGTTTCTTTGGACAGCAGTGGCTTCCTCTGTAGTATCCTCCAATGAAATTCGTTCTTGTTTAGTGTTTTACGTACCATAGATTCGCTAATAGGGATGTTAGCATATGCCAGAGACTTTTGTAAGTGTTTAGCTGACACTCTAGATTCTTCTTCGCCTCATTGAGCAGTCTGCGCTGTGCTCTTGCAGTCATCTTTACAGGACAGCCTCTTCTAGGGAGAGTAGCAGCAGTGGTGAACTTTCTCCATTTATAGACAATTTGTCTTACCGTGGACTGATGAACAGCAAGGCTTTTGGAGATAAATTTTGTATCCCTTTCTAGCTTTATGCAAGTCAACAATTCTTAATCGTAGGTCTTCTGAGAGCTCTTTTGTGCGAGGCATCATTCACATCAGGTAATGCTTCTTGGGAAAAGCAAACCCAGAACTGGTGTGTGTTGTTTATAGGGCAGGGCAGCTGTAACCAACACCTCCAATCTCATCTCATTGATTGGACTGCAGTTGGCTGACGCCTCACTCCAATTAGCTCTTGGAGATGTTATTAGTCTAGTGGTTCACATACTTTTTCCACCTGCACTGTGAATGTTTACATGGTGTATTCAATAAAAACATGGTAACATTTAATTATTTGTGTATTATTAACCAGTCCCGGACCGCCGTACGCAGGATTGCGTCCTGCGGGCGACCGGGATCTTCTGAGTGGACGCATCGGCGCGTCCTCTCGCGATGCGCGAGATTTCGGGTATAAGCGCCCGCGCATGCGCAAATCGCGCATTGCAGTGAATTCAGAAGAACTTTGTCATCAGCCTGCCAGCCAATCGGCAGCGCTGGCGGGCTGATGACATTCAAAAAAACGAATCAGGAGCCATTTAACCCATCATATTTGTAAATATGATGGATTAAATGGCTTCTGTGCTCTCTCCTGGGTCCTTTTCGTCGGTTGGACCCAGGAGAGAGCACACCTTACTGTGAGTACACACAAGCACCACACATTAGCCCCCTGATCAGCCCCCCATCACCCAAATTAACCCCTTGATCACCCCTTTCAGCACCTGTCAATCATCCAGTGAAAGGGAAAAAAGTGATCAGTGTAAACTGTCACTTTTTTTTTCACTAAGATTGACTGTTAGGTTTAGCTTAGTTTAGTCCCCTTTGGTAGGTAGATAGTGTTAGCGCCAAGCCCACCGCACCGCAGTCACTGGTTCGCTGATTAGCGTAGCGCTAATCAGCGTTTGTACTTTTATAGTATCTGTAAGTGATCAGAACTGATCACGGTCAGATATATAATAGTACTAGTGTCATTTTAGTTCGCCCTCCACCCCAAACGCAGTGTTTGCCCGATCAGGCCTGATCGGTTGCCCACACCTGCGTTCACTCACGCCCAGCCCGCCGCAGTGACAAAAAATTTATTTTTTTTGTAATCACTGCACAATCCCTTCACAAGCGCTGCGGTGATAAAAAAATCAGTTTTGATCTTTTTTATCAATCGCAGCGGCTTCTGTACTTCGCTACCCTCTCAATTGTAAGACAGGCTTGCTTTTTTTCTTGGGTAGTCTCAGGGAATACCCCCTAAATTTAGACGCCCAAATGTCAAACATGGGGTATTTCTCTGAAGAGGCCTACAGGATTCTGACCCAGTCGGATGAGGAGTGGGAACCCTCATCTGACGAATCCAGCGGGTCAGAATACCAACCTGTAGAAAGCAGTGGCAGTCTGACCCAAAGTTCTGACGAGGAGGTGGAGGTCCCTGATAGAACCAGGCGTACCCGGCCCCGTGTCGCTAGACCACAGGTTGCGCAGGATCCGCTTCAAGGGCAGCAGAGTGGGGCTGGCGCTGCCGGATTACGTGGTGAGGCATACACCAGCAGCGCAGCCCGTCCTGGACCTTCTACCAGCACTGCCGTAGAACATGGTGAAGTGGCGAGCACCAGAAGGGCAGTTGAAGCTGGTACGGTGGCACGTGCAATAGTTTCCCGTCGCAGCCACCGCAAAGACAACAGGCCCGTAGAGCCCCTAGAGTCCCTGAGGTGCTGGCAAACCCTGATTGGCAGCCCCCATCTTCAGCCGCACCATTAGTTCCCCTTTCACCGCCCAGTCAGGAGTTCGGGTGGAAACAGCTCAGATCGGATCGGCGCTGGGGTTTTTTGAGCTGTTTTTCACTGCGGAGCTCTTTGACATAGTTGTGGCAGAAACAAACAGATATGCCACTCAATTTATCACCGCCAACCCGGGAAGCTCTTATGCCCAGCCTTTCCGGTGGAAACCAGTCCAAGTTTCCGAATTTAGAACTTTTCTGGGCCTTCTCCTCAGCATGGGCATAACCAAAAACATGAATTGCGGTCATATTGGTCCACGAACCCAATTCATCACATGCCCATGTACTCTGCTGCCATGTCCAGGACACGTTTTGAGACCATCCTACGTTTCCTGCACTTTAGCGACAACACCACCACCCGTCCCAGAGGCCACCCAGCTTTTGACCGGCTCCATAAAATTAGGCCCCTCATAGACCATTTCAACCAGAAATTTGCAGATTTGTATACCCCTGCTCAAAACATCTGCGTAGACGAGTCCCTTGTACATTTTACTGGGCGCCTTGGCTTCAAGCAGTACATCCCGAGCAAGCGCGCCCGGTATGGGGTCAAATTGTATAAGCTCTGTGAAAGGGCCACAGGCTATACGCACAAATTTCGGATCTATGAGGGAAAAGATCAGACCCTGGAGCCGGTCGGTTGCCCTGACTACCTGGGGAGCAGTGGGAAGATAGTCTGGGACTTGGTGTCACCCTTATTTGGCAAGGGGTACCATCTTTATGTGGACAACTTTTACACAAGTGTGGCCCTCTTCAAGCATTTCTTCCTAGAACAGATTGGCTGCTGCGGCACCGTGCGACCTAGTCGCCGGGGCTACCCCCAATGGCTCATTACCACCAGACTTACAAGGGGGAGAGGGCTGCACTGTGTAACGACGAACTGCTGGCGGTGAAATGGAGAGACAAGCGTGACGTTTACATGCTCTCCTCCATTCACGCAGACACGACAGTACAAATTGAACGGGCAACCAGTGTCGTTGTAAAGCCCCTCTCAGTCCACGACTATACCCTCCACATGGGAGGGGTGGACTTCAACGACCAGATGTTGGCCCCTTATTTGGTTTCCCGAAAGACCAGACGCTGGTATAAAAAAGTGTCTGTTTATCTGATTCAATTGGCTCTATATAATAGTTACGTTCTCTACAGTAAGGCTGGGAGAACTGGATCTTTCCTAAAATTCCAGGAAGAGATCGTCGAGAACCTCCTGTATCCAGGAGGTTCCGTGGCCCCATCCACCAGTGTAGTTAGCCGTCTACACGAGCGGCACTTCCCCAGCGTTGTGCCGGGTACCTCAAACCAACCGCCACCCCGAAAAAAATGTTGTGTCTGTAGCAGGAGTGGAATAAGGCGTGACACCCGTTATTTCTGTCCTGACTGTCCTGACCACCCTGCCCAATGCCTTGGAGAGTGTTTCCGGAAGTACCACACTCAGGTACACTTAGGGACCTAGGGACAGCACTACACAGGTAGTTTTTTTTTCCACTCAGGCTCTAGGGTCCCTCAGGACACTAGTTTTTGAGAGACCCTAACACATAGGGACGGTGCTGGTGTGCTACAGCAGAAGTGTGAAACGGTAGAAACGTCTCCTTTCACTTGGGATAACGCGTATAATGTACTTCGCACCATCTCTGTGTGATTTACACTTTACACATTGTCCCATGGGAAAGGAGAGGTTTCTGCTAGGAAAATAAAGAGTGACATGGAAAACAAAAAAAAAAAAATTAAACAGGTAGCAAGAAAAAAAAAATCTTGAGTTAGTTCAGGTTTTTATGTTTATGTTTTATAAAAGTTTTAAAATGTTCTGGTTTTATAAGAGTTTTAAGTTTATAAGAGTTTTAAGTTTGCAACGTTCAAGTCATGTGCCTGCTGCCTGTTTTTTCTTCTTTTTTTTTTTTCCCCCCCATAACCACCCTTTATTTTCCAGGTATACCAACAGACCAACGGACCAACCGACGAAAACGCCGCAGCACTGATGTGAATTCTGAGAGAAGCATTGCGCTGCTGTCAGAAGACACGTGAAGTCAGTGTATGCGGCGCTGCAAGACGAGATTTCTCCTCTGCAGGACAGGTACGTTTGCCCTGGCATGTGAGCTGAGGAGAGGTGTTGGAGTTCATATGCTTTGGCAAACACTTTGTATCAATCAAACACTTTGGCAATCGCCAGGCCCCTCTTTTTTTTTCTTGCATATTTTTTGGCAGAGATTTTTTCATCCACATCGATCGATGCGAATGAGGAAATCTGTGCCGTTCATTTTTTCTTTCAGCCCAGAGGCTGAACGGAAAAAAAATCTCATTACCTGTATGCTCCATATAAGGAGAATAGCAGAAACTCCTAATGCTGGCCATACATGTAATGATTGCGGTGACCCTCAAATGCCATGGCAGTGGAAAAACCTCACATGTGACCCCATTTTGGAAAGAAGACGCCCCAAGGTATTCGCTGAGGGGCATATTGAGTCCACGAAAGATTGAACTTTTTGCCACTAGTTAGCGGAAAGGGAGACTTTGTGAAAAAAAAACAAAAAAAATCAAATTCCGCTAACTTGGACAAAAAAAAAAAAATCTTCTATGAACTCACCATACCCCTCACAAAATACCTTGGGGTGTCTTCTTTCTAAAATGGGGTCACATGTGGAGCATTTATACTGCCCTGGCATTTTAGGGGCCCTGAAGCATGAGAAGAAAAAAGTGTAAAAATGCCATCCTAAAAGGTACTCCTTGGATTTAGGGCCCCTTTGCGCAACTTGGCTGCAAAAAAGTGGCACACATGGGGTATCGCCGTACTCGGTAGAAGTAGGGCAAAGTGTTTTGGGGTGTATTTTTACATATACCCATACTGGGTGTGAAAAATATCTCTGTAAATGACAACTTTGTAAAAAAAGTTTCACACCCAGTATGGGTATATGTAAAAATACACCCCAAAACACATTGCCCTACTTCTCCTGAGTACGGCGATACCACATGTGTGGCACTTTTTTGCATCCAAGATGCGCACAGGGGCCCCAAATCCAATGAGTACCTTTAGGATTTCACCGGACATTTTTACGCATTTGGATTCCAAACTGCTTCTGACGGTTAGGTGCCCCTAAAATGCCAGGGCAGTAAAAATGCCACACAAGTGACCCCGTTTTAGAAAGAAGACACCCCAAGGTATTCTGTGAGGGGTATGGTGAGTTCATGTAAAATTGTATTTTTTGGCACAAGTTAGTGGAATCTGAGACTTTGTAAAAAAAAAAAAAATTCCATTTCCGCTAACTTGTGCCAAAAAATAAAAACTTCCATGAACTCACTATGCCCATCAAAGAATACCTTGGGGTGTCTTCTTTCCGAAATGGGGTCACTTGTGTGGTATTTTTACTATCCTGGCATTTTAGGGGCCCCTAAAGCGAGAGAAGCAGTTTGGAATCCAAATGCGTAAAAATGTCCTGTAAAATCCTAAAGGTACTCATTGGATTTAGGGCCCCTTTGTGCATCTTGGCTGCAAAAAAGTGTCACACATGGGGTATCGCCGTACTCAGGAGAAGTAGGGCAATGTGTTTTGGGGTGTATGTTTACATATACCCATGCAGGGTGTGAGAAATATCTCTGTAAATGACAACTTTGTAAAAATTTCTATACAAAGTTGTCATTTACAGAGATATTTTTCACACCCAGTATGGGTATATGTAAAAATACACCCCAAAACACATTGCCCTACTTCTCCTGAGTACGGCGATACCACGTGTGTGGCACTTTTTTGCATCCAAGATGCGCACAGGGGCCCCAAATCCAATGAGTACCTTTAGGATTTCACAGGACATTTTTACGCATTTGGATTCCAAACTACTTCTGACGGTTAGGTGCCCCTAAAATGCCAGGGCAGCAGAAATACCACACAAGTGACCCCATTTTAGAAAGAAGACACCCTAAGGTATTCTGTGAGGGGTATGGTGAGTTCATGTAAAATTGTATTTTTTGGCACAAGTTAGTGGAAAATGAGACTTTGTAAAAAAAATAAAGAAAAATAAATAAATTTCCATTTCCGCTAACTTGTGCCAAAAATTAAAAAATTCTATGAACTCACTATGCCCCTCAGTGAATACCCTAGGGTGTCTACTTTCCGAAATGGGGTCATTTATGGGGTGTTTCTACTGTCTGGGCATTGTAGTACGTCAGTAAACAGGACAGGTGCTCAGAAAGTCAAAGTGCGGAAATTCACTTTTTTGCACCATAGTTTGTAAACCCTATAACTTTTACCCAAACCAATAAATATACACTTATTGCATTTTTTTTTTATCAAAGACATGTAGAACAATAAATTTAGAGAAAAATTTATAGAGAAATGCAGTTTTATTTGATAAATTTTCCAACATAAAGTGAAAAATGTCGTTTTTTTGCAAAAATTTCATCAAAAAAAGTAAAAATGTCAGTAGCGATGAAATAGCACCAAATGAAAGCTCTATTAGTGAGAAGAAAAGGAGGTAAAATTCATTTGGGTGGTAAGTTGTATGACGGAGCAATAAACGGTGAAAGTAGCGTATCGCGGAATTGTAAAAAGTGGCCTGGTCTTTAAGGGTGTTTAAGGTAGGGGGGCTGATGTGGTTAATTTAAGCAGACTGTGATTGTCTATTGTTGTGACTTAGATGAAGATCAGATCACACGTCAGACAAATTTGTGCAGAAATCCATATAATTCCAAAGGTTTCACATACTTTTTCTTGCAACTATGTGTGTGTGTGTATGGCACTACGCAGACACGGGAGACATCGGGACGTCAGAACTGGAATGACGTCTGTGCGTACCTTTCAGCAGCGGGTGACGTCATGACGCACGCCCTGTTTGACATGCGCAATATAACATTTCCGGACGCCGATACATACGGCATTGAATGATCATCCTAAGGGCGCCATGAAACTTCCGGATAGGGGTAGGTTGTCTGGAATATCGTCATCTCCCTGTGACGATTGGAATTATTAACCGATTACGCACCAGCACTTTTTACAATGGATGGACTTTCTATGGAATCACTTATGAATAATTTGAATCATGATTACAACACATGAATTTTTTTGTATATTGCACTTATGAACTTTTTAAACTACTGAATGTCACTTTGTGGAATTTGTTACATGATTGATTTAATAGCACATATGTGAAGGGTTAAACTTTGATGACGCTTGATGATGATGTCACCATTCACTGACTATATAATGTTTGTATGCACTGCACAGTTTGCTTGAGAAAGGCTCCGGTTTAGGAGCTGAAACGTTGCCATGCCGTCTGGGTGAATAAAGGAACACTTTTTCTTTTTATCTAATTTTGGAGTGCTGCTCTATATTTTTTATCATTTCATAATTTTTGGAGTGGTTTATCCTCGTCAGAGCCTTGCACCCGATCATCTCAGGTGGTGCTGCCTCATTTTTGCATATATATATATATATATATATATATATATATATATATATATATATATATATATATATATATATATTCCTTTTTTTCAGACCGGTTGTGAAGGACTGCTTATGATAATGCATGTAAAATGAAGCCAAATAATGTTTACTCCTCAAAGGAATTCAACCAAGCTAATATACTGTATATTTTAGAGGTAGTTTCTTCAGCTGCTATGGGGCTTTAAATGGTGTAGGGGGAAATTGGGCTGTGCCTGGCTCGCTGTTCCACACATACTACAACAGAGAAGAAATAGGAATCATCTCACCTATTTCATATATGATTGAGTATATACAAAAAAGCATGGAATGGAAAGGGGAAGAGGTCAAAAGTCCATAGGAAATGGTCTCTATTTTGTTTTGATTTGAAAGATGTACTGCAACATTGTTTTGGAGAACTTAACTTATATGTAGTCTGCTTAATGAAAGCCAATGTCTTTGGTTATCTATAAACAATGGTAAAACAACTGTTAAACAATGGTAAATATATTATTCTGTTTCCTGTATATCAACAAGCATGGAGCAAAGTAGATAAAGGCAGAAAAAGATAACAAAAGATGTCTTAGTTCATATTACAATTTGGTATAGACATCCTAAGGTGAGCGGAACAAGATGTCCAACTTTTGTGTTACTCACTGCCCGACATTTAAATTCATTTTTTTAATTAACTGAAACTATAAAATACATTTTGTCTTTATTTTATCCTTTTCTCAATACTTTATACTAAAAAGAAAATACAGATGCTATACCTTTTCATGTTTTTTCAGTCTAAATTTGGAAGTGCACCTATTATATACAATATAAGCTCTTAATTTAAAGCACCTTACTGTATTTTCATAGTACAATTTATGCTATAGTTTAACTAAATACTTAGAAAATATATTGTTCCACAATGCTCAGAATATAAATAGCTCTTTAAGTGACCCCCACCTTGTGTAATGTTAGACAGATTAAATACAATTGTCAAGAATAATGGATGATATTGTAGCCATTGTTTCATCTAATAAAACTTATGTGAAAGAATAACACTCAAAGGATATTTAAATTTTACAAATATAATATCCTGATGTTTTTCTATTCTGTCATATTTCCTACAGCTATTGGTGAAGGAAGAATTGTATCAGAAACTACACAGATATATGTTCACATGGGCTTTTTCTGTAAATTAGGAATAAAAGCTTCAGCGTCTCCTGCAGTGCAATGATTTGTGTTTCTTCACACATTATGCCTTCATCACATACAATATCCCTTTGAGAAAATAAATCTAAATGCACATGCATGGTGTTGAAGTCTCTACGCCTTTTTCAATCCCATAAAAGTAATTGCAGTAGCTCCAAAGTGAGATCTCGTCTCTTCTAGCTCTCTAGCTTTCGCATGAGCTTTACTTTCTGGTTAAAATATTGTATTACAATAAATGTAAAATTTATCATAGGAAGGAATTATTACAGTTTTAATTAGATTTCACTGCATTGTCTTATTTCTTCTATTATTTATAATACACTGAAAACTAAAATTATATTTATAGATAAATACAGCAGATAGAATAGGTACAATAGATACCATAGATAGGCAGAGATAATCAAAAGATAGATAGATAGATAGATAGATAGATAGATAGATAGATAGATAATTAAGGTGCTATCTTCACTTTGTCTTTAAAACTAAATTTCAGGATACTGCTTCATAACTATTGACTCTCCCATGACACATTTCTATAGACTTCATCATTTATAGATGGTTTATGATCTTTAGACTTCCTTCACACATTGGGGCAGATTTACTAAACCTATAGATGGTGTAAACTTAGACTGACTGTCTAGACCTGTATCCGATTTAACACAGTGAATCAGGCTGGACAATATATTTAGTACATAAATAGGCACTTATCTAACTATGAATCAACTAATGCTTGGTTTACCTCGAGACAGAATTATTTACAAAATTTGGTCCACAACATTTTCTCATAAGCTATGCGCCTATACCCATGAATAGAGTTGAGCGAACCCGAACTGTATAGTTCGGGTTCGTACCGAATTTTGGGTTGTTGGGGACGTGGACCCGGACCCGAACATTTTCAAAAAAGTTCGGGTTCGGGTCTGTTGTTAGGCGATTTCTTCCAACTTTCTGAAGGGCTGCACAGCAGCCAATCAGCCAGCGTTTTACTTCTTGCCCTAAGAAGCCATCACAGTCATGCCTACTAATGCCATGGCTGTGATTGGCCAAGTGCAGCATGTGACCCAGCTTCTATTTAAGCTGGAGTCGCGTAGCGCCACACGTCACTCTGCTCTGATTAGTGTAGGGATAGGATGCAGCTGCTCTGAGGGCGATATAAGGCAGGGAAAACTCAGCAAAAACACCTAATGAAGTGATCGATCTACAGCTGTGAATCATTCAACTTCTGCTAGTTAATTGCTCACTGGTTTTTAGGCTGCACAGAGCGTTTTTCTGTCACTTTTTTCTGGGGAGATCGGCGGCCATTTTGTGTCTTGTGTTGCACCAGCACAAGCTGCCACCAAGTTCATCAATCCAATAATACTAGTTTTTTCTTTGCTATATCTTACATCAGGGGCTTGGCTGTGCTTATTGTCACCCCTAGAAACTCAGGATATAAATTTCTATATTTTATTGAGGGGTGAAATTCAACTTCCAAAATAGCAATCCCCTAAATCTGGTGCTCCAGCTGTGACTAGCTAAGTGTAATACTGTCTGCTGTCTGGCAAAGGATAGATTTTTTTTCTGTGGTGAAATTCAATTGCCAAAATAGCAATCCTCTAAATCTGGTGTTCCAGCTGTGGCTGGCTAAATTTACTACTGTCCAGTAAAGGATATATTTTTTTCTGGGGTGAAATTCAATGGCCAAAATAGCAATACCGTAAATCAGTGGTTTCAGCTGTGGCTGGCCAAGTTTAATAGTGTCCGGCAAAGGATATAATTTTTTCTGGGGTGAAATTCAATAGCCAAAATAGCAATACCGTAAATCTATTGCCAAAATAGCAATCAAACCATTCAAAAACGTGGTGTTAAACAGTCAGGAGATGCTCAAACCCACATGTATTTTTGCATATATATAGGGGAGCATATCCTGCACTTGTAGTCCGTTGCTGATGGCAATTAACAGCAAAAAAAATGCATACAATGGAAGATGCCAGCAACTGACTACAAGTACCACAATAACCATCCTACATAAAGTAACGATTATGTGGATGTAGAGAACAATCAAAAACGTAACAATAGCAAAGACAGGTGCACTCTGTGGTAAGATAAACCCTCACACTGATGTTAAAATTGAGAGGTAAGTTTGACATATCCTACTAGGAGAACATGTCTTAATATTGGTCTCTCAAGTAGCCCGAGGCCCTACAAATTGCCTACCTGTACCGTATGGGCGATACCAGGGTCCAGTGGGCAAATTATAGGAGCATAAGGCCTGACTCACAAACAGCTTTCCAGTAACCTTCAGCATGTAGCCATACTTGCATTGGGAGGTGCCTGTGGGCCCCACCCGAGGCTGGCTGATATGGCCCTGGGCCTAACAGGTGCACTTAAATGTAGCCTGTAGATGAAAAGCAGGCACATTTAAATTGGAGTTTATACACCTCCAAAAATAAGAATATACAAACCATTAGAAAACGTGGTGTTAAACAGGCAGGATATGCTCAAACCAACATGCAGTTGTGCATATATATAGGGGAGCATATCCTGCACTTGAGAGACCTTGGTGCGGTGTCTGAGCTCAAGACATGTTCTCCTAGTAGGATATGTCAAACTAACCTCTCAATTTTAACATCAGTGTGAGGGTTTAGTATTACCGCAGAGTGCACCTGTCTTTGCTATTGTTAAGTTTTTCAAAATAGCAATCCCCTAAATCTGGGGTCCCAGCAGTGGCTGGCCAAGTTTTAATAGTGTCCAGCAAAGGATAGATTTTGTTCTGGGGTGAAATTCAATTGCCAAAATAGCAATCCCATCAATCTTGTGTCCCAGCAGTGGCTGGCCAAGTTTAATAGTATCCGGCAAAGGATAGATTTTGTTCTGGCGTGAAATTCAATTGCTAAAATTGCAATAACGTTAATCAGTGGCTCCAGCTGTCGCTGGCCAAGTTTAATACTGTCCGGCAAAGGATAGATCTTAAATTGTTGGTTGTAATATTACCATTTTTGCCAGGTACAAACCCCTGCACTGCATAACTGACAGGGAACTTACAATTGGCGGTTACATTCTTGCATGAAATAAAGCCTTTTTGGGCCGTGGGATCCATGCCTGGTTCTTTTTAATAAACAAAAGCTTTCCCACATTGTCTGCGGACAGGCGGCTGCGCTTGTCCGTGATAATGCCACCAGCCATGCTAAACACACGTTCAGACAATACAGTGGCTGCAGGGTAGGCCAGCACCTCCAAGGCATAAAGGGCAACCTCAGGACATGTGCCCAATTTGATGACCCAGAAGTTGAATTGGACAGACCCAGTGGCGTAGATAGAAATGATTGGGCACCACAGCAAATTTTTGAATGGCGCCCCCCTCCCCCAGTAATTTTTGCGCAAACCCCTTTCTTTCATGCCACCATGCCTGTGGCTACTAAAGATCGCTCTCTCAGACCAGGCCCAGCAGCTGTTCCATTCGCTTTCTACACTGTCTATACTGCCACTGTATACAATTTTATTGTATAATACTGTTAGTCCTCCTCCTCCTCCTCCTGGATGGGCCCTTTCTAGGTCACGGCCCCAAAGCAGTTGCTTCCCCTGCTTCCCCTGTAGCTATTCCCCTAGGCAGACCCATCAGTCAGTACGTGTACTGTTTCACCATGTTGCTGAAATGCTGCCTCCTGCTAAGATGTTCCAGATCTGCTGTGGCGTGATGATAAAGCTTTTCCACATTTTTCCCGTGCTAACCCTGCCTTCTGAGGTGTTGCTGGTGACCCAGCTGCATTGGCAAATTCTTCCTCCTCCTCTGCCTTCACCCTGTGCTTCCACTGAGTCTCCGGTGTCAGGTGTGAATGCCATCAGCAGCGTGTCTACTAGCGGGCTCATCTTCCTATTACACTCCAGTGAGGGAATTAAAGATGGCACGTTGTCCTTGTAACGTGGATGCAGCAGGGTGGCCACCCAGTAATCAGCACAAGTTAGAATGTGGCAGTAACTGGGCGGTCATTGCGCAGGCACTGCACAATGTAGTCGCTCATGTCTGCCAGGCTGCCCAGAGGCAAGGACAAGCTATCCTCTTTGAGGAAGGTATATCGTCTGTGTCCTCTGTATCCCCCAGCGTTCCTTCTACTCCTCTTCCTCATCCTCCAAAACTGTCCCCTGGCTGGACAATTGTGTTCCAGGCCAGGGCCTATGTTGGTGCAGATACCCACCCTCTGAGCCACTTGTATTTAGTTGGCCTTAAGTTAAGGATAAGGCGTGTATATAGTTTTGTTTTCTTATATGGTTAGTTTAGCTGCCTTATAGTTATTTTAATATGTTTTTAAGTAAATTTGTAAATAGTTTGTTAATGGTTTGAGTGAACGGAGGGGGATTGAGTGTGTAGGGTGTGAGGCTGTTTGGGTTTATTTTTCATCTGCTTTCTACACTGTCTATACTTCTACTGTATATAATTTCATTGTATAATACTGTTGAGGGGGCCCTGACAAAGTCTTTTAGTCGTCCTCCTCCTCTGCCTCCTCCTGGAAGGGCCCCTTCTAGGACAGGGACCCAAAACAGTATGCTTCCCACGCTTCCCTGTAGCTACGCCCCTGGGCAAACCCATCAGTCAGTACGTGTACTCTTCCACCATGTTGCTTAAATGCTGCCTCCTGCTAAGACGTTCCAGATCTGATGGTGGTGCAGGTTGTTGTGGCGTGATGACTAAGCTTTCCCACATTTCGCCAATGCTAACCCAGCCTTCTGAGATGCTGATGGTGACCCAACTGCCCGTGAGCTGGCTTGGGTGCCACCCTGCTGAGAACACTGTTCCTCCTACTCCTCCTCATCCTACTTATCCTCCTCATCCTCCAGAACTGTGCCCTGGCTGGACAATTATGTTCCAGGCCAGGGACTAGGTTAGTGCAGGAACACAACCTTCGAGCCACTTGGATGTCACTGGCCTTAAGTTAAGGATAAGGCGTGTATATAGTTTTGTTTGTTTATATAGTAAGTTTAGCTCCATAATAGTTATTTCAAAATGTTTTTAAGAAAATTTGTAAATAGTTTGTTAATGGTTTGGGTGAAAGGGAGGATGGGGTGTTGTGTGTGTTCGATTAACTGAATTGATTTTCACTGTCTGGTGTTTAGGAATTTCTGCACCCCAAATTCAGCAAATGTGGCAGGCAAGGGATGTGTGTCAAACTGGCTAGACCCAGACCTGCTAGTATATTTCGCCCATTAGCGCACAACACCAGGCCGGGCTGGAGGCTCAGTGGCACCAACTAATGGTCGGTCTGTTGTTCCATGCCTGTTCACAGCTACTGTGCGGTGCGGGGTTTGTCCCACAAACACACAAGTTTTAAAACAACCTGCTGTCGTTCACCACCCACAGCAACACAGCCAGGGGTAAAGGTGTTACGCTGAGTGGATGAGGATGAGGTAGAGGAGGAGGAAGCCGAGTAAGAGGAGGAGGTAACATGATACAAAGAGAAATGCCCAGCAATCCTCGGGGGCAGAAGGACATTCACCAAAATGCTATTCGCCTTTGGGACAGCCGTTACATTTACCCACTGTGTTGTTGGTTATGTGGACGTTGCCAAAGATAGCGTTGCGCAGTGCACACTTGATTTTGTCCGCCACTTGGTAGTGCAGGGAAGGGATGGCTCATCTGCAAAAGTAGCGGCGGCTAGGATACACGTACTGTGGGACAGCCACCGCCATAAGGTTTTTAAAACTGTCCACCAGACAGAATGACAGTATTTCAAAGGACCAGGAAGTTTGAAATAAGGCATTCAGAGCCATGGGTAGGGGAGTACTTCCTATTTCTATTTCTTTTTCTTCATTATTTGGGAGATGGACAGCAGCATGAACACTTCCATGGGATTTGGTGGAGAGGCTTGGTGACAATGACAGATGTGGTGGCGTTGCTGCCACATCCTCTGTTTGCTGGGTGACAAGTGCCACTGTCACTCACTTGGGCTCAAGTTTAGAATGTTTATTATTTTTCTGTATTTTATTTTATTTTAAGTCATTTCCCTATTCACATATGTTTGCATGGCATTTACCTACATTTTGCTGCCTTTTGCAGCCCTCTAGCCCCTTCCAGGGCTATTTTACAGCCATTTATGTGCCCAAAAGTTCGAGTCCCCATTGACTTCAAACATTTTTGTGAAGTTCGGCCAAACTTCTCAAACCCGAACATCCAGGTGTTCACTCAACTCTACTCATGAAGCCTTTCCCCATTTTTAAACAAGTCAGACAAAGTTGTAGAAACCCTATTCCACCTAATTTTGCACCAACCTTGGTCCATATTAGAGTTGAGCGAACCCGAATGATATAGTTCGGGTTCGTACAGAATTTTGGGGTGTTCGAGACCCGGACCCGAACATTTTCAAAAAAGTTCAGGTTTGGGTCAGTTGTTCGGCGATTTTCTTCCCGCTTTCTGAAGAGCTGCACAGCAGCCGATCAGCTAGCGTTTTACTTCTTGCCCTAAGAATCGATCGCAGCCATGCCTACTAATGGCATGGCTGTGATTGGCCAAGTGCAGTATGTGACCCAGCCTCTATTTAGGCTGGAGTCGCGTAGCGCCGCCCGTCACTTCTGTTAGATCATTGGTCACTGGTTTTTCGGCTGCCAAGAGCGTTTTTATGTCACTTTTTTCTAGACTTTTGTTTTGCATTATCCTACATCAGGGGTTTTGCTTATTGTCACACCTTGAAACACAGTATAGAAATTGCTATATTTTATTGAGGGGTGAAATTCAACTTCTAAAATAGCAATCCCCTAAATCTGGTGTTCCAGCTGTGGCTGGCTAAGTTTAATACTGTCCGTCAAAGGATAAATTTTTTACTGGGGTTAAATTCAATTGCCAAAATAACAATCCCCTAAATCTGGGGTTCCAGCTGTGGCTGGCTAAGTTAAATACTGTACGTCAAAGGATAGATTTTTTTCTGTGTTTAAAAAAAATCCCTTAAATAGAAATCCTAAACATCTGTGCTTTTTTTAGGGTGATCGGCAGCCATTTTGTGATCTTTTGGTGCACCAGCATATGTTTTGAGCTGCCACCAAGTTCAACATACATTTTTGGGTTTAATAGTAGACTATTGTTTTGCAATATCCTACATAAGGGGTTTTGCTTATTGTCACACCTTGAAACACAGTATAGAAATTGTTATATTTTATTGAGGGGTGAAATTCAACTTCTAAAATAGCAATCCCCTAAATCTGGGGTTCCAGCTGTGGCTGGCCCACTGTAATACTGTCTGTCAAAGGATAGATTTTTTTCTGGGGTGAAAGTCAATAGCCAAAATACTAATCCCCTAAATGAGTGGTTTTAACTGATGCTGGCCAAGTGCAATACTGTGCGTAAAAGGATAGATTTTATTTCTGGGGTGAAATTTAATTGCCAAAATACCAATCCCCTAAATCTGGGGTTCCAGCTGTTGCTGGCTAAATTTCAAACTGTCTGTCAAAGGATGGATTTTTTTCTGGGGTGAAATTCAATTGCCAAAATACCAATCCCCTAAATCTGGGGTTCCAGCTGTGGCTGCCTAAGTTTAATACTGTCCGTCAAAGAATGGATTTTTTTCTGGGGTGAAACTCAATTGCCAAAATACCAATCTCCTAAATCAGTGGTTTTAGCTGTTGCTGGCCAAGTGTTAAACTGTGCGTAAAAAGATAGATTTTATTTCTGGGGTGAAATTCAATTGCCAAAATAACAATCCCCTAAATCTGGGGTTCCAGTTTTGGCTGGCCAAGTCTAATACTCTCACCCTGAAAACAGCTGTCTG
Source organism: Bufotes viridis (assembly GCA_033119425.1). NCBI lineage: Eukaryota > Metazoa > Chordata > Amphibia > Anura > Bufonidae > Bufotes > Bufotes viridis. Next base: position 510,505,137 of record CM065589.1, read on the forward strand.
TGGATGGATAACTGGCTTAGGTTTTCAACGTCACATCCTTAAAGCTTGTAAAAAAGCGGGATCTTGACATAGGGGCCACTTAATATGATGGATTTGGTGATCTCTGTAATGGAGACACCCCATTTGCACCGGTTTTCCTTCCTTTGAGGGATATCTGGCTTTCATTGTGCTGTAGACCCAATACTGCATATTTGCATATTACTGTTTCCCAGGGAGCTTTGCACTTTGGATTGCTGTGTTGAGACTCTTAGCTGAGGCTCTGCGGTGTTTTTGTGGCTGGTCTCCCTGAGATCAGCTATTGTTTTGTTTGTAAAATTCAATTGCCAAAATAACAATCCGCTAAATCAGTGGTTTTAGCTGTTGCTGGCCGAGTGCAAAACTGTGCGAAAAAAGGATAGATTTTATATCTGGGGTAAAATTCAATTGCCAAAATACCAATACACTAAATCTGGTGTTCCAGCTGTGTCTGGCTAAGTTTAATACTTTACGTCAAAGGATAGATTTTATTTCTGGGGTGAAATTCAATTGGCAAGATAACAATCCCCTAAATCTGGTATTCCAGCTGTGGCTGGCCAAGTGTAATACTGTCCGTCATAGGATAGATTTTTTTTTTGTGGGGTGAAATTCAATTGCCAAAATACCAATCCTCTAAATCTGGTGTTACTGTTGTGGCTGGGTAAGTTTAATACTGTCCGTTAAAGGATAGATTTTTTTCCGGGGTGAAATTCAATTGCCAAAATACCAATTCCATAAATCAGTGGTTTTAGCTGTTGCTGTTCAAGTGTAATACTGTGCGTAAAAGAATAGACTTTATTTCTGGGGTGAAATTCAATTGCCAAAGTACCAATCCCTAAATGTGGTGTTCCAGCTGTGGCTGGCTAAATTTAAAACTGTCTGTTAAAGGATAGATTTTTTTGTGGGGTGAAATTCAATTGCCAAAATACCAATCCCCTAAATTTGGTGTTCCAGCGGTGGCTGGCCAAGTTTAATACTGTCCGTCAAAGGATAGATATTTTTCTGGGGCGAAATTCAATTGCCAAAATACCAATCCACTAAATCAGTGGTTTAAGCTGTTGCTGGTCAAGTGTAATACTGTGCGTAAAAGGATACATTTTATTTCTGGAGTGAAATTCAGTTGCCAAAATAGCAATCCCCTAAATCTGGTGTTCCAGCTGTGGCTGGCTAAGTTTAATACTGTCCGTCAAAGGATACATTTTTTACTGGGGTGAAATTCAATTGCCAAAATACCAATCCCCTAAATCAGTGGTTTTAGCTGTTGCTGGCAAAGTGTAATACTGTCCGTCAAAGGATAGATTTTTTTTTTGTGGGGTGAAATTCAAGTGCCAAAATACCAATCCCCTAAATCTGGGGTTCCAGCTGTGGCTGGCTAAGTTTAATACTGTACGTCAAAGGATAGATTTTTTTTCTGTGTTTAAATAAATTCCCTGAAATAGAAATCCTAAACATCTGTGCTTTCTGCTGTTCCTCTCCAAGTGTAATTCTGTCCGCAATAGGGTATATTACATTCAGCGTGTCAGCGTCTAAATACAATGCTTGAAAAATAAATCCTCTATATTTGCACATGCTACTGTGCATCTCCAAGTGTATTTCTGTCCGTAAAAGGGGTATATTACACTCAAGGTCTAAACACAAGTGTTGAAAGCATAATCCTTCATATTTGCACATGCTATTGTCCATCTCCAAGTGTATTTCTGTCCTTAAAAGGGTATATTACACTAAGTTTCTAATTAAAAGGCCTGAAAACATAATCCTCTATATTTGCACATGCTATTGTGCATCTCCAAGTGTAATTCTGTCCGTAAAAGGATACCTTTCAGCCAGGGCCTAAATACTAGGCCTAAAATTGATATTCCCCTAAATCTGAGGTTTCTGCTGTGCCTGTATTAGTGTAATAGGGTACATAAATAGATAGCTAGATAGTGTTAGGTGCCTGTAAATAAAGGCCTTAATTTGAACTCTATACATTGGGCCAAATAAGTTTTTCCTTATTGTGGTGAACGGTAACAATGAGGAAAAAATCTAATAAGGGACGCTGACATGGTCGTGGTGGTGTTAGTGGAACCTCTGGTGCTGGGAGAGGACGTGGCTGTTCTGCCACAGCTACACGTCCTAGTGAACCAACAACCTCAGGTCCCAGTAGCCGCCAGAATCTACACCGATATTTGGTCAGGCCTAATGCCGTTCTAAGGATGGTAAGGCTTGAACAAGTACAGGCGCTAGTCGATTGGGTGGGCGACAGTAGATCCAGCAGGTTCACATTATCTCCCACCCAGTCTTCTGCAGAAAGCGCAAAGGTAGCATCTGAAAATCAAGCACATCAGTCTGTCACATAACCCCCATGCATATCAGGGAACCTGTCTGAGCCTCATGTTATGCAGCAGTCTCTTATGCTATTTGAAGAATCTGCTGGCAGGGTTTCCCAAGGGGATCCACCTAGCCCTTCCCCAGCGGTGGAAGACATAGAATGCACTGACGCACAACCACTTATGTTTCCTGATGAGGACATGGGAATACCACTTCAGCAGAGTCAGCAAGTCTCTGATGATGACGAAACACAGGTGCCAACTGCTGCGTCTTTCTGCAGTGTGCAGACCGAACAGGAGGTCAGGGAGGAAGACTGTGTGGAAGACGATGCAGGGGACGATGAGGGCCTAGACCCCACATGGAATGAAGGTCGTGCCTCTGACTTTCATAGTTCAGAGGAAGAGGCAGTGGTGAGACCGAGCCAACAGCGTAGCAAAAGAGGGAGCAGGGTGCAAAAGCAGAACAGCCGTCGCCAAGAAAGTTCGTCTGCTACTGGCCAACGCCACCAAAGGCAGCTTCAAGGAGGTCCCTGGCATGGCACTTCTTCGACAAGACCCGAGTGGTTTGTATGCTGTGCCATCAGAGTCTGAAGCGAGGCATAAACGTTCTGAACCTTAGCACAACCTGCATGACCAGGCATCTACATGCAAGACACGGGCTGCAGTGGAGTAAGCACCTTCAAAACCAAGAAAGGGCTCAGGCCCCTCCTACTCCATCTTCTGCTGCTGCCCCGGCCTCTTCCTCTACCTCTGGGGGAACGTTGGCACCTGCCACCCAGCAAAAAGAGGATGTACCACCAACACCACCACCTCCGTCACCAAGCATCTCCACCATGTCACACGGCAGCGTTCAGCTCTCTATCTCACAAACCTTGGAGAGAAAGCGTAAATTCCCACCCAGCCACCCTTGATCCCTGGCCCTGAACGCCATTATTTCTAAACTACTGGCCTTTGAAATGCTGTCATTAAGGTTGGTGGACACAGACAGCTTCAAACAGCTGATGGCGGTGGCTGTCCTACAGTGCGTTGTTCCCAGCCACCACTACTTCTCCAAGAGAGCTGTGCCTTCCCTGCACAACCAAGTATCGGATAAAATCAAGTGTGCACTGCGCAACACCATCTGTCGCAAGATCCACCTAACCACAGATACGTGGACCAGTAAGCACGGCCAGGGACGCTATATCTCCCTAATTGCACACTGAGTAAATGTAGTGGCGGCTGGGCCCCAGGCGGAGAGCTGTTTTCACTTGTCCTTCCGCCGCCAAGGATCGCAAGGCATCATTATTTGCTTCCTGTTGCCTCCTCCTCCTACTCGGCTTCCTCCTCCTCTTCTTCCACCTGCTCATATGGTCAGCCACAGACCTTCACCACCAACTTCAGCACAGCCCGGGGTAAACATCAGCAGGCGTTCTGAAATCTTTTCAAGTAATAGGCCACAGCACTCTTTTCAATAAAAGGAAAGGATGGGTGCACGTCCAGGTTGTGTTCTGTAGCTCCAACCAAGAACTGTAGGTATCACACAAATATTAAGACAGCACTCCTTAAGTGATGATAATTAATGGTTTTATTTCACTTCATATTATTTCAGCCGGAGTAGGTGGTATATCAGTTGCAACGTTTCGGGCTAACAATCACCCTTCATCAGGCACTCTGAGGACCACAGTGTGCTTACAGCCGATTGTTAGCCTGAAACCTTGCAACTGATATGCCACCTACTCCGGCTGAAATAATATGATGTGAAATAAAACCATTAATTATCATCACTTAAGGAGTGCTGTCTTAATATTTGTGTGAGGCCGTTCTGAAACTCATGTGTTTGGGGGACAGGCCTTACACCGCGCAGGAGTTGTGGTGGGGTATGGAACAACATACTGACGAGTGGTTGCTACCGTTGAGCCTCAAGCCCGGCCTGGTGGTGTGCGATAATAGGCAAAATTTTGTTGCAGCTCTGGGACTAGCCGGTTTGACGCACATCCCTTGCCTGGCGCATGTGCTGAATTTGGTGGTGCAGAAATTAATTTACAACTACCCCGACTTGTCAGAGCTGCTGCATAAAGTTTGGGCTGTCGTTGCGCGCTTCTGGTGTTCTCATCCTGCCGCTGCTCGCCTGTCTGCGCTAAAGCGTAACTTCGGCCTATCCGCTCACCGCCTCAAAAGCGACGTGCCCACCAGGTGGAACTTCACCTTGCACATGCTGGAGAGACTATGCGAGCAGCAGCAGGCCATAGTGGAGTTTCAGCTGCAGCATGCACGGATGAGTTGCTCGGCGGAACAGCACCACTTAACCACCAATGACTGGGCCTCCATGCAAGACCTGTGTGCCCTGTTGCGCTATTTCGACTACTCCACCAACATGGCCAGTGACGATGACGCCGTTATCAGCGTTACAATACCACTTCTATGTCTCCTTGAGACAACACTTAGGGTGATGATGGAAGAGGATGTGGCCCAGGAGGAGGAGGATGAGGAAGAGGGGTCATTTCTAACACTTTCAGGCCAGTCTGTTAGAAGTGGCTCAGAGGGAGGTCTTTTGCAACTGCAGAGGCCAGGTACAAATTTGTCCAGCCAGGGCCCACTACTGGAGGTGGAGGAGGATGAGGATGAAGCATGTTCACAGCGGGGTGGCACCCAACGCAGCTCGGGCCCATTACTGGTGCGTGGCTGGGGGGAAACGGAGTATAATGACGATACGTCTCCCACAGAGGACAGCTTGTCCTTACCTCTGGGCAGCCTGGCACACATGAGCGACTACATGCAGCAGTGCCTGCGCAACGACAGCAGTGTTGCCCACATTTTAACATGTGCTGACTAATGGGTGGCCACCCTGCTGGATCCCCGGTACAAAGACAATGTGCCCACCTTAATTCCCACACTGGATCGTGATAGGAAAATGCGCAAGTACAATCACGCTGGTTGATGCGCTCCTGAGAATATTCACAACTGACAAGGGAAGACAAGTGGAAGCACAAGGCGAAGGCAGAGGAGGAGCAAGAGGTCGCCAAAGCAGCTGTGTCAGGGCCAGCTCCTCTGAAGGCAGGGTTAGCATGGCCGAGATGTGGAAAAGTTTTGTCACAGCGCCACAGCTAACTGCACCACTAGCTGATAGGGAATGTGTTAGCAGGAGGCAGCATTTCAACAACATGGTGTAACAGTAAGCGTGCACACACCTCCACATACTGACTGATGGTTCGGCCCCATTCAACTTTTGGGTCTCCAAATTGTCCACATGGCCAGAGCTAGCCTTTTATGCCTTGGAGGTGCTGGCCTGCCCTGCGGCCACTGTATTGTCTGAACGTGTAATTAGCACGGCAGGGGGCGTCATTACAGACAAACGCAGCCTCCTGTCCACAGCCAACGTGGACAAACCGACGTTTATAAAAATGAACCAGGCATGGATCCCACAGGACCTGTCCATCCCTTGTGCAGAATAGACATTTATAACTGCCTCGCCCTCAACCATACATTCTTGCACTCCAGGGCACTTCTTTATTGAATCCTCTTTTTTTTTTTTATTGTACCATTATTTTTGGGGGCAAGACCAAGTTGAATAAACCTCTCCACTGTATGGGTGCCAGGGGCCTACATTTCAGCTAATCACCTGCTGCTTTGGTGCGAGACATTAACTTCTTTTTGCTGTCAAATGACCTGTCTGGGTGTCAGGGGCCTAAATAACTGAAAGTGGCCTGTTCCATTGGTGGGTAACATGATGACTGTTTTGCTGCTATGGGACCTCTCTCCTCTGTCTGGGTAATGGGGCCTAAATAACTGAAAGTGGCCTGTTCCATTGGTGGGTAACATGATGCCTGTTTTGCTGCTATGGGACCTCTCTCCTCTGTCTGGGTGCTGGGGTTTAAATTACTGAAAGTGGCCTGTTCCAATGGTGGGTAACATGATGCCTGTTTTTCTACTATGGGACCTCTCTCCTCTGTCTGGGTGATGGGGCCTAAATAACTGAAAATGGCCTGTTCCATTGGTGGGTAACATGATGCCTGTTTTGCTGCTATGGGAACTCTCTCCTCTGTCTGGGTGCTGGGGCCTACATTTCAGATAATCGCCTGTTGCTTTGGTGGGTGACATCATCCTCTTTTTGATGTCGAATGACCTCTACTCTGTCTGGGTGTCGGGCCTATATTTTGTTTAATTGGTTGCTGTCTTGGTGGGAGACATTTAACTCTTTTTACTGTCAAATAACTGCCCCATTGTGTGGGTGTCAGGGGCCTATATGTTTTTTAATCATTTGTTGTCTTGGTGGGAGAGATTAAACTTTTTTTACTGTAAAATTACCACCCCATTGTGTGGGTGTCAGGGGCCTATATTTTGTTTACTTTCTGTCTTGGTGGGAGACATTTAACTCTTTTTACTGTCAGATGACTGCCCCATTGCCATGGGTGTCAGGGGCCTATATTTTGTTTACCTACTTACTGTGTTGTTGGGAGACATTTAACTCTTTTTACTGTCAAATGTCTGCCCCATTGTGTGGGTGTCAGGGACCTATATGTTGTTTAATCATTTGTTGTCTTGGTGGGAGAGATTAAACTCTTTTTACTGTCAAATGACCGCCCCATTGTGTGGGTTTCAGGGGCCTATATTTCGTTTAATTGCTTGCTGTCTTGTTGGGAGACATTTAACTCTTTTTGCTGTCAAATGACTGCCCCATTGTGTGGGTGTCAGAGCCCTATATGTCGTTTAATCATTTGTTGCTTTGTTGGGTGACATTTTCCTCTTTACTGTCAAATTACAGTACCTCTACATTTTCTGGTTGTCAGGGGCCTATATTTTGTTTAATTGCCTGCTGTATTGGTGGGATACATTAACCTCTTTTTACTGTGAAATGACCGCCCCATTGTCTGGTTGTCAGGGGCCTATATTTTGTTTCATCGCTTGCTGCATTGGTGGGAGACATTAAACTCTTTTTACTGTGAAATGACCGCCCCATTGTCTGGTTGTCAGGGGCCTATATTTTGTTTCATCGCTTGCTGCATTGGTGGGAGACATTAAACACTTTAGACTGTCAAATGACCTCTACATTGTCTGGTTGTCAGGGGCCTATATTTTGCTTCATCGCCTGCTGTATTGGTGGGAGACATTAGCCTCTTTTTACTGTCAAATGACCGACCCATTGTCTGGTTGTCAGGGGCCTATATTTCGTTTCATCGCTTGCTGCATTGGTGGGAGATATTAACCTCTTTATACTGTCAAATTACCTCTACATTGTCATAGTTGTCAGGGGCCTAAATTTCATTTAATCGCTTGCTGCATTGGTGGGAGACATTAAACTCTTTTTATTGTCAAATCACCGCCCCATTGTCTGGGTGTCAGGGGCCTATATTTTGTTTAATTGCTTGCTGTCTTGGTGGGAGACATTAAACTCTTTTTACTGTCAAATGACCTCTCCTCTGTCTGGGTGTCAGGGGCCTACATAAACGATAATGGCCTGTTCCATTGCAGGTTGACCTGAGGCTTGTGTTGCTGTTACGGGACCGCTCTCCTCTTTGCGGGTGCCATGGTCCTCCTGAATTAGTAAATGTGGCCTGTGGCACTGCTGGGTGAAATCAATACTGATTTGGCATAATTGTAACTCTCCTCTTTGTGGGTGCCATGGGTCTGAATCTGTGAATGAGGCCTGTGGCATTGCTGGCTGAAATCAATACTGTCTTGGCGTGATTTTAACTCTCCTCTTTGTGGGGCCCGTGGGCCTGAATGTTTGAAGAAGGCCTGTGGCCCTGCAGGCAGACATGATTTCTTCTTGGCTGTGATGACAACTTCAAGTCTCATGTATGGTTGCAATTGGCCTGAGTCTGTGAGTGAGGCCTGTGACACTGCTGGCAGACATGAATCCTTCTTGGCTGTGATGTGAACTTCAACTCCCATGTATGGTTGCCATTGCCCTGAGTCTGTGAATGAGGCCTGTGGCACTGTATCTAGACATGAATCTTTTTGGTTGTGATAAGAACTTCAACTCCCATAGCATTCCCACCTGACGCCACCACAACCTCCTATTCCACCTCCTCCTCCAAGTTGCCAATTGATATTGGTTAATTTTTATTTATTTTATTATATTTTAAGTCATTTCCACATTTGTTTACAGAGGATTTACCTACATTTTGCTGCCTTTTGCAGCCATCTAACCCTTTCCTGGGGTATGTTACAGACTTTTTAGTGCCCAAAAGTTCCGGTCCCCATTGACTTCAATGGGGTTCAGGGTCAAGTTCGGTTCGAGTTCGGATCCCGAACCCGAACATTTTCGTGAAGTTCGGCCGAACTTCTCGAACCCGAACATCCAGGTGTTCGCTCAACTCTATCCATTATCACTGTTTTACAATTTTTTAGGTGGTAAAAAATATTTTTTTTAACAACATTTTTTGCAGCATTTTTAGAATTTAGAAATTGTGTTATCTTTAAATGTGTGCATTTTCACATGTTTCAGAGGAGATGCCTGTAGGAAAAATACCTTAAAAACTGCCATACAGTATCAACAGTGTAATGTGTTTTGTCAAAAACAAAAAAAAAACACTTTGAAATTTTTTTAAACTAGCATGTAGAGCAATAAAACATGAAAAAAGGCTACAAAACTCTGAAAAAAGACTATTTACAAAACTAAGATCACATCATTGTTTCACATTTTTAATACTCTTTTTAACTTGAAATATTTAAGATAAGAACCAAATATCCCGCATCCTTAAAACATGTTATACTTGAAGATACAATTACTGTACCTGTTTTTAGAGCAACTGTTTCCATTCTAAGGTAATCTAAGCATACAGGGGGATATTTATTAAGTATTGATGACCTATCCTCAGGATGTCATCAACATCTGATTGGTAGGGGTCAGATTCCCAGCACCACTACTGATCAGCTGTTTGATGAGACTCCCACAATCATATGACTACGGCTCATCTTCAATGTTTGCCTGCATGCCATCTATATTGTAGTGGCAATGCATTATAATTAGAGCGTTTCATACAAGTCACTTGTATGTGAGAAAAAGCCATAATTACACTGCACCGCTGCTACAATATAGAGGGAATGCAGGTAAACACTGAAGAGAAAACAAAGTTCACAGAAGCATTGTAGTTTTAAACAGCTGATCGTCAGGGAGTTAAAATTCAATCTGATGTTAATAACCTTTCCTTAGGATAGGTCATCAATGTCTTGAAATTGGAATAACCTTTTTAGTCTTTAATTTGTGGTCTGCTGATGTCTGAGGTGCAACAATTACTCACATACACAGGACTCAATAATTGTGTTGCATCTCAGGCTGTCCATATTCTAGAACTGAAAGCTAGGAGCTGGTGTAGATTTCAAGCATAATTTACACCAGTTTTCTGTCATCGATTATAATAAATATATTTAGCTGTCTAGGTTCTAAACCCTCAAACCAACATTCCACCAACCGTTTACAAAAGTAACAACTGGTGTGTAAAAGGGTAATATGTTAAAAACGTTTAGAAAAACAATGGTTTACACACAAAAAAAATTATTTTGGGGGGCCATTATTCTGGCAAATGAGGTTTCAATAATGTACCCCACAGTACTTCTTTTCACTTTATGTATTGAGTTTTCGATAAATGCAAGTGTATTATAATACCTTTGTTTGCTGTTTAATATATAGTTTTTGTTATATATTGATACAGTTAAAATATATAAAAGTATTTCATGAAAAATTACAGAAAAAAAAATAAAAACATTAAAAGATATGAAAATCTCACCAGGCCTCTCTCTCATGGCAGTGGATGGAATATTGTTTGGGGCTGCTCATTATGCACAGGCTATCCCACCAATTTAAAAAAAAAAAAAAAAAAAAATATATATATATATATATATATATATATATATGAGTTTGAATGGGTCACACAGCTGACACAATATGTCTTAGTATACGGAGTGCCAGTAGACTCAGAAACCGTCCTCCACAACCATATGAATAAAAATAAATTAATTATTATTACTTTTTTTTAATATATATTACTATTATTATTATTTTTTTTTTAACTGGTACTTTCACTGTTCACGGAGGATTTCACCTGATTTCTGATCTAAACCTCCATCATAACATTCCAATTCTGCTGCTGCTGACATTTTGACATTTCTCCTTAGTGCTTTTATGTTTCATATTTTGGTACTGCCTACATCTGTTGAATTTGGTAGCTAGATAAATTTCATAGATAGAAGCTTGTATGATTGTCCGAATTTTCAGTCATTATAGACTTCCTCCCATCTTCTCTTTGTATTTAAAGCATGCAATATCTAAATTGTATATACTGATAAAACTAGACTTGTATATGCTATATATTAATAAAGAATCTGGCACATCTTTACATATTTGGACTAACTTTACACCATCTATTTGTTGGCTTAGATTTAATCACTAAATGTGCCCAATTGTAATGTGCCCAATTGTTGCAGCATTTTTTGGTGCACATCTTTGCAATTAAGCCCTTACCCCTTTCACCCAAATCTACTCCCCCTTGTTGGGAGAGCTGTAAAAATGTATATAAAAGTGTCTACAACACTTAGTAAATGCAGACCACCTACCCCAGCAGTGAATCTACCACAATCAGATTTTTACAAATCTATACAAATCTGATCATGTGCCCTTCAAATTCCGCTGACACCCTCAAATCTCCTTGTGCTACGGTAATCTGGGAAAATAAAAGATATAAACTCGCTGCCCTTTTATGAGTAAAGTTTTATGATGAATGTTTACTCCAGATTGCTTGGCAGGTAGGCAAGGCCGAACAATCCTAGGAAGATATAAAGGAAGGGGGAGACATCCAGCACCAAGTAGTTGGAAATGAAAAATCAAAATTTATTAGGCATGTTTTAAAACAAGTGGTGCACAACCACAAATTTCAGTACAAAAAAACAACTGTGCATCACTTTAATCCATATTTATTAAATTTGAATTTATAATTCCCTGGATGTCCTCTCCTTCTCTGTGGTAATCATGTATCAAATATGTTTGTTATAAAATACATTTTTAAGGGATTCTTTTTTTTTTTTTTTTTTGTATACCCACTAGAATCTTGGCTGTACATTTGAATCTTTCAGTCAACAATGTTTTCCATATACCGTACTTCAGGCATTTTAATCTTGCTGACTGTGCCATGATTGCACAAGACTGGTGTTGAGTGAGCATGCTCAGCCGAACACCAGTTTGGCTCGAGCATCGCTATGCTCAGCACATCGAGGTGTTCGGCCGGATACCGCGTGTGCTCGAGCGTGATGCACGAGTCAGTGTATTTAAATCAAATTTGGTCTCTATTTCTAAAATGTTCCTGGCGGGATTTGAACTCACAACCTTCTACATTACAGCCAAGAAGTTTCACCAAAACAACAACTACAATAGCAGAAGTCTCATTTTGTTTAAATAACTGGCCATGCAGCTCTATAGTGTAGTGGTAAAGTGTTCAGTTGTAATGTAGAAGGTTGTGAGTTCAAATCCCGCCAGAAACATTTCAGAAAAATTATTTGTTTACTATATGATCATCAGAATGTAATGTGACTTACAAAAGTATGATTATCAGTGTAATTTCTTCCATATGGAGTTCTATAATACTTTGTATTCAATGTCTGAATGGGATACATATATAATTAAGTGCTCTTATAGCAAGCCCTGGAGAAGCCTGTGCAGAGGATGGGAGTGGAAGTGACCCTGATGAACTATTGTGTCACAGTGTACACCCTCAGGTCATTGCTCCATCGACATCATTGCAGTGAAAATGTAGTATTGAAGACTGAGGCCAGACTTAAATATAATAGAGTTTTTTTTTTTTTGTTAACTATTATTTACTGATCATTTAGGCATATTTTTTTTTAGTAAATCTAAGCCAAGATAGTGTAAAGTTAGCCCAGTGCAAACAATCTTTTCCAGGAGTAGGGGCTCTGACTTGTGCTTCCTCTTCATACTACTGTACATCCTCACAAGAACTCCCCCTTCTGGCAGGAAACAATACCAGGTAACTCTTACTAAGAGGGGAAAAACAGGGTTGTCAGCCGTGTTCCTGGCTAATCCTTACTATTCGTATCATACTGTTAGATACGACCATATAATACAATACAAAATACATATAATGTAAAACAATACAAAGCTATATATAAAATTGTTGTACCACCAGGCCTTGGGTATGACAGCTGACCTAGGAAGGAGAAGGATATTCTTTTTTGTCTTGTATAGTACAATCTAAAAGATTAATTGTTTTGTATTGTTGTCCTATAGAACCTAAGCATTTCTGAAGATTATAAATGTTGTGCTATGTTGTTTGCTACTGGAGTGCAGTGAGTATGCTGTGTGTTTGTATGTGGTAGATTGGGATATATACACAAACACATAGCATGATCAATGCACTATGTATCTATACTCAAAAATGTAAATAGTTCCCGCAAAAACTGACTTTTTGAAAAAATAAGTACCATACAAGATTATGCTATTTTTTTTTTAATTACAACTCTATAAACCCTTTGCTATAAAGTTACAAATAATTTGCATTCAAGTGTGTAAGCTTGGTTCTCGTTCTTGCAGCATGTTTTATGTAGTACAGTCAAACAGATTTCCAAGAGAATTTTCAGAACTTATTCACTTTCCATGATTTCCTGCAGTGTAGTTACTGTACAAATAGATATCCTGCAAGTGAAAAAAGGAGCAATAACCTATATTTCAAAATGTCTTATACATAATTCTTTATAGTTATAAGGCACAGGAGTTGTTAATGTCATAGAAATTTATCAAAAACATTTCACTTTTGATCATTTTGTACTTACCTGCTGGTAGCCATTAGAACTGTAATTCAACTGTACAGCAGAAAAACCAGGGAGATCATAGACAACGCAATAGACATTTCCTGCATATTCCTACAAGTGTAAAGACATTGAGTGTGAAAAGCTAAAACTCTATTTCGGAAGTTAGCAATTTCTATACAAAGGATTAGATTCATTTTGTTAACTGCTGAATTTTCTAGGCCTGCATAGGCAAATAAACATTATTATTCTGCAATTACCTTTTTTACATTCTTTCTTTAATTCTTGGTTTATTGAAGGTTTGTGCTTGGTATAATTTACCTTAAATGTGTGCCGACCAGGTCCGTGCTACAGACCACAAATTGCGCTCCGCAATTCACCAACCGTAAGGCTGCCGCATGCGGACGTGGACTCATTCGCTGGGTCCGCAATCCGCATCTGATGGTCTGCACCGCGAAAAAGTAGTTCATACACTACTTTTTTGCGGTGTGGAGGCACAGACAGAAACTCCACGGAAGCACTACATAGTGCTTCCATGGGGTTCCTTGCCTTCGTTCCACACCAGACTTTTCGGATTGTGGACCCATTCAAGTGATGCGGCGCAAAAATGGCCGGGGCCCGTATATTGTGCGTTGTGTGCATGAATCCTAATAGATAACTTTTAGCAACAGGGATTTCCCCGCTGCCTCAGGTTTGCCTGTTTGACATGCATGGTTGGATTAGTTACTGTGTAACTGCCTGGTCAGGTGATCACCTTGCTTATCCTAGTTAATTTAGGGAGAAGTTTTTTTATTGGGTAACTGTGCTTTAAATTTTCATGTTTTCTGCTATTTTGTTGCTAGATATAGCAAAAGAGAAAATTGTTCAGTGGCTCACCTGATAAAAAGTAGGGATGGTGCACACCCCTGGTACCACCCAGACCAAAAAGAGAGAGCCAAAAATATATAATAAATGGGGGGCACTCAAATATTCAGAGACATAGGACTAGAGGATCAATCATACATTTAATACATAAAAAAATAAAAGCGCACAATAGTAAAAGTGCACAATAACCATAAAATAACCATAAAATACCTGCTAAAAAAGTCAATGGGAGAGAGCAATCCATAGTGTGGGTCTCAAGCAGTTTAGATTCTAGCAGTTGAAGATTTGGTACAATTATCCCTGGAATGAAGCCTTGAGAGCTGACTTGTCTGGTTAAAGCTTGTTGACTGGCTGACGGTGAGGCTGAGTGAGCGGTAATGTACTCAACATTTAATGTATACATATACTTGCATATTTGTGACGCATCGTTCTATTAAGCCAAGACAACAATTATTTCATATCGCTACTGCTACTAAGCCAAGGTAACAACTGTCTGGTGTCTGCACCGCTACTGCAATTTTTTTTACTACATTTGTGGCACATGTTTGCAAGTGAAATTGCTGTTCCCACATTGGACTCAACCCACTTCTTCAAAAACATTTCAATATATGTTGTGGGCATATCATATTATAGAGCTGTGGTCTACTTGACAAATGTACTGTATTATCGCATCATTATGATCCATTGGGTATATATGTAATTGCTACAACAGCCGTGCACCTGATTTTTATATTCAGTATAACATGGCTGTGGTTAGAGCATTCTGGATCATCAATTGTACCAAATCTTCAACTGCTAGAATCTAATAAGTACCAAACAGGACTGTTTTTTTCTGCATGAGACCAACACATTGGATTTCTCTCTCCCATTGACTTTTTTAGCACATATCTTTATGGTTTTTTATGGTTATTGTGCGCTTTTACTATTGTGCGCTTTTATTTCTTTTATGTATTAAATGTATGATTGACCTAACATCCTCTAGTCCTGTGTCTCCGAATATTTTAGTGCCTCCCGTTTATTATATATTTTTAGATATAGCAAATGCTCTGTACATTTATAGCCAGAATACTTGCATTGCTTGTGACCTGTTCTCCTCTATTTGCGTTGTCTGATTGTACCTAGGAATTGGTAGTAACATAGTAACATAGTATATAAGACCGAAAAAAGACATTTGTCCATCCAGTTCGGCCTGTTTTCTACAAGTTGATCCAGAGGAAGGCAAAAAACCCCTGTGAGGCAGAAGCCAATTTTCCCCACTTAAGGGGAAAAAATTCCTTCCCGACTCCAATCAGGCAATCAGAATAACTCCCTGGATCAACGACCCCTCTCTAGTAGCTGTAGCTTGTAATATTATTACACTCCAGAAATAAATCCAGTCCCCTCTTGAATTCCTTTATTGTACTGACTATCACCACCTCCTCAGGCAGAGAGTTTCATAGTCTCACTGCTCTTACAGTGAAGAATCCTTTTCTATGTTTGTGTACAAACCTTCTTTCCTCCAGACGCAGAGGATGTCCCCTTGTCACAATCACAGTCCTGGGGATAAATAGATGATGGGACAGATCTCTGTACTGACCCCTGATATATTTAT
The DNA here is from genome assembly GCA_033119425.1 of Bufotes viridis. Taxonomy (NCBI): domain Eukaryota; kingdom Metazoa; phylum Chordata; class Amphibia; order Anura; family Bufonidae; genus Bufotes; species Bufotes viridis. The sequence goes on from CM065589.1 coordinate 510,520,653, forward strand.
ACATAGTTATTAGATCTCCCCTCAGTCATCTTTTTTCTAAAGTGAATAACCCTAATTTTGATAATCTTTCAGGGTACTGTAGTTGCCTCATTCCAGTTATTACTTTAGTTGCCCTCCTCTGAACCCTCTCCAGCTCTGCTATGTCTGTCTTGTTCACAGGAGCCCAGAACTGTACACTGTACTCCATGTATGGTCTGACTAGTGATTTGTAAAATGGTAGGACTATGTTCTCATCACGGGCATCTATGCCCCTTTTGATGCACCCCATTATCTTATTGGCCTTGGCAGCAGTTGCCTGACACTGTTTTTTGCAGCTTAATTTGCTGTTTATTAAAATTCCTAGATCCTTTTCCATGTCAGTGTTACCGAGTGTTTTACCATTTAATATGTATGGGTGACTTGCATTATTCCTTCCCATGTGCATAACTTTACACTTGTCAGTGTTAAACCTCATCTGCCATTTTTCTGCCCAAGCCTCCAATCTATCTAGATCCCTCTGTAGCAGAAAACTGTCCTCTTCAGTGTTAATTACTTTACACGGTTTAGTGTCATCTGCAAAAATAGATATTTTACTGTGCAGGCCTTCTACAAGATCATTGATAAATATATTGAAGAGAATAGGGACCAATACTGACCACTAGTTACAGTGACTCAATCTGAGTATCTACCGTTAATAACCACCCTCTGTTTTCTGTCACTTAGCCAGTTACTTACCCACATACAGACATTTTCTCCAAGTCCGAGCATCCTCATTTTATATACTGACCTTTTATGAGGTACGGTGTCAAATGCTTTGGAGAAGTCCAGATATATGACATCCATTGATTCGCCGCTGTCAAGTCTAGAACTTACCTCCTCATAGAAGCTGATTAAATTCGTTTGGCATGACCGATCCCTCATGAAGCCATGCTGATATGGCGTTATTTGCTTATTTTCATTAAGATACTCCAAAATAGCATCTCTTAGAAACCCTTCAAACAGTTTACCAACAATAGATGTTAAACTTCCTGGCCTATAATTTCCAGGCTATGTTTTGGGACCCTTTTTGAATATTGGCACCACATTTGCCATGTGCCAATCCTGTGGAACATTCCCTGTCAGTATAGAGTCCGTAAATATCAGAAATAAAGGTCTGGCTATGACATCACTTAATTCCCTTAGGATACGGGGGTGTATGCCAACCGGTCCTGGCGATTTGTTTATTTTAATATTTTAAGTCGCTGTTGTACTTCTTCCTGGGTCAGACAGGGCACTTTTAATGGGGAATTTACTTTTACATTCTGCATTTCATCTGACAGTTTATTTTCCTCAGTGAATATAGTGGAGAAAAAAATATTTAATAGTTTTGCTTTATCCTCGTCGCTCTCTGCAACACCCCCCTTATTGCTATGTAGACGGCCGACTCCTTCAGATTTATATTTTTTACTATTTATATAATTGAAGAACATTTTAGGGTTAGTTTTACTCTCTTTGGCAATTAATCTTTCGGTCTCTAGTTTGGCAAATTTTATTAGTTTTTTACAAATTCTATTTTTTTCCTTATAGTTTATCAGTGCTTCCTGACTCCCCTCCTGTTTTAGTGATTTATATGCTTTCCTTTTGTCATTTATTGCTTTCTTTATGGTTCCATTTATCCACATTGGTTTCTTATTGTTCCTTAGCCTTTTATTCCTATAAGGTATGTATCTCTCACAATTAGATGTTACAATGCTTTTAAAAATCTCCCATTTTATGGTTGTATTTTTATTTTTGAGTACTTTGTCCTAGTTGGTTAGGCCTATCGCTTAGTTGGCTAAATTTAGCTTTTTTGAAGTTTGGTATTTTTGTTCCTCCCTTTAGAAACTCTCGTTTGAAGGATAATTGGAAGGTTATAACATTATGGTCACTATTTCCCAGGTGTCCCCCAACCTGCAAATCTGTTGTTCTATCAGTTCTATTGGTTAATACTAAGTCCAGTATGGCCGTCCCTCTAGTGGGGTCCTGAACCAGTTGGGAAAGGAAATTGTCTTTGGCTATTGCCAAGAACCTGTTTCCTTTTTGGGATGTACAGCTTTCAGTTTCCCAGTCTATATCTGGGTAGTTGAAATCCCCCATGATAACGACTTCATTATGATTTGCCGCCTCGTCTATCTAGTTTAGTAATAGATTTTCTGTGGACTCTGGTATATTAGGTGGTTTATAATACACTCCTTTTAGTATTTTATTATTGTTTTTTGCTCCATGTATTTCTACCCACAGTGACTCCACATGTTCATGTCCCTCGGAGATGTATTCTCGAATTACGGGATTTAGACACAACTTCACATTGAGGCAGACCCCTCCACCTCTCCGGTTTTGACGATCCTTTCTAAACAGATTGTAACCTTTTATATTAACTGCCCAGTCATAGCTATCATCCAGCCATGTCTCAGTTATTCCCACTATGTCATAGTCCTCCTCACACATCACTAATTCCAGTTCACCAGTCTTGTTAGTCAGGTTTCTGGCATTAGTATACATACATTTGACACGTTTATGTGTATTTTTTACCCTACATCTTTCATTCTGAGCTGTTCTAGTCCCCCCTTACATTCCTCCCCCAGTCACACTACCTCGCCCCTGGTCTCTATCTGCACTATCTTCCCCTCCTATAATGTAATTACCCTCCCCCCCAGTCCCTAGTTTAAACACTCCTCTAACCTTCTAGCCATCTTTCTCCCCAACACAGCTGCCCCTTCCCCATTGAGGTGCAGCCCGTCCCTACGATAGAGCCTGCAGCCGACAGAGAAGTCTGCCCAGTTCTCCAGGAACCCGAACCCCTCCTTCCTACACCAGTTCTTGAGCCACTTGTTAACCTCCATAATCTCCCGCTGCCTTTCTTGTGTGGCTCGTGGTACAAGCAGCATTTTAGAAACTACTACTTTTGAGGTCCTTGTCCTAAGCTTTTGACCTAAAACCCTGAAATCATTTTTAAGGACTCTCCACCTTCCTCTAACTTTGTCATTGGTTCCGATGTGGACCATGACCGCTGGATCTTCTCCAGCCCCTCCCAGTAATCTGTCAACCCGATCCGCGATGTGTTGAACACTAGCGCCAGGAAGACGGCACACTGTTCGGAGATCACGATCTTTGTGACAGATCGCCCTATCTGTACCCCTAATAATTGAGTCTCCCACTACAAGCACCTGTCTGGCCTGCCCTGCTCTCCTGGTCCCCAGCTTACTGGAGCTGACATTCCCCTGACTGGCAGAGAAAGTGTCTGGCTGCAGCTGTGCCATCCCTGAACTCCCTCATCTCCCTCATCTGCCAACCATGCAAACTTGTTGGGGTGTGTCAGATCAGGGCTAGCCTCCCTGGCACTCTTCCCTCTACCTTTCTTTCTTACTGTTACCCAGCTAACTACCTCACTCTCTTCAGCCTCCTCGCTACCACCCTCCCCCACATCTACCCAGAGAGTGCTTGCTCAGTGAGCAGCAAACTCTTTTCCAAATTGTCAGTGGCTTTCAGTGTTGCAACTCGCCTGTTTAGAGACTCGATGTGAGATTCCAAACGGGTAATTTGCTCACATTTCGAACAAACATATACACCCTCGAATGGCTGTTCCAGGACTGCATACATCATACAAGATGTGCACTGGACGGCGCTGTCAATAATGGAAGTCATACTAAATGGGGATTACGCAGGAAAAGAGAGGGGAAAAAAAATACAATATAGAGCAGTGATATCAAGATTCTTACTTACTGTGGCCCCCTACAGCAGTAGGAAGACTAGCTAGAATCAAACCAACTATATACAAGGATGATCTAATGAGTCTGTTTCTTGCTCCTTTTCCTAAACTCCGGTTTCTTTAACTCCACTTATGAAAGCAGCCACTTAATAATGTAGGCCTCAGGTAGAGCAGGCTCTGGAAGAGTTGAGTGGTCTAATTTATAGCACCTGTTAGGCCAAGCCACTCCCCCTCACCAAGCAGAGAAAAAAAATAAAACAAATGCTTTAAATGACACTACACAACACTACCTAACTTTTACTGCTGACAGCATTGAATTCTGTTCTTTCTCTGTAGATTCTGTATATTGTCAATTTGCCGAGTTTCTTTATCAGTTTGTCACTTGCTGGTTAGTATCTTTATTACTGTTCACTGTCATTCATCTATTCTCAACCCATATTTCAGCACAATATTTCAGAGCACTCTATCTGCATATAAAGCTATTGTAATGTTCTGCCGTGCTAACCATTTTCTCCAGTCTCAGGAAAATTCTAGCAGCTTGAAAAATGTAGTGTCACGGCTGTGTCTTGGTCGGCTGGTTATAGACCATGACACTTCAGCTGTGCATGCGTCGTGTGGTGTGCTAGGTTACTCACTGGCCACACATGCAGTTGCTGGTGGCAACATGTTTAAACATGTGTGCACATTTCCTCCCCGCTTTGGTGTGCACGGGGTTAATTATATTGGTGTGTGTTTGTTGTGCTAGGTATGGCCTCAGGGCTCTTTATATTCTGGTGTGGTTGAACCCAAGGTCAGTTTGTTTGTTTGTCAGCTGGGTGTAGGAGCTCTGCTTCTTTGCTGTCTGGTTCCCTTATCTGTGTGAGCCACCCTTGGTTGTCATCAAGGTTCTTTGGCATGTCCTGCGGTTTCACTCTGTGTGTTTCTCCTTTTCCCTTCCCCACCTTGTGTGTTGATTTTGATGTGGGTTTGTGTGGGAGGTACGTCTGGTGATTGTTCCGTGTAGGTGTGGACAGGCCTGCATGGAGCTTGGACGTATTCGCTCGTGGGGATGTGTTCTTCGAAAGGGGATTAGTCGCCCGGAGGGGTGATTACTAAACTAGACTGTGTGTTTCCTGCCCGGAGCCTCCGTGCATCTGGTGTTTGCATGGAGGTCCGGGTAGATCTTGGAGCGTCCATCCTCCACAGCTTTGGCTGGTAAGTGTTGGTTACATTTGGTGTTATTTTGCTGTGTTATACTTAGCTGCCGTACAGTTGCAGCACTATGTCTAGTTTCCGGCTAGCTTCTAAGCCTCTGGAGACACCTTTTATCCGTTGTGTAGGATGAATAGGTGGTCTCTGCCCTGTCATCAGCTTTTAGGGAAATGCAGGGATTCCTAGTATTCTAGGTTTGTGGGCATGAGCCCCCTTACCATTGGAGGCAGCTCATGCTACTAGGAGACTAGGGTGACATTAGGGAGATATTAGGAGGGGACCTGCTTCCTTTTCCCTGCATTTTGGTCCTGTAGCATTGGACATTGTACAGTGGGGAGTTTTTCCCCACTCCCCAACGTGACATGTAGCTATAGTGACCCACGCCTGTATTGCACGCGCATTACGCGCATATTACATTGCCGATTTTCGTAATCAAGAAAATAACCACAAATTTGCGAATATATGACAAATATTCTACCAAATATCAATAATATATCGCAAATTAGAATATTTCCCCTGCCGCTCATCACTATAATCCATAGTTGAGTTTATTTATGTGTTCTTGTCCACCAGTGTTGATATATGCTTCATAATATATTTGCTGGTGACCTCATTGATCCGGTTGTTATCCATTAAAGCTCCACTGTAAGTCCTTGGGGTATCTGGGTACACAGTCAGCACCTGTAGTAGGTGACTGCTACAGTAGTCCAGCTCTGAAGTCTTGTGAACAACCAGCATTGTTAGAGTAGCCTGTTGTTTCTAGTACCTTTCAGTATAATGTGTATAAATATATCAAGTTATTGTACCCACTAGCCCAGAAGCCAAGGTTCAATCACACACTCACCTGTTCATTCACACAAGTTATCCAGACTCCTGGCTATATACTTAATCTCCCAGACTTTGTGATGTCTTTAATCATTCATCCACACACTCAACTATGACAATATGTACCATTGCAAACTCATAAAAGGGATAAAGAGGAGGATATGAGGTAGTGCGCTAGTACTTTAACAGAAATGGTTATCAAAAGTAAAAGTTTCAATGGCCTAGATATTGGCAGTTGTTCTACTTAAGATCTGAGTGAAGTACGGAGGTTACAACGATGATGATAAAATGCTGGACAGGACCTACAAACTGAAACCTGGTGCAAAAAAGAGAACCCAACTTCACAATGAATAATGATCATTGCTGGCACCTTTTTGTTTTAACCCCTTCCTGGAACTAATGCAACAGTAAATCAAGGGTATATTACATCCTAGGGATATTAGGCCTGATTCACACAAACAAGTTTCAGATCTATGTTGTACACTTCCAGAATGTAGCACCTAAAAATTCTTTATCTGCATGATTTACCTAATATCTTATGGTATTCTGCTGAGGAAACATTGCTTCAAGAAGAAAATAATAATAATAATTAGAGATGAGAGAATCGAAGCTGACGAAGTGGAATTCGTTTACAATTTCAGCAAAAATTTGATTTGCAACGAATGCGTCTTTCCTTACGCTTCGTGGTAACGAATCACAATTTTCCTAAAATGGGGGCTACATGTGTGAGGACTGTGAACATGGGGCAAGGAACTCTGGGAAGGCGAGATCACCCAGATTGACATGCTTGCCAGCAGGCTTCTCTGATGTCACAGCCCTATAAATACGTCCGCCATCTTACAGTCAGACATTTTCCACTGTTCAGCGTGCAGGGACAGACATGTGAAGGCGCTAGGAACAGCAAGTGGAAAAACAATGGTGGGGAAAAAAAGACTGAAAAAGCGATTTGTAAGGGAAAGGCTAGGGAGGAATCATTTCACAGCATCTTAGTGCAGGGAGAGATGTCAGAAGGCGCTAGGGACATTGATAGGAAAGTGCAGAGAACGATTATTTAAGGATACAGATAGTCATTAGACAGCTCTGTCATTCCAGCTTTTTGTTATTGGGCTGCAAGTGTTATGTTGAAAAGCCTTTAGAGACTTATATCTTAATATCTTATTTAGTACTACAAGAAAAATATATGCGCATTTCACTTCTGAAGTTATTTCTCTTGAAAGTGTATAGGGGCATATTTCACTAAAAAAGAGAAATATATAGGCACTGCACTGTTGCAGTTATTTCTGGTGAAAGTGTATAGGGGCGTATTTCAGTACGCCCCTACACACCCCTATCAGTACCGATACGGCATGTTTCTCGAATCCCTAAGGACACATGACGTATCGGTACGTCATGTGTAGTTCCGATCACTGCCGCACGGCTGGCAGTGATCGGAACTGGGTGCCTGCTAAAATCATTCAGCAGGCACCCTGTGACAATGCGTGGGGGGGTCCTGTGACCCCACCGCATTGCCGATCTCTGTAAACCACAGATCAATTCAGACCTGCGGTTTGCAGCGCTAATGCAAGTTTGAGATCCCCGCAGTGCGTGACCGCAGGGATCAGAAACTTCAAATAGCTTTTTATCACATAGTTAACCCCCCACTGCCGCACGCCTCCCACTCCGCCCGCACAGGAACAATGGACACAGGACTGCAGGGGGGGGAGGATTGCGGGCGGTGTGGGAGGCGTGCGGCAGTGGGTCGGACGGGAGCGCGATCATCCGCCCGCCCCCTGTTCATTCTCAGGATGGCCGAGCGGTTGAATCAGAGTGTCAGCTCATTGCTGACACTCTGATTCAAATGGCTCACATCTGTGCAGATGTCAGCTGTTTTAACCACTTCCATACCGCGGTCCGTAGGGAACGCTGTATGGTAGGAGTTAACAGGGAGGGAGCTCTCCCATCGGGGGGCTGCTGTGCCTTTGCAGCCCCATATTCTTAAAAGGGAGCACAGAGGGAGGGAGCCCTCCTTCCCCTTCCCCCTCTGCTCAGTTGTGGCAGACGGGGAAGGTTCCCATGGCAACAGAACGCCTTCTCAGGCATCCTGCTGTCCATGGTGCTGAACAGATCTGTGCTAAAGGCAGAGATCTGTTCAGACAAAATTGTAAGTGAAATACAGTACAGTACACTATATAGTGTACTGTACTGTATTATACAGACATCAGACCCACTGGAACTTCAAGAACCAAATGGGTCTGGGTCAAACAAAAAAGTGAAGAAGTAAAAATAAAAAACACATTTATCACTGATTAAAAGTAAAAAATTAAAATTCCCTACACATGTTATATATCACAGCCTCTGTAACGACCTCATCTAGAAAATGGTCATGTTATAATCCCAGCACGGTGAACGCCATAAAAATAAAAAAATAAAAACTATGATGAAATTGAAATTTTGCCCACCTTACTTCCCAAAAAGGGTAATAAAAGTGATCAAAAAAGTCGTATGTACGCCAAAAAAGTACCACTCAAACCGGCGCCTTATCCGACAAAAAATGAGCCCCTACATGAGACAATGGCCCAAAAAATAAACAACTATGGCTCTCAGATTAAAACATGTTTTTTTTGTTTCAAATAAGCTTTTTTTATGTTAAACGTAATAAAAATAAAAAATAGTAGACATACTAGGTATTGTCGCATCCAGAAGACCCTGCGTTAGGTCACTTTTTTGGCGTTTCTACTCTAGGGGTGAATCAGGGGGGCTTCAAATGGGATATGGTGTCAAATAAACTGTCCAGCAAAATCAGCCTTCCAAAACCCATATGGCGTTCCCTTCCTTCTGTGCCCTGCCGTTTGGCCATACAGTAGTTTACGACCACATATGGGGTGTTTATGCAAACAACAGAATTAGGGCAATAAACAATCAGTTTTGTTTGGCTGTTAACCCTTGCTTTGTTACTGGAAAACATTATTAAAATGGAAAAATCTTCCAAAAACGTAAAATTCAGAAATTTTATGTCCATTGTCCATTAAATCGTATGGAATGCCTAAAGGGTTAATAAAGCTTGTAAAAACAGTTTTGAATACCCAGAGGGGTGTAGTTACTTAGATGGGGTCAGTTTTTGGGAGTTTCTACTGTAGGTTTGCATCAGGGGGGCTTCAATTGGGACATGGTGTCAAAAAACCAGTCCAGCAAAATCTGCCTTTCAAAAACCACACGGCGCTCCTTTCCCTCTATGCCCCGCCGTGTGGCCCTACAATGGTCTACGACCATATATTGTGTGTTTCTGTAAACCGCAGAGTCAGGGAAATAAATATGGAGTTTTGTTTGGCTGTTAACCCTTGCTTTGTTAGTGGAAAAATTTATTAAAATGGAAAATTTGGCAAAATTTTTTTCAAAATCCTGAAATTTTATCTCCATTTGCCATCAACTCTTGTGGAATACCTAAAGGGTTAATGATGTTTTTAAATTTAGTTTTGAATGCCGTGAGGGGTGTAGTTTGTAGAATGGGATCATTTTTGGGTGGTTTCTATTATGTAAGCCTCACAAAGTGACTTCAGACCTGAACTAGTCCCTAAAAAGTGGGTTTTTGTAAATTTCTGAAAATTTTCAAGATTTGCTTCTAAACTTCTAAGCATTGTAGCGTCCACAAAAAATGAAATGGCATTCCCAAAATGATCCAAACATTAAGTAGATATATGGGTAATGTAAATTAATAACTTTTTCTGGAGGTATTACTATGTATTTAGAAGTAGAGAAATTGAAACTTGGAAATTTGCAAAATTTTCAAAAATTTTGGTAATTTTTGTTTTTATTATAAATAAAAAGAAAATGATTATTTTTTACTCCATTTTACCAGTGTTATGAAGTACAATATGTGATGAAAGAACAATCTCAGAATGACCTGGATAAGTAAAAGAGTTTTAAAGTTATCACCACATAAAGTGACACTGGTCAGATTTGCAAAAAATGTGGCCTATTTCAGTCCAACAAGAAATATATATTCTCAGGTCACTTCTGCAGTTATTTGCCAGGCCATGCAGAGAGGAGTGGCAGAGGCCTGAAGCAGATGTCGCAGCAGAGTAAGGGGTCGTGGCATCAGTAGTCGCAGCGAGAGGCCTGAGCTCTCGGTGTCGTCCAGCGGTCGTGTCTTGACCAGCAACCCAGCGGTTCTTTATTGGTTAACTCGGTCAGCCACGTCATCCCATGTGACATCAGGCACCCCCAGCCAACAGTCGGTGGGTTTGTCAGACACAACCCTTAGTTGGCATGGTGCCTCCACCTGTCCTTAACCTGCCTCTGGCCTCTTCTGTTCCCTCACCACGAGAAGTACTACATACAGTGGGCTCAGCTTCACTTTTCAGCGAGGATAAGCTACTAGAGGACAATCAGCAGCTACTGCCCAGCCAAGATAAGGAGGAGACATCTGCCGCTTCCACCGTTAGTGGCATGGGAGCTTGTGTTGCGAGTGGACAGGCTCCTCACCCAGAGGCCATTGAGGAGGACATCAGTGATATGCAGACGCTACTCAATGATGATGAAGACGATCGCACATGGGAGCCAGGTGAAGAAGGGGCTTCATCATCATCAGGAGAAGAGTGTGGCTGCATGCCCGACAGGCAGCAGCTGAGCCAGCAAGTTGCTAGCATGGCCGGGAGTCAGCAGGGTGGCAGCAGTAGGAGGTCGGGAGCCAAACAGGCATTGGGTAGACCACCCGCTTTGCACCAGCCTAACTGCCCGGAAAGGATTGGTGCATGGGTTCACAGAAGCAGAAGCAGTAGTACACAGTCAGTGAGTAGTGTTGGGGGGTAAAATCAGGTACATGGCAGTGAGGCAGTTTTTTGTGAAGCCGTCGTAGGAGGTCAACATGGCCATATGTTGAATATGTAGGCAGAAGGTGAAGTGTGGTCAGGGTGCCACGGCCCTGTTTCAACATATACAGAGTCACTGTCAAGTGGCTTGGGAGAATCATGTCTCCGATATGGTGGTCCAGCCTGCCGCAGCTAACGCTGCATCACCCGGTGGCACACACCCAGTTTCAGCCAGTCAAGTCACCACCTCAGCCAAAAGGAGCTGTCTGTCAATCCCATCTCCTGTTGGTCCAGATGCTCCTGCTCCAACTCCTCGTCAGTCATTCCATCAGCAATCGATCACCGAAGCGATTGCCAAGAGACAACAGTACGTGTGCACGCATCCAATGGCGCAGAAGCTGAACGTGCTCTTGACCAAGTTGCTGGTGCTTCGGTCCCTCTCTTTCCAAGTGGTGGACTCCAAGTGGAGAACTGATGGCTTGTTTCGAGACGAGGTGTAAAGTCCCAAGCCGTCATTTCTTTGCGAAAAAGGCAGTACCAGCCTTGCACACACATGTAGAACAGAAATTAGGCCAGTCCTTGAGCCTGTCGGTGTCTGCCAAAGTGCATGGCAGCCCTGATGTGTGGAGCTTTCACTATGGTCAGGGACAGTACATGTCCTTTACGACTCACTGGGTAAATTTGGTTCCTGCACAGCCACACCAGCAACTTGGACAGGTGACGCAGCTTCCGCCTCCACGTTGTCACGCCTCTGCCTCTGTCAAGTCCTGCGACAATGTCTGCCTCAGCCTCCTCATCCTCCACCATGTCCTCAGCCTCCACTGCAAGGACAAGTCACAGTGCCCCTTTAACATACCACATGTGCAACGCATGGCGGTGTCACCCTGTTCTACACCTGGTTTGCCTTGGCGAACAGAGTCACACAGGGGAGGAACTGCTCTGTGTTGTGCATCAAGAAATCGAATGCTGGCTTTGTCCGCAAAAACTAAAAATCTGAACCATGCTTACCGACAATAGGAAGAACACGGTGTCTGCGCTGTGTCAAGGAAGGCTGAGCCTTGCGCCCTGCATGGCACACGTGTTCAATCTGGTTGTCAAGCGGTTACTGAAGTCTTCCACCCATCTGCATGATATCCTAAAAATGGCCAGGAAACTTTGCATGCACTTCAGTCACTTGTACACCACAAAGCACAACCTCCTTGAGCTGCAGCGGCAGAATGACATCTCCCAAAATAGGCTGATATGCGACGTTTCCACCCATTGGAATTCCACCCTCCATATGTTGGACCGAGTATACGCACAGAGAAATGTCATCAACGATTTCTAGATGATGCAAGAAAATAGGAGTACTCCCCTGTGTAACTTTGATGTCAGCCAGTGGCAGCTCATGCGGGACACCTGCCATTTTGTCAGGCCCTTTGAGGAAGCCTCATTATTTGTCAGTCTCCAGGACTACGGAATGAACAACGTCATTCCACTGCTTCATGTCCTGGAACAGATGGTGGTAACAATGGCTGGTCAGTGGACAGGAGAAGTGGTGCCTCGATCTCATAGCCACATGAGCCCTGTGGGGACTGAACTGGAAGAGGAGGTCGAGGGGAGGAGGACATTGGAGCACAAGCAATGTGTAGCCAAATGGTTTTTCTACTCTGCTGACAGGACAGGAGAAGCAGGAGTGGCCAGAGGAACTACAGGGCCCTGAGGAAGAAGAGACAGAGGACCCAGACACATGGTGGCAGCATGCAGTGGAGATGGAGGCAGGGAGCCCCTCCGAGTCACTTGCACAAATGACACAATGCATACTCGCTTGCGTAGTGTCAGCCGAATTGTCACCATTCGGCAGAGGGATGACTTCTGGCTCTCCACCTTGTTGAACCCTCCCTACCCGTCCAGAATAGGGGCCATTTTTACACCCACTGAGAGGGAGGAAAAACTGGACTACCACAGGTCTGAACAGGGGGACCCTCTGCGCTCACGTTACAATGCAATGGCTTGGGGGGGTGGGGTGTCAGGAGCAGTACCAGCTCCATCAGCAGTAGCCTGAGGCTACAGTCGCTGATAAGTAGCTTATTCACCCACATATTGAAAAAACTACTCACCAGCAGCAGCAGGTAGACCTGGAGCAGGACCTGAACCAACCTGTGGTGGCATACTTGGACTATACCCTGCCAACCCCACATTGAAGATCCGCTGGACTACTGGGTAGCCAAACTGTATTTCTGGACGCAGCTAGCAGAGTTTGCCATGCAGAAGCTGTCCTGCCCGGCCAGTAGTGTGGCATCAGAGCAGGTGTTTAGTGCAACAGGGGCCATAGTTACACAAGAGGAACTCGCATGTCCACCCAAAATGTGGCGAGACTGATCTTTGTCAAGATGAATCAGGCATGGATCAGCCAGGATTTACAACCACCAATTCATGATGCATCAGACTAGATCAACCATTTTGCCATACAAACACTTTTATACAAGAGACTACCTGACTACCTGCCTCAGCTACAAGTGTGATTCTGAAACCCGCCTGATACAACACATCTGATGCCAAGTGCTCCTTATTTCACACATCTTTTTCAGCAGGTACTGGTATTACCACCCACCACCCCACTCTGTTACCAGGTCACTTTGTTGTCTTCTGATGCAGCTGCTGCAGACACCTCCAAACTATGTCACCTTGCCACTCTGTGGTATCTTCCTCATGCTGCTGCTGCTGCTGCTACTACTGTCTCCACATTATGTCACCTAGCCACTCTGTGGTCCCTTAATGCTGCTATCTCCCCACTATGCCACCTTGCCACTATGTAGCCTCCTTATGTTAACACTAGATCACCTTGCCACTAAGTGATCTGCTCCTGCTGCTGCCATATCCACACTATGTAACCTTGCCTATCTGTGGTATCCTGCTGCTGCCATCTCCATATTATGTCACCTTGCCACTTTGTGGCCTCCTGATGCTATTGCCACCTCTAAACTATGCCACCTTGCCACTCTGTGGTCTCTTCCTGCTGCTTCTGCCATCTCCACACTATGCCACCTTGCCACTCTGTGGTATGCTGCTGCCATCTCCACACTATGTCACCTTGCAACTCTGTGGTCTCCTGTTGCTGCTGCTACCATCTCCACACTATGCCACCTAGACACTCTGTGCTATCCTCTTGATGCCGCTGCTGCTACTGCCATCTCCACACTATGTCACCTTATCACTCTGTGGTATCCTGCTGCTGCCATCATCATATTGTGTTACCTTGCCACTCTGCGGTCTCCTCCTGATGCTATCGCCACCTAAAAACAATGTGAACTTGCCACTATTTTCCTGCTGCTACTGTCATCTCCACACTATGTCACCTTGCCACTCTATGGTATCCTCATGATGTTGCTACTGCCATCTACACACAATGTCACCTTGCCACTCTGTGGTACCCTGCTTCTGCTGCCATCTCCACACTATGTCACCTTGCTACTCTTTGATCTCTTCAAGCCTCTGCCATCTCCACACTAGGTTACCTTGCCACTCTGTGGTCTCCTGCTACTGCTGCTACCATCTCACACTATGTCGCCTTGCCACTCTGTGCTATCCTCCTGATGCTGCTACTACTGCCATCTCCACACTATGTGACCTATTCTGCTGCTGCCATCTCCATATTGTTACCTTGCCACTCTGGTCTCCTCATGCTGCCGCCATATCCACACTATGTCTCCTTGCCACACTGTGTTCTCTTCCTGCTGCTACTGCCATGTCCACACTATGTCATCTTACCACTCTGTGGTATTCTGCTGCTGCCATCTCCACAATATGTCACCTTGCTACTCTTTGGTCTCCTCATGCCACTGCCATCTTCACACTATGTCACCATGCCACTCTGTGGTATCTTGCTGCTGCCATCTCAATATTATGTTACGTTGCCACGTTGTGGTCTCTTCCTGCTGCTACTGCCATCTCCACACTATGTCACCTTACCACTCTGTGGTATCCTGCTGCTGCCATCTCCACACTGTCACCTTGCTACTCTTTGGTCTCCTCATGCCACTGCCATCTCCATATTATGTTAACTTGCCACTCTGTGGTCTTCTCATGCTGCTGCCATATCCAGACTATGTCACCTTGCCACACTGTGGTCTCTTCCTGCTGCTACTGCCATCTACACACTATTTCACCTTACCACTCTGTGGTATCCTGCTGCTGCCATCTCCACACTATGTCATCATGCCACTCTGTGGTATCTTGCTGCTGCCATCTCAATATTATGTTACGTTGCCACATTGTGGTCTCTTCCTGCTGCTACTGCCATCTTCACACTATGTTACCTTGCTACTCTTTGGTCTCCTCATGCCACTACCATCTCCACACTATGCCACCTTGCCACTCTGTGGTATCCTCCTGATGCTGCTGCTGCTACAGCCATCTCCACACTGTCACCTTGGCACTGTGTGGTATCCTGCTGCCATCTCCACACTATGTCATCTTGCCACCCTGTGCAGTCCTCCTGATGCTGCTGCTACTACAATCTCAACACTATGTCAACTTATCACTCTGCGGTATCCTGCTGCTGCCATCTCCATATTATGTTACCTTGACGCTCTGTGGTCTCCTCATGCTGCTGCCATATCCAGACTATGTCACCTTGCCACACTGTGGTCTCTTCCTGCTGCTACTGCCATCTCCACACTATGTCATCTTACCACTCTGTGGTATCCTGCTGCTGCCATCTCCACACTATGTCACCTTGCTACTCTTTGGTCTCCTCATGCCACTGCCATCTTCACACTGTCACCATGCCACTCTTTGGTATCTTGCTGCTGCCATCCCCATATTATGTTACGTTGCCACATTGTGGTCTCTTCCTGCTGCTACTGCCATCTCCACACTATGTCACCTTGCTACTCTTTCGTCTCCTCATGCCACTGCCAACTCCACACTATGTCACCATGCCACTCTGTGGTATATTGCTGCTGCCATGTCAATATTTTGTTACGTTGCCACACTGTGGTCTCTTCCTGCTGCTAGTGCCATCTCCACACTATGTCACCTTACCACTCTGTGGTATCCTGCTGCTGCCATCTCCACACTATGTCACCTTGCTACTCTTTGGTTGCTTCATGCCACTGCCATCTCCACACTATGTCACCATGCCACTCTGTGGTATCTTGCTGCTGCCATCTCCATATTATACGTTGCCACATTGTGGTCTCTTCCTGCTGCTACTGCCATCTCCACACTATGTCACCTTGCCACTCTTTGGTCTCCTCATGCCACTGCCATCTCCACACTGTCACCTTGGCACTTTGTGGTATCCTGCTGCCATCTCCACACTATGTCATCTTGCCACCCTGTGCTGTCCTCCTGATGCTGCTGCTACTACCATCTATACACTATGTCAACTTATCACTGTTGTATCCTGCTGCTGCCATCTCTATATTATCTTACCTTGCCACTCTGTGGTCTCCTCATGCTGCTGCCATATCCAGACTATGTCAACTTGCCACACTGTGGTCTCTTCCTGCTTCTACTGCCATCTCCACACTATGTCACCTTACCACTCTGTGTTATCCTCATCTCCACACTATGTCACCTTGCCCCTCTGTTGTATCCTGCTGCCATCTCTACACTATGCTACCTTGCCTCTGTGGTATCCTCCTGATGCTGCTGCTGCTACAGCCGTCTCCACACTATGTCACATTGCCACTTTGTGGTATACTGCTGCTGTTGCCATCTCTACACTTTGTCACCGTGCAACTCTGTGGTCCTCTGCTGCTGCTTCTACCATCTTCACACTATGTCACCTTGCCACTCTGTGTTATGCTCCTGATGCTGCTGCTACTGCCATCTCCACACTACATCAACTTGCTACTCTGTGGTCTTCTACTGCTGGCATCTCCACACTATGTCACCTTGACACTCTGTGGTCTTCTTCTGCTGCCATCTCCACAGTATGTCACCTTGCCACTCTGTGGTATCCTCCTGCTGCTTCAGCCAGCTCCATACTATGTCACCTTCCCACTCTATGGTCTCCTGCTGCAGCTCCTGCTGCCAGCTCCAGACAATTTCAAGTTGCCACTATGTGGTATCCTCCTGATGCTTCTACTGCCATGTACACACTATGTCACCTTGCCACTTTGTGGTATCCTGCTGCTGCTGCCATCTCCACACTATTTCACCTTGCCACTCTGTGGTAACCTCCTGCTGCTGCTGCTTCAGCCATCTTCATACTATGTCATCTGGCCAATCAGTGCTATCCTCCTGATGCTGCTGCTACTGACATCTCCACACTATCTCATCTTATTACCCAGTGGTATCCTGCTGCTGCTGCCATCTCCACACTATGTCACCTTACCACTCTGTGGTCTCCTGATGCTGCTGCTGCCATCTCCACACTATGTCACCTCACCACTCTGTATTATCCTCGTCATGCTGCTGCTGATACTGTCATCTCCACACTGTCACCTTGCTACTCTGAGGTCTCCAGCAGCTGCCATCTCCACACTATGTTACCTTGCCACTCTCTGGTATCCTCCTGATGCTGCTGCTACTGACATCTCCACACTATCTCACCTTATTACCCAGTGGTATCTGCTGCTGCTGCAATCTCCTCACTATGTCTCCTTGCCACTCTATGGTCTACTGCTGCTGCTGCTGCAATCTCCTCACTATGTCTCCTTGCCACTCTATGGTCTACTGCTGCTGCTTCTACCATCTTCACACTATGTCACCTTGCCACTCTGTGTTATCCTCTTGATGCTGCTGCTACTGCTATCTCCACACTATATCAGCTTGCTACTCTGTGGTCTTCTGCTGCTGCCATCTCCACACTATGTCACCTTGCCACTCTGTGGTCTTCTTCTGCTGCCAACTCCACACTATGTCAACTTGCCACTCTGTTGTCTGCTCCTGATGCTATAGCTACTGCCATCTCCACACTATGTCACCTTGCCACTCTATGGTCCCTTGCTGCTGCTCCTGCTGCCATCTCCAGACTATTTCAACTTGCCACTATGTGGTATCCTCCTGATGCTGATACTGCCATCTACACACTGTCACCTTGCCACTCTGTGCTATCCTCCTGATGCTGCTGCTGCTACTGACATCTCCACACTATGTCATCTTATCAACCTGTGGTATCCTGCGGCTGCTTCCATCTCCACACTGTCACCTTGCTACTCCTTGGTGTCCTCATGCCACTGCCATCTCCACACTATGTCACCTTGCCCCTCTGTGGTATCCTGCTGCTGCCATCTCTACACTATGCCACCTTGCCACTCAGTGGTATCCTCCTGATGCTGCTGCTACAGCCTTCTCCACACTATGTCACCTTGCCACTTTGTGATATATTGCTGCTGTTGCTATCTCTACACTATGTCACCGTGAAACTCTGTGGTCCCCTGCTGCTGCTTTTACCATCTTCACACTATGTCACCTAGCCACTCTGTGTTATCCTCCTCATGCTGCTGCTACTGCCATCTCCACACTATATCAACTTGCTACTCTGTGGTCTTCTACTGCTGCCATCTCCCTAATATGTCACCTTGCCACTCTGTGGTCTTCTTCTGCTGCCATCTCCACAGTATGTCACCTTGCCATTCTGTGGAATCCTCCTGCTGCTTCAGCCAGCTCCAGACGATTTCAACTTGCCACTCTGTGGTATCCTCCTGCTGTTGCTGCTTCAGCCATCTTCATACTATGTCACCTTGCCAATCAGTGCTATCCTCCTGATGCTGCTGCTACTGACATCTCCACACTATCTCACCTTATTACTCAGTGGTATCCTGCTGCCATCTCCACACCATGTCACCTTACCACTCTGTGGTCTTCTCATGCTGCTGCTGCCATCTTCACACTATGTCACCTTGCTACTCTGAGGTCTCCAGCAGTTGCCATCTCCACACTGTTAACTTGCCACTCTCTGGTATCCTCCTGATTCTGCTGCTGCTACTGCCATCTCCACACTATGTATCCTTGCCTCTCTGTGGTCTCCTGCTGCTGCTGCCCTCTCCACACTATTTCACCTTGCCACTCTGTGGTCTCCTCATGCTGCTGCCATCTCCACACTATGTCACATTGCCACTCTGTGGTACCCTGCTGGTGCTGCCATCTCCACACTATGTCACCTTGCTACTCTTTGGTCTCCTCATGCCACTGCCATCTCCACACTATGTAACCTTGCCACTCTGTGGTCTTCTTATACTTCTGCCAACTCCAAACTATGTCACATTAACACTCTGTGGTATTCTCCTGATGCTGCTGCTGCTACTGCCATCTCCACACTGTCACCCTGCCACTCTGTGTTATTCTACTGCTGCTGCTTCCATCTCCAAATTATTTCACCTTGCCACTCTATGGTCTCCTCATGCTGCTGCCAACTCCAAACAATGTCACATTACCACTCTGTGGTATTCTCCTGATGCTGCTACTACCATCTCCACACTATTTCAACTTGCCACTCTGTGGTATCCTCATGATGCTGCTGCTACTGCCATCTCCACACTATGTCACCTTGCCACTCTGTTGTCTCCTCATCCTGCTGCAGTCTCCACACTGTGTCACATTGC
Source organism: Bufotes viridis (assembly GCA_033119425.1). Lineage (NCBI taxonomy): Eukaryota > Metazoa > Chordata > Amphibia > Anura > Bufonidae > Bufotes > Bufotes viridis. The sequence continues at coordinate 510,539,699 of CM065589.1, forward strand.
CACTCTGTGGTATTCTCCTGCTGCTGCTGCTGCTGCTACTGCCATCTCCACCCTATGTACCCTTGCCACTCTGTGGTCTCCTCATGCTGCTGCCATCTCCACACTGTGTCACCTTTCCACTCTGTGTTCTCCTAATGCTGCTTACATCTTCACACTATGCCACGTTGCCACTCTGTGGCTTCATCATACTGCTGCAATCTACAGACTCTCGGTGTGCCACTCATTGTGCCACTTGGTGGCCTTCTCATGATGCTTATGCAGCATCCACCACTTCAACACTTTGTCATTGTTGTACTCGGTGGCTTTCTACTGTTGCCGTCACCTCCAGACTCGGTCATTGTGCTACTCGGTGGCTTCCTCATACTGCTGCCAACTCCAGACCCTGTCATTGGGACACTCTGTGGTCTTCTCATGCATCTTTCACCTCACCACTATGTCATAGGTCCACTCTGTGGACTTTTCATGCTCTTCCCACCTTCCCCACTTCATGACTAGTCCACTATTTTGGCTTTTGGCCTGGCTGACATCATTATTTATTTTCCTTTCTTCTTATCTGTCAGAAGGAAGGAAAAATAAGACTGTTTGTGTAGCAGCTGTAAGGCTTGTATGGTCCCATCAGAATTGGCTTATGATTTGGTAGCCAAAAGCAGGAGTGGGTACAAAACACAGAAGACATGCAAACATTCCATTCATGTGTCATCTCTGTTTTAGATCAGCTCCCTTTTTTTGGCATTAGCAATACTAATGGTTCATTGATCAAATGCTGACCGAGGGAAGGTGTATACTCCACAGACAGGATCCATTTTTTGCGGGTTATTGTTCTGACATATCAGAGGAAGGGCAAATTAATCAGTGACGTCAACACACTCTTACCACTGACACCATCTCCACTGTCAGATGGGCTCTACTTGTATATGAGTTTAATAGAACAGGTTCTGTTGACATCGATGTGGAATCAGCTGGCGACAGTGTAAAAGGAGTGTGCTGCTTCTTGGCGCTAACATCAACCTGTAAGGCTGAGTTTATACTTGAGTTATTTGGTCATTTTGGCCCCGTGACTGCCCAAATAAGTGAAGTGTGCAGTGATTCTAAGGGCGACGCATGTCATCTTCATGCCATACGGAATCACAGTATTATTTCACTACCAATGCAGACTCCCTATGTGTGTTATTGCAAGCCACAGTGTTCTACACCACTGTAAAGGCTCTCAGCATCCAGTAAATGGCCGTTTTATTACGGAATTTTCCGCAAATATATTTGGATCAAATTTTTCCCGAAAAATTCGGCAAACCAGTGAATCGAATTTTTGAAAAATTTGTTCATCTCTAATAATATTATTATTATTATTAACAACAACAACATTGTGGGTGTAATTTTCCAGTGACAAAAAAACTAATTTCTGTTTTTTGAATTCATATTTTTTATTTATCACCTGTAGCTCTGACACAAAAATTCATTAAAATTGCACCGAAAATGTGGCAGCAAACATTCTACCTATTTAGCACTATTCTTCTGATGCATACTATTGAAACAAGCACCTCTTTTGTTTCATTAAGGAGAAGCAGTATAGAGGATATAATTTTCTATATTGGGGTACTGATGCTAGGTATTATGGTGTACATGATTGCTATTGCCTCTGAAGCTGGAAAATTATGGCTCCTATGTTGTGTAAGTGCTCTTTCACATTAGCAAGTTTTTTACCTGGTCGCAATGTGTGTAGTGAATAAATTGCATCACTTATTCCCAATCCATTAACCGCTTACCGACCGCCTAACGCAGGATTGCGTCCTGCAGGCGGTCGGTCTATTCCTCTTTGACGCGCGGGCGCATCATCTCGCGAGAGGCGAGATTTCCTGTGAACGCGCGTGCTGGCAGGCTGTAGAAGTTAAAAAAAATGGCATATCAGACGCTGTTTTGTTAACAGCGTCTGATATGCTTGCTGATCGTTCCTTTGGTGGTCCCTTTTGCTTGGGACCACCAAAGGAAACTTTTATAAGTGCACCAAATCACCACACAGACCCCCCAGAATTGCGGAATAGATGCGGACATTTTTGCGGACGTGTGAATGGGGCCTTACTACTTTTTTTTTGTACATTTTTGGCAGAGATTTATTCATCCACATTGATCGATGCGAATGAGGAAATCTGTGCCGTTTTTTTTGCACATTTTTGGGCAGAGATTTTTCATCCACATTGATCGATGCGAATGAAGAAATCTGTGCCGTTCATTTTTCTTTTCAGCCCAGAGGCTGAACGGGAAAAAAATCTCATTACCCGTATGCTCAATATAAGGAGAATCGCAGAAACTCCTAATGCTGGCCATACGTGTAATGATTGCGGAGACCCTCAAATGCCAGAGCAGTACAAACACCTCACATGTGACCCCATTTTAGAAAGAAGACACCCCAAGGTATTCCGTGAGGGGTATGGTGAGTTCATGTAAAATATTATTTTTTGTCACAAGTTAGTGGAATATGAGACTGTAAAAAAAAATCTAAAAAATCAATTTCCGCTAACTTGTGCCAATTTTTTTTTTTTTTCTGTGAACTCGCCATACCCCTCACAGAATACCTTGGGGTGTCTTTCTTTCTACAATGGGGTCACTTGTGGGGTATTTATACTGCCCTGGCATTTTAGGGGTCCTAAAGCGTGAGAATCCAAATGCGTAAAAATGGCCTGTGAAATCCTGAAGGTACTCATTGGATTTAGGGCCCCTTTGCGCATCTTGGCTGCAAAAAAGTGTCACTCATGTGGTATCGCCGAACTCAGGAGAAGTAGGGCAATGTGTTTCGGGGTGTATTTTTACATATACCCATACTGTGTGTGAGAAATATCACTGTAAACAACAACTTTTTAAATTTTTTTGTTCAAAGTTGTCAATTTACAGAGATATTTCTCACACAAGTATGGGTATATGTAAAAATACACCCCAAAACACATTGCCCTACTTGACTCCTGAGTACGGCGATACCACATGAGTGACACTTTTTTGCAGCCTGGGTGCGCAAAGGGGCCCAAATTCCAACGAGTACCTTTTGGTTTTATATGGCTGCTCACAATTTAGCCCCACCCAAAATGCCAGAACAGTACAAACACCCCAAAAATGACTCCATTTCGGAAAATAGACACCCCGAGGTATTCACTGAGGGGCATAGTGAGTCCGTATGAGATTTCTTTTTTTTTGCCAGAAGTTAGCAGAAATTGAAACTTTTTTTTTTTTTTTCTCAGAAAGTGTCATTTTCCGCTAACTTGTGAAAAAAAATGAAATGATACATGAACTCACCATGCCCCTCCGCGAATACTTTGGGGTGTCTTCTTTCTAAAATGGTGTCATTTGGGGGGTATTTATACTATCCTGACATTCTAGCACCTGAAGAAATATGACAGGTGCTCAGAAAGTCAGAGCTGCTTCAAAATGCCGAAATTCACTTTTTTGCACCATAGTTTGTAAACGCTATAACTTTTACCCAAACCAATAAATATACACTTATTGGACTTTTTTTTATCAGACATGTAGAACAATAAATTTAGAGAAAAATTTATATAGAAATGTAGTTTTTTTTGAAAAATTTTACAACAGAAAGTGAAAAATGTCATTTTTTTGCAAAAATTTCGGTCATTTTTGATTAATAGCAAAAAAAGTTAAAATGTCAGCAGCAATGAAATACCACCAAATGAAAGCTCTATTAGTGAGATGAAAAGGAGGTAAAATTCATTTGGGTGGTAAGTTGTATGACGGAGCAATAAACGGTGAAAGTAGTGTAGTGCGGAATGGTAAAAAGTGGCCTGGTCATTAAGGGTGTTTAAGCTAGGGGGGCTGAAGTGGTTAATTTCAATGGGTCTGTGTAGGAAGCTGTCTTATATTTGGAAGCTGCGGTTAAGACGCTGAAGTTACTGTATTCTACATACATTAACTTTAGCGTATTATTCGCTAATGTATATTAAAGAGTCCACAGAAAATCTATTTCTAAATTAAATAGATGAGGCGGCAAATCATAATGAGGTAGTTATTATGGGGGAATTCAACTACCCAGATATAGACTTGGAAACTGAAACCTGTATATCTTATAAAGGAAACAGGTTCTTTGCAGTAACGAAAGAAAATTGCCTTTCCCAACTGGTTCAGGACCTGACTAGAGAAACGGCCATACTGGACTTAGCTTAACCAATGGACCTGACAGAAGAACAGATGTGCAGGTTGGGGAAATAGTGACAATAAAGTAATAACCTTGCAATTGTCATTCAAAAGACTGTTTCTTCAGGGAGGAACAAAAATACCAAACTTCAAAAAACTAAATTTAGTTCTCAAACATAAAAATACAGTCATAAAATGGGATATTTTTAAAAGCATCCTAAAATCTAATTGTAAGAGTTACATACCTTATGGGAATAAAAGGTTAGGGAACAAGAACAAACCAATGTGGATAAATAGAATTGTAAAGAAAGCAATAAATGACAAAAAAAGCATTTAAATTACTAAAACAGGAGGGGAGTGAGGAAGCATTGAAAAAGGAAAAAACATATAATGTAAAAGACAAATTAAAGCAGCCAAATAGAGACCGAGAGATTAATTGCCAAAGACAGTAAAACTAACCCTAAAATGTTCTTTAATTATATAAATGGTAAAAATTATAAATCTAAAGGTGTTGGCCCTTTACAGAGTAATGAGGGGTGAGTTTCAGAGAGCGATGAGGAGAAAGCAAAACTATTAAATATTATTTTTTTTCTCCGCTGTATTCACTGAGGAAAATAAAGAGTCAAATGAAATGCAGAATGTAAATTCCCCATTAAAAGTGCCCTGTCTGAGCCAGGAAGAAGTATAGCGGCATCTTACAAAGCTTGAAATAGACAAATCGCCGGGACCAGATGGCATCCACCCCCATATCCTAATAGAATTAAGTAATTTCATAGCCAGACCCTTATTTCTGATATTTAAGCACGCTATACTGACAGGGAGTGTTCCACAGGATTGGCGCACAGCAAATGTGATGCTAATATTCAGAAAGGGTCCAAAAGCAGAGCCTGGAAACTACAGGCCAGTAAGTTTAACATTTGTTTGAAGGTTTTCTAAGAGATGCTATCTTGGAGTTCCTCAATGAAAATAAGCAATTAACGCCATATCAGCATCGCTTCATCAGGGATCGGTCATGTCAAACTAATTTAATCAGTTTCTATGAGGAGGTAAGTTCTAGACTTGACTGAGGCTAATCAATGGATGTCGTATATTTGGAGTTCTCCAAAGCATTTGACACTGTATCATGAATGAGTAAATGAGAATGCTTGGACTGGGGGAAAATGTCTGTATGTGGGTAAGTTACTGGCTCAGTGATAGAAAACAAAGGGTGGTTATTAATGATACACACTCAGATTGGGTCAATGTAACTAGTGGGGTACCACAGGGGTTAGTATTGGGCCCTATTTTCTTCAATATATTTATTAATGACCTTGTAGAAGGCTTGCACAGTAAAATATCAATTTTGGCAGATGACACTAAACAGTAATTAACATGGAAGCGGGCAGTATACGGCTGCAGATAGATCTGGATATATTTGAGGCTTGGGCAGATAAGTGGCACATGAGGTTTAATATTGACAAACGTAATGTTATGCATATGGGAAGGAATAATGCAAATCACCAGTACATACCAAATGGTAAAACATTAGGTAACATGGAAAAGGACATAGGAATTTTAGTGAACCACAAACTAAGCTATATAAACCAGTGTCAGGCAGCTGCAGCCAAGGCCAATAAGATAATAGGTTGCATCAAAAAGGGCATAGATGCCCGTGATGAGAACATAGTTCTGCCACTTTAGTCAGACCACACATCAGTAGTCAGACCACACATGGAGTACTGTCTACAGTTCTGGGCTCCTGTGAACAAGGCAGACATAGCAGAGTTGCAGAGGGTTTAGAGGTGAGCAACTAAAGTAATAACTGGAAAGGGTGGATAACTTAAAGATAATCAAAATTAGGGTCATTTACTTTAGCAAAAAGGCAACTTAGTGGAGATCTAATGACTATGCATAAATATATCAGGGGTCAGTACAGAGATCTCTCCGATCATCTATTTATCCCTGTGACTGTGACAAGGGGACATCCTCTGCGTCTGGAGAAAAAAGGTTTGTACAGAAAAACAGAAGAGGATTCTTTATGGTAAGAGCAGTGAGACTATGGAACTCCTCTGATGGTGAGTTCACTAAAAAAGTTCAAGAGGCGCCTGGATATATTTCTGGAGTATAATAATATTAGAGGCTACTAGAGAGGGGTTGTTCATCCAGGAAAAGTTAGTCTGATTGCCTGATTAAAGTCGGGAAGGAATTTTTTTCCCCTAAAGTGAGGAAAATTGGCTTCTACCTCACAGGGTTTTTTTTTTTTTTTGTCTTCCTCTGGATCAACTTGCAGGATAAGGCCTTATTCACACGTCTGTAGTGTTTTGCGGATCCGCAAATTTGCGGATCCGCAAAACACCTTGGCACCAGCCCTATAGAGATGCCTATACTTGTCCGCAATTGCGGGCAAGAATAGGACATGCTCTATATTTTTGTGGAGCCGCTGTCCGGAAGATCGGCGGCGCGCTCCGCAAATGCGGATGCGGAGAGCTGATTGTGTGCTCTCCGCATCCATCACGTCCCCATTCAAAATGAATGGGTCGGCACCCGTTCCGCAAATTTGCGGAACGAGTGCGGACGTAGATTGCGGACATGTGAATTATGCCTAACATGGCTGAACTGGATGGACAGATGTCTTTTTTCAACCTTATAAACTATGTTACTTTGTTATTATGTTAATGTAGACTGCACTGTATAGTCGGTCTTCATTGTTAATGGCCATGCGGGACCTTTAAACAGTGGATGTGGCTGGTATGGAGTTTGGCTGGTTAGGTGGGGAGACAATATGCTGGCATACCCACTTCTCCAACCCCAGTGCTCTCCTACCCTACTGGAGGGAGTTATTCTAACATCTGCTTTTCCACCTATTCCACATCATTTTATATCAATTAGAATATGTCATGAGGAACATCCTGCTCCTCCTCTCTCTGCATCTTGCTGACTTTTCTAGGAAATAAATCCAGCAAAAGATGAGGATGTCCATCATTAAGACTTGCCCCCCCCAGGGCTACAGACTGGATGATATTGGTTGTCATGCTGGGCATTGGAATAACAAAGGCTTCCATCTAATTTGTATTGATTTCTTCTTTTAATCATTTTGAGCAACATTGTCCCTAGTGCATGAGCCCTTGCCAAGTTGCCACGTCTCTCCCTATGCTCAGCTCACAGGATGGTGGAGACCATGCAGGATGAGGTTTTTATAGAGGTATGACATGACAGGAGACTGCTATGTGTGGATTCGCTGGTTGCACAGCATTATGGGTGATCTTGTATCCTCTACACTTAGTTTCGCTTTGTAGCACGTGCAGCCATCATTTTAGGAAAACCTGATTGTGTCCCTAAACATCTGCTGAGCATACTGAACCAGACAAGACAAATTAAACACCAAAAACAAATATTTTATTAAACCAGACAAGACAGAGCACAACTGGAATAAACCTGGACAAACAGGTCTGTAACAGTGGCAGATGAAACACCACTTGACTGAGTGCATTGGTTTGACTTGGGGCAAAACTGAAGGACATTGTCTAAGTGAACCCTAATCTTCACAATACCCCTGATGGTGGGGTAGATGCCTGGACACCATGCGGAATGGATGTATGATAGCCACAGATAGAGCTGCACAGAAAGGAGACATACAGGTCCCTGCACCCCATGCAGAACAGATGCTTGGCAATCACAGACAGAGCAGCACAGACATGACACTGGAACCAATGCTGAATGGGGAGCAAGGTGTTCCCCAATAGACAAGGCCAGATAACATCAGACACCAAACATACAGACAAGAACCAAGGTGACATTGAGACAAGGTGACATTGATGAATTACCAGGCAACCACACAGATCACGGCAGATGGCAAACACCCAGGCCAGGAGAATACATCTGACACAGAGAAAAGCTGTAGACAAATCCCCAGGCATGCAGCACACAGGTCTAAATAGTCAGATCAATTAAAACAGCTGACCATCTCATAATCGGACACAAACACAGGAAAACAATAACCCTACAAGAACACATAGCAAACAAGTAACACAGAGCATACAAGTCACAGAGAATGCACAGATACACAGGACACAGTTCACACACAGAAGATGACAACCAGCATACACTGCCCAAGCAACCAGCATACACGGAAGTCGTTCCACAGCCAGTATGCAAGGGCAAAGGCAGCCAGCATACACAGCAACATGTATAAACTGCAAACTGTCCTGTGAGCCAAGACAGAGACTATCCCAATTCACAAGTCCACGTTCACACACAGAAGGCAGCATCCAGCACGCAGGCCCAAGCAAACAGCATTCACAGAAGACAGCCTACATCCAGAACATGAGAGCACATGCAGCCAGCCTTCACGGAAACAATGTCAGGAACTACACTGTGATTCAGACACTGGGAGTACACACATTCACAGACCACAATTCACGCGCTAGATGGCCGCATCTAGGGATTAGCGAATCGACTTCGGATGAAACATCCGAAGTCGATTTGCATAAAACTTTCTTAGAATACTGTACAGAGCGGCAGCTCTGTATTGGCTCCGATGAGCTGAAATTATTACTTCGCAAAGTCTCACAAGACTTCGGGTAATAGCTTCAAAAATTAATTTCTACACTAAAACTTTTACTGAACTATGATTCGGTTCCAAGTGGTACCTTATAACCGAGTTCGGTAAAAGTTAGTTTACAGTAGAAATACATTTTTGAAGTTATTACCCGAAGTCTCGCGAGACTTCGTGAAGTAATAACTTCGGCTCATCGGAGCTAAAACATTCTAATACTGTATGGAGCTCATCCCTAGCCGTAGCCAGCACGCAGCCCCAAGCAACCAGCATACACAGGAGAAAGCCTGCAGCCAGTACGTGAGAGTGACACTAATAGCAAAAAATATGAGAAACTAAATAGTTAACCTTTTTTTTAGTTATAGCAAGATGGTACTGTTACTTACCATCTGGAGCAAATAAAATGCCAAACACAAACATTTGAGTGCAATTGCTAGTGTTTCTTAAGAGTTTATCTACATAGATTTTACATATGCTGAAAAATATGGTACATTTTTTTTTTACTCAGTAGTAATTGGCACAGTTTTTACCTCCTGCTATGATAAGACCCAATTTTCTGTTGGCATTGTTTCTTGGTTGCTTTAAGAAAAGAAGCAGCTTCTTTAGCAAAATTAATCATTATATGAATATTGTATTGTAGTTAGTTATGTTGTTTTAAATATAAGAGACAAAATATTTTTCAGTAGTTGCTCAGATAAAGAGATGCTATTACTGTTACTATTTCATCTTTAAAAATGTTCTATTTTTTTGTCATGACCCATATTCAAAAAGTCCCATGACCATCTGCAATTTAGTTGCAGTCACTATAAATGACACACAGATGTGTCCAATTTTACCTTGCTCTTGAATTTGGTTAAGGTTCAATTTCTCATTAAACACATTTAACACAATGCTGCAACATGCTAGCAAAACTCTTAATAGACTACAGTGCACAACACAACCAGTGGAAGGTCATACAGTAGACACATATAACAGAGATTTTGTGACACATTAGGTCATTTATGTTGCCCTGAACTTCAGATTTGTAGCTTCAAAAAGTTACAAAATCTGGCCGATCAGCTGTTTGAGAAGGCAGTGGCACTCCTTACCAAACACAGAGACGTACAGTGTACAGAGGTTATGCTTGGTTCCATAGCTCAGCCCCATTCACTTCTATGGGGCTGAGCTGGCCCAGGAAAAGCTGTAGAAGGCAGCGCCGCTGCTTTATCAAACTGTTGATCGGCGGGCATCCAGGGTGTTGGACCCCCACTGATCAGATACTGATGACCTATCCTGAAGATGACAGTAAAGCTGGCCAGAGGACAGATTATATTCTTTGATGATGGGTAATATACTTTTCTTCAGATAAATTTTTGTATTCTACTCCAACGGGTCATTTTAAACCACACATGAATTACTTACAGTACCATTTAAAAGGTTGGACACATCTTTTCCATTTAATGGATTTTATTTTTCAATTTCTTTTATTTATTTTCTATATTGTAGGTTCATATTGTAGACATGAAAATGACGAAGGAACACATATGGAATTAGGGAGATAGAAAGTATATTTTTCTATACTCTACAGTGCAACATTCTAAACCAGCTCATTTGAGTTTGGGGAGCCATATCATCTAATGCTGTAATCTATCACTCTCCTTTTTGGTCAAATAGAGCTTACATAGCCTAGAGGTGTGTTTGGAGTAATTGTCTCGTTGAAAACAAATGATGGTCCCACTAAGAGCAAATCAGATAAGTTGGTAGAATGCTGTGGTAGCCATGCTGTATCTGGAATTTCGAATAAATCACCAACAGTGTCACCTGCAAAGCACTGTCACAACATTGCACCTGTTCCTCAATGCTTTGTGGTGAAAACCACGTATGTAGAAATGATTTGCTCACCTTATGACACTAAACTGTGTAAAGATGACACTAAACTGTGTAAAGTAATTAACAATGAAGAGGACAGTTTTCTCCTACAGAGGGATCTGGATAGATTGGAGGCTTGGGCAGAGAAATGGCAGATGAGATTTAACACTGAAAAATGTAAAGTTATGCACATGGGAAGGAATAATGCAAGTCACCTGTACATACTAAATGGTAAAACCCTCGGTAACGCTGACATGGAAAAGGATCTAGGAATTTTAATAAACAGCAAACTAAGCTGTAAAAACCACTGTCAGGCAGCTACTGCCAAGGCCAATAAGATATGGAGTACTGTGTAGAGTTCTGGGCTCCTGTGAACAAGGCAGACATAGCAGAGCTGGAGAGGGTTCAGAGGAGGGCAAGTAAAGTAATAACTGGAATGGGGCAACTACAGCACCCTGAAAGGTTATCAAAATTAGGGTTATTCACCTTAGAAAAAAGACGACAGGGGAGATCTAATATCTATGTATAAATATATCAGGGGTCAGTACAGAGATCTCTCCCATCATTTTTTATCCCTAGGACTGTGACTGTGACGAGGGGACATCCTCTGCGTCTGGAGGAAAGAAGGTTTGTACACAAACATAGAAAAGGATTCTTTGCGGTAAGAGCAGTGAGACTATGTAACCCTCTGCCTGAGGAGGTGGTGATGGTGAGTACAATAAAGGAATTCAAGAGGGGCCTTGATGTATTTCTGGAATGTAATAATATTACAGGCCATAGCTACTAGAGATGGGTCGTTGATCCAGGGAGTTATTCTGATTGCCTGATTGGAGTCGGGAAGGAATTTTTTCTCCTTAAGTGGGGAAAATTGGTTTCTGCCTCTCCCTCAAACTGATGTTAAAATTGAGAGGTTATTCAGCATGTCCTACAGTGGAGGTCATGTCTTAAGCCCGAGCACCATGCCAAGGTCTCTCAAGTAGCTTGGGACCTAACACTCACCTACCTGTGCCAATTTATTAGGCCGACTCGCAGCAGACTCCTCAGTTACCTCCAGCATGTAACCATGCCTGTGATGGGAGGAGGGAGAAGGCTGTGAGCCCCACCCAAGACTGGCTGATATGGCCCAGGCCTCACAGGTGAACCTAAATATAGCCTGTGGATGGAAAACAGGCTACATTTACATGGGAGTTTATACACCTCCAAACAATTATATATACACAAACCAACTAAAAGGTGGCATTAAGCAGGATGTCTTCAACCCAAAAATGCAGTTGTGCATATATATACAGGAGAGCAGATCCTGCACTTGTGGCCCGTGTCTAATGGCGATCCCCAGCAAAAATGCATACGGTGAAGGATGCCCGCAGCGGACCACATGTACCACAATAGACATCCTACACAAAATGCCAATAGTGTGGATGTGATAAATAATATAACAATATAGCAATAACAAATGACAAAACAGGTGCACACTGCGGTCTTACTAAGCCCTCAAACTGATGTTAAAATTGAGAAGTTAGTCAACATGTCCTACAGTGGAGGACATGTCTTAAGCTTGAGCACCACGCCAAGGTCTCTCAAGTAGCTTGGGACCTAACACTCGCCTACCTGTGCCATATGGGCAATACCAGGGGCCAGTGGGCAAAATTACAGGAATGTATTAGGCAGACTAGATCAACTTGTAGGAAACAGGCCGAACTGGATGGATAAAAGTCTTTTTTCGGTCTTATATACTATGTTACTATGTTACTTATCTGTGTCTCACAAAGGCTTTGTGGTTTAAACTAAAAATCTCACATTTTGTCTCATCAGACCAAAATACAGTTTTACACTGCCTAATGTCCTTGTGTTTCTTGGTCCAAGAAAATTTCTTATTTCTGTTTTAGTTGCACAGTAGTGTTTTCTTTTCAGCAATTCAAAGCCTGATTCAGTCACCTCTGAATAGTTTATAGCATAGTTAATAGTTGATATCTGAAGCATATGGTGAAGAGAGCATCACAAGTTAGTTTCATTTTTACTTGTTTTTTAGTATTTTTTTATTATATATGTTTTCTAAAAATTGCTGCACACACCTCCAACTTCAAGACACAAATCTATTGGTAAACATTTGATTAAAGAAATATAACACTTGAACAGAGAGAGCTCTATAGACCAAACCCACCAAATTCTGCAGAACCAGCAGAACATACAATGTTGATGGGGGTATTCTACCGCTCCCCAATGGCAGATGTTGGGATATATAAGGAATTAGCAGTTTGAGCCTTTAGTTCTCAGATAGCTAAGCCACCGTCATACTCCACTAATTTGTACTAAGAGCACAAGCTTAATTAGTCAAGCCAAACAGTCATATATATGAAGGAATCTTGTGAAAGTTGCTGGATAAGAGTTCAGCCAACACCTCTGCTATGTGTATGATTTGCCAATTGAAATAGGTTCACACTATGTTGTAGGCTTAAATTCAGCATGTATGTTTAAAGAGTAACACTAAATGTATTCCATTGATGTACAACTATATGATGATCAGACCCTCATTGTCCTAATTGGTGATGGTTCCAGAGTTGTGATCTACTTCTACAATCATTCATTATATCCTTAAGATAAGAAAAGTCTTCTTGAGAACCAAAAATATTGGGCAAATGTGTCAGGACCATGCTGGGAGATGCTGTCTCATTAGATTCACCTGTTTGAGTCAGCCTATTCTGATCAGGACCTTTTCTGGGTATCTACATAATGTCTGTGGGATTTTTGTTATGTGTCATTTTATTAAACCACATCAATTATGTATAAGTCCCTGTGGAGTTCTCCTTTAAATAATTAGATCTTGAGTCTTTGCCATTTTGTTCCTAAGGAATTGTCCTCCTTAAGGTGTATCTTGTAGAAACCATATCTATATACATCAATATAAATGTAATTAGTTATTTTCATATAGAACAATGTAATGTTCCGATAGGTCTTTTATGACCTTTTGGGGAATATATTTAGTAAAAAAATATGCACTCAAAAATAAGTAACAAAATTACTAAACTTAAATACAAATAAAGAAAAAGACTCTACCTGCACCTATCAAACCATTGTAGTGGAAATCCCATAATCTGACCGTAACAAAATTAGGAACACATTCTAATTGTTTAGCTTAGTGTACATTAGCAACTTTTAAAAAAAATATATAAATCAAGAACTATACAATAAAGATTTTTTTCTACATTTTGTACACATTTCTAGAAAAAAGGACCTATGTGTCATGAGAAAGGTCACACAAACCTTAAAATTTAGGGCCTTTAGTCATTTAGAGTCAAAACACTCTGATCAGTAAAAGGTTAGGATTGGTCTTTAATGCCTTATAGCTAACATAAAAAATTAACTATTACACTGAGCTAGCTATTTGTCATATGATAAATAGTTAAGAAAGCCTGTTAAATAATAATGATGCTAAATCACCTACTTGCACTATACAATATGTTTCTGTCAAAATATATTGAAACAATTTGTTGCCTATTAATTAATTTCACCACTGAAAAATCACCTTCGATAATTTAACACATTAGTTTCTTTCAGAACTCAATGTTATTGACCTTGTTTTGTTTATAAAATAGAGCAACCAGATAAGTAAAGATTTCGACCCTCAAGCATATTGAGAGAAATTGTCAAAAATTAGTAATATTTATATCTTTATGTAGTAACTAGTTAATTAATTACCTGGCTTTAACTTGTTCGTTTTCATAAAAAATGTGCAAAAAAGACTAAATGCTGCTCAAAATTTTTATACTGTTTCTAATTTCCTTATGCTGTCCTATTTGAACATTTATTGAATAATCACCTTTGGCACCCACTCCTGTTTTAAGAACAGGCCCCCATTGCACCAGTGGGAATGAAGAGAAGGCCATGCATTCATAGCTCTCCCCATTTTCTGCTTTGGGGCTTCTGAAAATAATTCAGTAAATTAAGTAAAGTAAATTAAGTTCTGTGTTCTTAATGGGGTAGTTAAGAAATTGCTTTTATGAAACATCAATATACCTCACTAATATATTCCTTTTGTCAGTTTAACAGCGCAGCAGCTTCCATCTCAGCTACCTTGTAGACTGTGTAAAACAACTCCAGGGCATGCATAGTAACCCTGGAGCAGTTTCACACAGCTACTTCACTAGCAAGGTTCCTTGAAGCCGAAGCTGCTAGTGAAAATCTTTCACCAGCAGACTCGGGAATGAACATGCACAGGCAAACACCGGGATTAGGTCATTCTAGCCTCGGTTGCCTGTGCCATCAATCAAGCTTTTAGTCAACACTCCCCTAAGTGGAAGGGAATTCAGGGCTAGAAAACAACACTAGCCATGAAATAATGAGGTGAGAAAGACCCTTTAACATGTATAGGAGCCAGAGGTGGGACCCACATCCATCAAACTTTTATGCTATATCCTGCAGATATGACATAAAAGTCTGAGATGGGAGCAATCTTTAAAGGATTTTCTGTTGTAAATTGATTAAAACTGTGTCATAGTCAACTGTCATTGTAGATTTGCAGATTCGATCATGCAGCTGAAGTTCAGTAAAGAGGCTGTTAGATGTAGCCTAGCATTTATGAGAGAAGATCAAATCATATTTTTACCCTAAATACTGTATAACATTTTTATTTATAAAAACTAAGAACAATTTATTGTGCCAACACAAATGTAAAGTCATTTTAGGGTTGTATTAAGTGACACACAAAATTTTGTAAAAGTTATTTAACAAACCAAAAGGCTATTGTGGGAATTTATCATGAGAGTGATATTTGAAGTCAGTTTTGCTTGAGTCTGTGTTGGCATACCACATTTATCAAATTTTGCATGTTTTTTTGATAAATTTGACTCTTCCATAGAAATGAGTCATACAAGAATAGGATGGCCATAATATTTTTATCCCTATCAGTCCAGAGCTTGCAGTACAATTATGTAGCAGGCACTTCTGGCAGTCTCGGGAAGCATGCACACGCACAACCTGTAAGCATTGTGAGTTGATAATGTATGGCATGTATTTCCAGAAAGGCTGGCTACAGAATTGACCCCAGGAGTGCAGCACTTGCCAGGTAAGGATAAAAGGATTATGATGTGGGTTAGATGAGATGGTGAAAATATGAATAGATAAACCCTTTAAAACTAAAACGTTTGTCTAGAAAAGCTACTACAGTTTTCTATTCCATCCTCCTACTGGAGTAAGATTGCAACTTTCTTATGACTATTTAAAAAAAGACTCAGTGAGAGTCTTTTTGTAGTAAAACTCATAAACATAGCTACCCCTCCTGCACACATAATTCAAAACTGGAGTAAGTGGTGTCAAAATGCAAAAAAAAAAAAGTCCAACAGCCCCATTTTTCAACTTTTGAGTCCAGAATTCTGGAGTGAAGGAAAGATTAGTAAGGCCACATGTGTATAAAACTCATAACTGGATCCGAAGGTCCTAAAGGTCCAAAATATCCTATACCTATGCGTTCTAATTCTCAATTTGTGGGCTTTGGCCATGAGAGGTAATGAAGCACAGTCAAAGCTCAATAACTCGAACATATTGTACAACATAACTAATGCTAATCAGAATGACCCCTTTTTTTTACAGCTGGTCACCTCAAATCACTCTTCTTGGGATTTCTCAAGGTTAAGGGGAAAGCTAAGACAGGGCATATCTGTACAGTAGATTTATATGCATGATATGTATGCTCTTCTATATAGTTATGCACTACTTGAACATATGTTCTTCTTTTGGTTGATCATGTGGACTGCAGTAGAATTTGGTGCTCATAACAAAATGGAAAAAGTCTATACAAACTACTTATAAATACTGTGACTTCACAGAGCCAAGCATTCTCTTTCAGCAACCCATTGGACATTTTGAAAGACTTTTTTAGTAGGTATACCCATTACTCTAACTCTACAAGAGTATCACGCTGATATATATATATATATATATATAGAGAGAGAGAGAGAGAGAGAGAGAGAGACTTCTTATAATAAGAGTCACATTTTAATTAAGACATGAGGGTGCTTACACTAAATAGTCCATCAATGGCACATGAAAATATTATTTTGCACTTTTTTGCTTTGAGTTCATGTCGTGTTTGTGATGTATATTTGGCATGTACATTTGGTAAACTTCAAACATACATGCTAAAAATGTTCATTCAGTTCATTAGCCAGATGGGGGAGTGTTCTGCTGGCCCCTAATAGTTATAGATCAGTATACCTTAAAAACAGTATGGAACAGTGTAGTACTTATTGCAGATGGAACCGAACCCAGACTTTTTTACTGAAGTCCGGGTTCGGTATTCTAACAATGAGGTGTTCCCATGGTGATGGTGACGCTCGATGTTAGAATATACTAACAGGCGTGTACATACCAACCCCCTGCTGCCCGGCGTCACCCGACCTCTGATAGGGCACTGTGATCCGCGCAATTAACCCCTCAGGTGGTTCCTGAGGGGTTATTTTAACGGATTACAGCATCAGAGGTCGGGTGCCACCTGGCAGCAGTGCGCCCCGTCCCCTCTCCTAGTATTAAAATTATAGGTGGCCAATGCACCCTCTCCGCCCACCCCGTATTAAAATCATAGGTAGCCAGTGACCCCCCCCCCCCCCCAGTATTAAAATCATTGGTGGCAGTGGCACACCCCCCTTCTCTTCCCCATCATTGGTGGCAGCGCAGTTCCGATCGGAGTCCCAGCAGTGTAATGCTGGGGCATCGATCGGTTACCATGGCAGCCAGGGCGCTACTGAAGTCCTGGCTGCCATGGTCACTTAGCAGCATTATACTTACAGGCGCTGTCTGTGGCCGCTGGGTGCTCCTTCTACTAGTAAGTGACAGGTCTGTGCTTTAAGCATAAGCAATGCGCCGCACAGACCTGCCACTTACCAGTCGAAGGAGCGCCCGATGGCCACAGGCAGCGCAGGTAAGTATAATGCTGCTAAGTGACTATGGCAGCCAGGACTTCAGTATCTTCCTGGCTACCATGGTAACCGATCGGGGGGCCAGCAATTACACTGGGACTCCGATCGTAACTGCGCTGCTGCTACCACCAATGATGGGGAGGGGAGGTGCACTGGCCACCAATGATTTTAATACGGGGTGGGCGACGAGGGCGCACTGGCCACCTATGATTTTAATACTAGGAGAGGGCGCGGGCATGCTGTTGCCCGGCGGCACCCGACTTCTGACAGGGGGTTAATTGCGCGGTTAATTGTCAGAGGTCAGGTGCTGCCGGGCAGCAGTGGACTGTGAAAACTCAGATCTGAAAAAGCTAATACTATTAATTTCTGTTATAACCATGTTATATCGGAAAATAATAAAGTGAAATTCGGGTCCCCCTTGACTTTAATGGGCTCTGGGTTCGGGGTCAAGTTCGGGTCCCGAACCCAAACTTTGACCTGAAGTTCGGCCGAACCCGGCGAGCCCAAACTTCACCGTGTTCGCTCAACTCTACTCATAATGCTTGTTTATTTTAATAGGACATTAGGTACAGTATATAGCTAGAGATGTGAGACGTTTTGAAATATTTGCTTCAGCTTCACTGAATTTTTACAAGAAATTTGATTTCTTACAAATTAATTCATCGCGAAATGCTTTCCATTTTATGGAGCAGATCAAATGATAGGAAGTGGTGATCCTGTAGCCCACTCTCATCATTTAACCTGTCTGCTCCTGTCTTGATTGAAGAAAACCTGCCAAAGGACTTGCAGCAAGTGTGATGAGAGGTTAAATGATGGGGGGGGGGGGGGTTCCCTATCATTGTGCCAGCTCCATATAATGGAAAGCGATTCATGATGAAGAAATTCAAAACAAATTGAATTTTATATCAAAATTCTGCAACTTTTTTTCAATCAAGACTGGAACGGACGGCCTCTCCGCTATCAAGTGGATGAGGTGAGTATATTTCTTTTACCTTTAGCCACCATTTTTGTAAAATTAATTTGTTACCACAAAACGCAAGGAAATGTGGCTTTGTGGTGAATCAATTTTTTTTTTATACTTAACACAATATATAGTCCCTCAATCTATGATTAAGGTTGTATATATTTTTTTTTTTTTTTTTTTTTTAATCAACAATAGGCCTTTTAACGGTGATGTTCTCACAGTTTAGCTCACCTATTTGACTACTGAGTTTCCACAGTTAGACTTTCTGCTGGTCAATATGATTATCAGAATCTAACATCAAGTTTTCATTCTTTTCCCTTTCACCTCTGCACATTCACAGGTTATATATGATAAGTTATAGTCGACTGGTGGAGAAAACAGGGCTAAGTATGAGGAAACAGACCCAAGGGTCCCTACCAGGTAACAAAGAAGAAGTCTAGGTGGTGAAGTTCAGGTCAGGCGTAATCAGGGTATATAGCAGGGACAGAAGGGCATGAAAAGAAAAGTTAACTATTTGAGTCAATACTAGTAAGGTAAGAAAAGGGTTAATGCTAGAGAATATTTAAGGGAGCTGGGTCAAAAACAGTCATCCAAAATAGAAATCCAAAAACACAATATATTGGAGTATACAATAGCTAGATTGCCCTGCACACTGTGCACATGCTGCCTAGCATCCACGCCAGCGCCACCCAGAATTTTTTCTAATTAGTTAGGCCATATGTGAGTTATAGACTGATGGAAAAGTAGAATAAAATGTGACACCCCATAATTAATTTTAAGATATTTGTGACAAAAATATATTTAAAAGAAATAATACACATTTTCTTAATCTATAGAAATTCAGATTTCAGTATGACTAAATTTTAATTGTATTTTTCCTTAGAGACAACTAGCAGCTAATAGGGTTGTTAAAATGGGTCTGTTAAAAGTAAGAGTAATAAAATTCAATGAGATTTTTCTACCTTGATGAGCACAGTTGCTCACTGCATTTTTCTGTCAGCAATTGTCTGCATTGACATTCATGAGCCATGTAAATTGTTTGCTATTGGTTATTCAAATATACTTATTAGTGAATGAAGAATAATACGTTGAATTATTATGAATCTGGTTATGAGTTATGAGAAGACATTAATTTCTGTAGCAAGGGACAGAAAATACATTTAAGCTCTATAACACTGGCCATGCACCTTAGATAGCTGTTGACAGATGTTAACACGTTCAACATGATTCAGTAACAGCACAGGTGTGTGTTTCTTTAATTTGTCTAAAAACCTGATATATTCAAAGTGGACCTGAGTGACTCAATTCTACAAAAATTAAATTTGTTGCTAATTTCCCAAAAGATTTTAAGTTTTCAACAAATCTGAAACTTTAGTGATTTGCCACCCACAAATCGCTCAGAATGCCACTATTTTACAAATCAGAAGACAGAGAAGAAGGCATCTGCCTCAAAAAGTGGCACTTTTGAGACCATTTTATAGTGAAATAAACTAAAAAAAAAAAAATCTTTCAGTGCTGTGTGTTTTTAAACAGGTTGTTTGTTGCAACCAACTGCCATCTTTTTACCCATATCTCATATGTGTTGCTGTACCTTTGACATTACTAATGCTTTCTTGGTGTTAAAAATCTTGAAAGGAGTTGAATGCAGTATTAGGAGATCTCAGAGTGTTATTGCGAGACAAGGACAACCTTTCTCGTAGTTCTTATTATCTGTGCATGGTTTTATGTCAATGTCGTGTGATTTTATATATTTTTGTTCCTTAATTCTGTCGGTACAATGCCATGTAGTATGGACCTGTAGGGGAGAATACTAGTGTTGAGCGAGCATGCTAATAGATATTTCAGGTAGTCAACTGTCCATCCAAGCAGCAAAGGATGAGGTAAAACGCATTTTTGTATCTGGATAACATTCTGAAGAAAAGGTACATCTCAGCCTTTTTACATAATATCTATTTTTATGGACCATGCTGGTATAACCTGACTATCTCCTGTATATAATTATATATATTACGGATGGTATAAGTTAGACATCTTCTTGTATATAGTGATATGGACCATGCAGGTATAACCTGGGCATCTCCTGTATATAATTATATATGTACAGCTGGTATAAGTTATATATCTCCTTGTATACTAGCTGGGAGTCCAAGACGCATCCAGACATCATCCCCATGCTGTTCCTGAACCATTTCAGTGGTGTTTCCATCAATTTCTGTCCTTTTCCTGTGAACCAGACACCCTGCCCTCTTCAGAGCAGGGGGTGCCTGGTTTAATGCTTTGGTTCTCCCATTGACTTCAATTGTGCTCAGGTGCTCTGTAGAGCACCCGAGCATCCCGATGTATTTGGCCCGAGCACCCGAACACTTTGGTGCTCGATATACTTTAGAGAATACACAAACACCTTTTGGCAGGATTAAAATAAGCATTCTCCTGCCAACAAAGTAGTGGTAATGAGGTTTCCTGGATGGGACACTAGAGCCTCATTGTAATGCCTGACACATCATATGTATTGGCATGGGTGCACAGCAGATATCTAGGTGCTTTTCAACTGGAGTACCATAAGATGAAGAAAATATATCATAATCAATAACTAATCTCTGGTACAACTCACAAATTAATTATTGTAATAATTGTATTCCGTATAATGTGTGCATCGTAGAAAGTACAAAGTACAAATATAACAATTACCTTGACAGCCAGCTTTCCCACATAATGAGAATCTCCCATTCTGGGACCCCAACATATTTGGCATTAGAATTATCGACCTGATGAAATATGCATTATTAAAACATGTTGGGGCCTGAATATCCATTATTATGGATGGGAAGCCATGTTTTATTAATATTTTATGCTTGTCAGCCGAGTGATGGAGGTGGAGCACGCACCCATAATGAAGGCCTTCATAGAAGGCTGGGCCAAGGATGGGGGAGACTCCTCTCAGCTCAACGCTCTGCCAAAGGGGGATAGAAAAGAAGGATTTGGAACCTTTCATTGACACAATTTGGGGATCCGATCAACATTGGGTTGTGTTCCAAATTCTCCTGTCCCCGGAACCAGAACGGACTTTGATCACACAATTCGTTAAGTATTAAGAACCTTTCTGTTTTTATCGTTTTATTTTTATAACTGTTTTGTGCACGTTTATGTATGTCTCATATTTCTTTCAATTTTTGTAACTAAGTACTGTACCCTTTTTAGTACATTAAAGCACATCTTTAATGGTTTTGCCTTGTGCCCTAAACGAGCCCAGTAAACTACATTTTTTAAGAGTATGAGTTCAGCTTGCATTGCAATATATTTGCTGTAAGTGTGGCTAGTGCTACTGTGAGCTAGCTTGCGAGTGGGGGGCTGTGGGGTTTTGTCATAGATGGTGGCAGATTGTTGGGGTGCATGAAAGGTTGTGTTGGGGTGTGATCTTTGTTCAGTCTGAGGTGTATGGGAGTGAGAGATTGAGTGCATGAAATAGATCAACCCTCGGCAGTCGCAGCCAGGTCCCCTAACAGGGCAGTTCTCGTATGTGACAGTTATACATGATTTTTCAAGGCAACTGCGGCACTTCGGGTCAAATTTATTTAAAGCGAATCACATCTGATGGCCAAATCAATAGAATTGGTACTAAAACAAATTTGGGAAATTTACTGAACTCTAATCCTATCATGTACAAAAATAAAACAACCATAAAAAAACTTACATCTAACAGAAATCTTGACAGATACCTTCAGTCAGGCATTTACCGGGTATCCAAAGACTCGTACTTTTTTTTATACTGTAGAGTGCAAAATTGTATTGAATTGATATCATGAAGTTATATAACTGAATATTGTTTATTTTTATTTTTTAAGCTGTGTAATGTGTATGGGATCACGCTATTCTTTCTGGACATTTATTATTGAGGAAAACAAATGGCATGTTGGCTTTTGATTTTCCAGGTCCTTTGCTCTGCAGAAGCATATGTAGTGATATGCTTATGATATGATGAGTGATCCCGAACTGCAAAGTTCAGGTTCATACCAAACTTTGCGAGTTTGGGTACCCAGACTTTTTCACTGAAGTCCGGGTTCAGTGTTCGGGTCATTTTATTATTTTCCGTTATAACATGGTTATAGCGGAAAATAATAGCATTCTTAAGACAGAATGCAAAAGAGTATGGCAATTTAGGAGTAAAAAAAAAAACACTTCATCCACTTGATCGCAATGCCACAGTGTCTTCTATTTTCTTTCAGCAGGACCTGCAAAAGGACCTGCGATTACATCATCTCAGGTCCTTTGGCAGGTCCTGCTAATAGAAGATAGAAGGACCTGCAATGACATCACTGCGCTCCCCATGTGGTAAGCATGGTGAAGTCATCGCAGGTCCTTTTGCAGGTCCTACTGAAAGAAGATAAAACACGCTGCGGCAGAACGATTCAGTTGCCATACTCTTTTGCATTCTGTCTTAAGAATGCTATCATTTTCCGTTATAACCATGTTTTTTTTTTTTAAGTCTTTATTTTTGCTTTTCGAAACAGCAAACAACAGACAATACATGTCTCGGGTTCAGGGTCAAGTTCATGCCCCAAACCCGAACTTTGACCTGAAGTTCGGCTGGATCCCGCGAACCCGAACTTCCACAGGTTCGCTCATTCCTATCTATGAACTACTTACTGTATTGTCATGTCCGTTTTCAATAAACACTGAGGCTCAAATGTCTTGAATCTTCATGTATTCAAGAATTCAAAGCAGTATTACATTACTTACCTCTACAGATCCCTGTCACCACTGCTCCCCACTTCCTGTTCTGGCTCAACATTCCAGAAATGCCAAGAAAGCTAGAGCAGCAGTGGGAATCAGTGGAGCTGAGTCTTCTTTAACAATGACTTTCATGTTTTGTTTTGTTTTTTTTGTTAGCAAACATTTATCCCTAGAAATCTCTTTAAGTAGGGTGCTCTCAGAAGCACATTAGAGTTGTATTGCAAAAGTAATTCATTCACTAAAGTTCTATGAGGGATATTTGCATATATTATAGTATAAGGAACAGGTATTAATACAGAAAGTGCCATGGAAAAATTGTATAACTTATACAACATATACAAGTATAGCTTTTCTTTTTTTAAACTGGAATTCCATTTTAAAGCGGATACTGACTGGCCTTCCTCTGTACCTAGAAGTCCTCTCTACCACCTGATGCATCTATAACAATAAACAGTCATTTGTTAAATATTCTACCTACTTTTTTAATATGAATATTTGTTTGTTAGGATGCTGTAGTTTGCCTATCTATATGTAGTGCAATCTGTGTATTGCACAATGTGCCACTTGTGTAGGATGGGGCACTAGGAGACCACCTTGCTCAGGGGCCCATCGGTGGATTTATCTATTCCTCGGTGGGCCAGTCCAAGCCTGATAAGTTTGTCAGTGGTCCAACTCCCGACATCCCGGCCAATCAGCTGTTTGAAGTGGTGCAAATGCTGCTTTCTCTTCTTAATTATCTGTGGTGGCACAGAGTAATTACAACTGCTCCATCCTATGCAAGTAATGGCATGCAGGTAATTTTGAAAGGAAGCAGGCTTACAAGAAAGTCACAACCTCTTTCAAACAGCTTATCGGTGGGGTTGTGTAGAATTGGACTTCAGACAATCTGACCAAAGGATCAGTCATAAATATTAAGCCACTGAACAACCTCTTTTAGTAGCATAGGTGGTTAAAAAAATGTTATTCCTATCTGAGCCATTCATGCCAGAGTTCAGAATAAACATACTATGGAGAAGTCAGAGCAGACTAAAAACCTGTGCTATTCTGTTTTCATAACTTCCATGAAGTTGAATGGGAGCTACAAAAATAGCATAGTATAATGAGCTATGTTTTTTCCATAATGCCAAGTTTCTCTGGCTGCATGCTGCATGGGATGGGTTTTCCAATTTCAGTTTTGAATGGCTGAGATGGGAATAACCTTTAAAGGCCCTAGGGGTTTTGGACTGAATGACTGTACCTCTTTTGTAGCATTGTAGTAATGAACTCTGTCTCTAGTTTTCAATAACATGTTTTTATTAACTGCGTTCCTAAACATGTCATACAAGCACACTAACTCATGTTTGAACATCAGAAAATAGACCAAGGATACATGAAGACATTCAAATCATGGAGCTGTGCTGTGAAGAAATGCATAATAGGGCACTGCTAGATATTCATTACCTTTTACAGTAGCTATATGTGCTTGAAATTCTATAAGGTGTTTTTCTATCTCAAGGGTCCATGAAGAATCAATAAGGAACAAGAATTTCAGTGTGTTCCATTGCATTGTTTCTATATGCATTATACATACAGAGGTAGCATACGTTGGCACATGGAGTTCCTATGGCTCTGTATTGGACCATCCTTTGCTATGTGCATGATGTCTAAGTGAAGTTAATAATAAATCAAAAGAAGCCTTTTCTTTGTAGCAATTTGTGTATTTTCCTTTTTGAAAAATCTACCCTGTGGATACATGAAGAATGTCTAAGTTCTTGGGTTTCTGCTACGGTTGTTACATAGGTCTTTGTTCTAATTAGCCTCAATCATTGGGGTAATCGGTGTGTGCCACAGTATCAGTGCTTTACTAGCATGAAAGCTGCAGAAAAAAAAGGCCAAAATGCTTCCTTTTTTAGTGCATAGAAAAAACAAGAAGAGCCAGTCACTGCTTCCCATTGAGAACAATGAGCGGCAAGCCATTTCTCCACATTGATTCCATTGCGATTTCAGCATCACAATCGGCCTGAAAAAGCTTTGTATGAACTAGCCCTTTATCTCACCACTCGGGAAAAGTGGAGTGAGCGGAAAAAAGTCACAGAATTTGCTGCAAACTTTTGCAAAAAAAATCTGAAAATTGAATGCACCACAAAGTGGCTTATATGAATAAATAAATTCCCCTTGGATGTTTATTTAAAAAACTTGTGGTTAATGGCCTGTGGTTTTGCTTCCTACGCATGTCCATTAACAGTGAACGCTTAGGTTTATTCTGATTACTTAAAATCCGTATGATAAAATGCTGATTTTTGCCATGCCAACAAAGGATTGAGCGTAAGAATTAACTTAGCATATTTATTTGAACTGGTGATTTGGCAATCAAACGGGTAGAGGCAATCCAATTAATGAGAGAGAACTTGTCTTCAGGGAAATAATACAAGTGATCCTGTAGCAAAAGGTCAGTCATTTTGTAGAGGATGCCCATGAGATAAAGGATTGCTTAGACATGAAATCCAAGAAGCTGTCTTCAGCATTTGTTTGTTTTACTTCCAACATCATAATTGTGATCTGCTAGCAATGCACTCTTCAAAATGCCAATAAACACAATTTGCTGCTCAATTCAGTAAGCAATCTCTATTATGAAGGACAGAATCAATGAACTATGGCTTTGCATACATTTACTCAAGAGTAAATAATACTCCACATCAACACCAAACAGAGTAAGCTGCTTGACATAAATCACAACACATATACTACACATTAATACAAATAGCCGTAATCTTAAAAATTATAATCTTAGGATCACGAGAATGAAAGTCCTGTGTCAACCCCCCCCACACACACACACACACACCCAAGCACAAACACACACTAGAATGAATCAACAGTCTCTACAATTGACTAAAGTAAGTGTGCACTACTCATCATACAACTACCAATTGGGTGCTACCATTGTACTGAACAACTGTCGGCAATCAAAAACAAGGACAGTACACATAATTGGCCAGACACACCATAATAAAAATAAGAACAATCTTTATTATAGCAACAAGAAATTATTAAAAACGTAAAAAAAACACAATGCATTCAGAAAGTCTTCAGACCCCTTTACTTTGTTTTGCATTTTGTTATGTTGTGGCCCCCCATCATTCTGCACTCAAAGCACCGTAAGGAGAAAGTGAAAATACAATTTTAGAAATATTTGCAAATTTATAAAATTTAGCCTGGACAGAAATTTTTAGACCTTTTATAATGACACTTGAAATTTAAATCTGGGGCCATTTCTCATGGAAATCTTTGTGGTATTTCTACACCTTGGTTGGAGTCCACCTATGGTAAATTCAGTTGATTGCACATGATTTTGAAAGACGCTCAAATCTAACACCCAAGCCTTTCATAGTAAGACACAATAATATGTAGTCTGTCAAAAATATATTCCCTCAATTCACCTGCTATTCACACACACCATAACCGGCAGCAATATTACTAATATTTGTATTGACAAAAACATTTCCCAAAAATCATAGCAATATTATAGAATTAACTAACAGATGTTATTATTCGCAGACACATTTCATATGTTAACCCTTCATAACTCACAACGAGAAAAAAACACATTTGAATAAATATATATTCAAAAACAAGTGGCAATTGAACCTAAATATATAAGCATTATCATTAGACATAATTGTCACTAGTGTTGAGCAAATCGAAGCTGACAAAGTGGAATTCAATCTAAAGGTTTGGAAAAATTCAATTTGCACTGAAGCCAAATTTCCTGGCTCTTCGTGGTAACAAAACTATTTATTTCATGAAATGGTGGCTACACGTGTTACAAAGTAAAGGTAAGAAGCCATAGTTCACCCATACTGCCAGCCAATCCACAGATAGCCATCCCCTGTGATGTCACTGCACTATATTTCCCTAATCCCGCCCAATCTCTGCCATTTCATAGTGAACTGAGTATAGAGAGAGACCTGATAAGCACTGGGGACAATGATCTTGAAAGCCTTTAATTGTAATATATGAGATAGGAAAGGTTCAGGGACAGTGTAGGGAGACTTTTTACACAGTATAAGGAAGGGGACTAATTGAACAGTGTTTTTCTATAATGCCTTGAATCTCTAATTGGGGTGGAAATGCTGTCTAATACTACAGCTGTTGGGGTGTCCACATTGCTTTATAGAAAAGTAATTCTATAATGCCTTGATTCTGTAATTGGAGTTAAAAAAATACTACTACTTCTGGGGTATCCACATTGTTTTATACATTATTAAGTCTATGATGCCTAGATTCTATAATTGTGGGCAAAAAGTGCTCTAATACTGCTGCTATTGGGTGTCCACATTGTGTTACAAATAAGTCATTCTATAATTCCTTGATTCTGTAATTGGGGTGAAAAAGCGGTCTAATACTTCCGCTATTTTACACTTACAGTTACTGTACAGTATGTCTGACAGACAGGTGCCAGGGACTTCCAAGGGAACGAGCAGCGGCAAAAATGTTTCTGGAGCTGGAAGAAGTAGCAGCAGTAGAAGAGGGAGTGCTAGCAGCAGTCACAGCAACAGGCCAGAGTTGCCATGTCATCCAACTCAAAAGACAGGATCTGTTTTTGTTGGGTCATTCTTATGATGGATCAGAAAAAGGGAAAAATAAACAGTGACGTCAACACAAAATTACTGCTGATACTCTACCCACTCTGTCATGGGGCCACTACGTGTATTAAGTGGTAACAGAACAGGTTTTCTAGCAATCTATGTGGAAACAGTAGACAGTGTTAAATGAGAAATGATTCCTTTCACTCTACAGTGGAGTTTGAGTGGATAACACAATAACTTATCTATCAAACAACATGGACACCACAACAACAGTGAAATGAGACCACATTTTCCCAATTTGGTAGAATCAGTGTGCGGCACACTAGGATCTTTATCAATCTATGTGGAAACAGCCTTGAAAGAGTAGAATCTTGGGCCACGGCATGGTTAAGTACATTATACCTGATGTAAACATTGACCTGTGAGGCTGAGTTAACTCTTCAGTTATTTGTTCAGTTAATTTCAGCAGTTACTGTATGTGAGCCAAAATCACGAGCCAATCCTACTCTCAAATAAGGTATCATTAAAAAATCCGCCCCAGTTCTGTGTCTGAGACCTATAAATAACAAAATAAGGGATGTGTGAACTGAGCCTAATAGTGACACATGCGAATACTCATATCCCTAGACTGTATGTGACCTGCTTGTCATACTGATACACAGTAAGTGTTTCACTACAGGAATGGACTAGCGATGAATGTTGCTGCAATGCACAGTGATGTACACTGAGATACACTCTCTGTGCAGGCCAGGATATAGCTGATTTAACAAGCTTCATGACAAATTAATTCGGAAGGAAGCAATTCTTTTTTTTAAATTCGGCAAAGCATCCGAATCAAATGTTTGAAAACGTTGCTCATCTCTAATTATCACCTGTATATACTCTATAAGCACTTGCCTTCTCATAGCATCTTATCCTGAGGAAGCTGCTGTTCGGCAGCGATGCACATGTGGTTCTTTTCTATGGTGGTGCCATTTACCTCCCTTTGTGAGGGTATGCACTTTTTGCTTAAATGTATATTCTATGTCATATAATAGTTTTTAGTATTTATATTTTAGCTATTGGTGGTGCTTTCAAGAGCATTTGATTAATTTTTATCCATTACTTGTGGGTATTGTAATTTATTATTTATATATCCTTGAATTGCAGATAAGCAAACCACTTAAGATTCTGTTCAGTTCCGCTTTGACAATTTTTTTTATAAATTTTGCTTCGGACCTGAATCAATTCGAGCTGAAATGAAGTTCCTCCAATTGCCCAGAAAATTAGTATATATCCCCACAAGCCTCTTAGGGTGCAATGCTCTCAAACACAATGACAGTAATAGTAAATGATGTCTGAGCGACACTGACATACAGTACTATAGCTGACTGCTTTAGCATACTTATTCAAAAACACACCACACCGTCACATTGGCATGTCGTGGATTAAGTGGTGTAGTGGCAGGCCGTTCTGTCGCTGAAAGTCCAGGAGAGAGTTCCTTTCTATGTAAAATGGCTGGAGTGCTTGGACTACCTCCTGGACTTTGCCAGCATCTCGTTAGAGATGTCCCGAACGATTCGCCGGCGAACATCGCATGTTCGTGTTCGCCGCGGCGGGCGAAAATATGCGATGTTCGGTTCTCCCCCTATACGTCATCTTTGAGCAAACTTTGACCCTGTACCTCACAGTCACCAGGCACATTCCAGCCAATCGGCATACCCTCCCTCCCAGACCCTACCACCTCCTATAAAAAAGCATCCATCTTAGATTCATTCTGAAGCTGCAGTGTTAGTTAGAGCAGGGAGAGTGCTGCTGCTGCTGAATGAATAGGGAAAGTGGTAGCTAGGTCAGTGTTCTGTGTCCACTCCAGTCCTCAAAGACTCATCGGCCTCTTTCACACGAGTGTGTCCAGATTAGGCCCCATTCACACGTCCGTAGTGTGTTGCTGATCCACAAAACACCATGCTGGCACTCCCCATTGAGATGCGGACAAGAGTAGGACAAGCTCTATCTTTTGCGGAGCTGAAACCCGGAAGTTTGGGGCCGCGGCTCCACAAATGCGGGAGTGGAGAGCAAATAGTGTGCGCTCCGCATCACGTCCGGCCCCATTCAAGATGAATGGGTCCGCATCCATTACAAAGAATTGCGGAATGGATGCGGACAAAAATTGCGGTTGTGTGAATGGGGGCTTAGGTCCGGATGCGTTGCGGATGCGTTCAGTGAAAACTGTGTGATTTCACAGGCAAAGCCATTCAGTTTTGCCTGCGATTGCGTTCAGTTGTTAAGTGTTTTCCGCGCGGGTGCAAAGTGTTTTCGCGCACGTGATAGAGAACTGAAGATTTACAAACAACATCTCCTAGCAACCATCAGTGAAAAACGCAATGACTTACAGTTGCTTGCGAATGCAATGCGTTTTTCACGCAGCCCCATTCACTTCTATAGGGCTAGGGCTGCGTGAAAAACACAGAATATAGAACATACTGCGATTTTCACGCAACGCACAAGTGATGCGTGAAAAAAACGCTCATGTTCACGTCACGCATTGCACCCGCGCAGAAAACTCGCTCGTGTGAAAGGGGCCATCGGCTGTAAGGACAGCGTCCTGACAGCACCCCAAAAAGCCCTTTTTAGGGCTGGTACATCAGTCTGCTTTTATTTATTATTTTCTCAATATATATTGCAGTTGCCTGCCCGTGTGTGAGAGGCCGCAGGCCCAGAGACTGTACTGTGTGCACACTACTCATATAGGGTGGCACAGTACCTTGCAGATAAAAAAGTAATTTAATTTTTACCCTTTAATATAATTGCAGTTGCCTGCCAGTGTGTGTCAGGCCCACTGATTGTACTGTGCCCACTGCCAGTGCCCACCACTCCTATCGGGTGGCACAGAACCTTGCAGATAAAAATTCATTTAATTTTTACCCTTTAATATAACTGCAGTTGCCTGCCAGTGTGTCTCAGACCCACAGACTGTACTGTGCGCACTGCCCACCACTCATTTAGGGTGTCACAGTACTTTGCATGGCGAACGCGCAGTAACCTAAAATTCAAACGAAGCGGACCAAGCATGGGTCTTTTTCCATCTCCCGGTTCCAAAAATCTATTCACTACACCGGCCCTGGCCCTGATAAGGGACAAAACAGAGATTAAACTGATAGGAATAGAACTTAGTTAACACTAGTTGCATTAATGGCAAATTCCAATGAAAGTACCCAAAATTAGAAGGAAGCGGACAGAGCAAGCTTTTTTCTCTATCTCCGCATGCAAGGATTCAATTCAATACATGTCCCATGATAGGGGACTTAACAAATATTTAAATGGTAAGAATAGTAGTTCACACTATTTATATTGGTGGCACAGTACATTGCACGGCTCACGCGCAGTGCCCCAAATTTGAAGGAAGAGGACTGACCAACCATCTTTTTCCATCTCCCGGTTCCTAAAATCTACTCCATACACCGGCCCCTGATATGGGACAAAACAGAGATTAAACTGGTAAGATCAGATTTTTTTAATTAAAAAAAAGTGGACAGCCTCTGCGGAGCTGGGTATTTTTTGGCCGCGTTACTGAATGCTCATGAACAATGGCTGTAGGCTCATGCGCCCTTTTGCGGAGTTGACAAACCTGGTCAGTCAAACCCAAGACACCATCACCCTAATCCCATATGCGTTTTTTCTGGAGTGTGCCCTGCGAAGAGTGCTGGATCAGGCCGTAGATGAGCATGAAGAGGAAGAGTTGTGGTCACCATCACCACCAGAAGCAGCCTTGTCGTCATCGATTGCTGGACCTGCGGCAACGCAGAGAGAGAAGTCTGAAGAAGCGGAGTCAGAGGAGGAAGGTGGCTTTGAGGAGGTGGAAGACCAACCACAGCAGGCATCCCAGGGGGCCTGTTGTCACCTTTTGGAGACCCTTGGTGTTGTACGTGGCTGGGTGGAGGAAGAGACCTTTAATGACATCATTGAGGACAAGGAACAGGACATGGCTAGCTTGGTATTCAACCTTGTGCAAATGGGGAGTTTGCGGTTGTGCAAATGGACTGTTTGCAGTTGTTTTCGGTGCGTTAAACGGGGAGTTTGGTCTGTCACTGTGAAGCAGGCGTAACCCTTACACTATCTGATCGAAACAACATCATACCTGATCGTATACACACACTGGATGTTTTAAAGCACGTTATTCCAAACAATTTTGGAATGTTAGGTGATTTTTGCCCTTTATGGATTAAAACCCGACTCTGCGTCAACTACGTAATTTTCCATGGGAGTTTTGCCATGGATCCCCCTCTGGCATGCCACAGTCCAGTTTTTAGTCCCCTTGAAAGAACTTTTCCATCACTATTGTGGCCAGAAAGAGTCCCTGTGGGTTTTAAAATTTGCCTGGCTATTGAAGTCTATGGCGGTTCGCCCGGTTCGCGAACATTTGCGTAAGTTCGCCATTCGCGAGCGGAAGATTTTATGTTTGCGACATCTCTACAACTCGTGCAAGCCAGTCTACTTATTTGGAAAGTGCTGTACCACTAGGATGATGATGTGTGACATGTAGGGAGCATATTAAACAGAAACACAAGGGGGGGTCAGTCATCGCGTCCCTGTATGCAGGTGCACGTAGCTATGGCAATTATACATACAAACAAAAAAATGCAACAGCACTCTGCAACCAGAACTCTGCCAAAGATAGAAGCTATATGCTATGTCCTCTTATAGCTTCTATCTTGGGCAGAGTTCTGGTTGCAGAGTGCTGTTGCATTTTTTATTTTTTTTTGTATGTAGGGAGCATATGTTATTTTACCCAGTTTCAGGGTGGCCAGGATGTTGCGCCCATTGTTGTTGACAACCTTGCCAGCAGGATGTTTGCTGCCATTCAGCTCCAACTCCCAGCTTTTTGGGAGAATTAATGGCTGCTAGGATTCTTCCAGCAAGGCTGAGCACATGCCATTAACTCCCTAAATTCAACAGAGCCAACTAAATTGGAAGGCAGCAACTTTAGTGCCAGAAACTTGGCCAGGTTGCTAGCGTACCATTCACCATTGGATTGCTAAACGTGTAGAGTTGTTTCCTGGCCACACATTCCGTTATTGATGGCTAACGGAACGGAAGAGGTGTATGAGCTGGAAAAACTGAAAAAAACTGACTCCTTTTACAGTAGCTGGCTGCCACCTTTGCTTGCCCACCTTTGCTTGCCCACGGGATGGGATAATGTTGCTCACATGCTTCAATAGAGCTGTGGTGCCAACGTTTGTGTTTGCCTGCCCTCATTTTATTTTGCTCATGCATAGCTTGCACAAGGCAATGCTTTTGTCTTCCGGCAGTATTGAGGAAAAAAATGCCAGACATGAGATGCTCATGCAGAGCTAGAGGAAGTTGAGCTTGGCTTTGCTATGGCATGTTTTGGGCCTAACCCACCCACAGTGTCAGCGCCATCAAAGTATCCCGAAAAAGTTGCTATGACTGTTCTTTGGTAGGTACGTGGCCTCTGCTCTTTATTGCTGCTGACATCAACCTGCCTTCTTATGCTGCCTCCTTCTGAGCACCCCTATCTGGCTCCCAGATCCTGTCAAGCACACAATTGTCATTACCCTCCCTTATGCTTTAATTTGGCTGTAGGATATCATATAATTAGGCTGTAGTCGAGTTCTTTGGCTCCCCTCCCCTGCCCTGCATTTGCCCTGAATGCCACTGTTGCTTCCCCCAATGCAAATACCGAAGCTATGGATGCCACTACTACCACTATCAACATGGCTATGATTGGAGTCTGCAGCCTCTTCCTCCATTTACTACTCAGTGCAGTACAAATGCTGACTGCTATCACACACCCCGAGAGTCTCCTGATTATGTGCCGTAGGACATTGTGGGGTTTTCGTGACAATTCTTAGGAAAAAGGAAAGTGTTCCTCTAGGAACTGACAGTGAAGACAGACTCCACTAAAAGCCTTCCCTGCTGCTGCAAGGCAGAGGACCTGGAGGAATGCTGCCAGGAACCCCTGGCTCGATGGCAATGTATTAGACTACAAAGTCACCTCCATGACATGTGACTGCTACTGAGATGAGAAGTGATTCATCTGATCCGCAATCTCATTCTCTTTCTCCTCAATGATAATGCTGCACCTTTCTGAAGCAGGGAGAACTGCTGCCTACTACTTCTACTACTTCTGTCCAGATAGCTGGTGCTGCTAGTACCCACAATCTGGCTTTGGATCTTACGCTTGGAACTCTTCTGTAGCCCTGATATTTTTGCGCCTATCAGATAATTTTGTGCTCTATTCTTTGTATTATCGTAGTAATCACACATATGCTGGTTTTAATTTCAAAACCCCACCTACCAAAAAATAAATAATATATAGGAATCGTGTGGAGACAGAAAAAGAACGGAAATGGACATTGTGTGGAGATTTTATTAGGCTGCTTCGGCTGCTTCACCGAATTTTACAAATAAATTACTTTGTCGCAATATGTGTTTCTTTCTAAATCACCGCCCCCGTCATTGAACCCCCTATCTTGATAGATTTTACAGAGATAGACAGCACTACGTTTTATGCTTGTGAAATCAATGAGTTTTTTTTTTATTATTCAGCCAGTCATAATTAAGCAACGTTTCTGGTCATACAAGAAAACCCTTCATCAGGCTAAACAAGAAAACACAAAAAGGTATTGGTTTTGTATACATAAGAAGAGAAAGTGCATGGATATACAATAGCACTCATTCAAATCCTTAATGTAAGGACCCGATACAATATACAGTGGAGGAAATAATTATTTGACCCCTCACTGATTTTGTAAGTTTGTCCAATGACAAAGAAATGAAAAGTCTCAGAACAGTATCATTTCAATGGTAGGTTTATTGTAACAGTGGCAGATAGCACATCAAAAGGAAAATCGAAAAAATAACTTTAAATAAAAGATAGCAACTGATTTGCATTTCATTGAGTGAAATAAGTATTTGAACCCTCTAACAAAAAAAGACTTAATACTTGGTGGAAAAACCCTTGTTTGCAAGCACAGAGGTCAAACGTTTCTTGTAATTGATGACCAAGTTTGCGCACATTTTAGGAGGAATGTTGGTCCACTCCTCTTTGCAGATCATCTCTAAATCCCTAAGGTTTCGAGGCTGTCTCTGTGCAACTCTGAGCTTGAGCTCCCTCCATAGGTTTTCGATTGGATTAAGGTCCGGAGACTGACTAGGCCACTCCATGACCTTAATGTGCTTCTTCTTGAGCCACTCCTTTGTTGCCTTTGCTGTATGTTTTGGGTCATTGTCGTGCTGGAACACCCATCCACGACCCATTTTCAGTTTCCTGGCAGAGGGAAGGAGGTTGTCGCTCAGGATTTCACGATACATGGCTCCGTCCATTTTCCCGTTAATGCGAATAAGTTGTCCTGTGCCCTTAGCAGAAAAACACCCCCAAAGCAAAATGTTTCCACCCCCATGCTTGACGGTGGGGACGGTGTTTTGGGGGTCATAGGCAGCATTTTTCTTCCTCCAAACACAGCGAGTTGAGTTAATGCCAAAGAGCTCTATTTTGGTCTCATCAGACCACAGCACCTTCTCCCAGTCACTCTCTGAATCATTCAGGTGTTCATTGGCAAACTTCAGACGGGCCTGCACATGTGCCTTCCTGAGCAGGGGGACCTTGCGAGCCCTGCAGGATTTTAATCCATTGCGGTGTAATGTGTTTCCAATGGTTTTCTTGGTGACTGTGGTCCCTGCTAATTTGAGGTCATTAACTAACTCCTCCCGTGTAGTTCTAGGATGCTTTTTCACCTTTCTCAGAACCATTGACACCCCACGAGGTGAGATCTTGCGTGGAGCCCCAGAGCGAGGTCGATTGATGGTCATTTTGTGCTCCTTCCATTTTCGAACAATCGCACCAACAGTTGTCACCTTCTCTCCCAGCTTCTTGCTAATGGTTTTGTAGCCCATTCCAGCCTTGTGCAGGTCTACAATTTTGTCTCTGACATCCTTGGACAGCTCTTTGGTCTTTCCCATGTTGGAGAGTTTGGAGTCTGCTTGATTGATTGATTCTGTGGACAGGTGTCTTTTATACAGGTGACTAGTTAAGACAGGTGTCCTTAATGAGGGTGACTAATTGAGTAGAAGTGTCTAACCACTCTGTGGGAGCCAGAACTCTTAATGGTTGGTAGGGGTTCAAATACTTATTTCACTCAATGAAATGCAAATCAGTTGCTATCTTTTATTTAAAGTTATTTTTTCGATTTTCCTTTTGATGTGCTATCTGCCACTGTTACAATAAACCTACCATTGAAATGATACTGTTCTGAGACTTTTCATTTCTTTGTCATTGGACAAACTTACAAAATCAGTGAGGGGTCAAATAATTATTTCCTCCACTGTAAGTACTGCTGTCCTGATCCATTTGGTCAAGCTGGGGACCCCACTATGCTACTCCCATAGGTCCAAAAAGTGTGTGTGTGTGGGGGGGGGGGGGGTTTCGCTGCTCCTGCATAGAAGACATGGATCAGGGTGTAGTAGTAATGTATGATTCTGAGGTATATCGTTCGAGCATAACAGTATCAATAGCAATAATACACATAATCTGCATAATTAAGTAATTTATGATTCTGAGGTATATCGTTCGAGCATAACAGTATCAATAGCAATAATACACATAATTCATACATATCGCAATCTAGGACCGAAAAAACATTATGCAAAGAGTCCACATGAGATTTATTTGCTGGTACCAAGACTCAACTTAGAGGTGCATTATAACAATAGAGGATTCTCCGCAAGAAGCCTTAACAAGATAGTGGTGTAAATAAATAGGCAGGCTGAATTTAAGTAGAAGAGGGTGAGACACAAAGCGTAGGTGATAGAAGTATACAAGGCAAAGGGGTTGGAGTCCAAAAGACAATGTAACAAAAGAGATAGCAGAAAAAATAGCCCAAGTTAAGGACACTTACCCACACTGTAGCGCTGTAATGGGGCAGCCGGCATGTGTGTGGTCCGGTGTGTGCCACCTTTTTAAAGTGCTCATAGTGGGCGGTGACAGCAACTGAGAAGCTAGAGCGGCTGCTTGGGGCATAAAAACAATGGCGTCCTGCATATGTAACAAGTGGGCGTCATTTTGGAAGTGATCCGAACTGTCACAGGATGATGATTGTTCAGTAGGATATGGGCAAGGGCTGGACGCCATGTTGGGTGATACTAAACTGTAAACTGCTATCTTAAAGGGCCACTACGGCTTTATAGGTTAAATAACAGCAGCTGCAAATACCATGAGGCCATAAAAAACTAGTATGAGATACTATTAGAGGGCATGATACTAAGTGGGTCTATTGTGATTGTACCCTAGAGGGAGGGAACAAGGATTTTCATGGTCCCCCCAATTAGGACCCCTGGGTTAGAACTCTGTGAACATAGTTAATAAAACATGCATCTATTTAAACACATACTCTAATATCCATGTATACAATAGAAGAAGTACTCTGGAGGGGCTCCTTGAGACAAAGTCAGAGGAGGTCCTGGGAGACATGCTTCAGGGGTGTCTCCACCCATTAGTGGACGTCACCTGGACCTAGAACTGGAAGAAACAGAGAACATATTAGGATTAAAGAATAAAAAAGAAGTCCTTATAGAGCAGGTATAACAACAACTAAGTAAACTTCATATTAATCCCAACAATAGTCTTTGTTTAAACCAGCTGGTTGAAGGGTATTAAGGCAGTGAATCCACAACATTTCTCTGTCTCTCGGAGTACATCCTCGTGGTTGCTGCCACGTCTGGGGGGGGGACGACCCAGTTAATCACCCGATACCACCAAAGGAGCTTCGCGTTTCTGGGTACGTATATTCGACTTATGTTTGCATCACGTTATCTTGAAACAAAAGCCATTGAAAAGCAATTGAAGGTGTTTGCTTAACACATTTAGTTTAGATAACACTTCTCAAAAAGAATGTGTGTTAACTCTACTACATCCGTGTGTTTTTAAATGTTTTTAATCTATGATATTTCTTGTTGCTATAACAAATATTGTTTGTATTTTTATTATGGTGTTCCTATAATGCAGAGATGGCCAACCTGTGGCTCTCCAGCTATTTCAAAACTACAACTCCCAGCATGCCCAGAAAGCCTACAGCTGTCAGCCTACAGTAGGGCATGGTGGGAATTGTAGCTTTATAACAGCTGGAGAGCCGCGGGTTGGCCAGCTCTGCTATAATGTGTGCTGTGACCGTCTGTGTTTTTGATTGCTAACCCCACAGGTGCCACTTTCAACACTGATTGCACATTCAGACTACCAGGGGGTTAATCAGGGGTTAAAACAAACAAAAGAAAATACATACTCACCGATTTCATTTGATCGTGAAGAGGCCGTCGTGGCCATCTTGATTGAAGGAAATGTGCCAATTCTCCCGCGCTCTGGCATAATGTCACCAAATCATCATGCTAGGTGGACTTGGTTACTTCATCACTGACATTACTGCTCCTGTCCAATGTGATGTCACATGTCAATGCGTGTGAAAATTGGCGTATTCTTTTTAATCAAGCTCATGCCAGATGAGAGCCCCCATAATCATGTTCATAGAATAAATAACAAAGCCATATTATAAAGGCAAAACAGTCTGCTGCAGTAAGAGGATAAAGGCTTTGAAAAAAGAAAATTGTTTTAAAATTAAGCTGAATTAGAATATATATTTTTACCACGTTACCCAGTAAAAAGATGATAAAAAAGAGTAAAAAGAAGATAAAAAATTGATTCCTCATTAGTTTTAATGCCTAAGAGACTACTTAGAGACTGATGCCTTAAGATGAGGCCTAAGCAGTCTCAAAAGTTTGCAATTGTGTTATCATCCTTTCAGTTAGCCATTAAAAGGTGAGGAATCAGTTTTTTTTTATCTTAAAATTAAGATTAAATGGGTTGTCCTTACTCTAGCGGATCACATCAACTTATATATTGCATGCACATTTGACCACTCACGTAATAATGTCTATACTGTAGCTGAAAATATATGTCTGACGGCAGTGTCTCTTAGTGTAAACTATCTTATTTCCAGAGGTTTCTAAAGCTGGATTCATAGTCATTAGTTGATCAATGGGACAATGTCAATTTAATAAAAACAATATATATATATATATATATATATATATATATATATATACAAAAATTGAAGCAGCAAACCAAAATAGTGAAAAATAAGTGGACCAGCTTAATTCCCCTTGCAACGTTTCAACTGCACAATGCAGCCTTTCTCAAGCATGCAAAATGGTGTTCACACAGGGTATATATACCCATAATGCATAGCAATATACTTAACCATAATCAAGTGAATTTGACAAATAAATTCATATGAATCCATAAAAACATGTATAAAAAGGTGATAAAATTATTCCAATATATCTATCCAAATTAATGGTATACATTCCATATATTTCATATATCATAGTATGTGTATATAAACATAAAGTGCATAAGTGCTCATTAGGACCAATTAGTCAACATGTGTGTATGTCCATCGAGGTGCACAAACCCTCTTAGCCTAATTATTCTACACCTGAGTAAATGTAAAAACACTTAAGATAAACTCACACAGCGATGTGGGTACAAGCCGGTATTGCTTCGCGTCTTTTCATCGCTGCTGTGCATGCTCCAAAAGACTGTTGTAAGCATCCGTGTCATCCAGCCAGCACCTGGTCACATGACATCACGTGATATCATCACCTGACTTCCCTGGCGACACAGGACGCCAGACCAGACATCCTCACTAAGGAGATGTCACAGGGGATGGAATGAGCATGTCCGGGTCAACGGAATCACATGACAAAATCACGTGTGCCGTCACCAAAGCAACCTCACCGCATCCTAACCCCGAAACACACTCAGTGAGATGTCGGTCATTCTAAGCCCAAAGATCCAGTGCAGCAGCACCAGAAAAACTCAGACCAATAAAGGAGCAAATCACCAGGGACAACGTAGACAGAAAACTCTCCAAATAAAGTAATGTTCTATAATAACAGTGTACAATATCCAAGGTTGCGAAAAAAATGTATCTGCCCCCAGAGATATCAGAGCAGAACTAAAAATAACACTTTAAGGGGCATGATCCAATTATGGACCAGGGGAGGGCCCTGCAGCTGTACCAAAACCAATTGTCATAACTGCTAGTCAATTATGTGTACTGGGTATCCGGAACAGTCATGTCCCAAACACCCAGAACCCAAGATCATCCCCAAACTGTTACCCCAACTTTATCCAGTAAGTAAATTGCAACACTGGATTCGTAGAACACTGAATTCACACATGCGGAAATATAGCATCCATTGTCTCCTGTCGTGCTCCAAATGATGTAACAAAAATTAATTGCCGGCAGACCCCACCGCTGCGGAAAACTTGAGGATAATATCTAGAGAATAAAAAAATAAAAAAGAGATCTTTAATATTAGTAAGATCTAGTTAAGATAACACCATCTGCATTCACGTAATACCAAACTGACAGAGAGTCTGGTCACACAGGGATGGACATACACCCTCAAATTATATGCCACCTAAAGTCAGCATTAAGTCCGTGAGGTCTCAATGTTTGAAGGCGGTGAATCCATCTAAGCTCCCTCTGTTTGAGGGCCATGGAACGATCACCACCCCGAGGAGGTACAGGAACCTGGTCCAGAATAGTGAATCTAAGATCTTTCTCCCTACATCTACAATCAACAAAGTGTTTAGGAACAGGTAAATCCTTCCCCTTCTATCTAATGGAGAACCTATGATTGTTGAGACGTGTTTTCATGTCACATGTAGTCTCCCCAACATAAAGAAGACCACACGAGCATTGCAGCACGTACACAACAAATGTACTATCACATGTCAAATATTGTCTGATGTCATAACGTCTACCAGTACACGTATGAATGAAATACTCGCCTTTGACCATATACCTGCAATTCACACATCCTAGACAAGGAAAGCTACCAGTTCTTTTAGGCCCAAAATATGTCTGTGTTAACTCTTTCATCCAAATATCAGCCCTCACCAACTTGTCACGTAAATTAGGAGGACGTCTATATGACATCTAGGGGGGTACAGAAAACTCTTCTATTTGTGGAAAATTACTCTTAAGAATGCCCCAATGTTTTCTAATAGTACGAGCAATATAGTCACTCTGTTCACAAAAAGTAGTAACAAATGGAATTAGTTTGGGTTTAGGGTTGTTTCGTGTAGTAGATTGTACTGGACCTTTTACTCTATAAAGGTGATGAGAAATCACACAAGAAGGGTAACCCCTCTGGTGGAATCTGTTTGCCATCTCCTGATATTGCCGAGGTAGAACATTGCTGTCCTGTACAATACGTGTAACTCTAAGCAACTGACTATAGGGCAAGGACTCAATAGTTGATCTTGGATGAAAGCTCGCAAATCTCAGTAGTGAGTTACAATCAGTCGGTTTGGTAAACATATCAGTAACCAATCTGTCCCCCAGGATGGAGACAGTGGTATCCAAAAATTGTACCTGCTCGTCAGAGTATGTCAAAGTGAAGGAGATGTCGGGGTCTAAATGATTCAAAAAATCATGAAATAGCTTCAATGAGTCAATGTTCCCTCTCCAGATAAGGAAGACATTGTCTATGAACCGCCAACCCCCCCAAAACATTCATGAAGTGGTGGGACACATAGACGAAGTCCTCCTCGAGGGCCGCCATGAAGATGTTGGCATATGTGGGAGCCACATTAGACCCCATGGCGGTCCCTCATATCTGGAGAAAGAAACAGTCCATAAATTTGAAATAATTCTGTCTCAGAACCAAATCCAACAGTGGCAATATAAAGTTGTTACAATCTACCAAATATTGACCACGTGCGAGGCACCTACGAACTGCTGAAATGCCCCGCTCATGATCAATGGACGTATAAAGGCTGGTGACATCAAAGGATGCCACCAAGCACTCTTGTGGCAATCTCATAGCTGTAATCTTGTCCAAAAAAATCATAAGTGTCCCTAACATAGGATCTAGTGTCTGTAGCATATGTGTGTAGCACATGATCTAAAAAAACTGCAATATGTGAAAAGATGGAATCAGTGCCTGACACACTTGGTCAGCCAGGAGGATCAGTTAGACTCTTGTGAACTTTAGGCAAAATATATATAACAGGTGTACGTGGATGTTCAACAACCAAAAAATTGTAAAGTTCCCCATCAATAATATCCCGTTTGCGTGCTGCATTCAATATGCCAGAAATCAACCTAGCTACATCGAATTTTGGATCCCATTGTAACATTCTATATACATCCTGATCTGCAAGCTGTCTCTTAATTTCATTGATATACCAAGTAGTATCCATAACGACAACCGCACCACCCTT
Organism: Bufotes viridis; assembly: GCA_033119425.1. Classification (NCBI taxonomy): domain Eukaryota; kingdom Metazoa; phylum Chordata; class Amphibia; order Anura; family Bufonidae; genus Bufotes; species Bufotes viridis. Next base: position 510,581,676 of record CM065589.1, read on the forward strand.
GTCTGCGGGTTTAATGGTGAGGCTGTTGTCATGGCTCAATTCCTCCAAAGCCCTAATATCACTGCCACACATATTAAGATGTATAAATCACGTATCAGAGATGATTTTATGGAGTTTGTCAATCTCACCAGTAATGACTTTAGTAAAAGTATCCAAAGCAGATAAATTTATCTGTGGACTGAAGTCACTCTTAGAGTAAAGACCCATCTGTCCAAGGGTGAGTTCAGTATGTGGACCTGTTGTTGCTGGTACAGTAGGGGGCTGATCAGCATGCCAAACGCGTAACTTGACGTTTCTATAAAATCGCTGCAGATCAACCTCAAACTGAAACCAGTCAACCTTGGTAGCAGGACAGAAGGATAACTCTTTAGCCAATAGACATTGTTGAGCATTTGTTAAAGATAATGAAGAGATATTTACCACAATAGGTTTAGAGCAAGGAGAGTCCATTTCTTCTATTGATTGCCCTTCTTGCGAGGGGCCATCTGTTTTTTCTGTCTTTTTTTGTTTTGTAATTTCCTCCATTTGTGTTGCCTTCTACCTCCCCGTCTGGTTCTTTTACACTCGACCCCACCTCTAAAAAAGACTGCATCGCTGGCTGTGCTGTGGGAGTAGATACTGAAGTAGTACGATCAAGGTGTGGTTGCCTTTTAAAATAAGAACGATAATAAGATGATTGTTTCTTGGGAAAGTCATCCTGCCATGTATATATTTTTCCTCTCTGGTAGTCATCCGCATCACGGCGCCACTTCCTCTTTTTAGTGGCTTCTTGTTCTTTAATAAACTTATTTAGATGTGTGATGTAATTGGAATCATATTGTTCCCATTCCTCAATAGTAAGAGTAGACTGCAAAGTCGTTTTAGTCTCCACTTGCCTTGTTCGTAATTCGTTCAATTCATTTTGTAAATACTCATTTTTCTTTGTTGTGTGTGTATATAAATATATATACTGAGAACGCTCAGGGCCCCTGGGCAAAATAAATCAAAGGCCCCCTTCCAGGCCCCACCCATGTTCCGCCTCAAGCCACACCCATGTTCCGGCTCCAGCCACACCCATGTTCCGCCTCCAGTCACATCCATGTCCTGCCTCCATCCCCCGTTCGCGGTCGCACTGCGAACGTTATGCCCCTGATCCCGTCACTACAGAAATCCAGTCCCTTATACCTCTTACATCCAATGACGTCTCCTTTGATGTAGATATTCTCTGTCCTCGTCTTCTCCTTTCAGACCTTCAGACCAGACCACCATTTTGTCACCATTTTCCATCTCTGCAGTTTGACAACAACAAAAAATCTTCGTTTACTACTTTTCCATCATCCTCCTATCTTCTGGACAAATCATCCTACTACCCCCAATACTGTGCCACTGTGCTCCTCAATACTATACTGCAGAAACAAATAGTACCGATAATACTAGTACCACACAGAGCTCCCCAGTTAAAATACACCTTCCTTGTGGCCTCAGTAGAAGCCCCATAGTGCCCCATAATAATGTGACAGCAAAAAGTGCCACCCATAGATGACCCCAATCATGTGCCACTAACAAGTGTCTCTGTTTCCCCATGTGCCAGTAACTAGTGCCTCTCCCCCTATGTGCCAGTAACCAATGCCTCCCCCCCATGTACCAATAGCAAGTGCCAAGTGCCTCTTTCTTCCCCCATATGCCAGTAACATGTGTCAAGTGCCTCCCCCATATGCCAGTGACAAGTGTCTCTCCCCCCCATGTGCCAGTATCAAGTGCCTCTTTACCCCCCAATATGCCAGTAGCAAGTGCCTTTCCAACCCAAGTGCCAGTAACAGATAGTCCGATATAAAAAAATTAATATAAACACTTTTACTTACCTCCGCTGCGATGCAGGCCTCTTCCGGCCTCTGTCCCGCGCTGTACGGCTCAGGTGGCACAATGACGTCATCGCGCCATCTGTGCCGGCAGCCTATCGGAGGAACTGGGAAGGGAGACGCCTCTCCGTCCCCTGCCCCACTGCAAAGCCATCTGTATCGCTGTCCTGAGGATGACGATACAGATAATTATGGAGATGAACGCAATGGAAGCGTTCATCTACCTGTGACCTGCCGCCGGCCCCCTTTCCGGCCGGGCCCTCGGACCACGTCTGAAGTGCCTGAATGCTCAGTCCGCCCCTGTATATATATACACACTGTGTATCATAAATATAGATTTCATTTGAATTGTTATTTTATAATGGCAAAATAAACATTTTTTTTTCTGTGCAAAGGTTGTAAATCTGGCATGTTTAATATGCAATGTGATTTTTTTAGTAAACGTATAACAAATAATTTGATTTTGAACTATTTCATTGTTAGACATATACATATGTTGCATAAGAATGTGCAAAAAAAGAAGTTTCCCATTTTCAGTACAATATCCTAGAGAGCAGAGAGAGAAATTAAAATTAAATTAAAAATTAAAAAACTAGAATGCTGTAATAAAATTTCATGCAATATTTATTGACAAAACAGTTACCATACACTTTCAAATAGAATATACTTAAAATGTATTGCCTTTGCTAATTAAAATAGAATACAGTTAAAAATTGAAAAGATTGTTTTCCGTTTTTACCTCTGGATTCATCATCTCTCAAGTGGAATATTAAAATGCCTATAGCAAGAAATATTAAAATTGTGAAGTGTAAAAATGCTATGAATATAAATCAGAATCTTGTGATGAGATAAATGTGGTGGAAAGTGAATGCATGAGATAGTTAGGGGTAGAATGCATCCCAAAACTTCTAAGCTCTGTCTCATGTATGCATTTGATTGGATCGTAGTGAGATGACAAAGTAGAAAAACTCTTACCTGCTTGTAGTATATTACATTTTCAAAAATGTCATGATAACCAATTTTAAACATCAGCTGGAAATTGCATTTAGTTTTATCAGACATTTTGTCATTTTTCTAGAAGTACAGACGTTATTTAGATTTGATGCATATCTTTTTTTCTCTGTTTGACTGATCCTAAGTGAACTTATTTCTGGGAAATGACAGATAACAATAAAAACATGTAGGAATCTACATCAGAAATTTTTGCAACTCTAAAAATGTGTTTATAGAATTCAAAGATAAAGCAAATCACCAGTCTACTACACAGTGTTTTGTACATTTTCCATTAAACATTAAAACAAAACACACATTTAAAAAAAAAAATAACTAAAGATGAGAGAATTTCTTTACATTTATTTCTAGTTCAATTCGGCAAATCAAATATGCTCTAATTGCCCTGAAGGTTGGGAATGCTGGTAAATAACACTTTCTGGTCTTCTAGGTAGGACTTATAACTTTGAGAGAGAGAGGAGAGAGCGAGTCTAGTATGTTACTCAGGGTTTCTGGGCAATATACATACGTTATCTGGGGGTTAATATGTAGGTCGGGCAATACCTTCTGGTTTTCTGGAAAAGGTATTCTAATTGACTTTCCTAAGCCTATCTAATATTAACACTACTGGGCCTCTCAGGCATCCAAGAAAAGTTTATTTGCTCAGCTCTGTTTTAGGGTACTTCCCCAGAAAGAACTAAGTTTCTGGTATGAGAGTCAGTTTTTATTTTTTCATGTTGGAAAAGACACTAGCTTGAGACCAGAGAAGCATTATGTGTGGATGCAGGCACAGCAATTGATAAAAATCTTATTATAAAAAAGCACTTATTGAACAGTTCGAAGCTACCACCAAAAAGTTAGTTGAAAAAAATTGGGGAAAATTGCTCTATGAAGCACAAGGAGGTTTGTATAAATATGCATAATAACAATGAGCAAATCAATTCTATCAATGTAGAATTAATCCTGAATATTCCAAAAAAAACAACAAACCCAAATATTTTACAATTCATTTTAAACAAATTAAAAGAGAGATCTGCATATGAAATTGATGTGCAATTCAGCTTTTTTTTCTGAAAGGATTAAATAAAACCTGAGTGTTTCACAACTTTGCATTCTCTGTCCTGTTCCTCCCCCATTACCTTCTATCCACATCTGCCCCTCTCTCCTTCATTCCACATGTATAGCTCCCATGCTATTTTTACCTTCCTTAACCATCTGAACCCATCATGTCCCAGGGTGCAGCACAACAAGCTCTCTCACAAATCCAACAACCATTTGCTCTTTCTCGTTTTACTTTTACTTCTTATTTCAGGTGATATCTCTCCTAACTCCAGCCCACCCTGTTTCAAAGTCAGCCCCTCCCCCATCTCACATAGGAACCCTGCTAACCTCATCATCAGTCGTTGTCCGCTTTCTCTCCCCTCTTTTAAGTATGCACTCTGGAATCCACGGTCTGTCTGTAACAATCTCCCATACATTGACAACCTCTTTCTTACTAACTCTCTTAACCTGCTTGCCCTCACTGAAACCTGGATTCCGACACAGCTTCCCCTTTGCTCTTTCCTACAGCGGCCTACACTTCTCCCATAACCCCAGACCTTAGAACAGACATAGTGGTGGAGTCAGCATTCCCCTGTTCCCGCATTGCACTTTCCAGGTTCCCCCCCCCCTCCCCCCCAGTTCCATCACTCCCATTCCCTTCTTTTGAGGTCCACACCCTCAGACTCTTTTATCCTTTCCCCCTCAGAGTAGCTGTTGTATACCATCCCCCTGGCTCACCCAAACAGTTCCTGGACCACTTTGCAGCCTGGCTGCCACACTTCATGTCCTCTGAAATACCAACCCTTATCTTGGGAGACTTTGGTATCCCCATAAACAGCTCCCCGTCTGCCTCTCAGCTTCTCTCTCTAACCTCCTCTGTTGGCGTCTCACAACTTTCTTACTGTCAGAAACATAAAGACTAGGGTTGAGTGAACCCGAACTGTAAAGTGTTTTTCACACCCGGACCCGAACCCGAACATTTCCGTAAAAGTTCGGGTTCTTGTTCGGCGATTTATTCCCGCTATTTGAAAGGCTGCAGGGCAGCCAATCAGCAAGCGTTTCACTACTTTGCCCTATGAAGCCATCAGAGCCATGCCTACTAATGGCATAGCTGTGATTGGCTGAGTGTAGCATGTGACCCAGCCTCTATATAAGCTGGAGTCACGTAGTGCCGCACGTAACTTTGCTGATCTTAGTGTAGGGACAGGTTGCTGCCGGTGCTCTCAGGGAGAGATTAGGAAAGAAATCTGTTGAACTTGGTGGAGTGAAATCTTCAAGCTACAGCAATTATTGAGGAAGGGTGCTACTGCTATCCTACATTTTTATACCCCTCCCTGAGCCCAGTGATACTGCAAAAATTTTTTTTTTTAAATCCATCTGTTACTGAGGTGGGGGTCGGCTGCCATTTTAGCAACTGCAGTGTCCTTGGAACTGCATGTGACCTGCATGTGTGCCAGCCTTCTAGGGACATCGGTCTAATCCTTTTTTGGTAGCTCAGTGAAGGAAAAATTCCTTTTTTCTGGCAGGTTAAGTCCCCTACATTACCTATTTTATAATTTAGGGGTGTCATAGTGCATTTCTTTAGTTGGGGGCAAAAACCTGTATTGTGGTGCTATAGAGCACTTGTGCATACACCTCACAAATACCTATTTTACATTTCAGCAGTGAAAAACTGCATTTGTGTATTTTGGGAAAAGAAACCAGTATTGTTGGTTAACAGAGCACTTGTCCATACACTGCACAAATACCTATGTTTAAATTTCAGCAGTGGAATACTGCATTAGTGTATTTTGGGGAAAGAAACCTGTATTGTTTGTTCACAGAGCAGTTTTGCATACACTGCACAAATGCCTATTTTAAATTCCAGCTGTGAAATACTGCATTTGTGTATTTTGGGAAAAGAAACCCGTACTGTTGGTTCAGAGAGCACTTGTGCATACACTGCACAAATACCTTTCTTTAAATATTAGCAGTAAAATACTGCATTAGTGTATTTTGGGGAAAGAAACACGTATTGTTACTTCACAGAGCAGTTGTTTATATACCGCACAAATACCTATTTTAAATTTCAGTAGTGAAATACTGCATTAGTGTATTTTGGGGGAAATAAACCCATATTGTTGTTACAGAGCAGTTGTGCATACAACACACAAATGTATTTTAAAACTTAGCAGTGACATACTGCATTTCTGTAGTTTGTTGCATTAAACACTGGTTTTGTGCTACATAGCAGATCTTAGGCCTACCCTGTATCTCAGTCATTTAAAGTAACCTTTTGAACCCTGCATTTACATAGTTGGTTGGAAACACACTGGTTTTGTGGCAGATAGCACATTTCGGTTTACGTTGCATTTCTGACAGTCAAATTAAACCGTTAACTTCTGCTTTTACATTGTTGGTCTGAAAAATCAAAGTTTTGGTGATAGTGAAGTAATTGTATTGAATTGCTCCGTTACACTGTTGTGTGACCTAAATAAATGTATTCTGTTTATGACACGGGCACTATCTTACTGTTACTGAACCTAATTGTTGACTTTTGGCAGTTAAATGCAGAAGTCTCTTATAATTTTGATGACTTTGAGGATAGGGACAGGGGAAGACCACGGCAGCATGTCTCTGATGATGATGAAACACAGGTGCAAACTGCTGCGGCTTTCTGCGGTGTGCAGACCGACAAAGAGGGCAGGGGTGAAGACTGGGTGGAAGATGATGTTGAGAACAATGAGGTCCTACACCCCAAAATATACCACTTAAATTCATGTTTTTTTATCGGTGGCAAAAAAAACATTTTTTTTAGGCCAGGAATTATCTTTGCGGCCTGTGCTGCATATGTGTCGGGGACAATAATATAGTTAATCTGTCTGGGAGTTCAGGGGTTGACATATTCCAATTTTTTGCTGTCAAGTATCCCTGCACTGCATAGGTGACAGGGACCGAAAAGGCGGAAAGTCCTCTTTTAAATTGTTGGGTGCAATATTACCATTTTTGCTGGGTACAAACCCCTGCTCTGCATAGGTGACAGGGACCGAAAACTTGAATAATCCTCTTTTAAATTGTTGGGAGCAATATTACAATTTTTTCCAGGTACAAACCCCTGCTCTGCATAGGCTACAATTGGCGGTTACATTGTTGCATGACATAAAGCCTTTTTTGGCTGTGAAGCCAAGGGTAGTCGCCAACAACAGGTTTTTTTATTTTGAATTGTTTTAAATAAATTGGGGTAGACCCTAAAACATTGGGAAACATAAAAAATAAAACAAAGTATAAGTGCACTGTAGTATAACAATGGTTTGCATAGGCCGATATACATGTCTATTCTGCATAAGGTACAAACAAGTCCTGTGGGATCCCTGTCTGGTTCTTTATAATAAACGAAAGCTCGCCCACATTGGCTGTGGACAGGTGGCTGCGCTTGTCTGTGATAATGCCCCCAGCCATGCTAAACACATGTTCAGATAATACAGTGGCTGCAGGGTAGGCCAGCACCCTCAAGGCGTAAAGGTCAACCTCAGGCATTGTGCACAATTTGAAGACCCAGAAGTTGAATGGGGCAGACCGAGTGGCGTAGCTAGAAATAATTTGGGCACCACAGCAAATTTTTGAATGGGACCCCCCTCCCTCATTAATTTTAGCGCAACTCCTTCCTTTCATGGCATCATTCCTGTGGCTACTAAAGATCGCTCTCTCAGACCAGGTCCAGCAGCTGTAACGTCCGTTTTCCACACTGTCTATACTTCCACTGTATATAATTTCTTTGTATAATACTGTTGAGGGGGCCCTGACAAAGTCTTTTAGTCCTCCTCCTCCTGGATAGGCCCCTTCTAGGTCAGGGCCCCAAAGCAGTAGCTTCCTCTGCTTCCCCTGTTGCTATGCACCTGGGCAGACCCATCAGTTAGTATGTGTACTGTTCCACCATGTTGCTGAAATGCTGCCTCCTGCTAAGACGTTTCATATCTGCTGGTGGTGCTGGTTGTTGTGGCATGATGACAAAGCATTTCCACATTTCGCCCATGCTAAACCTGCCTTCTGAGGTGCTGGTGGTGACCCAGCTGCGTTGGCGACTTCTTCCTCCTCTTCCTTCACCTTGTGCTTCCACTGATTCCTCGGTGTCAGGTGTGAATGCCATCAGCAGCGTGTCTACTATCGGGCACATCTACCTATCACGCTCCAGTGAGGGAATTAAGAACTGCACGTTGTCCTTGTAACAGGGATTCAACAGGGTGGCCACCCAGTAATCAGCACAAGTTAAAATGTGGCTATAATTCGGCAGTCGTTGCACAGGCAATGCACCTTGTAGTTGCTCATGTGTGCCAGGCTGCCCAGAGGCAAGAACAAGCTGTCCTCTTTGAGGGAGGTGTATCATCTGTGTCCTCTGTATCTCCCAGCCATGCTCCAGAGATGCCTGTGAGCTGGCTTGGGGGCCACCCTCTTGAGAATATGGTTCCTTCTCCTCCTCCTCATCCTCCAGAACTGTGCCCTGGATGGACAACTGTGTTCCAGTCCAGGGCCTATGTTGGTGCAGGAACCCACCCTCCGAGCCACTTGTATTTGGCTGGCCTAAAGTTGAGGATAAGGCTTTTATATAGTTGTGTTTGTTTATATAGTTAGTTTAGCTGCATTATAGATATTTTAATATGTTTTTAAGTAAACTTGTAAATAGTGTGTTAATGGTTTGAGTGAAAGGGGGGTTGTGTGTGTAGGGTGTGAGGCTGTTCAGGTTAATTTTCTCTTGTATAGTTTTTGTTCCACTATATAAGAAAAAGTCATGATAGCCGTGGAAATGTTAACCGACAATCTAACCAACAAATTTAATAACATTATTTGTCACATCTGCAGCTCAGGCCGCAGGGGTCCTTGAGCAACAATAAAAGTGAATTTGTTATAAGAGAGTATTGTGACACACAGGAGTGTTATTACACCTATTCAGTTGCTCACAGCCAAGTAGTTCCACCTACTACCAAAATAGTGATCAAATATAATAATAATAAAGAGACTGGGCACTCTGATTAACCACATCAGCCCCCCTAGCTTAAACACCCTTAATGACCAGGCCACTTTTTACAAATCCGCACTACACTACTTTACCCGTTTATTGCTCCGTCATGCAACTTACCACCCAAATGAATTTTACCTTCTTTTCTTCTCACTAATAGAGCTTTCATTTGGTGGTATTTCATTGTTGCTGACATTTTTACTTTTTTTGCTATTAATAAAAATTTAACGACATTTTTGCAAAAAAATGACATTTTTCAATTTCTGTTGTAAAATTTTTCAAAAAAAACTACATTTCTATATAAATTTTTCTCTAAATTTATTGTTCTACATGTATTTGATAAAAAAAAATCCAATAAGTGTATATTTATTGGTTTGGGTAAACGTTATAGCGTTTACAAACTATGGTGCAAAAAAGTGAATTTCCGCATTTTGAAGCAGCTTTGACATTCTGAGCACCTGTCATGTTTCTTCAGGTGCTAGAATGTCAGGATAGTATAAATACCCCCCAAATGACACCATTTTAGAAAGAAGACACCCCAAAGTATTCACGGAGGGGCATGGTGAGTTCATGTATCATTTCATTTTTTTTCACAAGTTAGCGGAAAATGACACTTTCTGAGGAAAAAAAAATAATAATAAAGTTTCCATTTCTGCTAACTTCTGGCAAAAAAATATAAAATCTCCCACGGACTCACTATGCCCCTCAGTGAATACCTTGGGGTGTCTACTTTCCGAAATGGGGTCATTTGTGGGGTGTGTTTACTGTTCTGGCATTTTAGGCGGGGCTAAATTGTGAGCAGCCATGTAAAAGCTAAAGGTACTCGTTGGAATTTGGGCCTCTTTGCGCACCCAGGCTGCAAAAAGGTGTCACTTATGTGGTATTGCCGTACTCAGGAGAAGTAGGGCAATGTGTTTTGGGGTGTATTTTTACATATACCCATGTTGGGTGAGAGAAATATCTCTGTAAACTGACAACTTTGTATAAAAAAAATTAAAAATTTTCGTTTACAGAGATATTTCTCACACAAAGTATGGGTATATATGAAAATACACCCCAAAACACATTGCCCTACTTCTCCTGAGTACGGCGATACCACATGAGTGACACTTTTTTGCAGCCTGGGTGCGCAAAGGGGCCCTAATTCCAAAGAGTACCTTTAGGATTTCACAGGGCATTTTTACTCATTTGGATTCCAGACTTCTTCTCACGCTTTAGGGGCCCCTAAAATGCCAGGACAGTATAAATACCCCACATGTGACCCCATTTTAGAAAGAAGACACCCCAAGGTATTCTGTGAGGGGTATGGTGAGTTCATGTAAAATTTTATTTTTTGTCACAAGTTAGTGGAATATGAGACTTTGTAAAAAACAAAATAAAAAAATAAAAAAATATCAATTTCCGCTAACTTGTGCCAAAAAAAAAAAAATTTTCCAAAATGGGGTCACATGTGGGGTATTTATACTGCCCTGGCATTTTAGGGAAATGTGAGTACACATTCATCTTTATACTCACTCTGATTAAAAACCAGCATCTAGGGCAGAAACACTAGTCAGGTGTGCACGACTGAAGTGGAGGTCGCCACACCTCCAACTCATATTAAACAGAAACAAACACAAGGGGGGGTGTTCAGTCAGCACTTCCTGTATGCAGGTGCACGTAGCTATGGCAACTATACATACAAACACAGAAATGCACAGCACTCTGCAACAAGAGCTCTGCCCAAGATGGGAGCAATAAGAGTATAAAGCTGAATGTGTACTCACATTGCCTGCTAGTAGCCATCTGGCTCCAGGAGGAGTGCACAGTTGGCTCGGCATGCATGTTGGTACCTGCATCCCTGGATCTAATGGAGGCTGTTACAGCACCAGAAGGGGTTAATGAGTACGGTTTATCCCAGCATGCATGCTGGGCCCACACTCCCTGGATTTTGTGTGGCTGTCGTGGCCCATAACAGGTAGGACTTAGCGTTAGGAGGATTTTATGTGGCTGTCATGGCCCATAGCAGGTCAGATTTAGCGTTAGTACCCACTCTAGGAGACAACCGTGTCGGGGTGAGTGGGCTTACTACCTTTTGATCAAAATGTAAACCAATGTCTCCACTGTTTGCATACGATATCACTAATGTCCTCTTATTGCTCCCATCTTGGGCAGAGCTCTTGTTGCAGAGTGCAGTGCATTTCTGTGTTTGTATTAATAAAATACACATAAATAATAATTAAAATACTAGAAAATAATATGTTAAAAAATAATTGAATTTTTTTTTTTATATTAATGTATTTAAAAATACTTCTATAAAAGAATTGCTAGACAGATAAAAGTTCTATATCGATGCTGCTTGAAATATACAGAGTGAAAGTCCTCCATCAAGTGGGAGCACCACCAAGAAAACCTAATACTGAGTGGGGCTCACCCTCAAAGAAGGACTCCCACTCCTACAAAAAACCAAAAAGTTCGTATTCTGCATTCAAGCCCCCTGGGATCATCGTGTCCAATTCAAAAATTCTTTGGACTCTGGACTTTTTACAAATATGGTTTCCACCTCTCCAGTCCCTCGTCACTTTATCTATGGTGGCAAACTTCAAACCAGAAGGGTCACTATTATGCATCATTTTAAAATGTTTAGATAATGAGTGGGTTTCTAGACCTTTCTTAATATTAGCTATATGTTCAGACAGACGTTTCTTTAAAGATCTCTTCGTTCTGCCCACATATTGTCTTTTACAGGGGCATTCAACTAAATATATAACATCCTCCGAATAACAGGAGAGAAAATCTTTTATAATGTGTTTATGACCATTTGTAGTGGAAATAACCTCATCCGTTCGTTTTGAAAATGAAGTGACCCTACATTTGGCACATTGGCCACACCTTAAAAACCCACTTAAATTACATTGGTTCTGTATTGTTACTCTCTGTTTAAAATCTATTTTTATGGTAGGTGCCACTTTATTGCCCAAATTCGATGCCTTAGTAAATGTAATCAGGGGTTTTGGGGGGATCATAGTTCCTATTGTTTTATTACTTTTTATTAGGTCCCAGTGTCTATAAATAATTTCTTTTATTTTCCAATGTTCACTACTGTAGGGAAATATCATTCCCAACTGATTCTCCTTTTTTAATTCTCTTTCTTTTCATCTCTTTTTTTCTTTGAAAAATTCAGCATGTTCCATATTTCTTACTTTGTCCAATGCTCCATCTAAAATATCTGCAGGGTATTCTTTTTCTAAAAATTGATTAATCATTTGTTTAGCTTCTAGTTCAAACTGAGCATCTGTTGTGCAATTTTGACTCAACCTACGCAATTGGCCCTGAGGAATATTCAGCAGCCAATTTGGTAAATGGCAACTATTGTATAAAATATAACTATTCCGTGACAGGGGCTTAACGAACGTACATGTTTTTAGTTTCTCATCCTCAACATAAAATGTTATATTTAGGAACTCCAACATTTCTCTACTACGGTTGCCTGAGAATTTCAGATTAAAGTTATTACAATTAATATTTTCTAAAAATTCACTTAATTTTTCCTGTCCTGATTGCCAAATAAAAAACACATCATCAATATATCATTGCCAGAGCACCAGGTCCGTCCCTAGTCCTGGGGCCATAATTTGCTCTTCCCAGTTGGCCATAAATAGATTGGCATAACTGGGGGCAAACCTGGTGCTCATGGCTGTACCCGGAGTCTGTAAATAAAAATCTTCTTTAAAATAAAAATAAGGATTGGACGTCTAATGAGCCCATTATCCAATGTCCTTCAAAATTTAGGTTTTCTACTATTTTGATTATTTGTGTAGTATCTTTTACATGTGAGGGAGTTTTTTTCACTCTTGGTTGCAATAAAACGTCTATGTATTGTGACAGATTAGCCGTTAGTGAGTCAATACCAGACACCATTGGACGTCCTGGCGGGTTATCTTTATCCTTATGCACTTTAGGTATAGTATAGAAAACCGGTATACGTGGGTGCTTATTTAATATGTAATTATATTCATCATTATTGAGAACTCCATTATCTCTCCCTTTTTTACAGAAAACCTCCAGTTCAGAGTAAAATTGGTTTGTTGGGTTTTTTGACAGTTTTTGGTAGGTGTCTAAATCTGCTAATTGTCGTTCACATTCCAAATTGTATTTTTCCACATCCTGTGTAACAATGGATCCTCCCTTGTCCGCTGGGCGGATTATAATACCATTATCTTTCTGTAGGGTTTTCAGGGCCGCAATTTCTTTATTTGATAAATTATTTCGTTTGTATCGGATGCTATTTTTAATCTTTTTCACATCTCTTATGACACATTCCCTAAATGTTATCATCCCCTGACTTAATTCATTTCTTGGATACTTTTTAGAAGAATTTTTTAAGGATGTATGTACAAAGTTGTAAAATTTGTCTGAGGTGCCTATTTCCCGTTCAATTGGGTTTTTCAGGTGGTATTTTTTTAAACACAATTTTCTCATACATTTTTCTACACCAATAAAAATTTCAAATTTGTTAAGGGGTTTAGTGGGGGCAAACTTCAAACCATTATTAAATAATTTACTTTGAGTATCTGTGAGGGTAATTGAACTAAGGTTAATTATGGCATCTGCCGTAGTTATTTGTAAATCTATCTGTGATAGTGATGTTTTTTTTCCCCTTCCTCCTCTCCTCGTCTTCCTATTTCTCTTTTGTGTTGTCTCCTCCTGGGTTGGTAGTGATGATTGTCATAATCGTTCTGGTGATTGTGAACTCTCCTTGTTGTCGGCGTCCTGTATTCGTGTTGTGAGTTCTGTGTTCTGTTTCTCAAATTGTATTGGTGATCTAGCGGTGTGGTCCTTTGTGAAATTTGTGTCCTTAATGGTGATAATCTCTGTCTGATCCATGTCCTGTGCTGTGGTGGGGTGCAATCTAAAAAAATGTTCCCTCTCTTCCAATATTTCAAATTGATTTTGAGTTGGTATATTATATTCCTTTTGTGTATCTTCTTTCCTTGAATTTCTTACCTCTATTCTCTTCTCCCCTGTTGTTTCTCCCATTTAATTATTTTCAGCTCCCCTTTCATTTTTTTCTCCCTCTCTCTCCAATATTCCTTTTTTCCTAAATCTTAATTTCTTCAATTATTTCTCTATAATTTCTAGTTCTATTCTATCCAAATTGTTACATAAATTAGTCTGTAAGGTATTATATTCTTAATTTTTCTGAAATTGATCCATTATTAGCTTTATTTCACAAATTTGTGTGGAAGTTTGCTCTAATATTTGCATTCATCTGTTAATTACTAGTTGTGCAATTGCAACAGATAGTTCTAATAATAAATCCTCCCATTCTTTGGTAAACTCATTATTGCACAGGTCTTGTGCTGGAGTTTTATATACTGTTAAAACTTTTGGGATTTTTTTGATTTCTATACTTCTTCTCAATATTTTTATTTTCCATTGTTGCTTCAATTGACGAGTCAGCAATGTTTCTAATTCCCTAAAAACGTCATTTATACAGACATCATTGCTAGTATATTCATTATTGACATTATCAAATTGAAAGTTTTCTATTTTCTGTCTCTTTAATTCAATGTGGTCCCAGTTATCCATGGCGTCCTAACAATCCGTGCTGTCACAAAAGGTGGAGTGGAATAAAAATTATAAGAGAGTATTGTGACGCACATGAGTGTGATTACGCCTATTCAGGTGCTCACAGCCAAGTAGTTCCACCTACTACCAAAATAGTGTTCAAATATAATAATAATAAAGAGACTGGGCACTCTGATGAATCGCTGGAATCACACTTTAATATATAAAAAAGTTTACTGTATAGTTAACAGTTGGTACCCTCCGTTAAATTACGTTGGTACTCACACAATTTAGACAATATAAAAACACATTAAACAACATAAACCACCCAATGGCAATGGCAGTGTCACTTCCAATGGTAAAAATTAACGATGTATGGATCTAATATTAGATCGTGACGCTGTTACTGTCACTGGATTCAAATAGTATAAACTATAATAACGTGCTACAAAAATAATACTGTTCCATCCCAAATAGCAACATCTGTTAAAAATAGCAGCATCAATACAATAGCAGCATCAATAGTATTGCTAGTAACATCCAATATTAGCAGGACTGGGAATATTTCAACATCCTATTAGTTCAATATGGCGCTGAAAAGTCAAAATTTCTTGTTGTGACCATTCACTACTGTTTCCTATCTTTGCTCCGGGTCATACCTTATTCCAATAATCCAAATTCCAGTAGTTATAGGTATACACCGCAGAGGTACAAATGACCTCCGCGCTTGATAATGTTCTCAGCGGCGTCCCGCTGGAAGTATGGTGCACCAACTGTAATTATTGCTATGCAATTATGTCGGCATTCGTTTTTGAAGCGATATTACCCGCATTCTCCGTGCCTTCTTATACTCCTGGGTCGATTCCCCCAATTACAACCATGCCGGTGAGGCTTATGCACGCTGGCTCCTTTGCTTGATCGCGTGCTCCACTTTGCAATCACCTTTCACGCGGTATCTTGGGCGTTCAGAGTAGTTTAGACTCACTTTGGGTAACGCTCGATATAATTCCTCCGGAGGTCAATATGGGCTCGGGGGTCTGACCTGACGCGTTTCGGGGTGAATAATACACCTTCCTCAGTGGTAATCGGACTTCCAATATTTGCTTCCTTATATACTGACTCCAATTCAAAATAAGAGCGCCAATTCAAGAATAAAACATCTCCAATACATGGGTTGCATTTGTGGATCTTGGATCCCAGCTGTCTTTAAATCACAAAAAATGAACATTATATTGTATATGTTCTACAGTTTCCCATACCTGATGCTGCTTATATAGGTACAGTATATTAACATCATAGAAAACCTCACAATTCGAATAATAAATTATCGCTGCGTGATTGCTGCGATTATACTGCAGTTTTCTCAGAAATAACTCCTTTTCAAACAGAATTTATCTATATATGTCAGAATAGTTGATCCATTAATAAAATACACATAAATAATAATTAAAATACTAGAAAATAATATGTTCAAAAAAAATTAAATTTTTTTTTATTATTTTTTTTAATTATTTTATTTAAAAATACTTCTATAAAAGAATTGCTAGACAGATAAAAGTTCTATATCGATGCTGCTTGAAAGATAGAGAGTGAAAGTCACTTTAGAGAGTGAAAGTCGACTTTAATTTAACACATAATTATTTTTATTTTAAAGAAGATTTTTATTTATAGACTCAGGGTACAGCCATGGGCACCAGGTTCGCCCCCAGTTATGCCAATCTATTTATGGCCAACTGGGAAGAGCAAAAGGTGGCCCCAAGATTGGGGACGGACCTGGTGCTCTAGCAACAATATATTGATGATGTGTTTTTTATTTGGCAATCAGGACAGTAACAATTAAGTGAATTTTTTGAAAATATTAATTGTAGGAACTTTAATCTGAAATTATCAGGCAACAGTAGTAGAGAAATGTTGGAGTTCCTAGATATAAAAATTTATGTTGAGGATGAGAAACTAAAAACATGTACGTTTGTTAAGCCCCTGTCACGGAATAGTTATATTTTATACAATAGTTGCCATTTACCAAATCGGCTGCTGAATATTCCTCGGGGCCAATTGCGTAGGTTGAGACGAAATTGCACAACAGATGCTTAGTTTGAACTAGAAGCTAAACAAATGATTAATCAATTTTTAGAAAAAGAATACCCTGCAGATATTTTAGATGGAGCATTGGAAAAAGTAAGAAATATGGAACGTGCTGAATTTTTCAAAGAAAAAAAAGAGGAAAAGAAAGAGAATAAAAAAGAGGAGAATCAGGTGAGAATGATACTTCCCTACAGTAGTGAACATCGGAAAATAAAATAAATTATTTATAGACACTGGGACCTAATAAAAAGAGATAAAACAATAGGAACTATGATCCCCCCAAAACCCCTGATCACATTTACTAAGGCATCGAATTTGGGCAATAAAGTGGCACCAACCACAAAAATAGATTTCAAACAGAGGGTAACAATACAGAACTGGACTAATTTAAGTGGGTTTTTAAGGTGTGGCCAATGTGCCAATTGTAGGGTCACTTCATTTGCAAAATGAACGGATGAGGTTATTTCCACTATAAATGGTCATAAACACATTATAAAAGATTTTCTCTCCTGTTATTCGGAGGATGTTATATATTTAGTTGAATGCCCCTGTAAAAGACAATATGTGGGCAGAACGAAGAGATCTTTAAATAAACGTCTGTCTGAATATATAGCTAATATTAAGAAAGGTCTAGAAACCCACTCATTATCTAAACATTTTAAAATGATGGATAATAGTGACCCGTCTGGTTTGAAGTTTGCCGCCATAGATAAAGTGACGAGGTACTGGAGAGGTGGAAACCATATTTGTAAAATGTCCAGAGTAGAGACACAAATAATTTTTGAATTGGACACGATGAACCCTGGTGGCTTTAATGCAGAATACAAACTTTTTGGTTTTTTGTAGGGGTGGGAGTCCTTCTTTGAGGGTGAGCCCCACCCAGTATTAGATTTTCTTGGTGGTGCTCCCCCTTGATGGAGGACTTTCACTCTCTATCTTTCAAGCAGCATCAATAATATAGAACTTTTATCTGTCTAGCAATTCTTTTATAGAAGTAGTTTTAAATAAAATAATATAAAAAAATGTAAAATAAAAATGTTAAAAAATATTTTTTTGAACATATTATTTTCAAGTATGTTAATTATTATTTATGTGTATTTTATTATTGGATCAACTATTCTGACATATATAGAAAAATTCTGTTTGGAAAGGAGTTATTACTAAGAAAACCGCAGTATAATCGCAGCAATCATGCAGCAATAATTTATTATTCGAATTGTGAAGTTTTTAAAGATGTTAATATACTGTACCTATATAAGCAGCATCAGGTATGGGAAACTGTAGAACATATACAATATAATGTTCATTTTTTGTGATTTAAGACAGCTGGGATCCATGATCCACAAATCCAACCCATGTATTGGAGATGTTTTATTCTTGAATTGGCGCTCTTATTTTGAATTGGAGCTAGTATATAAGGAAGCAAATATCGTGGGTCCGATTACCACTGAGGAAGGGGTATTATTTACCCAGAAACGCGTCTGGTCAGACCCCGAGCCCATATTGACCTCCGGAGGAATTATATTGAGCGTTACCCAAAGTGTGTCTGAACTACTCCTCACGCCCAAGATACCGCGTGAAAGGTGATTGCAAAGTGGAGCACGCGATCAAGCGAAGGAGCCAGCGTGCATAAGCCTCACCGGCGTGGTTGTAATTGGGGGAATCGATCCAGGAGTATAAGAAGGCACGGAGAATGCGGGTAAGATCGCTTCAATAACGAATGCCGGCATAATTGCATAGCAATAATTACAGTTGGTGCACCATACTTCCAGCGGGACGCCGCTGAGAACATTATCAAGCGCGGAGGTTATTTGTACCTCTGCGGTGTGTGTACCTATAACTACTGGAACTTGGATTATTGGAATAAGGTATGACCCGGAGCAAAGATAGGAAACAGTAGTGAATGGTCACAACAAGAAATTATGACTTTTCAGCGCCACATTGAACTAATAGGATATTGCAATATTCCCAGTCCTGTTAATATTAGATGTTACTAGCAATACTATTGATGCTGCTATTGTATTGATGCTGCTATTTTTAACAGATGTTGCTATTTGGGATGGAACAGTATTATTTTTGTAGCACGTTATTATAGTTTATACTATTTGAATCCCAGTGACAGTAACAGCATCACGATCTAATATTAGATCCATACATCGTTAATTTTTAACATTGGAAGTGACACTGCCATTGCCATTGGGTGGTTTATGTTGTTTTACGTGGTTTTATTTTTAACTGTTAACTATACAGCATACTTTTTTATATATATTAAAGTGTGAGTCCAGCGATTCATCAGAGTGCCCAGTCTCTTTATTTTTATTAAAAGTGAATTTGTGCCACCAGAATATAAGTGTTGGATTAACTGATTGATTTTCACTGTCTGGTGTTCTGGAACTTCTGCACTACCAAATTCAGCACATGTGGCAGGCAGGGGATGTGCGTTAAACTGGCTAGGCCCAGAGCTGCTATGATATTTCGCCCATTATCGCACAACACCAGGCCGGACTGGAGGCTCAGTGGCACCAACCAATCATTGGTCTGTTGTTCCATGCCTGTCCACAGCTCCTGCGTGGTGTGGGGTTCGCCCCACAAACACACAAGTTTTAAAACAGCCTGCTGTTTTTTCCCCCTGGCTGTGCTGCTGTTGGTGGTGAAGGTGTTACGCTGAGCGGATGAGGAGGTGGTACAGGAGGAGGAAGCCGAGTAGGAGGAGGCAACATGAGGAAAAGAAAATGCCCTGCAATCCTCGGGGGCAGAAGGACATTCGCAAAAATGATTTCTGCCTCTGGGCCAGCCACCACTACATTTACCCAGTGTATTGTTAGGGAGATATTACTTTCCTGCCTGTGCGTACCGGTGCACGTATTGGTGGTTATGTGGGGGTTGCCACAGATAGTGTTGCGCAGTGCACACCTGATTTTGTCCACAAATTGGTTGTGCAGGGAAGGGATGGCTCGCCTGCAAAAGTAATGGTGGCTGGAAACCACATACTGTGGGACAGCCACCACCATAAGGTTTTTAAAACTCTCCACCAGACAGAATGACCGCATTTCAAAGGATCAGGAATTTTGAAATCTAGGCATTCAGTGCCAGGGTTCGTGGGTGGTTAAGAGAGTACTTCCTCTTTCTCTCCAGTGTTTGAGAGATGGACAGCTGAATGCTTCCATGGGATTCTGCGGAGATGTTTGGTGACTTTGAAAGATGTGGTGGCTTTGCTGCCACATCCTCTGTTTGCTGGGTGGCAGGTGCCACTGTCACTCACTTGGGCTCAGGTTTAGAATGTTTATTTATTATTTTTCTGTATTTTATGTTATCTTAAACTCATTTCCCTATACACATTTAGTTGCCATGCTCTAATGCACATTTTGATGCCTCTTCTAGCCCTCTAGCCCTGGTCCAGGGCTATTTTACAGCCATTTTAGTGCCCAAAAGTTCGGATCCCCATTGACTTCAATCGGGTTTGGGGTCAAGTTCGTATCACAAACACAAACTTTTTTGTGAAGTTTGGCCAAACCCGTCGAACCCGAACTTCCAGGTATCCGCTCAACTCTAATAAAGATGGTAACACACTTGACTTGGTCTTCTTCCGGCTTTGCTCAATCTGAAACTATAATAACTCACCTCTCCTGCTCTCTGACCACAACATCCTCTCCTTCACTATCACAAATCCACACCCATCCCAGCACACTCCTACTTAATACACATACCGAAATCTACAGACCATTGACCCCCATACACTTACTAACACTCTACACTCATCGTTGTCCTCAATCTCTTCCCTCTTCTGCCCTGATATCGCCCTAACTCACTATAATTACACCCTCAGAAGCACCCTGGACAGGGTAGTGCCCCCTACTCTCAGAACCACCAAACACAGACCAAAGCAGCCTTGGCTTACAACTCGATTCCTCCAGTGTTGCTCCAGGAGTGCTGAATATCTATGAAGAAAAATTCTTAGACCAGAGTACTTCCCTCCATTACAAATTCATGCTAAGAATCTATAACTCTGCCCTCCACCTTGCCAAACCACCCTAATATCTTCACTGTCCATCAACCCAAAAAAAAACTTTGCCACTTTTCACTCCCTCCTCAGTCCTAAAGTTCAAGCACCTATCACAGACTTCAACCTCTCTCTCTTCTGGTATCTTTCCACCCTCTTTCACATACTCTATCCTTACTCCACTATTTAAAAAAATAAAATAAAAATCTCTTTCGTGCACAACTAACTACAGACAAATCTCCAATCTTCCCTTCATCTTAAATCTCCTGGAGCGTTTGGTCTACTCTCATCTCATCCGCTATCTCTTTGCTCACTCTCTTCTTGATCCATTACAATTTGGTTTCCGCACTGTACATTTGACAGAAACTGCCCTCACCAAAGTGACAAATTACTTCCTGACAGCAAAACAAAATAGTGACTATTCTCTGCTCATTCTCTTTAAGCTCTCTGCAGATTTTGACACTGTAGACCACCATCTCTTACTCGCCATGCTCCAGTCTATCGGCCTAAAGGAGACTGCCCTCTCCTGGTTTTCTTAATATCTCTCTGACTGCTCTTTCAGTGTATCATTTGCTGGCTCCACTTCTTCTTATCTCCCTCACATTGTTGGGGTTCCTCAGAGTTAGATCCTCTCCTCTTCTTCTCTCTCTACACAGTCCCACTTGGACCGACCATCAGCAGATTTGGTTTCCAGTACCATCTCTATGCTGATGACACTCATTTATACACTTCATCCCCCGACATCACCCCTGCTGTAGTACAAAACACCAGTGACTGTCTGTCCGCCGTCCCTAATATAACGTTTTTTCTCTATCTGAAACTGAATCTTTTGAGAACTGAACTTCTTGTGTTCTCTCCATCTACTGACTTACCAAAACTTGATATCTTCCTCTCGGTGTCCGACACCATCTTCACTCCTCGGCAGCACGCCCGCTGTCTCGGTGTGACATTTGACACTGATCTCTCTTTCTTCCCCTATATTCAGTCTCTCTCCTGCTCATGTTGCCTTCACCTCAAAAAACATCTCTAGAATCTGCCCCTTTCTCAATATGGAAACAACAAAAACTCATTGTTGCCCTGATAAGGGATGAGCCGCTGGATGTCTGGGTTCGAGGGGTTTGGCTGAACTTCATTTCAATGTTTGATTTGGGTTCTGAATTTGACCCAGACTTGACCCCTGAACTTTGGGGCACTAAAATAGCTGTAAAAAGGTATAGAAAGGGCTAGAGGATTGCAAAAGGCTCCAAGGTGTGCATAAAATCAGTACAATTGCCCTGCAAATAAATGTGGATAGGGAAATGACTTAATATGACATAAAATACATAAAATAAAAAATAACAATCTTGAACAAAAAAGCAGAGGTCCAAATCGAGTAGGAAGTTGAGGAGGCTATGAACATGGTAGTATACGTGAAAAGTGGAGGCGAGGGAGGAAGCCAACACTCTTTTTTTTGTTTCCATATGTCCGTCAATTCTGTGTCAGGTTGCTAAGGGCCATGGCGTAACAGTTTGTTGCTTGTACAGTATCTCCTGGGTTAAAACTGGTTAAAAAAAAATAGTCCCAGTTATAGATCTCAAAATTCCTCTATCTGGGGACTATATATTAAAATAATTTTTCTCCTACTACAGCAAGACAGATGCCAAAGGGGTGTTCTAAATGTTAAAAAATTGCCAGAGAGTCACAGACACACTCCACAGAAGAATTTCCTCTTCCACAATAGTCAGAGAGATGAAGGAGGAGTTCCTAATTTTTAAAAATAATACATGTCTTTCACACATAAACTCCACAGAAGAATTTCCTCTCTTACAACAGTTAAGATGGATGTTCCTAATTTTTATTTTTTTAATTGATGACTTTCACAGACATGTTACACAGAAGAATTTCCTCTCCCACATTAATTGGATCAATTCAAAATGGGTCATCTTATTACTATTCATAATTTTTATTTGGGGGGGTGGGTGGTAACTGTCGACCACCAAACATTGGGAGATGTCAAAGAGAATGCACAAACTGCACTGGAGTACAACAATGGCTAGGTGCACCTGGTATACTTCTCTACTCTGCCAATATAAGACATAATAGTCTTGAGCCTGGAGGTGGAGGTCCCAGTGGAGTAGGAGGCAGATATGGTGGTGCATATGGAGAAGGCAGATGTGGTGGTGCTGGCAAAAGAGGCAGAGGAAGTCACCAACTTTTTATATATATATTTATTTATTAATTTTTTGTGGAGTCCCCAAAACATTAGGAAATAGCAAAGAGAACGCACAAACTGCGCTGGTGTACAACAATGGCTAGGTGCGCCTAGTATACTGCTCTATTCTTCCAATATAAGACATAACAATCT
Source organism: Bufotes viridis (assembly GCA_033119425.1). Classification (NCBI taxonomy): domain Eukaryota; kingdom Metazoa; phylum Chordata; class Amphibia; order Anura; family Bufonidae; genus Bufotes; species Bufotes viridis. Next base: position 510,604,517 of record CM065589.1, read on the forward strand.
TGAGCCTGGAGGCCTAGGTCCCAGTGGAGGAGTAGGCGGACGTGGCGGTGCAGGAGAAAGAGGCAGGCGTGGCAGTGCAGGCAGAAAAGGCGGAGAAGGAGGACACAACCTTTTTTTATTTTTTTTTTTATTTATTTATTTATTTTTGGTTTGTGGATGCCCCAAAACATTAGGAAATAGCAAAGAGAATGCACAAACTGCGCTGGAGTATAACGATGGCTGGGTGTGGCTGGTATTACTCTCTACTCTGGCCAAGGTATGGACAAGTCCTGTAGGATCCATGCCTGGGTCATTTTAATAAACATGAGCTTGTCCACGTTGGCTGAGGACTGACAGATGCGCCTGTCCGTGATCACCTCCTGCCGTGCTAAACACACGTTCGGACAATACACTTCCGCAGGGCAGGCCTCTAAGCACCTCTAAGGTGTAGAGGGCAAGCTCAGGCCATGTGCACAATTTGGAGACCAGAAGTTAAATGGGCAGCCCCATCAGTTAGTACGTGCAGACGTGTTGACACATGCTGTTCCACCAAGGTGCTGAAACGCTACCTTCTGCTAAGATGGTCCCTATCAGATGAAGGTGCTGTATATTGTGTGGTTTTCCACATTTCAGCCATGCTAACCCTCCCTTCTAAGGTGTTGACGGTGCCCTTCTTTGGCGACTTCAACTCGCCCATGCGTGCTGCAGCTGAAACTCCACTATTGCCTGTTGCTGCTCGCACAGTCTCTCCAGCATATGCAAGGTCAAGTTCCACCTTGTGGGTATGTCTCATATGAGGTGGTGAACGGGAAGGCCAAAGTTATAGGCGAGCAGCAGCAGGGTGAGAATGCTGAAAGAGCGCACAGACGGCCCTCATTTTCTGCAGTAGCTCTGACATAACTTCTTCAGGAACCTCTGCACCACCAAGTTCAGCACATTTGCCAGGCAAGGGATGTGTGTCAAACCGGCTAGTCCGAGAGCTGCTATGAGATTTCACCCGTTGTCGCACACCACCAGCATGGCTTGAGGCTCAGCGGCACTAATTACTCATTGGTATGTTCTTCCATGCCTGCCCATAGCTCCTGCGCGGTGTGTTTTCCCCCCCCCCCAAACATATGAGTTGCAGTCTGCTGTCATTTTCCCCTGGCTGTGCTGAAGTTGGTGTTGCAGGTGTTTCGCTGACGTCATGAGGAGGAGGTAGAGGAGGAATTGGAGTAGGAAGCGGAGTAGAAGGAGGAGGCAACAGGAGGCACCAAGAAATGTCCAGCAATGCTCAGTGGTAGTAGGACACGCGCAAAACCTCTGTACAACTCAGGCCCAGCCACCACTACATTTACCCAGTGGGCAGTTAGGTAAATCTAACATCCCTGCCTGTACTTGCTGGTCCACATGTCGGTGGTTATGTGGACTTTGCCAATGATGGCGTTGCACAGCGCACACATGATATATTTTTTCCTCCACTTGTTCGTGCAAGGCAGGAATAGCCCACATTGAAAAGTAGTGGCAGCTGGGAACCGCATACCATGGGACAGATGCCATCATTACATCTTTAAAACTATCCATCTCCACCAGACAGAATCACAGCTTTTTTAGCTAATTTTGAACTGCTGGCATTCAGGGCCAGGGCTCGCAGGTGAGTAGGGGGATACTTCCTCTTTCTCTACAGTGTTTGGGGGATGGACAACTGAACACTTCCATGGGACAGTGTGGAGATGCTGGGTGATGGTGACGGTGGTGGTGGTGTGGCTGCCACATCCTCTGTTTGGGGGGGGGGGGCAGGTGCCCCTGTCGCTCCAGAGGGGTAGGCCAGCTTTGGTGTGCTATGTTTCTTGGCATGTTGGGCAGTAGCAGCCATAATGGCTGAGGGATAGCCGCTCTGCTTTTGTACCCTGCTCCCTCTTTTGCTGTGCATCAGTCGCTGCGTGCCCCCTTCCTCTTCCTACGAACTGCACATGTCACTGGCATGACCTAGATGTCATGTGAGGTCTACGACCTCATCATCCTCCCCATCATCTTCCACCAACTCCTCACCCCTGCCCTCCTGGCCGGTCTGCACACTGCAGAAAGCCCTAGCAGTTCACACCTGTGTTTCGTCATCAGAGATGTGCTGCGGTGGTTCTCCCATGTCCTCATCCTTAAACATGGTTAGGCATAAGTGCACTCAATCTCTGTCACTTCAGGGGCAGGGCTAGGTGGATGGCCTACGGAAACCCCTCCTGCAGAGTCATCAAAAAGCATAAGTGACTGCTCCATGACTTGGGGCTCAGACTGTTTGATGTGCAAGGGGTTGAGGTGGAAGACGGATGCCTGTGTGCCAACTCTGCGCTTTTAGCAGTGGACCGGGTGGAAAACAATGTGAAAGAATCAGAGGCACTCTCAGCCATCCATTCTACTACTGCATCTACTTGTTCTAACCTCACCATTCATAGACCGGTATTCGGGCCTACAAAATGTTGCATAACGTACCGTCGCCTGCGTGCACCAGAGTAAGGTGTTTCATTTGGACGCATAGCTGGAGCAGATCAACAATGTCCTCTCCCTACAGCAGGAGATCCACCAACACCACAACGCCCACTTCCCCTAGTTGATGCTCTCCTCATTTTGTTACAGTCATCCACAAAATTGCCTGACAGACGAAAAATTATATATCTGTGTCACGGATGCAAAAGAGGTGTTTGGGAAAAAAATAGGCAGGTCACAGTGGCCCAATTAACCGGCTGAATAACTATTATATATCCCTGTGACGGTGGCAAGTACAGTGTTTTTTCAACCCAAAAAATAGGTAGGTCACACCGCCCCAATTAGGTATGGTATTTCTGCCTCACTGGTGCAAAGGAGCTGTATTGCCCCCATCAATAATGCCTACAGTTTACCAGCACACTTTTTAAAACTAATAAATGCATGCATGGTCACATGGTCCGCTGGCCAATCACAGCCATGCCAATAATAGGCTTGACTTTGATGGCTTCCAAGTGCCCACAGCTCAATCGCTTGATGTTCGGCTGTGCTGCAATCTTTCAACAAGCTTTATTGAAAGTACGAACAACGAACCCGATCCCAAAATCTGGCTTCGGGTTCAGTACACACACACCCAAATATCTGGTATGGTCGCAAACGTGGTGGTCCGAGATTCGTTCATAACTTTTTTTCGACAAAACTAAAGAGCTGTTCATTGTATTGTACTTTTTAATGTGATAAAAACAATCAACTTGAATCTAGAACTGTTTGTGTCCCACTGGAATTTCTTTAGAACAAAATACCAGATTTCCAAAGATTGCTAAAACTCTGTGTTGCCTTTTGTTTTATTTTGAGTATAATAATGAATCTTCAGATGTTGAATATGTCATCATTAAAGTAATGCTGAGCAAATAAGAACTCTACCAATTTCAAAAATATTCAGTATGAACAGCAGGGTAATTTCTGATGCCGTCTATATTGTTCTGGGCACCAAGTTAATTATGACATTTATATTTTTCCACAAAAACAAATGCCTGGTATGGTTATAAGTTCTTTATTCCTTTATTCTATCTATTCCTTTATCCAAGAATACTAAAGTGTCATAAACTTTCCTCACATTTTATTATTATTATTATTATTATTATTATTATTATTATTATTATTATTATTATTATGTCCATTAGGGCTTGATTCTCAAATGGGGATAAATGTGCTGTCTATTTTTACTGTGATTGCAGTATCCACTTTGTTAAATTGATAAGCAATTCTATTAGGCTTCTTTCACACTAGCTTTTTTGCTGGATCTGGCAGGGTTCAGCAAAAAAGCTTCCATTACTGATAATACAACCGTCTGCATTCATTATGAATGAATACGGGTGTATTATCTTTAACATAGCCAAGACGGATCCGTCATGAACTCCATTGAATGTCAATGGAGTAAGGATCCGTTTTCTATTGTTTCAGATTGTTTCAGAGAAACGGATCCGTCCCTATTGACTTGGCATTGTGGGTCATGACGGACCCATCTTGCTCCACATCCCAGGATGGAAAGCAAACCACAGCATGCTGCGGTTTGCTCTCCGGTATGAGAACGGAAGGTAATGCATTTCGGCGCATTCCGTTCTGTTCAGTTACATTTTGTCCGCATTGACAATGAATGGGGTTAAACTGAAGTGTTTTTTTCCGGTATGATGGATCTCAATACCGGAAAAATATCAATGCTAGTGTGAAAGTAGCCTTAGGCCTTGATTCTCACATTAGGGTAAATAAGCCATTTTTACAGTTATTCCGGTGCCCATCTTATTTCATAGATAAACAATTTCATTAGGCCTTGATTCTCAAATTGGGATAAACAAGCTTTCTCATTTAACTATTCTTTGGGTTTCCACCTTGTTTCATAATCTTTTTTGTCTTGATTGTCAAATTGGGGTGAATAAGCTATTATTACTGTTATTGGAGTCACCATCTTGTTTAATAGATGAGCAAATCCATTAGAAATTGATTCTCCAACTGGGGTACAAACCTTATGTAATTTAACTGTTCTTGGGGTGCCCACCTTGTTTAACCCCTTAGTGACCAGCCTGTTTTGGGCCTTACTGACCAAGGGTTTTTCTTCCTTTTTTTCATAGTCGCCGTCCAAGAGCTATAACTTTTTTTATTTTTCTGACTATGTAACTGTAGTTGTAGTTTTTAATGGTGTCATTTGATGGTACAAAACTTTTTGATTACGTTTTATTAACTCTTAGTTAGATGGGACTTAGATGGTAAAAAAACATAAATAAATTCTATAACATTCATTTTTTGGTTTAAATTATATAATATATTTATACTTTTGTGAACTGTCACTTTTTTTTTTCCACCAGTATTGACTGTTAGGTTTAGGTTAGTTTAGGTCCCTTTGGTAGGTAGTTAGCGTTAGCGCCCAGCCCACCGCACCGCAGTCACTGATTCGCTGATTAGCGTAGTGCTAATCAGCGTTTGTACTTTTATAGTATCTGTAAGTGATCAGAACTGATCACGGTCAGATCTATAATAGTATTACTGTCACTTTAGTTCGCCCTCCACCCCAAACGCAGTGTTTGCCCGATCAGACCTGATCGGTCGCCCACACCTGCGTTCACCCACGCCCGCCTCGCCGCAGTGACAAAAAATTTTTTTTTGTATCACTGCACAATCACTTCACAAGCGCTGCGGCGATAAAAAATCAGTTTTGATCTTTTTTATCAATCGCAGCGGCTTCTGTACTTCGCTACACTCCCATTTGTAAGACAGGCTTGCTTTTTTCTTGGTAGTCTCAGGGAATACCCCCAAATTTAGACGCCCAAATGTCAAACAAGGGGTATTCCTCTGAAGAGGCCTACAGGATTCTGACCCAGTCGGATGAGGAATGGGAACCCTCATCTGACGAATCTAGCGGGTCAGAATACGAACCTGTAGAGAGCAGTGGCTCTCTGACTCAAAGTTCTGACGAGGAGGTGGAGGTCCCTGATAGAACCAGGCGTACCCGGCCCCGTGTTGCTAGACCGCAGGTTGCGCAGGATCCGCTTCAAGGGCAGCAGAGTGGGGCTGGCGCTGCCGGATTACGTGGTGAGGCATATACCAGCAGCGCAGCCCGTCCTGGACCTTCTACCAGCACTGCCGTACAACATGGTGAAGTGGCGAGCACCAGAAGGGCAGTTGAAGCTGGTACGGTGGCACGTGCAGTAGTTTCCCGTCGCAGCCACCGCAAAGACAGGCCCGTAGAGCCCCTAGAGTCCCTGAGGTGCTGGCAAATCCTGATTGGCAGCCCCCAACTTCAGCCGCACCAGTAGTTCCCCTTTCACCGCCCAGTCAGGAGTTCGGGTGGAAACAGCTCAGATAGGATCGGCGCTGGGGTTTTTTGAGCTGTTTTTCACTGCGGAGCTCTATGACTTAGTCGTGGCAGAAACAAATCGGTATGCCACTCAATTTATCGCCGACAACCCGGGAAGCTTCTATGCCCAGCCTTTCCGGTGGAAACCAGTCCAAGTTTCCGAATTTAGAACTTTTCTGGGCCTTCTCCTCAACATGGGCATTACAAAAACATGAATTGCGGTCATATTGGTCCACGAACCCAATTCATCACATGCCCATGTACTCTGCTGCCATGTCCAGGACACGCTTTGAGACCATCCTGCGTTTCCTGCACTTTAGTGACAACACCACCTCCCGTCCCAGAGGCCACCCAGCTTTTGACCGGCTCCACAAAATTCGGCCCTCATAGACCATTTCAACCTGAAATTTGCAGATTTGTATACCCCTGCACAAAACATCTGCGTAGACGAGTCCCTAATACATTTTACCGGGCGCCTTGGCTTCAAGCAGTACATCCCAAGCAAGCGCGCCCGGTATGGGGTCAAATTGTATAAGCTCTGTGAAAGGGCCACAGGCTATACGCACAAATTTCGGATCTATGAGGGAAAAGATCAGACCCTGGAGCCGGTCGGTTGCCCTGACTACCTGGGGAGCAGTGGGAAGATAGTCTGGGACTTGGTGTCACCCTTATTCGGCAAGGGGTACCATCTTTACGTGGACAACTTTTACACAAGTGTGGCCCTCTTCAAGCATTTGTTCCTAGAACAGATTGGCTGCTGCGGCACCGCGCGACCTAGTCGCCGGGGCTACCCCCAACGGCTTCTTACCACCCGACTTGCAAGGGGGCAGAGGGCTGCACTGTGTAACGACGAACTGCTCGCGGTGAAATGGAGAGACAAGCGTGACGCTTACATGCTCTCCTCCATTCACGCAGACACGACAGTCCAAATTGAACGGGCAACCAGTGTCGTTGAAAAGCCCCTCTCGGTCCACGACTATAACCTCCACATGGGAGGGGTGGACTTCAACGACCAGATGTTGGCCCCGTATTTAATTTCCCGACGCACCAGACGCTGGTATAAGAAGGTGTCTGTATATTTATTTCAATTGGCTGCCTATAATAGTTACGTTCTCTACAGTAAGGCTGGGAGAACAGGATCCTTCCTCAAATTTCAGGAAGAGATCATTTCGGAACTCCTGTATCCAGGAGGTTCCGTGGCCCCATCCACCAGTGTAGTTAGCCGTCTACACGAGCGGCACTTCCCTAGCGTTGTGCCTGGTACCTCAACCCAACCGCCACCCCGAAAAAGATGTCGTGTCTGTAGCAGGAGTGGAATAAGGCGTGACACCCGTTATTTCTGTCCTGACTGTCCTGACCACCCTGCCCTATGCCTAGGGAGTGTTTCCGGAAGTACCACACTCAGGTACACTTAGGGACCTAGGGATTGCAGGACACAGGTAGTTTTTACAATCAGGCTCAAGGGTCTCTCAGGATACTAGGTTTTGAGAGACCCTAACACATAGGGGACGGTGCTGCTGTGCTGCTGTGCTACTGCAGAAGTGTGAAACGGTAGAAACCTCTCCTTTCACTTGGGATAACGTGTATAGTGTACTTCTCACCATCTCTGTGTGATTTACACTTTACACATTGTCCCATGGGAAAGGAGAGGTTTCTGCTAGGAAAATAAAGCGTGAAATGGTTAAAAAAGAAAAAAATGAAACAGGTAGCAAGAAAAAAATCTTGAGTTAGTTCAGGTTTTAAAAGTTCAGTTTTTTTTTCATGTTCAGGTTTTATTCATGTTTTATAAAGTTTGCAACGTTCAAGTCATGTGCCTGTTGCCTGTTTTTTCTTTTTTTTTTTTTCCCTAACCACCCTTTATTTTCCAGGTAGATCAACGGACCAACCGATGAAAACGCCGCAGCACTGATGTGAATTCTGAGAGAAGCATTGCGCTGCTGTCAGAAGACACGTGAAGTCAGTGTATGCGGCGCTGCAAGACGAGATTTCTCCTCTGCAGGACAGGTACGTTTGCCCTGGCATGTGAGCTGAGGAGAGGTGTTGGAGTTCATATGCTTTGGCAAACACTTTGTATCAAAAATCTGGCAAAGATGTCTTCCTCCACACCGATGGATTGATCGATGTGAATGGAGAAATCACGCTTGCCAGGACATAGGAGCTGAAGTGGGTATGGATGTTTGGGCGGAGCTCCTATGTCCTGGCAATCGCCAGGCCCCTCTATTTTTTTTGCATATTTTTTGGCAGAGATTTTTTCATCCACATTGATCGATGCGAATGAGGAAATCTGTGCCGTTCATTTTTTCTTTCAGCCCAGAGGCTGAACAGAAAAAAAATCTCATTACGATATAAGGAGAATAGCAGAAACTCCTAATGCTGGCCATACGTGTAATGATTGCGGAGACCCTCAAGTGCCAGGGCAGTACAAAAACCTCACATGTGACCCCATTTTGGAAAGAAGACACCCCAAGGTATTCGCTGAGGGGCATATTGAGTCCATGAAAGATTGAATTTTTTGTCACAAGTTAGCGGAAAGGGAGACTTTGTGTGAAAAACAAAAAATCAAATTCCGCTAACTTGTGCCAAAAAAATCTTGTATGAACTCACCATGCCCCTCACAGAATACCTTGGGGTGTCTTCTTTCTAAAATGGGGTCACATGTGGGGTATTTATACTGCCCTGGCATTTTAGGGGCCCTAAAGCGTGAGAAGAAAAATGCGTAAAAATGCCCTCCTGAAAGGTACTCATTGGAATTGGGGTCCTTTGTGCATCTTGGCTGCAAAAGTGCCACATGTGGTATCGCCATACTCAGGAGAAGTAGGGCAATGTGTTTGGGTGTATTTTACATATACCCATGCTGGGTGAGAGAAATATCTCTGTAAATTGACAACTTTGTATAAAAAATGGAAAAAGTTGTCATTTACAGAGATATTTTTCACACCCAGTATGGGTATATGTAAAAATACACCCCAAAACACATTGCCCTACTTCTGCCGAGTACGGCGATACCACATGTGTGGCACTTTTTGCAGCCAAGATGCGCAAAGGGGCCCTAAATCCAATGAGTACCTTTAGGATTTCACAGGACATTTCTACTCATTTGGATTCCAAACCGCTTCTCACGCTTTAGGGGCCCCTAAAATGCCAGGGCAGTAAAAATACCCCACAAGTGACCCCATTTTAGAAAGTAGACACCCCAAGGTGTTCTGTGAGGGGCATAGTGAGTCCATGTAAAATTTTATTTTTGTCACAAGTTAGTGGAATATGAGACTTTGTAAGAAAAAAGAAAAAAACAAAAAACATTTCCGCTAACTTGTGACAAAAATAAAAACTTCCATGAATTCACTATGCCCATCAGCGAATACCTTAGGGTGTCTACTTTCCAGAATGGGGTCACTTGTGGGGTATTTTTATTGTCCCGGCATTTTAGGGGCCCCTAAAGCGTGAGAAGGAGTTTGAATCCAAATGCGTAAAAATGCCCTGTGAAATCCTAAAGGTACTCATTGGATTTAGGGCCCTTTGCACGTCTTGGCTGCAAAAGTGGCACACATGGGTATCGCCGTACTCAGGAGAAGTAGGCACGTGTTTGGGGTGTATTTTTACATATACCCATGCTAGGTGAGAGAAATATCTCTGTAAATTGACAACTTTGTATAAAAAATGGAAAAAGTTGTCATTTACAGAGATATTTTTCACACCCAGTATGGGTATATGTAAAAATACACCCCAAAACACATTGCCCTACTTCTGCCGAGTACGGCGATACCACATGTGTGGCACTTTTTGCAGCCAAGATGCGCAAGGGGCCCTAAATCCAATGAGTACCTTTAGGATTTCACAGGACATTTCTACTCATTTGGATTCCAAACCGCTTCTCACGCTTTAGGGGCCCCTAAAATGCCAGGGCAGCAAAAATACCCCACAAGTGACCCCATTTTAGAAAGTAGACACCCCAAGGTGTTCTGTGAGGGGCATAGTGAGTCCATGTAAAATTTTATTTTTTGTCACAAGTTAGTGGAATATGAGACTTTGTAAGAAAAAAAGAAAAAAAAACATTTCCGCTAACTTGTGACAAAAATAAAAACTTCCATGAATTCACTATGCCCATCAGCGAATACCTTAGGGTGTCTACTTTCCAGAATGGGGTCACTTGTGGGGTATTTTTATTGTCCCGGCATTTTAGGGCCCCTAAAGCGTGAGAAGGGGTTTGGAATCCAAATGCGTAAAATGCTCAGTGAAATCCTAAAGGTACTCATTGGTTTTAGGGTCCCTTTGCATTTGGCTGCAAAAGTGTCACTCATGTGGTATCTCTGTACTCAGGAGAAGTAGGGCAATGACTTTTGGGGTGTATTTTTATATATACCCATACTTTGTGTGATAAATACGCTGTAAACGACAACTTTTTAAAAAAATTTATACAAAGTTGTCAATTTACAGTGATATTTCTCTCACCCAGCATGGGTATATGTAAAAATACACCCCAAAACACATTGCCCTACTTCTCCTGAGTACAGCGATACCACATGTGTGCCACTTTTTTGCAGCCAAGATGCGCAAAAGGGCCCTAATTCCAAAGAGTACCTTTAGGATTTCACAGGGCATTTTTACGCATTTGTATTCTCACGCTTTAGGGGCCCCTAAAATGCCAGGGCAGTAAAAATACCCCACAAGTGACCCCATTTCGGAAAGTAGACACCCTAAGGTATTCGCTGATGGGCATAGTGAGTTCATGGAAGTTTTTATTTTTGTCACAAGTTTGCGGAAAATGAAATTTTTGAAAAAAAACAAAAACATTTCCGCTAACTTGTGACAAAAATAAAAACTTCCATGAACTCACTATGCCCCTCAGTGAATACCTTAGGGTGTCTACTTTCGAAATGGGGTCATTTATGGGGTATTTCTACTGTCTGGGCATTGTAGTACGTCAGGAAACAGGACAGGTGCTCAGAAAGTCAAAGTGCGGAAATTCACTTTTTTGCACCATAGTTTGTAAACGCTATAACTTTTACCCAAACCAATAAATATACACTTATTGCATTTTTTTTTATCAAAGACATGTAGAACAATAAATTTTGAGAAAAATTTATATAGAAATGTAGTTTTATTTGACAAATTTTCAAACAGAAAGTGAAAAATGTCATTTTTTTGCAAAAATTTCGGTAATTTTTGATTAATAGCAAAAAAAGTAAAAATGTCAGCAAGAATGAAATAGCATCAAATGAAAGCTCTATTAGTGAGAAGAAAAGGAGGTAAAATTCATTTGGGTGGTAAGTTGTATGGCCGAGCAATAAACGGTGAAAGTAGTGTAGTGCAGAATTGTAAAAAGTGGCCTGGTCATTAAGGGTGTTTAAGCTAGGGGTTAAGTGGTTAAAAAGGAAGAAAATCTTTTTGCATCGCCACTTCTCAAGACCCATAACTTTTTATTTTTATTTCTATGGAGTTGGGTGAGAGCTTACTTTTTGCAGGAGGACTTTTAGTTTCCATTGGTATCATTTTGGGGTAAATGATGCTTTTTGAACTCTTGTTGTTAAGTTTTTTTAGCCATATTTTTCACGGCGTTTGCTATAGGGGATAATTTACATGATTCTCATTTAACTGCTATTGGGGTGTCTACCTTGTTTTATAGATAAGCAATTCCATTAGGCCTTGATTATCACATTGGGATGAATACGTAGTATAATTTAATTGTTATTGGGGTGTCCACCTTGTTTAATGGATTAGCAATTCCATTAGGCCCTTATTCTCAAATTTGGGTGAATAACCTTTCTCATTTAAATGTTATTGTAGTGTCCACTTTGTTTCATAAATAAGTGTTTCATAAATAAGTGATTGTCAAATTGGGTAACATGAACTGTCTATTTTTACTGTTATTGGGATGTCCACCTTGTTGAAGAGGACCTGTCACAAAAAATGCAATGCAATACGAAAGCACCATGTTATAGAGCAGGAGGAGCTGAGCGGATTCATGTATACATTTGTGTGAAAATATTGAGTAAAAGCTGCACTTTTTACATTTACATCTCTGCTTTTTCTGCCTTCTGTGTACAGCATCGGTATAGGAGAGAGCTGTTGTTAGTGATGGCAGTCACCTCCCTCCTGTACCGATTGGTATTCACAGGTCTGCAGATGTAAATGTAAAAATTTCAAGTTTTACTGAATATTTTCCCATAAATATATACATCAATCCGCTCAGGTGCTCTATATCACGGTGCTTTCAGATTGCATTGCATTTTTTGGCGACAGGTCCTTATGCTTTGATTCTCAAATTGGGGTGAATAAGCTATAAAATAAAATTGTTATTGAGGTGCCCACCTTGTTTAATAGATAAGCAATTCTATTTGGCTTTCTTTACTGCCTGAAAAAAGGAGCACTTTGGCTAGGTCTACACGACGTCTTTTGTCGCACCAATGTCGCGCAACAATTTTTATAATGATGGTCTATGGTGACGCACTGGATTTTTCTGCGACTGTCACAGTCGCAGCATGTCGCAGTGCAACACCATAGACTATCATTATATAAATTGTTGTGCGACATTGGTGCGACAAATGATGCAGTGTAGTTGTACCTGATGTGTCGTGCGACACATGTCGTCGTGTAGACCTAGCCAAAAAATCAACTTTATTATAGCTTCCGATAAAAAATGTGGCTAACCACAATGTAAAACTAACAATTTTCAGGCAGTAAAAAGTTTCAGAACTTTTGAGACACAAACCTTTGTATTAAGTTGTGTTAATTAATTCTATTAGGCCTTGATTCTCAGCTTTCTCATTTAACTATTATTGGGATGTCTTCCTTGTTTCATAGATGCTGTAAGCAATTCCATGAGGCCTTGATTCTAAAATTGTGGTGAATAAACTGTCAATTTTTACTGTTCTAGGAGTGTCCACCTTGTTATATAGACAGTGGCGTGCCGTCAATATAGGAAGACCATGCACTGGCTATTGGGCCCGTGAGGTTAGGGGGCCCGGCCAGGCTGCATGGCTCCGCCCCCTTTCCGACCTGAATACCCACTGCATTAGTAACAGAGATAAATACAGGCAATGGCTACTTATAGTGCTTTTGGGTCAGCAGCCATATTTACATTTTCATTTTGCACTATGCGCAGGGCTAGTGCTGCGCTGATAACAGCAGGCTGGGCCAGTGGAAGGAGGGAGGACAGGAGAGTGAGCAGCTGCTTCCTCCTATCAGGTAGCAGCTCACTGCCTGATGTGCCGGCCCCTCTGTGATGTCCCACAGCAAGCAGCATGGTAAAGTACCAGCGTCCAGCCCTGGACTTACTTATCAGCAGTGATGTCCCACATGCTTCCCCTCCTCTGGGTCCTCCGTACTTCTCTTTGTTTGTTTAACCCCAGCACTGCCAGTTACAGCCAGTCACTGGGTGAGAGGTCAGAAACGCTCTGCATGATAGAGCTGAGGTGAGAGGGGCTGACAGAAAGACAGGCTGTTTGCAGGGTGACTGAATTTACAGCTGCTAGGGTCAGGGTCAAACAGGGGCCTCAGCTCTGCTCACTGTAGTGTAAATATATTCTATCATATGGGATCTGAGGCATGTGCTGGAGGTAAAAGGATGGGACATGACTAAAATTGCTCAGCCCTGCTCTCTGTTAATAACAAAGGGAGAAGTTGAGCTGTGAGACAGAGATCTAATGCTGTGCACCTGCAGAAGATCTGTCCCTGGGGTCCTATTGACCAGTGTGGACAGTCCTGCTGCAGTAATTAACCCTATAGGCTCTCCTCTGCTTTAGGGCTCATGAACACAACCATTGATTTGGTCCGCATCCGAGCCTCAGTTTTTGCGGCTCAGGTGCAGACCCATTCACTTCAATGGGGCCGCAAAAGATGCGGACAGCACTCCGTGTGCTGTCCGCATCCTTTGCTCTGTTCCATGGCTCCTCAAAAAAAATAGACGATGTTCTATTCTAATCCATTTTGCGGACAAGAATAGGCATCTTTATAATGGGCCGCCCATCGTGGTCCCGAGTTTTTGCCTGTACCAATCATTGCCAAACTTGAATGCATTGTTCGTAAGTATGAGGTGTAGGGCTCCGCACACGAAATCACTGTATAGCGCACTCTTTCCTGCGCTTTCTAGGATGTCACGGATCGCCTATACACCCGCATCATGAGGCCGTCGCTCGACTCACTGCATGAAATCTTTGGCATCTTGCCCGTCACTGCCTGCACGTTTGTGTAATGAATAAAGCAATCCTGTAAACTACACTGGTAAGTGCCGCCCCGTTCTTCTCTACACAATTCAAGACTATTGTATCTACGTTTCTTTTGGTGCTGTGCACCGCTGAGAGTGTAGCGACAACAGGGGACTGGTAGCACTGCCTGACTGATCTGACTCTAGCTCCGGTGGTTCCCTTGGAGTGCAGCTCCACCCTCTTTTTTTCTGTTCATGTATTCGACTTTGTGCTGAGGAGCGGAGCACCCAATAAGGCACAAAAATCGCATCACCAATCAGTGTGAACTTAGCAGTGAATTATGGCAGCGGAAGAAACTTCCAAATCCCTATATGATGGCAGAGAAGGGGCGGACGCCTCCAGTACACGACTGGAGTTTCTGGATGTGGCTGTGATGGCAGGTAGCGACGGTTTGGTCACGGAGGGCCATCACAAGCCCACGGCGACCAACTCCTTGCTCTGCCATGACAGCTTCTATCCAGACACAGTGAAAAGGAGGTTCTCCCAAGCAATATTTATTACGTAAGAACAGGGATGCGAATAGGCCAGAAAACTCAAATGGAGAGAAAAAGACGGGCAGATTCACCTTCTCTTTTAAGTTCAGCCCAATGGCGGATCATATCTGCACCGCAATCCACAAGAACTGGGATATACTCAGGAGGGACAGCACCCTAAAAGAGTTAACTGAACAAAGACCCCTTATTTCATTTAGACGAAGTCACACATTGCGTGACAAGTAAGTCAGGAGCAGATTAGCCCCTTCACGGTCCAATCAGTGGCTCAAGATGGACCGTCCATTAGGCAACTTTAAATGTGGAAATTGCCCCATGTGTAGATATAACTCATGTAAAAAGACCGTTGTGGTTGCAGGTATACACCACAGGGTACACAGCTTTATCAACTGCAGGAGTACATATGTGGTCTATATATTAAGTTGTACTTGCGGATGCTTTTATATAGGCAAGACTATCAGGTGCCTGTGAGAACGTGTCCGTGAACACATCAACTCCGTAGTCTCGGGAAAAGGCTGCCCTAGGGTGATAGAACATGTTAAAATGGCACATGGTGGGGATGTCAGTTCCCTCTCCTTCTCGGGGTTGGAGATGGTGCGACCTCCATCACAGGGGGGTGACAGGCACCTTCTTCTCCTCCAACGAGAAGCGAGATGGATACTGCGTACCAGGGCAGCGGAAGGGTTAGGGTTAAATGACCGCACTGACTTAGGTATGTTCATTTAGAATTATTGCTTGTGCAATGGAGTATGGGCATCTGTCTCACAAGTGGCGCAATGGCCCAAAAAAGCGCCATATGTGCACCTTCACACTATGCGGTTTTGCATGACCTGGTTAGTGTGAACGCGCCTCTGTTGTCTATGCGGGCGTTTTGCCACACTGAGCGGTTTTGTGTGACCCTTTAGTATTAATGCACTCCGATGATCTTGCCTTTACCTTGTCACACTGTGTGGTTTTACATTACCCGGTTAGCGTGTATGCGCCACTGCGAATGCGCTGCTGTCATGTCACATGTTGCGGTTTTGTATGACCCGTTGAGTGTGAATTGCGCCTTTGTGTATGCACTATTACTACGCCACATACATACATGTTCTGTCATCATTCACTTATATTTGAAACACTGCTTTCTAAGATTTTTAGATGTTGTATTGTAATGAGCTTTCTCCTGACATGAAGGAAGATTGACTATTTATTTTTGTTTGTATCTTTTTTGTACCTTGTTATGGTTTTAACCTTCTAGTAGTGCCGTGGCATCGTCACTGATTATCCAGCTGATGACTGAGCGCACGGCTTAAGAACGCAAGCGCATGTGCGCTTCTGACGTAGCAGCCTGACTAAGCGCTTTCAGCGCGAAACGGCCGTCGCTCGACTCACTGCATGAAATCTTTGGCGTCTTGCCCGACACTGCCTGCATGCTTGTGTATTGAATAAAGCGATCCTGTAAACTACACTGGTGAGTGCCGCCCCGTTCTTCTGTACACGATTCAAGACTATTGTATCTACGTTTCTTTTGGGGCTGTGCACCGCTGAGAGTGTAGCGACAATCGGGGACTGGTAGCGCTGCCTGACTGATCTGACTCTAGCTCCGGTGGTTCCCTTGGAGTGCCGCTCCACCCTCTTTTTTTCTGTTCATAAATAACAGTTAAATGAGACAGCTTATTCACCCTCTTTGATTATCAAGGTCTAATAGAATTTCTTATCTAATAAAGAACGTGGACACCCCAATAACAGTAGTATTAGACAGCTTTTTTACCCCAGTTTAAGAATCAAGGCCTAATAGAATTCCTTATTTAACATGGTAGATACACCAATAACAGTACGAATAGACAGCTTATTCAAACCAAATTGACAATCAAGGTCTAATAGAATTGTCCAATGACAAAGTTAGAGGAAGGTGGAGCGTCCTTAAGAATGATTTCAGGGATTTAGGTCAAAAGCTTAGGGCAAGGACCTCAAAGGTAGTATTTTCCGAAATACTGCCTGTACCACGGGCCACACAAGAGAGGCAGCGGGAGATTAGAGAGGTTAACAAGTGGCTCAAGAACTGGTGTAGGAAGCAGGGTTTTGGGTTCATGGAGAACTGGGCCGACTTTGCTATCGGCTACAGGCTCTATCGTAGGGACGGGCTGCACCTCAATGGGGAAGGGGCAGCCGTGTTGGGGAGAAAGATGGCTAGAAGGTTGGAGGAGTGTTTAAACTAGGGACTGAGGGGTGAGAAATTACATTATAGGAGGGAAGATAGTGCAGATAGAGACCGGGGGCAAGGTAGTGGGACTGGGGGAGAAATGGAAGGAGGGCCTAGAAAAGTTCAGAAGGAAAGGTGTAGGGCAAAAATATGCATAAACCTCTCAAATGTATGTATACTAATGCCAGAAGCCTGACTAATAAAACTGGGGAACTGGAATTAGTGATGTGTGAGGAGGATTATGACATAGTGGGAATAACTGAGACATGGCTGGATGATAGCTATGACTGGGCAGTTAATGTACAAGGTTACAATCTGTTCAGAAAGGATCGTCAAAACCGGAGAGGGGAGGGGTCTGCCTTTACATAAAGTCCTCTCTAAAGCCCACACTCCGGGAAGACATCTGTGAGGGACACGAAAATGTGGAGTCATTGTGGGTGGAGATAAATGGAGCCAAAAACAATAATAAATTACTAATAGGAGTTTACTATAAACCACCTAATATACCAGAGTCCACAGAAAATCTATTACTAAACGAGATAAACAAGGCGGCAAACCATAATCAGGTGGTTATTATGGGGGACTTCAACTACCCAGATATAGACTGGGAAACTGAAACCTGTACATCCCATAAAGGAAACAGGTTCTTGGCAATAGCCAAAGACAATTACCTTTCCCAAATGGTTCAGGACCCAACTAGAGGGACGGCCATACTGGACTTAGTATTAACCAATAGACCTGATAGAACAACAGACGTGCAGGTCGGGGGACACCTGGGAAATAGTGACCATAAAGTAATAACCTTCCAATTATCCTTCAAACGAGAGTTTCTACAGGGAGGAACAAGAATACCGGACTTCAAAAAAGCAAAATTTAGCCAACTAAGAGAGGCCATAGGCCCAATTAACTGGGACATAGTCCTCAAAAATAAAAATACAACCACAAAATGGGAGATTTTTAAAAGCATTATAACATCAAATTGTGATCGATGCATACCTTATAGAAATAAAAGGCTAAGAAATAAGAAGAAACCAATGTGGATAAATAGAACCGTAAAAAAGCAATAAATGACAAAAAGAAAGCATATAAATCACTAAAACAGGAGGGGAGCCAGGAAGCACTGATAAACTATAAGGAAAAAATAGAATATGTAAAAACTAATAAAAACTGCCAAACTAGAGACTGAGAGATTAATTGCCAAAGAGAGCAAAACTAACCCTAAAATGTTTTTCAATTATATAAATGGTAAAAAATATAAACCTGAAGGAGTCGGCCCTCTACATAGCAATGAGGGGGGAGTTGCAGAAAGCGATGAGGATAAAGCCAAGCTATTAAATATTTTCTTCACCACTGTTTTCACTGAGGAAAATAAACTGTCAGATGAAATGCAAAATGTAAAAGTAAATTCCCTTTAAAAGTGCCCTGTCTGACCCAGGAAGAAGTACAGCAGCGACTTAAAAAGATTAAAATAGACAAATCGCCAGGACCGGATGGCATACACCCCGTATCCTAAGGGAATTAAGTGATGTCCTAGCCAGACCCTTATTTTTGATATTCACGGACTCCATACTGACAGGGAATGTTCCACCAGACTGGCATATAGCAAATGTGGTGCCAATATTCAAAAAGGGTCCAAAAACAGAGCCTGGAAATTATAGGCCGGTAAGTTTAACATCTGTTGTGGGTAAACTGTTTGAAGGTTTTGTAAGAGATGCTATCTTGGAGTATCTCAATGAAAATAAGCAAATTACACCATATCAGCATGGCTTCATGAGGGATCGGTCATGTCAAACTAATTTAATCAGTTTCTATGAGGAGGTAAGTTCTAGACTTGACAGCGGCGAATCAATGGATGTCGTATATCTGGACTTCTCCAAAGCATTTGACGCTGTACCACATAAAAGGTTAGTATATAAAATGAGAACACTTGGACTAGGAGAAAATATCTGTATGTGGGTAAGTAACTGGCTCAGTAATAGAAAACAGAGGGTGGTTATTAACGGTACACACTCAGATTGGGTCACGGTCACTAGTGGGGTACCTCAGGGTTCAGTATTGGGCCCTATTCTCTTCAATATATTTATTAATGATCTTGTAGAAGGCTTGCACAGTAATATATCAATTTTTGCAGATGACACTAAACTGTGTAAAGTAATTAACACTAAAGAGGACTGTTTTCTGCTACAGAGGGATCTGGATAGATTGGGGGCTTGGGCAGAGAAATGGCAGATGAGGTTTAACACTGACAAATGTAAAGTTATGCACATGGGAAGGAATAATGCAAGTCACCCGTACATACTAAATGGTAAAACACTCAGTAACACTGACATTGAAAAGGATCTAGGAATTTTAATAAATAACAAACTAAGCTGTAAAAACCAGTGTCAGGCAGCTGCTGCTAAGGCCAATAAGATAATGGGTTGCATCAAAGGGGCATAGATGCCCGTGATGAAAATATAGTCTTACCACTTTATAAATCACTAGTCAGACCACACATGGAGTACTGTGTACAGTTCTGGGCTCCCGTGAACAAGGCAGACATAGCAGAGCTAGAGAGGGTTCAGAGGAGGGCAACTAAAGTAATAACTGGAATGGGGCAACTACAGTACCCCGAAAGGGTATCAAAATTAGGGTTATTCACTCTAGAAAAAAGACGACTGAGGGGAGATCTAATAACTATGTATAAATATATCAGGGGTCAGTACAAAGATCTCTCCCATCATCTATTTATCCCCAGGACTGTGACTGTGACGAGGGGACATCCTCTGCGTCTGGAGGAAAGAAGGTTTGTACACAAACATAGAAAAGGGTTCTTCACGGTAAGAGCAGTAAGACTATGGAACTCTCTGCCTGAGGAGGTGGTGATGGTGAGTACAATAAAGGAATTCAAGAGGGGCCTGGATGTATTTCTGGAGCGTAATAATATTTCAGGCTATAACTACTAAAGATGGGTCGTTGATCCAGGGAGTTATTCTGACTGCCTGATTGGAGTCGGGAAGGAATTTTTTCCCCTTAAGTGGGGAAAATTGGCTCTACCTCACAGGGTTTTTTTTGCCTTCCTCTGGATCAACTTGCAGGAAACAGGTCGAACTGGATGGACAAATGTCTTTTTTCGGCCTTATATACTATGTTACTATGTTACTATGTTTATCTATTAAACAACGTAGACACCCAATAACAGTTAAATAGAGAGCTTATTCACCCCAATTTGAGAAACAAAGTCATACCAAATTGCTTATCTATATAACAAGGTGGACACTCCTAGAACAGTAAAAATTGACAGTTTATTCACCACAATTTTAGAATCAAGGCCTCATGGAATTGCTTACAGCATCTATGAAACAAGGAAGACATCCCAATAATAGTTAAATGAGAAAGATGAGAATCAAGGCCTAATAGAATTAATTAACACAACTTAATACAAAGGTTTGTGTCTCAAAAGTTCTGAAACTTTTTACTGCCTGAAAATTGTTAGTTTTACATTGTGGTTAGCCACATTTTTTATCGGAAGCTATAATAAAGTTGATTTTTTGGCTAGGTCTACACGACGATATGTGTCGCACGACACATCAGGTACAACTACACTGCATCATTTGTCGCACCAATGTCGCACAACAATTTTTATAATGATAGTCTATGGTGTCGCACTGCGACATGCTGCGACTGTGACAGTCGCAGAAAAATCCAGTGCGTCACCATAGACCATCATTATAAAAATTGTAGTGCCGTGGCATCGTCACTGATTTACAGCTGATGAGTGAGCGCACAGCTTAAGAAGGCAAGCGCATGTGCGCTTCTGACGTAGCAGCCTGACAAAGCGCTTTCAGTGTGAAACGGTCGTCGCACGACTCACTGCATGAAATCTTTGGCATCTTGCCCGACACTGCCTGCACGCTTGTGTATTGAATAAAGCGATCCTGTAAACTACACTGGTGAGTGCCGCTCTATTCTTCTCTAGACGATTCAAGACTAACCGTTTTTTATTACGATGTCCAGCTGGTTTCATAGCTATTTCATGAGGCCTCGATTGGGGTGAATAAGCTGTCTATTTTTACTGTTATTGAGGTGCCCATCTTGCTATATAGATAAGCAATTCTATTAGGCCTTAATTCTCAAATTGGGGTGAATAAGTTAGTGTTACAGTACAGTATGTCCAACAGACAGTTGCCAGGGCTCTGCATAGGAACAGGCAGTGTCAAACATGTTGCTGGAGTCATCAGAAGTAGCAGCAGAAGAATAAGGAGTGCTAGCAGCAGCCGCAGCATCAGGC
Organism: Bufotes viridis; assembly: GCA_033119425.1. NCBI lineage: Eukaryota > Metazoa > Chordata > Amphibia > Anura > Bufonidae > Bufotes > Bufotes viridis. Next base: position 510,625,455 of record CM065589.1, read on the forward strand.
CAGAGCTGCCACTGTCATCCAGTGGTAGTGTTTTGATGACCAATCCCGCTGTCTTGGAATGGTTGACTCGGTCTTCAACATCGTCCCACAGCCAGAAGTCGGTGGGTTCCTCTGACACCACACTTAGTTGGCATGGCTCAGGATAGGAACAAGATCTGTGCCCTCACCTATTCTGAACCTACCTCTTTCCTTTGCTGCTCCTTCTGCCAAGCAAGTAATGTATGCTGCCAGATCTGCTCTGATTTTCAGCGAGGAAGATCTTATTGAGGACAATCAGCAGCTACTGGCCATCCCAGATTTGGAGGAGAGGTCTGCTGCTTCCTCCTGTAGGCGTGCAATGAGCGACAATGACAGTCGCCTCGGATCAGGTGTTGCAAGCGTTGAAGGACACGGCCATGAGACTGCTGAGGGTCACATAACTGATGAGCAGACAGTAGTGGATGATGATGTAGCCAATCACACATGTGAGACGGAGGAACATGGGGCTTCCTCATCAGGAGTGAGGATGGCAGCTTGCCCATGAGACAGGGGTAAGGAGGCAATGTGTGACTGAGCCAACAGGGTGCAAGCATTACTGTGAGCCAGCAGGGTTGCAGCAGTGTGAGATCTGGAGACAAACATTCCCGGGGTACACAGTCTGCTACTCAGGAGCCTACCTGTCCAGAAACAATAGCTTCATAGAATCAGCGGCAAGCAGTCATCATGCGGCGGGGGGGGTAAAATGCCATACTCGCTGGTTACTGATTTTTTTCATCAAGTCGCCAGAGAACATCAGCATAGCCATTTTTAGGATCTGAGGACAGAAAGTAAAGCGGCGCCACGGCTCTGTATCAACAAATGGAGCTTTACCATACAGTGGCCTGGGAAAACCATGGCACTAACATAATAGTATAGCCTGACTCATCTCCCAGCGGCCTGAAGCCCTTCTCCAGCAGGGCTCTGTCACCTCAGCAAATATAAGCAGTGTTTCCTTCCCATCATGTACTGACCCTGGTGCTCTCCCTCCTCCTGCTTTACCTGGAATCGATCACCAAGGCGATTGCAAAAACACAACAGTATATGTGCACTCATCTAACAGCACAGAAGCTAAATGTGCTCCTGGCCAAGTTGTTGGTACTACAGTCCCTTGGCGTGTGCTGAGCCAAGGTGGAGAGTCCCAAGCCATCATTACTTCTCTACATACATCAGAAGGTAGTCCAGTCATTGAGCCTGCAGGTGTCTGGTACAGTTATTGGCAGCATTGATGTGTGGAGCTGTAACTATGGTCAAGGACAATTTATATCCTTTATAGCCAACTTGGAAAATGTGGATCCTGCCCAGGCACACCAGCAACTTGGACAGGTGATGGCAATGCCGCCTCCATATTTTCATGCAGTGATTCCGGCATAAATGTCCCCCTCTGCCTCCTTATTCTCTACCTTTTTGCTAGCCTCCACTTTAGGCACAGTTCTGAGCACAGTGTTGCCAGGTTGTTTTGCACCTGGCCAGCCTGGGCGAAAGAAGTGACACCTGGGAAGAACTGTTCTGCGTCATCAACCAAAAATTCTCCTCACCAACTGAAGATCGGTACCATGGTTAACGATAACATAGTAACAGTAACATAGTTCATAAGGCCGAAAAAATATTTCTGTCCATCCAGTTCGGCCTGTTATCCTGCAAGTTGATCAAATGGAAGACAAAAAAAACCCTGTGAGGTAGAAGCCAATTGTCCCCACTTAAGGGGAAACAAATTCCTTCCCGACTCCAATCAGGCAATCAGAATTACTCCCTGGATTAACGACCCATCTCTAGTAGCTATAGCCTATAATATTACTACACTCCAGAAATACATCCGGGCCCCTCTTGAACTCTATTAGTGAATTAACCATCATCACCTCCTCAGGCAGAGAGTTCCATAGTCTCACTGCTCTCACTGTAAAGAATCCTTTTCTATGTTTGTGTACAAACCTCCTTTCCTCCAGATGCAGAGGATGTCCCCTTGTCACAGTCACAGTCCTGGGGATAAATATATGAAGAGAGAGATCTCTGTTTTGACCCCTGATATATTTATACATAGTTATTAGATCTCCCCTCAGTCGTCGTTTTTCTAAAGGGAATAACCCTAATTTTGATAATCTTTTAGGGAACTGTAGTCCCCCCATTCCAGTTATTACTTTAGTTGCCCTCCTCTGAACCCTCTCCAGCTCTGCTATGTCTGCATGGTTCACAGGAGCCCAGAATTGTACACAGTACTCCATGTGTGGTCTGACTAGTGATTTGTGAGTGGTAGGACTATGCTCTCATCACAGGCATCTATGCCCCTTTTGATGCAACCCATTATCTTATGGCCTTGGCAGCAGCTGCCTGACACTGGTTTCTATAGCTTAGTTTGTGGTTCACTAAAATTCCTAGGTCTTTTTCCATGTCAGTGCTATCCAGTGATTTAACATTTAGTATGTGTTAGTGACTTGCACTATTCCTTCCCATGTGCATAACCTTACATTTGTCAGTGTTAAACCTCATCTGCCACTTATCTGCCCAAGCTTCCAATCTATACAGATCCCTCTGTAGCAGTATACTGTCCTCTTCTGTGTTAATTACGTTACACAGATTAGTGTCATCTGCAAATATTGATATTTTACAATGCAAGCTTTCTACAAGATCATTAATAAATATATTGAAGAGAATAGGGCCCAATACTGACCCCTGAGGTACTCCACTAGTGACAGTGACCCAATCTGAGTGCGTACCATTAATAACCACCCACTGTTTTCTATTACTGAGCCAGTTACTTACCCACATACAGACATTTTCTCCCAGTCCAAGCATTCTCATTTTATTTACTAACCTTTCATGAGGTACAATGCCAAATGCTTTGGAGAAGTCCAGATATACGATATCCATTGATTCGCCACTGTCAAGTCTAGATCTTACCTCCTCATAGAAACTGATTAAATTAGTTTGACATGACCGATCCCTCATGAAGCCATGCTGATATGGCGTTATTTGCTTATTTTCATTGAGGCACTCCAAGATAGCATCTCTTAGAAAAACCTTCAAACTGTTTACCCACAACATATGTTAATTTTACCGATCTATAGTTTCCGGGCTCTGTTTTTGGACCATTTTTGAATACTGGCACCACATTTGCTATGCGCCTATCCTGTGGAACACTCCCTGTCAGTATAGAGTTCGTAAATATCAGAAATAAGGGTCTGGATATGACATTACTTAAAGGGGTTGTCCAAGTTATATTTATTGATGACCTATCCTCAGGATTGGTCATCAATATCAGATCGGCGGGGGTCCGACACCCGGCACCCCCGCCGATCAGCTGTTTGAAGAGAAAGCGAGCGCCGTGCCAGCGCTGCCTCCTCGTCATTGTTTACATGCTGGCCGTTGCATCTGCAGCGGTGAGCGGGTGTAATTACACCCAAGCCGTTCCATTCATTTCAATGGGACGGCTCTGTAGTATACACTTGTATAGAAACGAGCCGTCCCATTGAAATGACTCTCCACCTACCTCTAACTTTGTCATTGGTCCCAATATGACTGCTGGATCTTCTCCAACCCCTCCTAGTAATCTGTCAACCTGATCTGCGATGTGTCGAACTCCAGTGCCAGGAAGATAACACACCATTCAACGATCCCGGTCTTTGTGACAGATCAAGCTATCTGTACTCCTAATAATTGAGTCTCCCACTACCAGCACCTGTCTGGTCTGCCCTCTCCTGGTCCCCTGCTTACTGGAGCTGACATTCCCCTGACTGGAAGAGGAAGGGTCCGGCTGCAGCAGTGCTCTTCCTGAACTGGCATCCCCCTCATCTGCCAAACTTGTTGTGTGTGTCAGATCAGGGCTAGGCTCCCTGGCAATCTTCCCTCTACCCCGCTTTCTAACTATTATCCAGCTAGCTACCCCACTTTCCTGAGCCTCCTCACTACCACCACCCCCCACATCTACCCCATAGAGTGCTTGCTCAGTGAGCAGCAAACTCTTTTCCAAATTGTCAGTGGCTTTCAGTGTTGAAACTCACCTGGTTAGATACACGCTGTGAGATTCCAAATGGGCAATTTGCTCATATTTTAAACAAAGGTATACAGTTGTGTTCAAAATGATTCAACCCCCAATGCTGTAAAGGGTTTTAGGGAATTTAGTGTACATTTGTAATTGTGTTCAGAATGAAATCTTACAAGGACTTTTTAAAGAACCAAATGCAACTAAAATGACATCAATTGTTTTTGTAATACAGTATTAAATGTTTTTTTTGTGATTTCTTCATTGACACAATTATTCAACCCCTTAAAGACTACCACTTTTAAGAACAGAGGTTCATTCAAGTGTTTTCGATCAGGTATTGAAAACACCGGTGAATGTCAAGGAGCAGCAATCAAGCATAATAAGCACCAATTAGGCAGATTTAAAATGACTGTGATACTCAGCTCCTTCTAGACATTTACTGGTGTGTTTACAAACATGGAGAATTCAAGAGAATGATCCAGGAAGACAAGAGAAGAGGTGATTTCTCTTCACAGGCAAAAGGCACTGTTGAAACGCTACCTGGTTGTGGCAAAAAGAAGATGCTGACTTTGACTGCTGTGCGCTACCTGAAGCGCAAAGTGGAGAAAAGTCCCTGTGTGACTGCTGATTAACTGAAAAAAGATTTGTCAGATGCGGGTACTGAAGTTTCAGCTCAGACAATAAGGTGCACACTGCGTAATGAAGGCCTCCATGCCAGAACTCCCAGGCGCACCCCCTTGCTGTCTCCAAAGAATAAGAAGAGTCAACTGCAATATGCCAAAAGTCATGTGGACAAACCACAAAAGTTTTGGGATAGTGTTCTGTGGACTGATGAAACAAAATTAGAACTGTTTGGGCCCATGGATCAACGCTATGTTTGGAGGAGGAAGAACAAGGCCTATGAAGAAAAGAACACCTTGCCTACTGTGAAGCATGGTGGGGGGTCAATCATGCTTTGGGGCTGTTTTGCTTCTACAGGTACAGGGAAGCTTCAGCGTGTGCAAGGTACCATGAATTCTCTTCAGTACCAGGAGATATTGGATGAAACAGTGATGCAGTCCGTCACAAACCTGAGGCTTGGGAGACGTTGGACCTTTCAACTGGACAATGATCCCAAGCATACCTCCAAGTCCACTAGAGCATGGTTGCAGATTAAAAGCTGGAACATTTTGAAGTGGCCATCGCAGTCACCAGACTTAAATCTGATTGAGAACCTCTGGTGGGACTTAAAGAAAGCAGTTGCAGCGCAAAAGCCTAAGAATGTGACTGAACTGAAGACTTTTGCCCATAAAGAATGGGCGAAGATACCCATAGATCGCTGCAAGACACTTGTGTCAAGCTATGCTTCACGTTTAAAAGCTGTTATAACTGGAAAAGGATGTTGTACTAAGTACTAAGATTGAATGTCACTTGGGGGTTGAATAAAACTGATAATTATGTGCGCACAGAAAAGACATTTGTGGTTAGTTCATTATAAATGTTATGTTATTTTTGTCTGACTTACAAGTGCCTCTTTGATTTAATTGTAAACAAGATGACTGAAATGATCAAAATCAATGTCAAACTGGCCAAAACACTCAATTTCAGTGGGGGTTGAATAATTTTGAACACAACTGTACACCCTCAAATGGCTGTTCCAGAACTGCATACATTATATAACAGTGCTGCGTCAATGAGGTTTCTAAAGCCTTCCATCCGACTGCAAGATGTCTTGAAAATGGCCAGGAAACTGTGCATCCACTGTTAGCGTACAGAACACTTCCTCCTTGAGCTGCAAAGGCAGACCAGTGTTCCCCAACATCACCTCATATGCAACGTTTCCACATATTGGAACTCCACCCACCACATGTTGGACTGACTATATGGGTAGAGGAAGGCCGTGAACAATTTCTTGATGATGCAAGTGGACGCAGCTGAAATATCAGGTTATTGAGTGGGTACATCTACCAAGGAGAGGTGGGGATCTGAAAAAGTTGTTACTCAGATGAGAGGCTTTCTGGATACACACCCTTGACATCTTACATCCCAAAGGCCTTAATAGGGATTATGAAGTGATGTGTTTTTAATTGGATTAAATATACTTTTTTGCAGACTACGACAACCCGATTGTGCGGGGAAAATTAGTTATTATTCTCGTACTGGGATATTAGTTATGCAAGTATATTATTTAGGATAGAATCTTTAGTATTTTTTTCTTTTTCCCTTTTTTCCTGTTTCTTATGTGATTTCCTGTCTAATGGTTGTACTCTAAAAGCTAACAATTTAGCAAATTCATTTAACTCTGCATTTAGCAATAATATTGGACGGTAGTTGCCACAGCTGTCAAAACGTTTGCCTTCTCTATGGATAACAGAGATATTCGCCAGAAGAGTTTAAGGGATTTCCTGATAATTCTTCATTATATAACTTTATCATATATGGAAAAAACACTTTGGAGAATGATAAGTAGCAGTGAAGAGGGAGGCCATAGGTGCCTGGGCATTTATTTTTGGGCATGGCTTTTAATGTTTCAAAGATTTATTGTTGTATAAAAGGGCAACATAATCCCATTGCTTGTTCCTCTGAATCTAGAAGTGAGATTGAGTTGAGAAAACTCCTGAGTGAGCTGTGCCTTTCACATTTCATTTAAATTATGTAGATTTTGATAGAATCTGAGGAAATATTCTGCAATATATTTTGTACAATGCACAGAATTTCTACTTGTATCCTTATTAGTATGAATGAAGGCTTTTGGCTTCTTACTTTTTATTTGAGAGATCATAAATAGTGTTGAGCGAACAGTTCGAAAATCGTTCGGGTCCGTACCGAATTTTGGGGTGTCCGTGACACGGACCCGAACCCGGACATTTTCAAAAAAGTTCGGGTTCGGGTCCGGTGTTCGTCGATTACATCCCGCTTTCTGAAGGGCTGCATAGCAGCCAATCAGCTAGTGTTTTACTTCTTGCCCTAAGAGCCCATCACAGCCATGCCTACTAATGGCATAGCTGTGATTGGCCAAGTGCAGCATGTGACCCAGCCTCTATTTAAGCTGGAGTCACGTAGCGCCGCACGTCGCACTGCTCTGACTAGTGTAGGGAGAGGATGCAGCTTCTGTGAGGGCGAGATAGGCAGGGATAAAGAAGTGATTGAATGATCTACCTTTCTACAACTGTGCATCAGAACAACTCAGCTGAGCTGTTCACTGAAAGTCACTATTTTGTTGAGACTGGCCAGAGCGATTTTTACTGGCACATGTAACTGGGCTGACCGGCGGTGGCCATTTTGGGACTTGTGGTGCGCCAGCACAAGCTGCCACAGAGTCTAAACCAAAGCTCCAAAGAAGTGTAAAATCTACACCTGTGAATCAGAACAACAGCGATTCAGCTGCTCAGTCAAAGTCTATTTTTTTTCTGGCTGGGCAGACCGTTTTCTGGCACATGTTACTGGGCTGATAGGCGGCGGCCATTTTGGGACTTGTGGTGCTACAGCAAAAGCTGCCACAACGTCCATTAATCTCATGTAATAGTCGATATTTTCATAGATATACTACATCAGGGGTTTGGCTGTGCTTGTGTCACCCATACTAACTGCAAAGATATTTAATATATCAGTGGTGAAACTGAAAGTAACCCACTTGGATAGCAAATCCCATGAATGTGCTGTTCCAGCTAGGCTAGCCAGTGCCACTACAGCCGAGTCCAATACTGTCAGCCAGAAATATTTTTTTTTTTTATGTGCCAGAAATATAAATTAAAAAAAGCTTTCACCGTAATAATAAAATTATTCTGGTGTTAGACCAGAAGAAGCACTCCTGTTGTAATTAATACTGTAAAAAGTCTTAGGCAATATTTCTCCCAGTGAGGGAAATTTATCTAGCAAAACTAGCATTTTAAAAATTCCGGTGTTCTGAAATACCAGCAGTCCTCTTGTAATTATTACCGCAAAAAGGCATTATATCGTCCAGTGTTGTAATTTTGGTGAAAAAAAGGCCAATTTAATCAATCTGGTGTTAGTTACCTATATGAAATTGAAATATAACCCACTCCCCTCTTATCAATCTCAGATGACCAAAATCTTGGAAAAGGGTTTGGACATGGGTATACTAACCAAAAAGGAGATGGAATATATCTTTGTGGAAAATCCTACAATATCTATATTCCATGCATTGCCTAAGGTCCACAAAGATATATTTCCCCCACCACTTCGTCCAATAATTGCAGGAATTGGATCCTTTTCCGAGAGATTGTCAGAGTGGTTGGACTCCCTACTACAACCCCTTATTCCACATATTCCTGGTTTCCTTCAGGATACACGTTCGGTGTTGCAGGCCTTCTCCAAATTTGAATGGCATTCTAACTATGTTTGGCTTACGGCAGATATCACATCTTTATACACTAATATACCGCATGATTTAGCGATGTTATCTCTGAGGTGGTTCTTGGAGGTGTATAGTGTATATACTGCAGAATTGTGTGAATTCATGGAATTTGTTTTAAATTTTTTGCTTAAACATAATTTTTTTATGTTTGATGGGATGTACTATCTCCAGCTGTCGGGCGTGTCGATGGGGGCCAAGTTCTCTCCCTCCATTGCCAATATTTTCATGGCATGGTGGGAGAGAAGCTTTCTCCTCATCGACACGCACCGCTTCTGGGGATCCATCCGGTGGTATGGCCGTTACATCGACGATATACTGATAGTGTGGTCGGGGGATGTGGCGGCCATACCTCCATTTGGTGAATACATCAATTCCTGCCTTAGGTCGATTTCTTTTGTAATAAAATATGATTGGCAACAAATAGAATTTCTAGACTTGAGTTTGGAAGGTAATGCGATTAATCACAGTGTCAGTACTTCCATTTACAGAAAGGAGATGGCAGAGAATACCATTCTTTTGGCAACATCGTGTCATCCTCCTCACATCATTAAAAATATTCCAAAAGGAGAACTTATAAGAGCAAAAAGGAATTGCTCTAGTGAACTTGGATACCACGATGAAGCCAAAAATATTACTATGCGTCTCTCCAGTAGATTGTATGACCGGAAATATATAAATAAATGCACCACTGAGATAGCCACTCGGAACAGAGATGATTTAATTTTTCTCCAGAAAAATAAAATACACAGTAGAACTACGAACACCCCGGTATTTTCTACCCAATACAGTTTAGAATACAGAGAAATATGCAAGATAGTGGAAAAATATCTCCCTGTTTTGCATAATGATAGAAATTGGTCCCCAGTTATAGCACAAGGGATAAAATGTGTGGCACGTAAAGCCCGAACACTGGGCAATATGTTAAGTCCTAGTCTATACACAAGTGAAAATACCGCAACACCGACGTGGTTAAATACTCGAGGTAGTTACAAATGTGGTCACACAAGATGCGTGTGTTGCAAATACATGGAACAAAAAAACAGTTACAGTTCTACAGCAACAGGGAAGGAGTTTACAATTAAATCCTACATAAATTGCAACACTTGTTATGTGGTATATCTGATTACGTGCACTGAATGTAACATCCAATATGTGGGATGCACAACCAATGCTGTGAAAACCAGATTTCGAAAACACATATCCGATATACCGCATTACCAAAAACGCATTGTATCGGCAGTAAGTTTACATTGTGCGCTAATGCACGAGGGCAGTTCAGCAAGTCTCAAATTACAAGGAATAGAAAGGGTTACTCTTCCTTTACGTGGAGGTGATCACAGACAAAAGCTGTTGAATAGGGAAGCATTTTGGATCTTTCAACTGGGTACTAGACAACCTAAAGGTCTAAATAAAAGACAAGATCTGATCTTACAATATTGAAATGACCCAGCTGAAAAGATCGATCAGATATATATGCGTCTTCCCTGCTTTTATTATGTTTGAATATGTGTCTTTTTGTATAGAGTAAATATTGGTAACACAGGTTTTACTCACATGTGTAAGCACTTTTCTTTAATGACATAGGAATGAAGCATTGTGGGAATGGGGGAGTATCCTTTATATTCCCATTCTTTCTGTCTCAAAGATATCATGAGGAAGGACTGTGATTGATATAGTCTGAAACGCGTTGATCTGAGATAATATTCCTATCTGCACTGTATTTGCACTTTTTATTGAAGAATAAAGTATTGGGAATAACACCTTTTAAACATCTTGGAGCTGGACGTCTTCGTTTTTTCTATCTGGTGTTAGTTACACCAGAAACAGTAGGCCTCACGTTTTTACTCCTGTAAAAAGGAATTAATACCGCAAAAAGGCATTACATTGTCCAGTGTTGTCATTTTGGTGAACAAAAGGCCAATTTAATCAATCTGGTGTTTGTTAGACCAGAAACAGTAGGCCTCACGTTTTTACTCCTGTAAAAAGGAATTATATCTCCCCGCGTGGGAACCTATGTACCAAAACTAGCATTTTAAAAATTCTGGTGTCCAATTTGCAGCAGTCTTCTTGTAATTAATACCGCAAAAAGGCATTATTGTCCAGTGTTGTAATTTTGGTGAAAAAAAGGCCAATTTAATCAATCTGGTGTTTGTTAGACCAGAAACAGTAGGCCTCACGTTTGTACTCCTGTAAAAAGGAATTATATCTCCCCGTGTGGAAATCTATGTACCAAAACTAGCATATTAAAAATTCTGGTGTCCAATTTGCAGCAGTTTTCTTGTAATTAATAGCGGAAAAAGGAATTATATCTTCCAGTGTGGGAATTTATGTACACAAACTAGCATTTTAAAAATTCTGGTGTCCAATTAGCAGCAGTCTTCTTGTAATTAATACCGCAAAAAGGCATTATTGTCCAGTGTTGTAATTTTGGTGAAAAAAGGCCAATTTAATCAATCTGGTGTTTGTTAGACCAGAAACAGTAGGCCTCACGTTTTTACTCCTGTAAAAGGAATTATATCTCCTCGTGTCGGAATCTATGTACCAAAACTAGCATTTTAAAAATTCTGGTGTCCAATTTGCAGCAGTCTTCTTGTAATTAATACCGCAAAAGGCATTATTGTCCAGTGTTGTAATTTTGGTGAAAAAAGGCCAATTTAATCAATCTGGTGTTTGTTAGACCAGAAACAGTAGGCCTCACGTTTGTACTCCTGTAAAAAGGAATTATATCTCCCCGTGTGGGAATCTATGTACCAAAACTAGCATTTTAAAAATTCTGGTGTCCAATTTGCAGCAGTCTTCTTGTAATTAATACCGCAAAAAGGCATTATTGTCCAGTGTTGTAATTTTGGTGAAAAAAAGGCCAATTTAATCAATCTGGTGTTTGTTAGACCAGAAACAGTAGGCCTCACATTTGTACTCCTGTATAAAGGAATTATATCTCCCCGTGTGGAAATCTATGTACCAAAACTAGCATATTAAAAATTCTGGTGTCCAATTTGCAGCAGTTTTCTTGTAATTAATACCGGAAAAGGAATTATATCTTCCAGTGTGGGAATTTATGTACACAAACTAGCATTTTAAAAATTCTGGTGTCCAATTAGCAGCAGTCTTCTTGTAATTAATACCGCAAAAAGGCATTATTGTCCAGTGTTGTAATTTTGGTGAAAAAAAGGCCAATTTAATCAATCTGGTGTTTGTTAGACCAGAAACAGTAGGCCTCACGTTTGTACTCCTGTAAAAAGGAATTATATCTCCCCGTGTGGAAATCTATGTACCAAAACTAGCATTTTAAAAATTCTGGTGTCCAATTTGCAGCAGTTTTCTTGTAATTAATACCGGAAAAAGGAATTATATCTTCCAGTGATGGAATTTATGTACACAAACTAGCATTTTAAAAATTCTGGTGTCCAATTTGCAGCAGTCTTCTTGTAATTAATACCGGAAAAAGGAACTATATCTTCCAGTGTGGGAATTTTGGGGCTAAAAAATACCGTATTTTTCGCCATATAAGACGCACTTTTATTCCCCCAAAAGTGGGGGGGAAATGGCAGTGCGTCTTATATGGCGAATACTACCATTTTCCTATAGTTAAAGCTGATACATCGCACAGCCTGCGATGTATCAGCATGGAAGGAGGAGGGGGCGGAGCCTGTCAACACGCGGCGGGCGGCCCGCCGCTCACAGCGTGCCTGTTTTTTTACTATTTATAATCTTTATTAATGTCCCCTTATTCCCTATAATCCCAGTACAGTAGCTGTATGCTAACCTGCTATACCGATCCTCTAGCAGGCAGAGCGGTGTGGCGGCAGGCTGCTGTGTAACGTCCTCACTGACGTCATCTGCCTGCTCCTTTCACTTTATGAATGAAGCAGGAGGAGCAGGCAGATGACGTCAGTGAGGACGTTACACAGCAGCCTGCCGCCACACCGCTCTGCCTGCTAGAGGATCGGTATAGCAGGTTAGCATACAGCTACTGTACTGGGATTATAGGGAATAAGGGGACATTAATAAAGATTATAAATGGTATATCTTTGGATAGCAATGTAATGGGGGCACCTGTGGATGACACTGTAATTGGAATGATCTGTGGATGACACATATAGCATAAGATGCTATATATGTGTCATCCACAGATCCAATCCATTACAGTGTCATTTATAAATGCCCCCATCACAGTGCTATCCACAGATCCCCCATCACAGTGCTATCCACAGAATCACCCCCCATCACAGTGCTATCCACAGATCCCCCATCACAGTGTCATCCACAGATCCCCCCATAACAGTGCCATCCACATCTCCCCCACATAACAGTGCCATCCACAGATCCCCCCCCATAATACTGTCATGCACAGACCACCATTACTTCAAAAGCACACCGTTTGGTTAAAAATATTTTTTTTCTTATTTTTCTCCTCAAAAACCCAGGTGCGTCTTATAGGCCGGTGCGTCTTATAGGGCGAAAAATACGGTAATATATTTTATTGTGGTGCGAGTTGAATCGCAACAATGAGGAAACATTCTATTAAGGGACGAGAATGCGGTCGTGGTGGTGTCCGTGGAGCCTCTGTTGCTGGCAGAGGACGTGGCCGTTCGGCCTCAGGCGCACAAAGTAGTGAACCAACTCCCTCAAGTAGCCGGCAGAATTTACAGCGATATTTGGTGGGGCCCAATGCCGTTATGAGGATGGTAAGGCCTGAGAAGGTACAGGCATTAGTCGATTGGGTGGCCGACAGTGCTTCCAGCACGTTCACCACATTGTCTTGCGCCCAGTTTTCTGCGGAAAGCGCACAGGTGGCACCTGAAAACCAAGCCCATCAGTCTGTCACATCACCCCCATGCATATCAGGGAAACTGGCTGAGCCTCAAGTTATGCAGCAGTCTCTTATTCTGTTTGAAGACTCTGCTCCCACGGTTTTCCAGGGGCGTCCACCTAGCCCTTCCCCAGCAGTGGAAGACATTCCATGCACTGACGCACAACCACTTATGTATCCAGATGATGAGGACATGGGAATACCACCACAGCAGAGTGACGAGTCTCTGATGATGACGAAACACTGGTGCCCACTGCCGCGTCTTATTGCAGTGTGCAGACTGAACAGGAGGAGGTCAGGGAGGAAGACTGGGTGGAAGACGATGCAAAGGACGATGAGGTCTTAGACCCCACATGGACTGAAGGTCGTGCCGCTGACTTAAATAGTTCAGAGGAAGAGGCAGTGGTGAGACCGAGACAACAGCGAAGCCAAAGAGGGAGCACGGGGCAAAAGCAGAACAGCCGCCGTCCAGAGAGTTCGCCTGCTATTGGCCAGCGCCAACAGGGACCCAGCACCCCAAAGGCATCTTCAAGGAGTTCCCTGGCATGGCACTTCTTCAAACAATGTGCTGAGGACAAGACCAGAGTGGTTTGCACGCTGTGCCATCAGACCCTGAAGCGAGGCATTAACGTTCTTAACCTGAGCACCACCTGCATGATCAGGCATCTACATGCAAAGCATGAACTGCAGTGGAGTACACACCTTAAAAACAAGGAACCCGCTCAGGCTCCCCCTGCTCCCTATACCGCTGCTGCCTCGGCTTTCGCCTCGAGAGGAATGTTGCCACCTGCCGAGCAGCAAACAGAGGATGTGCCACCGACACCACCACCGCCACCGTCACTTAGCGTCTCCACTATTTCACACAGCAGCGTTCAGCTCTCCATCTCTCAAACCTTTGAGAGGAAGCGCAAATTCCCACCTAGTCACCCTCGAGCCCTTGGCCTGAATGCCAGAATTTCTAAACTACTGGCCTTTGAAATGCTGTCATTCAGGCTGGTGGACACAGACAGTTTCAAACAGCTGATGGCCATGGCTGTCCCCCAGTATGTGGTTCCCAGCCGCCACTACTTCTCCAAGACAGCCGTGCCTTCCCTGCACATGCAAGTGTCCGATAAAATCAAGTGTGCACTGCGCAACGCCATTTGTGGCAAGGTCCACCTAACCACAGATACGTGGACCAGTAAGCACGGCCAGGGACGCTATTTCTCCCAAACTGCACACTGGGTAAATGTAGTGGCGGCTGGGCCCCAGGCGGAGAGTTCCTTGGCGCACGTCCTTCCGCCGCCAAGGATCACAGGGCATCATTCTTTGCCTCCTGTAGCCTCCTCCTCCTACTCGGCTTCCTCCTCCTCTGCTTCCACCAGCTCATCCAGTCAGCCACACACCTTCACCACCAACTTCAGCACAGCCCGGGGTAAACGTCAGCAGGCCATTCTGAAACTCATATGTTTGGGGGACAGGCCCCACACCGCGCAGGAGTTGTGGCGGGGTATTGGACAACAGACCGACCAGTGGTTGCTGCCGGTGGGCCTCAAGCCCGGCCTGGTGGTGTGTGATAATGGGCGAAATCTCGTGGCAGCTCTGGGACTAGCCAGTTTGACGCACATCCCTTGCCTGGCGCATGTGCTGAATTTGGTGGTGCAAAAGTTCATTCACAACTACCCAGACATGTCAGAGCTGCTTCATAAAGCCGTCTGTGCGCACTTCCTGCGTTCACATCCTGCCGCTGCTCACCTGTCAGCGCTACAGCGGAACTTCGGCCTTCCCGCTCACCGCCTAATATGCGACGTGCCCACCCGGTGGAACTCCACCTTGCACATGCTGGAGAGACTGTGCGAGCAGCAGCAGGCCATAGTGGAGTTTCAGCTGCAGCACGCACGGGTCAGTCGCACTGCGGAACAGCACCACTTCACCACCAATGATTGGGCCTCCATGCGAGACCTGTGTGCCCTGTTGCGCTGTTTCGAGTACTCCACCAACATGGCCAGTGGCGATGCCACTGTTATCAGCGTGACGATACCAATTCTATGTCTCCTAGAGAAAACGCTTAGGGCGATGATGGAAGAGGAGGTGGGCCAGGGCCAGGAGGAGGAGGAGGAGGATGACGGGTCGTTTTTAGCACTTTCAGGCCAGTCTGTTAGAAGTGGCTCAGAGGGAGGTTTTTTGCAACAGCAGAGGGCAGGTACAAATGTGGCCAGCCAGGGACCACTACTGTAGGACGAGGAGGGTGAGGATGAAGCAGGTTCACAGCGGGGTGGCACCCAGCACAGCGCAGACACATCCCTGGTGCGTGGCTGGGGGGATACAGAGGATGATGACGATACGCCTCCCACAGAGGACAGCTTGTCCTTACCTCTGGGGAGCCTGGCACACATGAGCGATTACATGCTGCAGTGCCTGCGCAATGACAGCAGAGTTGCCCACATTTTAACGTGTGGTGACTACTGGGTGGCCACCCTGCTGGATCCATGGTACAAAGACAATGTGCCCACTTTACTTCCTGCACTGGAGCGTGATAGGAAGTTGCGCGAGTACAAGCGCACACTGGTAGACGCACTCCTGAGAGCATTACCAACTGTCACAGGGGAACAGTTGGAAGGTCAAGGCCAAGGCAGAGGAGGAGCTAGAGGTCGCCCAAGCAGCAGTGTCACGGCCAGCTCCTCTGAGGGCAGGGTTAGCATGGCAGAAATGTGGAAAAGTTTTGTCTCCACGCCACAGCTAACTGCCCCACCACCTGATACGGAACGTGTTAGCAGGAGGCAACATTTCACTAACATGGTTGAACAGTACGTCTGCACACAACTCCACGTACTGACGGATGGTTCGGCCCCATTCAACTTCTGGGTTTCCAAATTGTCCACGTGGCCAGAATTAGCATGTTATGCCTTGGAGGTGCTGGCCTGCCCGGCGGCCAGCGTTTTATCTGAACATGTATTCAGCACAGCAGGGGGTGTCATTACTGACAAACGCAGCCGCCTGTCCGCAGCCAATGTGGACAAGCTGACGTTTATAAAAATGAACCAGGCATGGATCCCACAAGACCTGACCCTCCCTTGTGCAGAGTAGTCCTTAATAACTGCCTTAAACCATGTTGTCTTGTACTCCTGGCCACTTCTTCATTGAAAAATCAATTTTTGAAATTAAGTAGGATCTTGGGGTGCAACCCAGAGTTGAATGAACCTTCCGTCTGTCTGGGTGCCGGGGCCAAAGTACATGAAAGTGTCATTCTCCTGTGCTGGGTGATATGAATGTTATATTTGTGCTGTCTGACATGTCTCCTTTGTGTGGGTGCAGGGGGCCAAAGTCACTGAAAGCGGCCTTCTCCTGTGCTGGCTGATATAAATGCCTGAATCTCTGCTGTGGGACCTCGCTCCTTCGTGTGGCTGCAGGGGTCAAAGTCTCTAAAAGTGCCCTTCTCCTGTAATGGTTGATGTGAAACTGATGCTTGTGCTATCTGACCTGTCTCCTCTGTGTCGGTGCTAAGGCCTAAGTCACTGAAAGCGGCCTTCTCCTGTGCTGGCTGATATAAATGCCTGAATCTCTGCTGTGGGACCTCTCTCCTCCGTGTGGCTGCAGGGGTCAAAGTCTCTAAAAGTGCCCTTCTCCTGTGGTGGTTGATGTGAAACTGATGCTTGTGCTATCTGACCTGTCTCCTCTGTGTCGGTGCTAAGGCCTAAGTCACTGAAAGCGGCCTTCTCCTGTGCTGGCTGATATAAATGCCTGAATCTCTGCTGTGGGACCTCTCTCCTCCCTGTGGCTGCAGGGGTCAAAGTCTCTAAAAGTGCCCTTCTCCTGTGGTGGTTGATGTGAAACTGATGCTTGTGCTATCTGACCTGTCTCCTCTGTAGTCGGTGCTAAGGCCTAAGTCACTGAAAGCGGCCTTCTCCTGTGCTGGCTGATATAAATGCCTGAACTCTGCTGTAATGTTGAATTCTGCTGGGGACCCTCCTCCGTGTGGCTGCAGGGGTCAAAGTCTCTAAAAGTGCCCTTCTCCTGTGGTGGTTGATGTGAAACTGATGCTTGTGCTATCTGACCTGTCTCCTTTGTGTCGGTGCTAAGGCCTAAGTCACTGAAAGCGGCCTTCTCCTGTGCTGGCTGATATAAATGCCTGAATCTCTGCTGTGGGACCTCTCTCCTCCGTGTGGCTGCAGGGGTCAAAGTCTCTAAAAGTGCCCTTCTCCTGTGGTGGTTGATGTGAAACTGATGCTTGTGCTATCTGACCTGTCTCCTCTGTGTCGGTGCTAAGGCCTAAGTCACTGAAAGCGGCCTTCTCCTGTGCTGGCTGATATAAATGCCTGAATCTCTGCTGTGGGACCTCTCTCTCCGTGTGGCTGCAGGGGTCAAAGTCTCTAAAAGTGCCCTTCTCCTGTGGTGGTTGATGTGAAACTGATGCTTGTGCTATCTGACCTGTCTCCTCTGTGTCGGTGCTAAGGCCTAAGTCACTGAAAGCGGCCTTCTCCTGTGCTGGCTGATATAAATGCCTGAATCTCTGCTGTGGGACCTCTCTCCTCCGTGTGGCTGCAGGGGTCAAAGTCTCTAAAAGTGCCCTTCTCCTGTGGTGGTTGATGTGAAACTGATGCTTGTGCTATCTGACCTGTCTCCTCTGTGTCGGTGCTAAGGCCTAAGTCACTGAAAGCGGCCTTCTCCTGTGCTGGCTGATATAAATGCCTGAATCTCTGCTGTGGGACCTCTCTCCTCCGTGTGGCTGCAGGGGTCAAAGTCTCTAAAAGTGCCCTTCTCCTGTGGTGGTTGATGTGAAACTGATGCTTGTGCTATCTGACCTGTCTCCTCTGTGTCGGTGCTAAGGCCTAAGTCACTGAAAGCGGCCTTCTCCTGTGCTGGCTGATATAAATGCCTGAATCTCTGCTGTGGGACCTCTCTCCTCCGTGTGGCTGCAGGGGTCAAAGTCTCTAAAGTGCCCTTCTCCTGTGGTGGTTGATGTGAAACTGATGCTTGTGCTATCTGACCTGTCTCCTCTGTGTCGGTGCTAAGGCCTAAGTCACTGAAAGCGGCCTTCTCCTGTGCTGGCTGATATAAATGCCTGAATCTCTGCTGTGGGACCTCTCTCCTCTGTGTGGCTGCAGGGGTCAAAGTCTCTAAAAGTGCCCTTCTCCTGTGGTGGTTGATGTAAAACTGATGCTTGTGCTATCTGACCTGTCTCCTCTGTGTCGGTGCTAAGGCCTAAGTCACTGAAAGCGGCCTTCTCCTGTGCTGGCTGATATAAATGCCTGAATCTCTGCTGTGGGACCTCTCTCCTCTGTCTTGGTGCAGGGGTCAAAGTCTCTCAAAGTCGCCTTCTCTTGTGCTGGGTGATGTGAAACTGATGCTTGTGCCATCTGACATGGTTGCCGGGGTCCCATTAAATGGTGGCCTACTCCTGTGATGGGTGATCTAAATGCCTGATTCTCTGCTGTGAAACCTCTCTCCTCCGTCTGGGTGCAGGGGTCAAAGTCTCTCAAAGTCGCCTTCTCCTGTGCTGGGTGATGTAGAACTGATGCTTGTGCCATCTGACATGGTTGCCGGGGTCCCATTAAATGGTGGCCTACTCCTGTGGTGGGTGATCTAAATGCCTGATTCTCTGCTGTGAAACCTCTCTCCTCCGTCTGGGTGCAGGGGTCAAAGTCTCTCAAAGTCGCCTTCTGCTGTGCTGGGTGATGTAAAACTGATGCTTGTGCCATCTGACATGGTTGCCGGGGTCCCATTAAATGGTGGCCTACTCCTGTGGTGGGTGATCTAAATGCCTGATTCTCTGCTGTGAAAACCTCTCTCCTCCGTCTGGGTGCAGGGGTCAAAGTCTCTCAAAGTGGCCTTCTCTTGTGCTGGGTGATGTGAAACTGATGCTTGTACCAGCTGACATGGGTGCAGGGGTCAAATTAACTAAATGGTGGCCTACTCCTGTGGTGGGTGATATGATGCCTGAATATGTGCTGTGGGGCCTCTCTCCTCTTTCTGGGTGCAGGGGTCAAAGTAACTAAAAGTGGCCTTCTCCTGTGCTGGATGGTATAAATGTAATGCTTGTGCTATCTGACATGTCTCCTCTGTCTGGGTGCTAAGGCCTAAGTCACTGAAAGTGGCCTTCTCCTGTGGTGGTTGATATGATGCCTGATTCTCTGCTATGGGACCTCTCTCCTTTGTCTGGATGCTGGGGTCGAAATAATAGTAAGCAACCTTCTCCATTGGTGGGTGATTTGAAGCCTGATTCTGTGCTATGGGACCTAACTCCAATTAATATTGGTTAATTTTATTTTATTTTATGTTAAGTCATCATTTCCCTATCTACATTTGTTTGCAGGGGATTTACCTACATTTTGCTGCCTTTTGCAGCCCTCTAGCCCTTTCCGGGAGTCTTTTACAGCCTTTTTAGTGCCCAAAAGTTCGGGTCCCCATTGACTTCTATGGGGTTCGGGATGAAGTTCGGGTTGAGTTCGGATCACGAACCCGGACATTTTCCGGAAGTTCGGCCGAACCTCTCGAACCCGAACATCCAGGTGTTCGCTCATCTCTAATCATAAATGTTGTGGTTTCATTCCACATGTGAATAGTATTTAACTTGAGAGGATAGGTAAATCTTTGCAGAGTCTAGATTCAAGAGGTTTCTCATATCTGATTTCAGTTTCATCAGAGTTTCTGACTCCTCCTTTTTCTAATCTTTTACACATTTCTGTATTAACATTAGAAGGGTGTCTCGGTGGCGTTGTGGGCTGCACCGGGTGCCACCACTGATGATGTGACACCAGTGCCTCCCAGTCTGAGCTCTGACTCCATATATGGTTGTGTCCATATATGGAGTCAGTGCTATCAACATGAAGGAGGTATCCCCAAGCATTGTCAGTATGCTTGGGGACACCCAATGTATTTTAATCAAATTAAGCTTCTATTTCTGAAAGGTTGCCACTAGGATTTGAACTCACAACCTTCCATATCAGCTGCAAGAACACTAACCACTGAGCTATGGGGCTCAATGGTAAACTGTGCTAGAAAAACCTCATAGTAGTTTATCAAGTATTAGCTATTTCTATACAGCAGAAGTATAATTTACATATTTTTTTTTTCAGTAATTGTAAAAAAAAGTATGACAAAAATAAATGTGTAATTACTATATATATATATATATATATATATATATATATATATATATATATATAGTAATTACACATTAATTTTTTTATTTAATTATACTTCTGCTATTTAGGAATTCCTAATACATGATACACTACTATGAGGTTTTTCCAACACAATTTAGCATTGAGCTTCATAGCTCAGTGGTTAGGGTTTTTGCCTCTGATGTGAAAGGTTGTGAGTTCGAGTCCTGGTGGAAACCTTTTAGAAATAGAGGCTAAATTATGCATTCATGTATATCAGAAGTATGATAATATATATATATATATATATATATATATATATATAAATGTATTATATATGGGAAACTATTACTGAGGTTTTTAGACATAATATTAGTATAGCAGGTTAATATGAAGCTCTGATGGGGGATGTGTGGATGATACTGATGGGGGAATGTGTGGAGGACACTGATGGGGGATGTGTGCAGGACACTGATGGGGGATGTGTGGAGGACACTGATGGGGGATGTGGAGGACACTGATGGGGGATGTGTGGAGGACACTGATGGGGGATGTGTGGAGGACACTGATGGGGGATGTGTGGAGGACACTGATGGGGGATGTGTGGAGGACACTGATGGGGGATGTGGAGGACACTGATGGGGATGTGGAGGACACTGATGAGGGTGTGTGTGGAGGACACTAATGGGGGATGTGTGGAGGACACTGATGGGGGATGTGTGGAGGACACTGATGGGGGGATGTGTTGAGGACACTGATGGGGGATGTGTGGAGGACACTGATGGGGGATGTGTGGAGGACACTGATGGGGGATGTGTGGAGGACACTGATGGGGGGATGTGTGGAGGACACTGATGGGGGGATGTGTGGAGGACACTGATGGGGGATTTGTGGAGGACACTGATGGGGGAATGTGTGGAGGACACTGATGGGGGAATGTGTGGAGGACACTGATGGGGGGATGTGTGGATGACACTGATGGGGGATGTGTGGATGACACTGATGGGGGGATCTAGGGGTGTGGGGATGTTGGGATGGGAGGTCCTGGAGCGGTGTTTGGGTGGAAGCTCTGGAAGGGGTGGGAGGTCTGATAGGTATGTGGGGGTGGGAGATCCGGGAGGGGGGCCCATAAAAAAATAAATTTTTTTGCTGTGGGGCCCAGTCATTTTTAGCTACGCCCCTGGGTGACAACACCAGGAGATGAGCGCTTGCATTATGGAAGCACTCATCTCCCTACATTCATCTGTATCGCGATACGGATGAACACTGCAGCAGAGCAAGTGAGAGGCGTCTCCCTTCCCTGTTCCTCTGATAGGCTGCTGGCAAAAGGCCAGCAGCCTATCAGAGGCCGGTGCAGGCGGTGCGATGATGTCATCGCTCCGCCTGAGCTGTACTGCTCGGGACACAGGCCAGAAGAGGCCTGCATCACATCGCTGCCATGGAGGTAAGTGTGTGTGTTGTTTTTTGTTTTGTTTTTCTATGAGGCGCTGGGCTCTGCTGGGGGGTCAATGCTGGCATAAAGGGGACACTTTGGGGCATTATTTCTGGCACATCGGGGTCACTATGGGGCAAAGGCTGGCACATGGGGAACACAATGGGGGCATTGCTGGCATATGGGGGACAATATAGGGGCATTGCCGGCACATGGGGGACACTATGGGGGCATTGCTGGCACATGAGGGACACTATGGGGGCATCTACTGGCACATGGGGGCATCTACTGGGGACATTGCTGGCATATTATGGGGACACTATGGTGTTGGAGGGGAGAAGAACACTATGGGGGTATATTATATAGGCGCATTATGGGGGCACTAAGAAGGGGCATTTAATAGTGGCACATTCTGGGGGACACTATGGGGGACTCTTATACTGGCACATTATGGGGGCACTATGGGGAAGAGGAGAGGAGCACTATGTGGGCATTTACTAGGGGCATTATATAGGGGTATTTTATACTTGAACACATTATGGGGACATTAGCTCAACTGGCGGCACTGAGGGAGTTTTTTTGCACTGGCACACAGAACGGGAGCACCTTTGAATTAGTGCACATTATTATTTTTATTATTGAAGGTGGCAGGTGAGTTGTTAATAAGGTAGGAGGGTGATGGAAAAGTAGGAACCTAAGATGTATTTTGTCAAACTACAGAGACGAGAGATGGGTGAAAAATCATCGTGGTGGTATTGTCTGAAAGGAGAAGATGAGGAAAGAAGTTCTGCATCAGAGAAGTTATTGGATGTAAGGTATGTGGTGCTGTATTCTGGATAGCACAGAATATAATATGTATGCAAATATGTGTGTGTGAAGGGGTGCTAAGCAGACAGAAGACAGGTCGCCGGGGGTTGGGGCCTGTTGGGGGTGCTACGATTTGAACCCAAGCGATAACATGGATGGGGGTTTAGATAGTAAACAGACAGCTTAGGCAGGGGGGTCCAAGCAGACAGATCGCCCCCGACGGAGGGTTGTGTGCTTGGGGGTGTGACACTATTTTCTACCGCACCGGGTGACACCAGCCCTAGCAACGCCACTGGGGTGTCTACTTGTTTATTTCTTTTCTTTGTTTGTTTATTTATTTATTTATTTTTTATATGAGAGGACAGAGCTATGAGTTCACTTATAAATGATTAATGGGATTCCAAAAGTGTCTGGGTGCCTATGTCTTCCTGATCATTTATGAGAAAAAATTATTTAAATTTTCCTTCCAAGGAAGCTGTTTGTTGAGAGTTTTTAAGTAGTATCACATTAAATTGATAGTTAGGCTCTCTTATTGGCATACTTTGGAATGTTAAATTAATTCCGATTGGGGAATTAGAACACATGAGATCCTATATAAGGTTTTCTACATAGTTGTGGATAATTGTTGGAAGTAAGCATGTAATCAAGTCTCTGACGCAGTAGATTTTATGTGAAGCAGAATAATAAGTATGATCTCTGTCCTCTGGATGAAAACTCCTCCAGATATTAGCTCAAAAAGCTCCTTTACTCCTTGAACTGCGTTTTGAATAGCTGCTAAGTGTTTGTGTGCAAAAACTGACTTACCCTTAGAGGTGTCCAGTTCTGGATCTAATGCAAGTTATCCAGGGGAGTATAACAAATAGATACTCCCCTGGATAATTTATCTGGAGAGCCACTATGATACAAGTATTAAAGTACAGTATGTGTGTCCTGCAATGGAATCCAGTTTAAAATGAGTTCTTGTAATAAGCACATAGCATGTTCCTTCTTTAAATACACAATAACCTGGCCTCGTTTAGAACGAGAGTTAAGGCCCCTAACATTATATGAGATTACCTTAATTTTCTCCATAATGCATCTGTGTATGGTATGGGCAAAAAGTATTTATTGGATGACCTGTCATCATGACTTCTGACAGTGGGAGGTGAGCATCTACTGAAAGGTGAGGGTGAGGAGGGGGTAGGAATAACAAACAATCCCATATAGAAATGCAAATGACTTGAGGTAGAACTAAAACCTCATATATACAAAAACAATTGAAAAATAGGCCTCAAAAGACTAAGTTTCTGTCATCTAGAAATAAATATAGTCACAACAACTCCTACTTTGCAAAGAGTTGAGAACTAATTGAAAAAAAAAAATGCGATGTTAAATGCTCCTCAAAGGTCTTAAATTACCTTATGTAAATAATAATAAAAAAATAAATAAATCCACCACACACTCCACCGTAGCTTCTTGCCCCCGACAGTTATAATGATGTTTTCACTGCCTGGCCCTGTCAAAATGCAGAGGGTGCGGCAGTTGCTGAGAGAGCTCAGCCTCTAGGAGTGACAACAATGTCCCTCTTGTGCCTAGAGGCTCATTTGCTTACATTAAAACATGATGGGACTACCACAGATGCTTTCAGCTGCCAAGCACATATGTACAGTACAAATCTGCTGACAGATATAATTTATTAAAAACTGAAAGCGTATCTATAATTATTTTTTTCATAAATTTGTAGTGTATTTGAATGCATTAAACTTAGGCTGAGTTCACATCTGAGTCAGAGGCTTCATTAGTGAGCTCTGTCACAGTCTCCATCAAAAATGTGGGACAAAAATGTGCAGCATGATGCATTATTTTGTATGGCAAAATACTAGAATGCATGACAAAAACTTTAAAGGCTTCATTATATTCAATTTAGTTCATAGTGTGTAGTATCCATCATGTTATATACAGTAACTAGTGCTTTTGTTGTTTTGATTGTTCTGCTCCTATGATGGAGGAGAACAATGGAAATGGTTAGCGCTCAGGATCAGACTGGCTCAGAGAGGTACAGGGGAATCCACCGGTGGGCCCCTGAGCAAGGTGGGACCCTAGTCTTGCACCCTAGGCACATAGTGATGAGCGGCAGGGGCAATATTTGAATTTGCGATATTTCGCGAATATTTGGGCAAACATTCGCCATATATTAGAAAATTCGAAAATTCGTAATCTCCAGACATTATTTTCTTGATTGCGAAAAATTGCATTAAAATGTGCACAAATTTGCATAAAAATTCGCATAAGATTTGCATACAAATTCGCATAAACTGGCATTTAAAAGATACCTTTTAAATACCAGGTTATGCAAATTTGTATGCAAATGTATGCTAATTTTTTATGTGAATTTTCACAATCAGAAAATAATGATATTATTTTCTTGCTTGCGAAAATTTGCATATAAAAATTTGCATAAAAACGAATATTCGCAGTTGCAAATATATTTTGCGATATTCTAAATATTCGCGAATTCTCGAAGTGCCGATATTCGCGATTACAATTCGCAATTCGAAAATTCGTGATCGACACTAGTGGCACATGACACATTAGATTTACTACGCTACATACATATATTCAATGTACAGCACATCAACAGCCTATGTTCATATAAAAAACTTGTTAAATTATTTATTATATTTATTATTTATTACATATATCCATACAGTGGGCCCCCAAAATACATTTTACTGGTGGGCCCCAGGTACCCCAGTCCGAAACTGTTAGCGCTAATGTGAATGAGCCCTTAATAATATATTCTATTAATGTGTCCTTATTTTTCAGCGACCACAATGCTTATTTCTCTGTCTACTGACAAGTGTTAAAAAACCTCCTCAGTTATTAAAAAGAGGCAGACTAGATAGTTAATTTGTGTTCCTTGGGGATAAGAGGCAAATCTATGGATGCTTTCATACTAGAAAGGTAAGTTCTTGAAATTTGTTTTGGGTCAGATTCTAAAATATCATTCAAAAATTTGGATTACACCCAAATCAAAAGGTCTTCTATGACTCATGTTTCTCTCTCTCTCGCTCTCTCCAAACTTTTACATGAATTGAATCTCAAGATATTCTGATTCTAACAAATGTAATTTTTGTTTTTAAATTTGATTTGAATTTGGATTCTAAACAATCAATTATCTCATCTCTATCCCATTGACTTTGCTACACTTGGTAACCCCAATCAATGCAATGGTAGCATTTAGAGATGAGCAAATTTCTTAAAAGTTCGATTCGTCTGATTCGCCGAATTTCACAAAAAAATTTGCTTTGTGACCAATTACTTAATCACGAAGTCCATTTTTTTAAAGTAGCTGGTGCAATGACAGGGAGCTGTGATAGCACCTCCCCCGTCATTGTACCCCTCAGATGCCTTGTCCATACATTATTGCAGCATCTGAGTGTAAGATTAACAATAAAAACAAATTAAAATCAAACTTACCACCTCCATTTGCTCGCAACGGACGGCTGCCAAAATCTTTCTTGAAGATCTCGGCCAAAATCCTGTGTGGCGCGAGATTATATCATCAATCTTGCTGGCATGGTGACGTATGACGTCATCACACCGGCCGGTATGAGGATGTAATCTCGTGCCACACCGGATTTCAGCCGAGATCATCAAGCAAGATGGAGACTGGCAGCCCTTCGTGAGCAAATGGAGGGGGTAAATTAGAATTTTTTTGTTTTATACTATTTTTGGTTTTTTACTATTTCAGGTTAAATTGATTCGCTGACACGTAGCACAAGGAAATTTGGCTTCTAGACGAATCAAATTTATCCTGAAATTCAGATCGATTTTTAACTTTGTGGGATTTGATTCGCTCATCTGTTGTAGCATTGTAATCAATTGGTGATAAATTGGTCCATGGGTTATGGAAAAAGCATACATGAGGAAGCAAACATATATTTGACTTTGTTTTTCTGTTATACATTTCTGTTTTACCTTTTATTCTAATAATGGTGCTTTTAACAATGTTAAATATCCACAGTAATAGCGCTGAATGGATTAGCAACTTTGGGGGGAAAAGTGTTTGAATGAAATGTTCCTAATTTGTTCATGTTAATTACTTTGAATAGTTGTAATTCACAGCAAATTTTTATTTATTGTTTTAAATTTAATCTGTCTTGTAATATAGAATCATTATATTTTAAATCATGATGGCACAGAATTGCATACTTTAACTTTGTTGTAGATCATCCATACATTTTCTAATATTTTATATATACTGTACATTTCATTTATTCATGTTTCATCTTTCATTTTCATTTATTTTGCCTCACCTACAATAGTTATCTTATCTACAGGCAGTATTGGTACACCATAATACACAAAAAAAATCTGTAGCCAAGCAATTTTTTTTGCGGCTTATTCTTGGGGGACATAAAAAATATAGCTTTGCAATGAATTTCTTCTAGAAAGATATTTCATTAACTCTCTGGTGCCCTTGTGATATTCACTAATAGTGTTCAAGTACAGCTCCCAACAGTGAGGTAACCATTGTTTACCTGAACTGAAAACTTCAATGTGAAGGACCAGACTAATCAATAGCAAATAAGACAACATATAGAGTTATTTTTGGTGTCCATGTATAAGTATAAGAACTTTATAGAGGTCATTTAATTATGTGCATTCTTCAGATTAGGCACTTAAATTATATAGAAACATTTGTTCGATTTTCCAGAAATAATTCATACTTTTCAATGATTTATAATTATAAGGGTATACTTTCTATGATTTATAATTACAAAGTTCTTAGAATTATGATTTCTATATGCTTTTTTCATTTAAATTGACTCAAGACCTTTGTATATGATTACTGGTTAACTGTGAATTATTAATATATTGATACTTAATGACTGGGTGATTTTCCATTTTTCTTTTTTGTTTTTTACTCCTAGACTTCCTAAAACTATATATATATATATATATATATATATATATATATATATATATATATATTTATATATATACACATGTCCATTCACATATCTTTTGTGGACTTGTTTATTGTTGGACAAGTTTTACAACAATGTAATGGAAAGTGGGGAAGAAATTCCAAATCGGGGGGGGGGGGGGATTATTTTTAAAAAAATCTGCCACAGTTTTATGGCTTTTGTCTTTACAGCATTTCCTATGCTGTAAAACTGACCTATTCCTATTTGTTTTTATTTTTGTTTTGTTTTTTACACTTTTTAATAGTTTCCCTATATAACTATAACAAGCAATCATTAGATTGCTTATTTCATAGACTCCAATGCATTAGCATTGGAGTCTGTGAGAATTACACTAAGTTCATATGAAGCTCTGCCATAGGCAGGCTCTCTATAGGCAGGCTCTCCCCAAACCATGGTAGGCGGAGCCTTTGCACGCCTAGGAGCGCGCACTTCTGGTTTTCATCCTTGGAGATGCCATGGTCACATTTGACCATGACATCTGAGAAGTTAAATGTGTCAGATCGACTTTATTATTGATCACATACATTAATCCTGATTTCCTGCTATGTAAAACAGCAGGCACCCAGAAGCTATGGCTCCTGCTGCACTTGCTAGCAATTGCCATCTTTGAAGTCCCGACCACCAACATATATATTTGTAAGGCAGTTGAAAATGGGTTTTACTAGAGATTAGTGAACCTTTTGAGATTTGGTTTGGTTCCGATTCGTCAAATCTTTGAAAAAGTTCAGTTTGGACCTGAATCTATTATACCTGAACCAAGATGGCTCCAATTGCCCTGGAACTTGGTATATAATACCCTGTGGTCTCCTAGAACTTATAGTTTTTAGAAAAACATCTTTGTTTTTTGTTTTTTTAAACTTTTGCTTTTTCTTACCCCGTCCTCCCTCTTAATAAGCTCTTAAATGCAATGTCAGCAATAGCAAATCATGTTAGAGTTACACTGACATACTGTACATAGCTATCGGTGAACACATGACAGCATTAACAAAAATCACGTTGAAAAACACACAGCACCCCAAACAGTGGATTGTTGGGGGACCAAGCATCCAAAAATTATGCCTTGATGGGGGCAGAATTCAAGTCTGTACTACACGCACACATATTAATTGTCAGACTTATTAAGTCTCCAAAAATCATGTGACAACGAAGGCCGAATGGGAAAGTATGGAAAATACAATGCAGTAGATTGGCTGTTGATAAGAAGTCGTGGTAGTAATAATAGTAGTGGTGGTAGTAGTAGTAGCATTAATGGTGGCCGTAGGAGATTAGCAGCAAAGAGAAGCAGCTGCGATCATGGTGGCAGCAGAAGCCATATAGAATATGTTGGCAGGCAAATAGCAGTAGTGACATGATAGTGGCAGCAGAAGTAGCCATATAGAACATGATGGTAGACAGGAAGGCAGGCAAACAGCAACAGTGACAAGATAAGGCATCATCAGCAAGGCTAGATCTATTCATTAACTCCGCCAGAGTATGAAAATACTCCTGAATCTAGGTTTGGTTCATTTTGACAAAAGCAATGTTTTGGACACTGCTAAAGGAAAACTTGGTCTGTTTGAGTGTCACCGCGCACCTCTCCGAGATGACACTGGAGGCTGGGCAAGTATGGGAGCATACTCACCCAGTTTGTGGCAATGTTATAGTCTGCCTGTCCAAAAGTTAAGGAACCGAGTATGTGCTGGAAACAGGCCAGTCTAGGAAAATGTGAACCTTGGCATCAAGGTGAGAGGTTTTGCTTGCTTATTTGCCTCAGCCTATCGTGGCACATGAAAAAGCTGTACCATCACATTAAGGAGACTTAACTGGCTGCTGCTGCTACTGTGGCTTCTGCTGCTTATGGTGGCAGGATGTGGGTGACTCTGCAGGTGGGAGGAGAAGAGACTCTATTTCAGACACAGTGGCAGCATGCTTCTGTTCACCGAAAGATGTGTACACAATGTTTTCTGGTATTGGCGTAATTTGGCTTCCTTTTTGGAATGAGGAAAACATTCTGCCATTTTGCTTTGATACTAGCAAGGGTGTAAAAGCATGGCTATCTAGTAATCATCAGACTGCTTAATGTCAATGATAAACCTGTAAGAGCATAATCAAGCAACCATACAGCTCGTCATTCTGGCCCGCAAAAATGAGGAGCCAGTTCTTTCCGGGTCTGCCCCCCACTGAGACAATTGGGTGTTTATGGCTGGTGTCACCATCATCATCATTATCATCCTCCACCTCTGAGTTCTCCTGCAAGAGCAGCTCCTCATCCCCATCCTTCTACTCCATGGGAATGTCTACTTGTGGGTCCCCAACAGCTATGGGTTGGACAGCAAGATGTGTTAGTTGTTCTCCAGACATCAACCCTGCTGCTTGAGAAGCTAAGATAACTGTGATGAGGATGAGATTGTTCTTGCCATATTTGTCTCTCCTGACAAATGTTGTCGCTTCTTCAAAGAGCTTCAGCACCTGACAAGCTAACAGGATGAGTTGCCACTTCCTGCACTCAAAACATGCTAGCCACTGAGGTAGACTGTTGCATGACAAAATAATTCATGGATTTCTGCTGCTCATACATATGCTTTAACATGTGCAATTTTAAATTACGAGTTGGAATGTCACAGATTAAGTGGTGTAACAGCAGATTTTCTGTTGCTGCCAGTCCAAGAGAGCATTCCTTGCCATTTAAGAATAGCTGAGATGCGAGTATAATGTCCTTGACATTGCTAGCACCTTGCACAAGCTAGTTAACTTACTTTTTTTTTTAAAGTTCTTCCTGACTAGGTTAATCATGGGTGTCATGCAGGGAACATATGTTATTTCCCCCAGGTTCAGCACAGCCACCATATTGCTGCCATTTTTGATGACCACCTTTCCCAGTTGGAGTTGGCGTGGTGACAGCCAGCGGGATGTTTGCTACTTGATGTACTTTAGCAACTGTTCTCTTATGTGGCTACTCTCTCCCAGGCCGATCAGCTCTAATACCACATGGAAAAGCTTTATATTTGTGATAGGATGGAAGTGGAGTGGGAGCGACACTGTGCCCTGCTGCTGTTGGGGATAATAGTGTGTCCATGGAGGAGATGATAAGTGCCTGGTGTAGGAGCTAGCCTGACACAATCATATAAGAGGGAGTCAACAGGACATGGCCTTGTTGCTGTGGTCCACCTTCATAGCTGCCACAAAAACATTGACTCAGTGGGCTGTAAAATACATGTACTGCTCCTGGCTTAACAGCTGCTCTAGCTGTCCACTCTGGTGTGAACCTTGATGCACAGTGACAAATTCAAGGAGTAACCTATGTTCTCTCCCACATGAGAGTACAGGATTTTGTGAGAAATAATGCTGGCTAGGTATCTTCCAGCAAGTGCCATCAACTACCTAAAGGCAGTAAATGCTTCTAAATGGTCTGTCAGAGAACGCACTGCCAGCAACTTGGCCAGGTGGGATTTAAGCTTGCACACCATTGGATTGCTGGGTGTGTAAATTTTTTTCCTGGCCATGCATTCCATTATCGATTACTGAGGATCATATAGTTAGTACCACAACACTCGTCAGTTTTATTAAGCAGGCTGAATCTGGACAAACGTAAAATATGTGATTGCCAGAAATACTCGTTATAATTGGATGTTTTGGTGACCTTCTTCAGCACAGAGTCTGGAACAAGGAGGCAAGTGGAGATATATCTAAATTGTACATTCAAAATAGCTTTCTCTAGTGTAAAACACAAGTTGTCAACCTCCTATAAGATTTTTTCCCTTCTGACTAAAGCTTAATGCACACGGCCATTCCGTTTTTTGCGGTCTGCAAATTGCGGATCTGCAATAAACGGAAGCCACCCTTGTGCCTTACGCAATTTCCTTACGCGGAACGGGCAGCCCATTATAGAGATGTCTATTCTTGTCTGCAAAACGAACATGTTTTTTTTTTTTTTTTCGGGGCTATGGAACTAAGTGAATGGGTCTGCACCAACTGCGGCTCGGATGCGGACAAGAACAACGGCCGTGTGCATGAGCCACTTGAACTGTCTGAAGGTGCCCTAGTATAACAAGTGTTTTCACTCAGAGATTTAAAATGCTGCTATCTGGATTGTAAAACACACATTGTACACTTGTATTGCTATTTTTGCAAAACAAAGAAAACTCTTGAGCTGTATGGCAATGCCCTTTAAAAAAGTCTGTCCTACTATTTCCGGGGTTTTCACACATAAATTTAAAACCCTACATTGCTATTTTTGCAAAGCAAAAAAAAAAAAAAAAGAATTGAACTTTCTGGAGATGCCCAGTAAAAATGTTTGGCCTATTATTTCCAATTTTCTGACTCAGATTTAAAATACACTTCTATTGCTATTTTCAGAAGAAAGAAAAAAACATTTGAACTGTCTGGAGCTGCCCTGTCCAAGGGAAATTCTTCCCTCCAACCTTACTCTCAGCATTATTTGTGCATCCTTCTTCAGCCTTACTTGTGCTTTTTCCTGCCTACATGTGCAGTAAAAAGGAGTTTTACTGGATTCGTTTGAAGTAAACCTGAAAAGTATCGGGTTCATCTTACGGACAAATCTTTAGGAAGGTCATAATGAACCTGGTCTGTCTGGGTTATCTGAATCATTTTTGCATCATGCTCCTCTCCTGTCACTTGGGCAGATAAACCACCTATTTGTATATAAAATTCCTGGGTCTTTATGTCCTACTCCTCCTCATCCTCCTAATCCTCCACCTCTTCCAGTTCATTCTCTTCAGGGCTTAGGTAGCCATGAGATGTAGGCACCATGTCTCCTGTCCTTTTGCCAATCAGGTTTCTCAGCAGCCCCTCTAGGATGTAAAGGAGTGGAATAACATAATTTGTCCTGTAGTTCTGCCGACTGACAAATAAAGGGGCCTCCTCAAAGTGCATGAGCAAACGGTACATGTCAAGTATGAGCTGCCACTGGCTAATGAGGAAGTTACACTGGGGAGTAAACCAGTCCATCTGCAGCATTAAGAGATTGTTGACCGCCTTCCTATGCTCATACAAGCGGTCTAACATACAGGGAGTGCAGAATTATTAGGCAAATGAGTATTTTGACCACATCATCCTCTTTATGCATGTTGTCTTACTCCAAGCTGTATAGGCTCGAAAGCCTACTACCAATTAAGCATATTTGGTGATGTGCATCTCTGTAATGAGAAGGGGTGTGGTCTAATGACATCAACACCCTATATCAGGTGTGCATAATTATCAGGCAACTTCCTTTCCTTTGGCAAAATGGGTCAAAAGAAGGACTTGACAGGCTCAGAAAAGACAAAAATAGTGAGATATCTTGCAGAGGGATGCAGCACTCTTAAAATTGCAAAGCTTCTGAAGCGTGATCATCGAACAATCAAGCGTTTCATTCAAAATAGTCAACAGGGTCGCAAGAAGCGTGTGGAAAAACCAAGGCGCAAAATAACTGCCCATGAACTGAGAAAAGTCAAGCGTGCAGCTGCCAAGATGCCACTTGCCACCAGTTTGGCCATATTTCAGAGCTGCAACATCACTGGAGTGCCCAAAAGCACAAGGTGTGCAATACTCAGAGACATGGCCAAGGTAAGAAAGGCTGAAAGACGACCACCACTGAACAAGACACACAAGCTGAAACGTCAAGACTGGGCCAAGAAATATCCCAAGACTGATTTTTCTAAGGTTTTATGGACTGATGAAATGAGAGTGAGTCTTGATGGGCCAGATGGATGGGCCGTGGCTGGATTGGTAAAGGGCAGAGAGCTCCAGTCCGACTCAGATGCCAGCAAGGTGGAGGTGGAGTACTGGTTTGGGCTGGTATCATCAAAGATGAGCTTGTGGGGCCTTTTCGGGTTGAGGATGGAGTCAAGCTCAACTCCCAGTCCTACTGCCAGTTTCTGGAAGACACATTCTTCAAGCAGTGGTACAGGAAGAAGTCTGCATCCTTCAAGAAAAACATGATTTTCATGCAGGACAATGCTCCATCACACGCTTCCAAGTACTCCGCAGCGTGGCTGGCAAGAAAGGGTATAAAAGAAGAAAATCTAATGACATGGCCTCCTTGTTCACCTGATCTGAACCCCATTGAGAACCTGTGGTCCATCATCAAATGTGAGATTTACAAGGAGGGAAAACAGTACACATCTCTGAACAGTGTCTGGGAGGCTGTGGTTGCTGCTGCACGCAATGTTGATGGTGAACAGATCAAAACACTGACAGAATCCATGGATGGCAGGCTTTTGAGTGTCCTTGCAAAGAAAGGTGGCTATATTGGTCACTGATTTGTTTTTGTTTTGTTTTTGAATGTCAGAAATGTATATTTGTGAATGTTGAGATGTTATATTGGTTTCACTGGTAAAAATAAATAATTGAAATGGGTATATATTTGTTTTTTGTTAAGTTGCCTAATAATTATGCACAGTAATAGTCACCTGCACACACAGATATCCCCCTAAAATAGCTAAAACTAAAAACAAACTAAAAACTACTTCCAAAAATATTCAGCTTTGATATTAATGAGTTTTTTGGGTTCATTGAGAACATGGTTGTTGTTCAATAATAAAATTAATCCTCAAAAATACAACTTGCCTAATAATTCTGCACTCCCTGTATGGAGTGTGAAGTTCCAATGGATTGAAACGTTGCTTATCAGGTGATGTTGGGGAAGAGCATTTTGCCTTTTCAGCTCAAGGAGGGCATGTTTTGCATGATAAGGGTTGCTAAAGTGCACGCACAGTTTCTTGGATATTTTTAACAGCTTTTGCAGTTCAGAGGAAGACTTGAGGTAATGGGTGAAAAAAGATTGAAGACATGCGCCAAGCAAGGTGTATAGGTCATTCCTCCCAGAGCAGACATAATGAGTGGAGAATGAGGAGGACATTGATGCAGAAATTACAACATTACAACATGGAGGCAGCATTGCCATCACCTGGCCAAGTTGCTGGTGTGCCTGGGCTAGAATCACATTTACCCAGTGGGCTGTGAACCACATATATTGTCCTTGACCAGGGTGGAATGAGCGGTCGGGCACTTCGGACATAGTCCAAGGCCGGGAAGGTGGACCGCGGCGGCAGGTCACTGAGATGAATGCTTATATTGTGGAAGCATTCATCTCCATAGTCATCTGTATCGCCGTCCTCAGGATAGCGATACAGATGGCTGTGCTGTGGGGCAGAGGAGGGAGAGGCGTCTACCTTCCCTGTTCCTCTAATAGGC
This sequence comes from Bufotes viridis, assembly GCA_033119425.1. Classification (NCBI taxonomy): domain Eukaryota; kingdom Metazoa; phylum Chordata; class Amphibia; order Anura; family Bufonidae; genus Bufotes; species Bufotes viridis. The sequence goes on from CM065589.1 coordinate 510,660,089, forward strand.
TGCCGGCACAAGGCCCACAGCCTATCAGAGGCCGATGCAGGCGGTGGGATGGCGTCATCGTACCGCTTGAGCCGTACAGCGCGGGACACAGGCCGAAAGAGGCCTGAATCGCATCGTTGCCATAGAGGTAAGTGTTTTTTGTGTGTTTTTTTTTTATACCAGACTGTTACTGGCACATGGGGGAGAAGAGAGGCAATTGTTGCTGGCACATAGGGGGGAGGCATTTGTTACTGGCATATGGGGGGGAGGCACTGGTTACTGGCACATAGGGGGAAGAAAGGCACTTGTTACTGGCACATGGGGGGGAGGCACTTGTTACTGGCATATGGGAGCAGAGAGGCACTTGTTACTGGCATTTGGTGGGGCACTTATTACTGGCACATGGGGGAGAGGCACTTGTTACTGGCACATCGGGGGAGAAGCACTTGTTACTGGCACATGGGGGGCATAGAGAGGCGCTTGTTACTTGCACATGGTGGGGGAGAGAGTCCCTTGTTACTGGCACGTGGAGGGGAGAGAGGCATATGTTACTGGCATATGGGGGAGAGGCATTTGTTACTGGCACATGGGGGAAGAGAGGTACTTGTTACTAGAACATGGGGGGCATGGAGATGCACTTGTTACTGGCACATGATTGGGGGGCATCTATGGGGGGCACTTGTTACTGGCACATTATTATGGGGAATCTATGGGGGCTTCTACTGAGGCCACAAAGAAGGGGTATTTTATATGGGGGGCTCTGTGTGGTTCTAGTATTATCAGGGGGTTTATCTGTTCTGCAGTATAGTAAAGGGGAGCACAGTGGCACAGTATTGGGGGTAGTAGGATAATTTGTCCAGAAGATGGTAGGATGATGGGAAAGTAGTAAACTAACAATTTTGTTTGTTGTTAAACTGCAGAGACGGAAAATGGCAACAAAATGGTGGCCTAGTCTGAAGGTCTGAAAGGAGAAGATGAGGACAGAGAACATCTACATCAAAGGAGACGTCACTGGATGTAAGAGGTATGGGGCGCTGTATTTCTGTAGTGATGGGATCAGGGGCGTAATGATTTATTTTGCCCGGGGGCCCTGAGGGTTCTCAGTCCGCCCCTGTCCTTGACCATAGTTACAACTCCATACATCTGGCTGGCATGAACTCTATCAGACACCGAGAGGCCCAAGGTCTGATCCACCTTCTGATCAATGTACGTGTGCAGGGCTGGTACAGCTTTTTTGGAAAAGTAATGTCAGCTTGGAACTACTTACCTCGTCTGGGCACAAGCCATCAGTTCTCTGAAATGTGCAGAGTCAACTAAATGGAAAGCGATGGACTCTAGTACCAGTAACTTGGCCAGGTGCACATTCAGCTTCTACACGACTGGATGAGTGCAAACATGAATACTGTTGTCTTTTTGCAATTGTCTTGGTGATTGATTGTTGTCAAAACAAGCGATGAGAAACAAGGAGGTGCGTCACGGTTTTCACTTTATGGTGATGCTTCATGTGTTTTGATGCAGGGCCATCGTGCCAACATTAGCATCCTGGCAGCTCCTCACCTTCTGCCCACACAATGCTAACATCCCCCAGTGACTTGGTGAAAAGTTCCCACACTGCCGAGCACAGCATTTTCCCTCCACCACTATCTGATGCCTGCCTGCCACTGCTGTTATGAACCCATGAGCTGCTAGTATGTTGCTCACAGGTAGTCTCCCGAGTAGTAGACGGTGTACCCCTCCTGCGTTTGGCTCTAGATATCTCACTGTTTCCACCCTGCTGCCTCACAGACATGCTTCCACCTTGCTGGCTCACAGCAAGCTGCCATCCTGCATTCTCAGGAGCATTCTGCCACCCCCGCCCCCTGACTAATGATACCAACTCTTCACCCATCTCCCATGTGCGAACAGCTACATCACCATCTACAAATGTTTGGTTGTCACTTGTGGTACCTTTACCTATCTCTTGGGCACATCTCTTACCACTTTCAAGACGTGTTCCCACCCGACTGATATCATCAGTAGTTGCATGCCTACAGGAGTCTGCCGCAGACCTCTCCTTCAAGTCTGGGCTGGCCTGTAACTACCGACTGTCCTCACAAAAGTCATTGTCACAGAAAAGAGGAGCAGAGCTGGCAGCTATCATTACTTGACTAGTAGAAGGAGCAGCAAAAGCAAGAGGCAGGTTAAGGAGAGGTGAGTGCATAGAGGCAGTTCCTGGGCCATGTCAATTGAGCGTGGTGTAAGAGGAATCCACTGATTTTTGGCTGTATCTATCTGTTGTTACATCTTCTGCTGCTGCTACTTGTGCCGGCTACATCAACATTTTTACTACTGTTTGTTCCTTTTGGAGGGCCCTACCTTTAATACTGAGGCAGAGTAACTATCACTAAAATAACATTATAACTTTGGATGTCGGTGCACTAGAATGTTATGTACACATCAATATATTGCACCTGCCTTTAATATTGAGGCACAGTAACTGTATTACGAAAATAATGGATTAACACTGAATCTCTGTGCCCTTGAATGTATATGCACATGACGGTACACTGTCCCTGCACTTTACCTGCAGTGTCCCTGCAGTCTTCCTGCACACTCCCTCTCCAATATTCTTTTTTAAAACACTTTGCAGCAACAATGTCCCTAGCGCTTGGGCACTTGCCACATCTCCCCTACTCTCAGCTTACAGGACAATGGGAGAGACTGTGCAAGATGAGGATTTTATAGGGCTGTGACATCACAGGGGATGGCTATCTGCAGATTGGATGGCTGCAAGGAATTATGAGGGATTTTGCATTCCCGGGCTTATTGCTTTCGCTTTATAACACATGCAGCCGCCATTTTAGGAAAACCATATTAATTACCACAAAGTGCAAGGAAATTTGGATTAGTTGGGAATTAAAGTTTTTCTAAACTTCGTACCAAATTCACTTCAAATGCTTTGCTTCGCTCATCACTACCTACAGGTATTCCAATACCTTTCGTACTCATAGTATGCTTTAAAAATATATTTACATAACGAAAAAGTTTGTATCACACATCCACATGCTATGCATTGATCAATTGCTTCTCAGCATAACTTGAAAACTATACATGAGGTACTTTGTATACTTTTTGATAAAAATGCAAAAGCCCACTCACAACGTCAAACTGACCTCTTTGGAGATGTTCCTACTCTAAATTGGTGCAGCACCACATGGCGACCAACGCAACACCTGTAAGCAGCACACCCCAGCAGCCAACACCCATGCTGTCAAGCTAAGCCTACCATTGTACTAGGCAACAGCAAACAAAGCAACAGTGGCCTCCATGCATTACTCCAGATGTGAACAGATCTCAAAAACTCAACTCTTCATGTGGTCTTAGAAACTAACTGAAACCAAGTAGGAATTAAGGATTAATTCTTATGTTCATGGAAATTAAAAACACCTGGGCTGAATGGGAGGAGTGTGGAAGCCATTAGTGATGATTGAGCACCAAAGTATTCGGGTGTTAGGCCCGAATGCATTGCTATATTCGTGTCCTCGGCTGAGCACACAAGTATAATGGAAGTCAATAGGAGGCAACCAGACACGCCCTGCTCTGAAGAGGAGAGGGTGACTGGTCCATTGGATGGATCGGCAACAGCATGGGGACGATGTCTGGATGCATCTTGGACTCCCAGGTTGCTGCTGGGAACCATGTTGTCCAAGCTGTACGCCACTTTTACAGACTGACAAAAATATGCACAACCCCCCCCAAAAAAAATAAAATAAAAAATTTCACAGGAAAAATTGTTAGGAAACATTCTTTCCTGTATATTCAATTGTATATACAGTGCAAGTGCGGCCCAAAATTACAAGCAATAGGCACTCCGAAACAGCCTGTATATGACATAAAGCATGGCATCATTAACATTGTGGTACAATTGTTCAGGTAGTGGGACTCCTACACTCATAAAGCTTATGCACTAAGTGAAAGGGCTGCCAAAAATTACAAGGAACCAGCACTAGAATATATCCTTTATTACACATAAAGGAGGGCATCATACACAAGCTTGAAAAATTATGATTGACGACCATATACTCTTTGTTTGTGATGGAAAATGTGCATGGGAATACACTACAGTAGATTGAGTACATTATAAATAATAGCATGAAATTACCTTTATGTTTATTATCAGCTCAGCTCTCCTCTGTTGGACTTGAGTAGTCAGGGGCAATCCAGGCATTATTCAATTTTATCTGAGTCAACCTTTCAGCATTGCCAGTGGACGCTTATCTGTTATAATGCCACTAGCAGCACTAAATACACGCTTAGACAATGAGCTGGTGGCAGGGCAGGCCAGCACCTTCAAGGCATAGAGCGCAAGTTTGTGCCACGTGTCCAGCTTGGACACCCAGTAGTTGTAAGGCACTGAGGGATCATTTAGGATGCTGACACGGTCTGCTATGTAATCCTATACCATCTTCCAAAACTTTGCCCTCCATGTACCTCTAGGCCTCGCTACAGGGTGAGGTTGCTGGTGGGGTGTCATGAAAGTGTCCCATGCCTTAGAGAGTGTTGCCCTGCTGTGTGTTCCCCTTGTCTCCCTTCCTCGGTTGCCTACGGAAGTACGGACTCTGCCAGCCGCGTTGTCAGATGGAAAATTTTGGAGCAATCTCTCAACAAGTACCTTCTGGTATTGCACCATTTTACTTGTCCTCTCCACCATTGGAATGAGAGATGAGAAGTTCTCTTTGTAGCGGGGGTCAAGAAGGGTGAACACCCAGTAATCCGTGTTATCTAAAATGCGTAAAAAGCTAGGGTCGCGGGAAAGGCAACCTAACATGAAGTCAGCCATGTGTGCCAGAGTACCAACAGGAAAGACGTTGATGTCGACATAAGGATGACTCTCCATCTCCTCATCCTCCTCCTCTTCTGCCCATCCACGCTGAATAGATGGAATTAAAGTCCCATGGGTACTACCCTCTGTAGCAGAGGCAGCTGTCTCCAGCTCCTCCTTCTCTTCATGGTCCAATTTGTGCTGAGAAAACGAACTGTGGGTGGTCTAGCTATCACCCTGTGTAATGTCTTTCCCCATTTCCTTGTCTGCCACATTCAGAGAGTCCTCCTTAATTGTGAGCAGCGATCGTTTGAGTAGACACAGCAGTGGTATGTTACGCTGATAACGTTAATACCACTAACCATCTGTGTGGATTCATCAAAGTTTTTTTAAAACCTAGCAGAGGTCTGACATCAATGCCCACTCCTTGCTTGTGAATAGTGGCAGTTGACTCAAAAGGCTCTATGCTCTATGCTACTCACAAAGCCTGGCAAACATGTAGAACGTAAAGTTCCAGCCCATGCTCACGTCGAAAAACAGTCAGTGAGCTGGAATCCGCTAGCAATGCTGCACCATTGACAGACTGGCTGAAGCTGTGGATGACTTGCGGAAATGGGCACACACGCGGCACCTTCATTAGTAGCTCTTGCAAATTTGGGTAGGTTTTGATAAACCGCTGAACCACTAAGTTTAAGATTATTTGCGTACTGCGAGTGAAACTCTTAACAGGATATAACTTTCCTATTGGTTGGCTTGCTAGAATTAACGAAGATAGCAAATATAGCTCTATATTTGTTATCTTCATTAAGAATGAAGATAGCAAAACATTCTCTATCTTCTCTATCAACAAAGATAAAGAATATAGCGCTACATTCATATTTGTTATCTTTTATGCACAGCTCTAAATTGGATGTGCAATGCGAGAATATTAAGTAATATTACTCGCATTAAAGAAAAGAGCAAGGCAGCTCTCACCAGCTATAGAACACCCTCTGTGCATGGATGCCGCACCTGGATGTGGGAGTATACAAACAGGCAACACCTGAGTTCACTGAATTGGATGATCAGCTCAAGGACAATCTGAATAAAGTGGAAGAAGATCTGATGTTATTCAAACAGACTAAGTTTAACAGAGATCTGTTGGACTGTAGTAACAACTCAGTATACACATGGGCGGAGTCCCGAGGCAACACCCCCCGCTCCATTCTACGGAGATCTCGTTCCAGAAACAGACATGCTAAGGTGTCTTTCAGCTCGACAGAGCGGGACTCCATGGAATCCTCACCTGAAGCCTCCAATTCTACTGTTGATAAAACACCCAGGGGTGGAGATCACAGAAGAAAACTTCTTAACAGAGAGGCTTTTTGGATCTTCCAATTGGGATCCCGACAGCCAGAGGGCCTCAATAAGCGACATGATTTGATTCTACAATACTAATTATACTATTTTTGTTTTGAATACATCAGTACACTGATTATCTTTTTATATTAGGACTTTTTATATGTTTTTTTTGCTTGTCTATGTATTTTTCTTTGTAGCTTGTGTGGAACCTCCCTCTGACACCTCCTACATTCAGGTGTTGCTTGTCAACCTGATTTTGGAGGGTTATATATCAGGGGTAGCTTCCATCTCATTTGTATGTTTGTCATGAAGAAGGACCCAGATATTATGGAGGTCTGAAACGCGTAACAGTTTTTCGCATTTTGTATGAAGTTTTTACCGCTGGAATAAAGTCTAAGAATACGAGTCACCCGAGCTGAGCTGGATTTTTCTTATTACTCGCATTACTTTGCCAATTTTTTGCAATAAATAGAATACTAAGACATTTTTCTATTTATTGTAAAAAATAGGCAAAGTAATATTCTCGCGTTACACATTCAACTTAGAGCTGGGTACAGTCAACTTTCCTATTGGCTTGCTAGAATTAGCGAATATAGAGAATATAGTGCTATATTCGTATTCGTCATATTTGTTAATTCTACCCAGCCAAACAATAAGTAAGTTGCATATATTCTGCTCTAAGTTGGATGCATCCAACTTAGAGCTGTGTAAAGCCAAGTTTACTTGGCTTGCTAGAATTAACAAAGATAACAAATATGAATATAGCGCTATATTCTTTATCTTCGTTAATAGCTAAGATAGAGAATATTTTGCTATCTTCTTTCTTAACGAAGATAACAAATATAGCACTATATTGTCTATCTTCATTTATTCTAGCAAGCCAACCAATAGTAAAGTTATACCCCGTTCAAAGTTTCATTCGCAGCACGCGAATATTACATAATGTAATATTCGCATACTGCGAGTGGAACATTGAACAGGGTATAATTTTCCTATAGGTTGGCTTGCTAGAATTAACGAATATGGAGAATATACCGCTATACTCTTTATCTTCATTAACAGTATCTTGGGTTCAGACTGGAAAAAATTTTTACCAATATATAGCACTATATTCTAAATATTTGTGAATTAGCAAAGTGCCGATATTATTTAAAAACTTTGCTATTCGAATATTCGCACTCAAGGCCCAGGTTATTGGAATTTGTAATACAGACACTGTTTGCAGATGTAGTTCAGTATTTTTTAAACAAAGCCACACACTATGGACACTAGATGTGGCCCAGATTATAAAAGACACAGTCTGCGAATGATGGACAGTATATGTCCCTAATAGGCATAAAATTCTAATATATTGCTGCTGTCAAACACACACAGTATCTCCTGCCTCTAGCTCTTTCTTAGTGGAGGGACAAGTAAAATCTGTGTGCGGGGCAGTGAAAAGGAAATGGTCAGGAAATAGATCCTTGACTGCTTTTGAAAAACTCATCCCTTGCTCGGTATTGAGGTTCAGAAAGGTCTCTATGCTCTATTCCATACTAAGCACCATGGAGGACGAGTCGAAGCCTTCCTTCTTACTGGAGTGGGAAAAAGAGCTTGGAGCAGAACTGAGTCAGCAGGAAATAGAAGTGGTATTAGCTAACTCCCATGGTTTCTCACAATGTGTAAAACTACAGGAGAACCACTATAAGCTTCTCACTAGGTGGTATAGGACTCCACAGTTCTTGTTCGACAGGGGTCTATCACCTACTCAGATGTGTTGGAGATGTGATGGGGGCATAGGTTCACTATCTCATATATGGTGGACCTGCCCACAAATTCAGACATACTGGAAAGAAGTAACTGAAATGATCGAACAGGTTACGACGGAGAGGCTTACACTTACGGTTGAGATGGTGATTTTGGCCAAGCCGTGTGGTCATTATACTCCCTCTAGGAGTAATGTAGTGACGCACCTGATAGCAGTAGCAAAATCCTTGATTCCTCTACACTGGTTGAGTAGTTCGCCCCCCACTTCACAGGAATGGCGGACAAAAGTGTCTCAAATTTCTAAGTTTGAGGAGATGACGAGCTGGCTTCAGAACTCGACATTTGGAGTCTGACCTGACTCACATTCTTGGTATCTATATGTCTCCCCATGCATGTTTCATTGGAGAGGTTAGGAGCTTCACCCCCCCCCCCCTACCTCCCCTACTTACCTTTTCCTCTTCTTCATCTTCTATTATTATTATTATTATTATTATTATTATTATTATTATTATTATTTTATTTCACTCTTCTTCTTTTTCTTCTTCTTCTTCTTCTCTCTTTTTCCTGATGTTACATGTGATATACCATAAATACCTGGCCTCACTTACCGAGGCTGGATCTCAGACCTCCTAGGAGGCGTTGACTTACAATGGGATGGACTATTGCATGATGTCTTCACATGCCTTGTGTTGTGTTTTGACTGTCCACATCAATGTCACTCTTTCATGCGATATACATTTCTCTTGAAAATTTATAAATAAAGAATTTACAAAAAAAAACACACACAGTAGTCCTTAAAAGGATTTTGGAGTCTTTGAAAAGCTCTTGGTAGTAAAAACAGCAAATTTCTCTCCCTGCACTATCTGTCCCTTCCGAAGCACTGTCCCTGAGACTGCAGCAGGTAAATAGAATGCTGCTCTAAAACACACAGTAGTCCTTAAAAGGACTTTTGGGTCTTGTAAAGCTTTCTCAGAATAAAAACGGTGAAATTTGCTACTTACTCTGTCTTTCCCTTCCTACGCTCGGCTCTCCCTGTCTACGTCTGAGCCAAACATACGTCATCAGGTGCTATATAGTACCCAATGACTCGTTCCAGCCAGCCAATCACTGGAATGCCAGCAGTGAGGGCAGTACTTAACTGCATCTTTATTGGCTGCTTAAAACCTGCGAAACGTGCGGTGCGGAGACTCTAGCACATGCGGAACTCAGTCGACTACCGCCATGTGCCGAGCAAAGCGCTGCGCGAGCCAAACAGATATTCGGCCGAGCATGCTTGCTCATCACTAGAAGCCATGAAAAGTAAAAAAGGAGCAATGCAATATCCTAACAAAAGAGGAAATTGCATAAGGATTAATTGATACTTGGCTTCAGTTACACTGTTACCATGTGGAGCTACATTAATTTAGAGTAAAGAGCAAACTCAAAAGAGGTTGTTTTAACATAGTGAGTAGGCTTATACATTTTGATCAAAAAGTATGCAAACCTCATTTACAGTACCTCTTTTACAGTTTATAAATGATGCTGATCAATGCATAGCATGTGGAATTTGGATCCATGCTTTTTTGTTCACGTCAGAATTTTGCAATGCTTTAACTTTTTGGTGACATGTAACATCACTATAGTACATCAGAGGGTGTAAGTGACTTCCCACACATTTACATACTAGTACGTCATGAATAGTGATGAGCGAAGTTTGCAAAATTTTGATTTGGCTATGTCGCAGAATTTCACTTTGTGATAATTTGCTTTATCACAAAGTGTATTTATTTGTAAGTAGCGGGTGCAATGATGGGGAATTGGCGGTGGCCTCTTCGTGCTCAAATGGATGAGGTGAATATAATTTTTTTTTTACCGTCATTTCAGGAAAAATGTATCAATTGGCATGAAGCACAAGGGAATTTGGCTTGACTGCAAATTGTGCCTGAAATTCGGATCAAAATCCACTTCAGATATTTTGATTGCTTCAACCATATTCATGATGATGGCGGGCACCGGAGCTATGCGTCGGATTAATTCAGTGGCCGAGCTGTGACTGACAGCCAGGCCACTTCTGTATTGCTGGAAATTATGATGCGAGTGGATTAACCCCTTTTGCAACCTTGACTGTGGCCTATAAGAGGATTTCAGAGGGAGGGGGCTCATTCTGCCTCTCCATCGGTCCCCCAAGCTGTGGTGAAAGGGGGAAGATGGTTGCCTTGCCAACCCCAGTCCCCACAAGGGCCTCAGAGTCTGCCATGTGCCAAAGCCTGTGAGACCCAGTCTGTAAAAAAAAATAATAATAAATTAATAAAAACTGTGCCAACACAGCCATTTTTGGTTACCTTGCCCCAAAAAGTATGATATTGAACAATCAAAAAATCTTATGTATCCAAAAATGGTAACAATCAAAACATCAAATCTTCCCACAAAAACAAGCCCCTACACAAGACGATCGACACAAAATTAAAAGAAAATTTGGCTTTCAGAAAATAGACTTTTTTTTTCAAAAATGCTTTTTATTATGTAAAACTGATATAAGTAAAATAAAAAACAGACATATTAGGTATTGCTGCATCCATAACAGCCTCCATAAAAATATCACATGACCTACCCCCTTTGTCACCTTGCCCCTAAAAACCGTGATATTGATTGATCAAAAATCCTATGTACCCAAAAATGGTACCAATAACAACTATTCTCACAAAAAACAACCCCTACACAAGATGATAGCCAGCAAAATATAAAAAATATGGCTTTCAAAAAATGGAGGCATTTTTTTCAAACAAGATTTTTATTGTGTAAAACTGAAATAAATAAAATAAAAATAGAAAAATAGCCATATTAGGTAACGCTGCATCTGTAAAAACCATCTCTATAAAAATATCACAAGAACTATCCCCTCAGGTAAAGGACATAAAAAATAAAATAAAAACTGTGTGAAAAAAGCAATTTTTTGACCAAAAAGTGTAACCTTGAAACATCATTGAATCTTAGCAATATGATAGCAATAAAAATGTCAACCCTTTCTTCAAAAAATGAGCCCCTACACAGGGCGATCGGCAGAACATTTAAAAAAAAAATGTTACATAGCGATTTTCACCCGGCCGCCTCTCAGTCCATCGGTGATTGTTTGCAGTTTTTTTGTTTTCGTGAATCTCTGCCTATGTATGTGATTAAACTTATATGGTAATTCAGTTAACTGGGCTCTTGGTACATCTTGGTACATCTTAAAATTGTGATGTTGATGTGAGCTACCTGAAATAATCTTACTATACTTAAAGTCCAAAATGTCATGATGCTTGAAAATTTTCAAATGACTTTAACCTGTAAAGATCACTAATTACCGCATCTGGCAATTGTGATAAATACTGTTTCTAAGACACCCATGAGGAATAATTACAGTTAAAATATTTTTTCCCTTTTGAGTCATTTTAACTATTGTCCGTAATAATGAGCGAAGTTTTGAAAAATATGGTTTGGTCGATTTGCTGAACTTCAACAAGAAATTTGATTCATTACGAATTAATTTGTCATGAATAGCTATAAATTAGGTACACCGTATGTCATGGGGGCTGAGGGAATGTATGGACCAGGCTGCTGCATTGAGCCCACTCTATACACGGCGAGTGTTGGTTGTATCACACAGCAGACACCTGGACGCAATGGGAAATAGAGTAAATAGGAAAAGGATCGAAAGATCCCAGGTTCTAGCCGCCTAAGGGGGTTACAAGTTGTCACTGTAAGAGTAAAAAAAAAAATTAAGTTTAAATTCACCCCTCTTTTCCATTTTTACATATACAAATATGTAGCAAAAGTTGTACGTAACACATAAGTGGTATCAATAAAATCTGATTTTCGTCCCGCAAAAAAACAAGCCCCATACACCTCTGTAGACTAAAATTTTAAAAAATTATGGCTGTCAGAAAATGGTGATGGAAAGAAAACGTAGATTTTTTTCAGTTTTTTTTTTTTTTTTTAGTAGTAGATTAAAAAGAAAATATTTAAAACCCCAAAAACCATGGTGGTGTTTTTTTTTTATTTTTTATATAACCCCACAATAATTCTACCCCCCTTTTTACCCAATAAAAGACACAGTAACTTGAATGGTACTCTTAAATAGTACAAATTACCCCCCAAAAAAAAAAAAAAAATGGCCACTATTGGCTACTAATGGAAAATGTAAAAGTTATTTGTCTATTGGAACATTGTGAGGAAAAAATGAAAATGCAAAACCAAAAGAGGTACAATATGCTCTGAAAACAATACAAGCAATGAAGAACTTTAAAAGATTGACTAAGAATAAATATAAAAATGTACAAATTTAAATTGTAAATGGATCAGTTCTGTCCGTGGGAAAGTACTGAAAGAACAGAAATAATTTTTTAACATTGTAGACATGATTCCCTTAAAAAAAATATATATATATTATTTAAATATTACAAGTGTAAAATCGAGAACTATACAAATATATAGTAAGATCCGGATGGTATTTCATTTTAAACATGAATTATGGTTAAAACCAGATGGGTCGAACATGGTGGATGATTTAACCATGACTGCATGATTATTAACATAAGGGAGAGGAGCCTGAAAACTAATAGCTGCCATATAATACAGTTGTGTTCAAAATTATTCAACCCCCACTGAAATTGAGTGTTTTGGCCAGTTTGACATTGATTTTGATCATTTCAGTCATCTTGTTTACAATTAAATCAAAGAGGCACTTGTAAGTCAGACAAATATAACATAACATTTATAATGAACTAACCACAAATGTCTTTTCTGTGCGCACATCATTATCAGTTTTATTCAACCCCCAAGTGACATTCAATCTTAGTACTTAGTACAACATCCTTTTCCAGTTCTAACAGCTTTTAAACGTGAAGCATAGCTTGACACAAGTGTCTTGCAGCAATCTACGGGTATCTTCGCCCATTCTTCATGGGCAAAAGCCTCCAGTTCAGTCACATTCTTAGGCTTGCGCGCTGCAACTGCTTTCTTTAAGTCCCACCAGAGGTTCTCAATCGGATTTAAGTCTGGTGACTGCGATGGCCACTTCAAAATGTTCCAGCCTTAAACTGCAACCATGCTCTAGTGGACTTGGAGGTATGCTTGGGATTATAGTCCTGTTGAAAGGTCCAACGTCTCCCAAGCCTCAGGTTTGTGATGGACTGCATCACATTTTCATCCAATATCTCCTGGTACTGAAGAGAATTCATGGTACCTTGCACACGCTGAAGCTTCCCTGTACCTGTACAAGCAAATCAGCCCCAAAGCATGATTGACCCCCCGCCATGTTTCACAGTAGGCAAGGTGTTCTTTTCTTCATAGGCCTTGTTCTTCCTCCTCCAAACATAGCTTTGATCCATGGGCCCAAACAGTTCTAATTTTGTTTCATCAGTCCACAGAACACTATCCCAAAACTTTTGTGGTTTGTCCACATGACTTTTGGCATACTGCATACTCCTCTTATTCTTTGGAGACAGCAAGGGGTTGCGCCTGGGAGTTCTGGCATGGAGGCCTTCATTACGCAGTGTGCACCTTATTGTCTGAGCTGAAACTTCAGTACCCGCATCTGACAAATCTTTTTTCAGTTAATCAGCAGTCACACGGGGACTTTTCTCCACTTTGCGCTTCAGGTAGCGCACAGCAGTCAAAGTCAGCATCTTCTTTTTGCCACAACCAGGTAGCGTTTCAACAGTGCCCTTTGCCTTGAATTTGCGAATGATGCTTCCTATGGTGTCTCTTTGTATGTTTAACATCTTTGCAATCTTCTTATAGCCATTGCCCTTCCTGTGAAGAGAAATCACCTCTTCTCTTGTCTTCCTGGACCATTCTCTTGACTTCACCATGTTTGTAAACACACCAGTAAATGTCTAGAAGGTTTTTACGGATGTGGAAATACCTAATATGTGTAGTGTATTTTATTTTTTTCATTTTTATTCAGTGATAAATGTGTTTTTTTATTTTTATCTCTTTTTCACTTTTTTTTTTACATTTTTGGTTCTTGAAGATCTAGTGGGTCTGATGTCTGTATAATACAGTACAGTACACTATATAGTGTACTGTACTGTATTTTTTACTTTACACAGTCTGATAAGACTCCTGCCTTTAGCAGAAGTTTGATCAGAGTTACTATTTCCATGGCAAGCAGGACGCCTGTTGCCATGGTAGCCATCGCCCGCTGCCAGAACAGAGCAGCGGGTGATTGGGAGGGAGGGGGGCACTGCAGCCCCCGATGGGAGAGGAAGGGAGCTCCCACCCTGTTAACCCCTTCCATACAGCGGTCCCTACAGACCGCAGCATGGAAGGGGTTAAACGGCTGACATCACAGCACAGATAAAACAATAGTTGATCTCAGGAAGACCAGCTACAAAAAACCCCGCTGAGCTTCATTTAAGAGACTCAACACAGCAATCCAAAGTGCACAGCTCCTTGGGAAACAGTAATATGCAAAATAATGTGGAGCACAGATGTCAGCCATTTATAGCAGAGTGTCAACAATATGCTGACACTCTGCTACACTGTTCGGCCATTCTGAATTCTAGAGAGGAGGCAGGTGGGGGATCGCGATTACGCCTGCCGCACCTCTCGCACTGCCCACCAGACATATAGCGCAACCCGTACCCTCCCCCTGCAATGCCCGCCAGCCATCTCAAAGAGGTCTGCAGGGGGGGGGGGGGGATAAAAACTAAAAAAATTCAACATTTACGTTTCTGATCTCCACGGCCACAGACTGAGGGGATCATAAACTTCAGAAAGCGCTGCAAACCGCAGGTCTGAATTGACCTGCGGTTTTTAGCGATCGCCGGGACCCCCCTGAGCATTGTAACAAGGTACCTGCTGAATGATTTCAGCAGGTACCTTGTTCCGATCACCGCACACTGCACAGCGGTGATCGGAAATACACAGGGCGTACAGGTATGCTCTGTGTCCTTAAGTACTAGGACAACAGGGCGTGCCTGTACGCCCTGTGTCCCTAAGAGGTTAATACTGAGGCACAGTAATTTTATAAATAAACTAAAAGATTAACTGGGATTATGTTAGCAGTTGAATAAGATTCACTTGGCGATATATTAGACCTGCCTTTAATACTGAGGTACAGAAGTTTTACATATAAACTATAAAATTAAAAGGGATTGTGTCAGTAGTGATACATTTGGCAATATATTGGACCGCCCTTTAACACTGAGGAACTGAGCGTGTGGACCTTACTTATGCCTTGCACAGTTGTTTTAACCACCTTTCGTGCGGTACATTAATTTCCAAAGGGGAACTCTAACACCATCGGTAGCATTCCTTATTTCCAGAATACTGGTTCTGTCTTGGTGTCTGACCAGAGGTGTTTCGGGGTACAACGTGTCCCCTTCTTCAGTGGTAATCGGACCCCCCCAAAAAAAACTCATATATAGGGGTTGTGGTTACATCCAAAATCTGGGTTGGATTTTCATATTGGGGTGCTAGATAAAATTATCAGTGACAATCCTAATACTGGGCTTTTATTATGAACACAATAAAGTACATGTAATACATAAAATTAAAATGAAGCTAAATTGCCACAATATTAAAAGCTTTTCAATGATCCCTAGGTCACAATGTCAAATGTCTCTATATAAGATCAGAATATTATGGGATCGAATTATTGCTATATTTTGTACTACTAGATGGTCAATACCAATTGTTGCTTGTAGAGAATTACAAATTATTTGAATATTCGATCTCATATAATCCACATAGTGGATATCATATACCCCCTAGTAAATACAAAATCATTTCAGATCCAAAAGATACCTCTAAGGATAATATTCGGTTAAAATATACAAAAATACCAGTATTGCACTTTGAAATCCTGAGAAATGAAATAAAATAACATGCATAAAATCCTGATCATTCAAAAATAATACTCAATGCTGGGTCATATTACTGCAATATCGCAGATAATCCGGACTTCAGTCTCATATGATAATGCAAATATGATCCTTATAAATAATAGTGTCCTATTATTGATATATATTGCCACTCAGTTGTGTAAAGCTCAAAATCGTATGGCTGTTGTTCAAACAGTGCTGCTGATGTCCATAAGAACAATCGCATTGTTGCCGCTGTAATGGGTCACCAAAATTCACCTATTAGGTGTAACATTTTTTATGCAAATCCACTTCACATAGAACTGAGTTTGAATTTGGGAATGCGCTAAGTTATTCAAATGTTAGGGTACTTTCACACTAGCGTTTTACATTCCGTTTGTGAGATCCGTTGCAGGGCTCTCACAAATGTTCCAAAACGGATCAGTTAAGCCCCAATGCATTCTGAATGGAAAGGATCTGTTAAGAATGCATCAATTAGGCTCCGTTCCACTGTTATTCTGTTTTGGAAGTGGACACCAAAATGCAGCTTGCTGTATTTTGGTGTCTGTCTGAAGAGGCGGAGCCTAACAGATCCGTTTTGAATTACACTGTAAGTCAATGGGGACGGATCCATTTTCAATGACACAATATGGTGCATTTGAAATCGGAATCATTCCCCATTGACTTTCAATGTAGTTCAAAACGGATCCGTCATTTTTCTTTAAACCTAATGCAAACGGTCCGTTGTGAACGGATACAAACGTTTGCATTATAGGTGCGGATCCGTCTGTGCAAATAAACAGACAGATCCGCACCAACGCAAGTGTGAAAGTACCCTTATCAGGTTCGACAATGCATCTCACGCTGATTGCAACTGAGTGGTAATATATATATATATATATATATATATATATATATATATATATATATATATATATATATATATATATATATATATATATATATTTATATGTATATATATATATAGGACACTATTATTTATATAGATCATATTTCCATTATCATATGAGGAGGAGGTGGGTTTTGTTTCCTACTACTTCGAATAACAAATTTGTATGCGAAAATTTGTATAAAATATTCACATACCCCGGTATTTAAAAAAAAACAAATTTCACGAGATTCTACATATTAAGGAATTGTCTAAGTGCTGAATTTTCGTTATTCGAATATTTGTGCTCAACACTACAGTAGCATTTTCCCTCTTGACATGAGCGCACCTTCCTCTGTCCCTCACTGCTGCTGCACACATACATTACAACAGGCGCTCAGCACACTCCTGCTATGTACCTAGAATCGCGCTCTCTGGCAGCATTACGATCCTGAGTCCCCATCAAAATCTCTCCCTGCCTGAACCCACCATAACACCTTCTCCCAAGATCCAGAGTCCCAATGTTAACTCCTTTTTAGCTGAACTCTCTATTAAATAAAAACTCAGTTTATTAATATTAATATAGACACACAGTGGGACCGCGCTCCTACTACTTTCCTTATTCGGGACTTCTGTAATGTCACAGACTCTGGGGATCAGAACTTTTCAGGCATGAGATGTGTGGGAAGGTCTCAGAGGAGGATCGGACATAGTATAGTGTAGTGTCTACTTTAGGTTGACACTGCCATCTACTGGCCTTTTTGTGTATTGCAGATATTGTTCGGGAAGAAGTAGGAGAACTCGCGTTTAGTAAGCAACGAAAAATAGGAGAGCAAGCGATAATACAACTGTAAACTAAGAGATTAAATGAGAATTTGACCGTAGTTCAACAAAATGCAGAGGGCGATATATTAGACCGTCCTTTAATACTGAGGAACAGTAATTCTGTATATAAACTAACAAATTAAATGGCATTGAGGCTGCAGTTCAACAAAATGCACACAGCGATTACACTCAACCCGCACTGTTCCTGCAGTCTCCTTATGTTCTCCCTGCATTATCTAAAAACTATCCCTACAATCTACTTACACTGTCCCTGCACTCTCCCTATCCAATATTCTAAAATGAAAAGCTTTTGGCAAAACTGTCCCTAGTGCATAAGCGCTCATTACGTTTTTCCCTAAGCTTAGCTCACAGTGAAATGGCATGACTGTATGGGATGAGGCCTTTTATAGGTCTGTGACATCACAGGGGATGGCTATCTTCTAATTGGCTAGCTGCATGGCATTATGGGTCATATTTTGTTTCTGGGCTTTTTACTTTCACTTTTTACAACATTTAGCAGCCCTTTTAGAAAAAACCTGATTTGTTACCACGAAGCGTAAGGAAGTTGGTCTTTAAGGCAAATCAAATTTTTCCTACACTTCAGATTGAGTCCGCTTTGGGTGTCTAGTATCAGTCAACACTAATTGTCAGGTGCATACAAGTTAATTTAATACTTTGGACTAAATAGTTAAAATCAAGCTTAATAGCTAAAATCCAAAAGTCCTACGAAAAGTCTAGTTGTAGCCCCAGCCATTATGGCACATGTGACATCTTTATCACATATTAACAGCCTATATTTGAATATTCTATGTGATTTTTTTTATTAACAAAAACTGAATATATATATATTTTTTAAAGTAACTTAAATTACCTAGTGACCTGTCTTGGCTCTTTAACTTGCTCCTTTGTTTGAACTTTTGACACAGCATAACAGCCTTGCTTAATTTTCCTAATCAGACTATTCACTCCAAACAGAGAGAAGGGAGAAGAATGATTCAATTAGCATATTACAAATTAAACCAATCAATGCAGTGCTGTTCTTTTGGCAACTTTATCTGGGCCCATAAAGAGAACATTAGAGCTGTCATAATGTTATACTATCTATATCTACTAATATACTAGCAGATAACATTTTACCCTCACAACAGCAGTGAAATGACAATAGATTACCTATCCAAGCACGAGTTTTATCCTATATTGCTAAACAACAAAAATCGTTTGTATTTAATTTTCAAGGATATACTTGTACTACTTCCAAAAAGGAAAAAATAAAAATAAAAAATATGTTCTTTAGCAATATAGAGTTTAAAACCAAATGCTCTCTTCAGATGGAAGTGTCCATTTAAACTGGAATCTGCAGGGTTAACACAGCAGATATTGCATATTCCTATGCAATGCCACCACAGGGTTGTAACAATTAGTTGTCATGTAATCAACTAACAGGATAGGTCCTCCAGAGCTAGAGATGTTGGGGGTCTTTTATCATTTGAGGTTGTTCTTGTGTCAGTTTAAAATCTGGCTTTGCTCTGTGTGCCTGCACCAAATGTATGAACTGGCACACCTTAATAATATATGTAGTATGAGTGTAATGTGGTTTATATCTTTTGCAAACGTTGGTACATAGTAATTAAGCCATAATCCAGGTCTAATTTCACTTTTAGCTCTTAAACCTAGACCACCCTGAAAAGCTGTGAGGATCATGAAATGTTGCATATTTAACCAAATGTCACAGAAAATGTCATGGCTTGCAACTTTTTTAGACCACAAAATTGCCAAATCTGTTATAATAAATGTCCTCCGTTGTTTTTAGAGACTGCTCTCTTGGGCTAACTGAGGAGAGTTCTGCATGTGAGGATTTAAATGTGTGGATTGAAATATCCATTTTATTCTACTGATTTAAAGAGACAATTTGAGAATGTTTTAATGTACTAAATACTAATAATTTCTATTCCTGTTACAGTAATAAAAAAAAATCATTTTTGAATCTGACATTAAAATTGGTAAATACTGTACTTTTTTGGCTTTTTTAGATATTTCTTTAAAAAATTGTTGGTATCTTTTAAAAGTCTGTTACATGGCTGGTTAGTTTTTATGACTTTTTATTGAAAGTCTGTGTGTGATAGTTCTTATAGGGTTTTGTCTTTTGTTTTTCTGTTGGATGTCACTTTGAAAAACAGGGTAAAAAAGGAAACTGTAAAATCTCTTCCTGTTCATAAATCTCAAGTTCTTTACATCAATAAGCCTGGTATGGAACTCATTTATGTCTTTTTTCACTATTTTTATACCTCTCGTGACCTCGGAGAATGTCCATCAGCACATTTTTTTTCTTCTCTGGGATTGTGTCAAGAAAGCACAACCACATTTACTACAAGCAAAGGCAATTTTACAGGCTTGTAAAGGAGGTTTATGTGAATACAGCATCCAAGATTTCTTTCCCTGTGAGACAATATACCTTGCCTAAACAAGAGGAGCTTCTACTCAGTCGATGATCAAAGTAATATCTTGATTCTTAAATGTGTTGCTTTTTTTTTCTACACTTACAACCTCTGAAGCATGTGCATTGCATATGAATCATGTTGTTCTTTTGAGTTACAGTATATTAAAGCTTTGATTCAGATATAGTACAGTAGTAATACTGAAGGAAATGTATTGCTCGAAAATTTTTATTTTTGTCAAATTGTGTTCGAGATAAAGTTAAGGATGTGTTAGAAATCTATTTAAGAATATGTAGTCATTAACACAATATATTTATCAAATTGTAACATTTTAGCAAACAATTAATCATTCAGTTTCCTTCAAAATATCAATATTTAATAAATACCTTTAAAAGGTGATCTACAAGAGAAAACAAAATTTCATTGACCTGAAACATAATCATAAATTCTATAAAGAAATTGGTTTCTGGAATTGACAATATGATATACAGGGTAAACAGCTGGCATTTAGTAAATAATTAATATTAGGTGTATTCATATACAGCAGATTTTTCATTACACATTGAACTGTAGGATACTGACAAATTTTGGCCAATATGCTTTGTGTTTATTTAAAAAAAATCCAAGATTAACAGCAAATTTGGAGAAAAACTGCAATTCTCAAAGTTTTGATACTGATTAGACAGATAATAACAGCATACAAATAAATTAATAATTATCATTATATAATATATGTTGACATCATTATTTTTGTCACTGTCCTTCTATGTTTTAGGCGGTTATAAGACTAACAACTGTATCAGCATTTTTTCAAATTTTGTAGCAAATTTACAAAAGTGCTCAGAAACCAATGCAGTTCTAAAGTAGCTTTAAAGGATAAGTAAATTGATTCTACCAGTTCCGAATTTGTTGCAAATTTCAGATTCTAACAAAACCATTTTTAGGAGCGATTTGTTATGAGCAAGCAAGCTTGGCAATATATATGCATTTTCTAGTGGGGTACTCTATCACTACAAAGAGCTCCTAGTATGCATACTTTGTGTCTGGAGTAGACCAGGCAATGACCCTGTGGGTTTTTGGGAAAGATATTCAACTTATTGCCTAGCTTATGTAAGGTGTGCTTATGTAAAGTGTGCCCATTTTCATATACTTTTCCCCATAAACCTAGGAGTGTTGACTGCCTTACAATAAAATTAATGGATACTCGGTGCCCCCATAACAACAAATAGTACCAGAACCAAGGCCTCTCAGGCAGCCATGCTTAGCTTAGCTCTGTTAGAGAATAGTTACCCAGAAATATGGTAGCTGTATTTCTGATATGAGACACAGTAAAATTATATGGGAAAAGAAGAACAGCATGAGATAAAAAAAAATCTTGTTATGAAAATACACTGATTGAACAGTTCGGGAATAACAGCAAATAATGATCAATGACGCACAAGGGAGGTATGTATAGATACTAGAGATAAACATATCAATTTGGAATTTAACAAACCCAAATATTTAGTAATTCATTTCTGGTGAATCAAGAGAAAACCACATATGATACCACATGTCCCACTCAGCTTTTTTTTCCCAAAAGAATAATAAAAGCTATGTGTTTCATAGCTAAAGTATAGCTTGCTATTAATTTCTCAGCTTTTTATACAGACTTCCTAGCTTAACTAGAATAATAGCTAAGGAAGCCTCACATCTAGAACAAAAGCAATGTATCAGAACAAAGGAGATAGAACCATCTTTTCTAGCTGATAAGCCCAGGGGAAAGGACCTCTGGCTTGGTACTATTTTTATTATGGAGACCACTTAGTATATGTGATAACTATAGTAGGCTAGGCAATACCTATTACGCAAGTGTGTGAACTGAAGGGTAGGAAAGAGGGAATGTGGGAAACTGTCCCTATCCTAGTAAGTTATAGGGGATCAAAGAAGGGAACTGAATAATAGGGATGGTCAAGTGCTGCCTCTTTATTGTCGTGTAGCCTATCATAAACTTTTGGTTCAATAATTTCTGGCTAGCACCCAATTTTTACAAGCTGCCTGTCGGAAAGTATTCAAAGCAGCATTTAGGAAATGTGTTAACCATTTAGGCAGTTCATAGGAATTAAAAGACAATGGGTAAATTTGGTCATCAGTAATAAAACATCTGAAAACCCCTTTAACAATGACCTCCACAGCACCTTGCTCCTTTAACTGTGACCTCCACAGCTCCTCAACCCTGTAACAGTGACGTAGGCAGTGCCTTGCCCCTTTAAATTGACCTCTACAGCTCCCCACCCCCTTAACTTTCACCTCTACAATGCCCTGCCCCCTTAACAGTGACCTCTACAGCACCTTACCCCCTTAAAGGGGTTCTTCACTTTGTTACAACTGATGATCTATCCTCAGGATAGATCATCAGCATCTGATCGGCCAGGGTCCGACACCCTGGACCCCCGCCGATCAGCCGTTTGAGAAGGCAGCAGCGCTGCAGGAGCGCCGCGGCCTTCTCACTCTTTACCGCTGCTAGCGCCCCGCCCAGCGACGTCACGACTTGTATCAAGTGGCGTGGGTGAGGCTAAGCTCTGTTCACTGAATGAAGCTTAGCAGCGGTAAACAGTGAGAAGGCCGTGGCGCTCCTGCATCGCCGCGGCCTTCTCATACAGCTGATCGGCAGGGGTCCAGGGTGTCGGACCCCTGCCGATCAGATGCTGAGGATCTATCCTAAGGATAGATCATCAGTTGTAACACAGTGAAGAACCCCTTTAACAGAGACCTCCCCTTATGCAGTGACCTCCCCAATACCCCACCCCTTCAACAATGACATCCACAGCTCCCCAGCCCTTTAACTGTGGCCTCAACAGTGCCCCTCTCCCTTAACTGAGACCTCCACATAAACCCCCACTGAAGGACCAACAGTGTTCTATTGACTAATAAGGGTCATGTGACCGTGTGTATGTCAGTTAGGATATGAGTGAAGGACCTGTGAGCTTCTATTGGCTTATACAGGTCATTTGATTGTGCCAGATTTGCATTTTTGGGGAATATCTTAAGAACGGTACATCGTAGAGAGGTAGGATCTTTACGAAAACCTTCCCAGACACCTAATATACATATATGCCAAATGATCATCATCAAATGATTCAGTCATTTAGATGCCTATAAAGGATAGATAGACATTGTGTTTCATATTACAGATTAGCAAGGAGCCATGAAAATAGAAAACTGCAATTTTTCCAGATTTTTTATTTCCTTGCGAGAAAAAAGGAGAAATCCATTCCAAGCTGTGTTACACAATTTCTCCCAATTAAAGAAATACCCTGTTTTGGTCTTGTACTATGGTTTAGACACATGGCAGGGCTCAGAAGGGAAAGATTGCCATTTGGCATGGAGCACAGATTTTGCTGGAATGATTTGGGGACTAATTGTGCAAATCACCTGAGGTGCTATTACAAGATTCCAAACATCTACAGGTTTAGTTAACATTTTGACCTCACAGGTGTGTTGTAGGAACTGAACAGAATTGTTTGAGGGCTGTGGTATGAGAGGTCATTTTCAATGGCGCCATTTAGGGACACATGCAACTGTTTGATCTTTTTTTATTTAGTTTTTTTTTGGAAGACGAAGTGACCAAAAAATGACACTTCTAAAATAGTTTTTGTATCTATTTTTTATGACATTTAACATACTGGAAAAATAATGCAAAATGTTTTTTAAACAAATCATATCCTTATGAACATGGCCATCATATATACTTTTTTTTTTAACTTTTTAATAATTAATGACTTGTGGAGAAAAAAGGGTGATTTTTTTTGCCATGGATCCCCCTCCGGCATGCCACAGTCCAGGTGTTAGTCCCCTTGAAACAACTTTTCCATCACTACCGTGGCCAGAAAGAGTCCCTGTGGGTTTTAAAATTCGCCTGTCTATTGAAGTCTGTGGCGGTTCGCCCGATTCACCCGTTTGCAAACATTTGCGGAAGTTCGCGTTCACCGTTCGTGAACGGAAAGTTTTATGTTCACAATATCTCTACCAACCATGTTTCCTCACTGCTCTAGAAGACGTTTAAAGGAAATCTGTCACCAGGATAATCACTATTGAAGTAAAGCCATGGCCTAATAGCACTTAGTAACTTATTTCCTGAGGTTTCCATAACAATTTGGCCGTTTCTCTTCACTGCTGCAGGTTAGCTTTAAAGGGACAGGGCGCTGTGGATTAGTGATGAGCGGCAGGTGCCATATTCGATTTCGACGAAATTCGCGAATATTCGAATGAATATTCGTTTCATATTCGTCGGAATCGAATATTCGTCATTTTTTCTAGTTATCGCGATTAACATGCGATTTAAATAATCGCATATTGCGATTTGTACTTAAGGCTACTTTCCTATTGGTTTCATATCTAGAATTAGCGAGGATGACGAATATGACGAATGTATTCGTCTATTCCTCAAAACGAAGATAACGAAGTATTCTACATCTTCGTTTTAGCTACCTATTCGTCAACTTCGCTAATTCTAGCAATCAAATAGGAAGGTTGACTATAGAGACAACTGTAGTTAAATTCGCTATGCGATTTTTTTTTTTTTTTAATAAATAGAATACTTATAATAATTTTATCAAGTAATATAATTATTGTATTAAAAAAAAATAAATCGCATAGCTAATTTAACACAGCTGTCTGGTAAGTCAACCTTCCTATTTGATTGCTAGAATTAGCGAATAGCGAAGTTGACGATGACGAGACGAATAGGTAGCTAAAGCGAAGATGTAGAATACTTCGCTATCTTCGTTTTGAGGAATATGACGAATACATTCGTCATATTCGCTATTCGCTAATTCTACCAAGCCAACCATAACTTCTGTGCTCATGGAGCGTCCCCATCACCATGGGAACGTCTCCATATACTAAAATGTACTGTCGGATTTGAGTAATTACGTTGAAATCGCAATGCGATTAATTCAAGTTATATTAATCGCATTGCGCATTTCAACTTAGAGCTGGGTTTATAATGGGTCAGCTTGCTAGAATTAACAAAGTTAACGAATATGGAATATAGCAGCAGTGCTAAGTTGAAATCGCAATGCGATTAATTTAACTTAAAGTATTCGCATTGCGATTTCAACTTAGCACTGCTAGTGCCACTGCTATATTCCATATTCGTTAATTCTAGCCTATGTAAGATAGCAGTGCTAAGTTGTAATCGCAATGCGATTAATATAACTTGAATTAATCGCATTGCGATTTCAACGTAATTCCTCAAATCCGACAGTACATTTTAGTATATGGAGATTCTCCCATGGATGGGGACGCTCCACATGAGCACGGAAGTCGGCAGAAGCGGCAACGGGCACTGACTAGAGCAGCCAGGAAGCCAGGAATCCTCAGGACAGGTAAGAACTACTTTTGGGAAGTAGGAAAGAAAAAAATATAACAAAAAAAAAACAAAAAAAAAACCGAATATTCGAAATAGCGAATTTATAGCGCTATATTCGAAATATTCGCGAATTAGCGAAGTGCCGATATTCGCTAAAAAAATTCGCTTTTCGAATATTCGCGCTCAACACTACTGTGGATGACACTGTTAAGGGAGCGGAGTGCTATGGAGGTCACAGTTCAGGGGAAAAGTAGGGTGACCATTCAAGTCACCCTTAAAACCCCTCCCCCAGGTCCAGATAAGCCACACCTCTGATTTGGTTAGGCCATGCCCCCTCCCCTCCTGAGGTGGGAGTGACGGTGATTTTCTCCCTGCAGCTCACATTCAGACAGAACAGTGCTGCTGTCTTAGAGAGAGCTGTTCAATCCTGTTAGGCCACGCCCTCTCCCACTAAGCAAACAGGGATTGAAAAAAAAAATCAAAATCAACTTTTAGGTCCGCTAAGCCACACCCCCGATACATTTAGGACACACTGCTCCCCCTCTGCAGCCAATGAGTATTGATAAAATGAAGTTAAAAATCTACTTCTGTCAGCTGCAGAGGTGGGAGAGACGATGACTTTCTCTTTGCAGCTCAGACTCAGAGAGGACAGTGCTGCTGTCTTAGATTGGGATGTTCAAAAGGACACGCCCCAATGCAGATAGGTGATGCACCCTCCCACTCAGCCAACAGGGATTGAAAATATTAAGTTAAAAATCAACTACTAGGTACACAGCTCAGGAGACAGGATATGATTAAATACACAGCTCAGCCGACAGTATCACACAGGATAGAATATTAGATACACGTTCAGCAGACAGTATCACACAGGATAGAATATTAGATACACATTCAGCAGACAGTATCACAAAGGGTAGGATTAGATACACAGCTCAGCAGATAGTATCACACAGGATAAAATACTAGATACACACTCGGCGGACAGTATTACAAAGGATAGGATTAGATACACAACTCAGCAGATGGTTTCACCCAGGACAGGATTTTATACACAGCTCAGCAGACAGTGGGGCAGGGCACTGTAGAGGTCACTGTTATGGGGGATACTGTTGATATCTTTTTACAACACACGGAAACATGAAACAAAATAGATGAAATATACCCGTGCAAAGCCGGGTCCTTCTGCTAGTACTTTTATAGTTTTTTAGGGCTGAAAAAAGACATCCGTCCATCCAGTGCAGCCTGTTATCCTGCAAGTTGGTCCAGAGGATGGCAAAAAAAAACATGAGGTAGAAGCCAATTTTCCACATTTTAGGGGGAAAAAAATTCTTTCCGATTCCAATCAGAATAACTCCCTGGATTAACGGCTCTTTTCCAGAAATCTAGTAACTATAACCTATAATATTATTACATTCCAAAAATACATCCAGGCCCCTCTTGAACTCTTTTAGCGAATTCACCCATCACCACCTCCTCTGGCAGAGAGCTCCATAGTACAGGAGATTGACTGATTACTGTATTCTATAACTGTGTACAAATTGCACCAAATTAGATGTGAGACGAATATATTAGATATTTTAAATGATTGCCTAAGTGGAGACATTTAATGTGCCAAATTCATGAATGTGTAGTTTAAGCTTGGGTTCACATTGCACCTTAGCCCCCTGCTGGGCTATCAGTTGAGTACCTAAAAAACGGTAATTTAAGATGTTCCCCAAAATGGCTTTAATATTAACAATCAGTTCAGGAAAACTGACGTCAATGTGGCCAAAGTTTCCTCTTTGCTGCTCACCTCTGGCTTCATCCCAACTTGACTAAGTTTGTTTGAGATCTGTCAATCAATCTCAGCCAGGTATGGGAAAGTAAGCTTTGTAGACATGTCTTTCTTTTTGTGCACACAGAGAGACCTTTAAATCAAACTTAGTCCTGCAGGGAAAAGCCAAGTCTGGAATTCTTAAAAACTATATTTTCTGTGAAATATGACAGTGCTTAAAAGTAGTGATGAGCGGCAGGTGCCATATTTGATTTCGATGAAATTCGCTAATATCCGATAGAATATTCATTTCATATTCGTCAAAATCGAATATTTGTCATTATTCTAGTTATCGCGATTAATATGCGTTTTAAATAATCGCTTATTGCGATTTTAACTTAAGGCTACTTTCCTATTGGTTTGACATCAAGAATTAGCGAAGATGACAAATATGACAAATGTATTCGTCATATTCCTTAAAACGAAAATAACAAAGTATTCTCCATCTTCGTTTTAGCTACCTATTTGTCAACTTCGCTAAATCTAGCAATCAAATAGGAAAGTTCACTATAGAGACAGCTGTGTTTAATTTGCTATGCGATTTTATATATATATATATATATATATATATATATATATATATCAGAAAGCTGGCGGCACCGGAGAAAATCAAAAAATAGGGTGCTATGTCCTGGGGCTACTGACTCAAAGCCCATATATAAAAAAAGGAAAAAAGGACAGCACTCCAAAGTACAAACGATGTGGAAATTTATTCACCCATGTGGTAAATACAAAGCGACGTTTCTGCTCAGCAATAGAGCCTTTCTCAAGCTGAATACATGCGTGCAAATAAATAGGGTTACCAATCAAGGCAACACATGTGATACATTATTGATGATTACAAACGTGAATAAATACAAAAAAAAACACTAAATCCATATCAAATGTAAACCATGAAAATGCATATATCAATAAAGTGCCATAGTGCAAATAAATATGTAAAATAATTTTTCATACATTCATATGTATCAATGTGTATAATAAAGAGCTTGCATTAGTGACATAAAAACAAAGCGCCACGGAACTGTTGCAATCGTACACATACCAAACAAACGAAGCATGATGGGGTAATGGGGATGCCATCGCACACAATGATGACGCGTTTCCAGGGAGTGCACATAACGCCCAAAGATCGCGATTGTACCAAATTAACTAGATCGAGGTATGCGCATGCGTTGTAAAGCAGAGCACCCCTCAGGCGCCATATTTGAAAGGGGCAACATGCCAACACAGTCAAGGATGTTGATAATTCGGCAAAGACAGGGTAGTAGCTTATCACAGCCACGCAACTCCATCTTACCTCCCCTTAATTTGCCGCATGGCATACTGCAGGGCACCGCAGCGTGCCAAGTGCATTTTAGGGAGTATCCGAACCTATGTAACATCCGCGCATAAGGCTCTCCTACTACGGCAAATATGCCCCCATGTTAAAATGGACACCCTAGGATGCTATAGAGTTGCAATGCTTCAAACGGTAGAATCTGCATACCGCAATTAGAGCTACAGACACATGAAAAATATATAATATTATGTGGCGATGTCAGAGCCCATCATCCCGTTAGTCGTGAATATATGCTGTTTGATATGTGTGATGCTTGTTCCTCATATGGGCGCTGAAATGCTTGAGCACTGTAGAACAAGAGAAAAAAATATCTAATGTTAATATCAAAAAATAAATAAACACATATGCAAATATCAGCAGGAATGACAGAGACAAAAATCCGATTAAAAAATGGCGAGCCCTTATGTATGAACAACAACTCGGATTGTAGTCCACATTCAATCCATGTGGTCTCAAGCTATTTAGAGTATATATCCAGTAGAGCTCTCTCTTCTTCAATAGGAGAGATCTATTGCCTCCTCTGCGTGGTGTTGGAATATGATCAATGATACAACACCTAAGATCACGTTCTGAGTGATTAGCCCTGGTGAAATGCTTTGAAACCGGTAGATCCTGTCGTTGCTGTCTGATGGAGAGCCTATGATTATTCAAGCGGGTTTTTAGATCGGTAGAGGTCTCCCCAACATACAGCAACCGACAGGGACAAGTCAGCATGTAAACGACGTAGTTAGAGTTACATGTTAGATAATGTTGAATAGGAAAAGACAAACCTGACATTGGATGTACAAAGTACTGTCCCTTGGTAATGTATTTGCAATTTACGCAATTTAAACATGGAAAAGAACCCTTGCTACGGCGACCCAACCAACTCTGTGTTTCTGTTATGCAAGGGCCAACATCGGCCCGAACCAGCTGATCCCGTAGATTCCTCGCACGCCGATATGAAAACAGTGGAGGGGATGAGAACCCTTGGATCTCACTCAGACTACTCAAAATGCCCCAATGTCGGCGGAGAATAGATTTAACCGCCCCACTATGTTCATTGTACGTGGAAGTAAAAGGTATACGTGGTTTTTTAACAATCGCTGTGCTTCTGTTCAAGATGGTCTCCCTGTCAATCGCAGTGATTTTATCCCTATGAAATTGTAATAGATTGTGAGGATAACCCCTATCAATAAATTTGAACACCATGTTGTCCAATGTGTGTTCAAGTGTGTTCTTATCTGAAATGACACGTTTGGCACGCAAAAATTGCGAATATGGTAAATGTTTAACCATATGTCTAGGGTGACTACTGTTGAAGTGCAAAAAAGTATTTTTATCTGTAGGTTTTGTAAATAAGGTAGTAGATATTTTACCATCATGCAATGCGACAGTAGTGTCCAAAAACTGTAGTTCAGCAGAGGAATAAACCAAGGAGAACTGTAAGTCGCTGTTCACACCATTCAGAAAAGACTGAAAATCAAGTAATTGAGAAGCAGTACCAGTCCAGATAAGGAAGATGTCGTCTATGTATCGCCACCACCACAGAACATGCCTGAAGTGGTGGGAGACACAGACGACATCCTCCTCAAAGCGTCTCATGTAAATATTTGCGTACGTGGGTGCGGCATTAGAACCCATGGCCACGCCGCGTAACTGCTTGAAATAGGTGTCACGAAAAAGAAAATAATTTTCCTTCAACACAATATTTAACAATGTGATAATGAAGTCACAGGCCGGAACAGACAAAGAGGAGAGATTCAGCATATCCTTGACTGCCGCGATCCCAAGATCATGATCAATAGAGGTATATAAAGAAACAACATCAAAAGATGCCAAAAAAACATCTTGACCCTCCTCCAGTTCAACGGCCCTGAGTTTCAAAAGGAAATCAGTTGTATCCTGGATAAATGATGTGGCACCTATAGCAAAGCTACGTAAAATCTTATCAAGAAATACTGCAATTCTGCTAAATATGGAATCAGAGCCGGACACGATGGGGTGTCCGGGGGGATCGACAAGGGACTTATGCACCTTAGGCAGCACATAGATCACCGGAGTGACCGGATGTGCCACCATAAGGAAATCACATAGTTCCTCATCAATAACCCCCGTAAGCTGAGCATCGGTCAGGCACTGTTGAATGAGACGAGCTTTGTGGAACCTTGGGTCGCCATTGATAGTACAGTCTACAGCTGTGTCATTTAATTGACGTACAATTTCTGCAATGTATTTATGGGTATACCTCCCCAGTGACCAGGCCATTTTTTACAAATCCGCACTACACTACTTTCACCGTTTATTGCTCGGTCATACAACTTACCACCCAAATGAATTCATTTGGTGGTATTTCATTGTTGCTGACATTTTTACTTTTTTGCTATTAATAAAAATGTAACGACATTTTTGCAAAAAAATGAAATTTTTCACTTTCTGTTGTAAAATTTTTCAAAAAAACTAAATTTCTATATACATTTTTTGCAAAATTTATTGTTCATTGTCTTTGATAAAAAAAAAATCCAATAAGTGTATATTTATTGGTTTGGGTTAAAATTATAGCGTTTACAAACTATGGTGCAAAAAAGTGAATTTCGGCATTTTGAAGCAGCTCTGACTTTCTGAGCACCTGTCATGTTTCTTCAGGTGCTAGAATGCCAGGATAGTATAAATACCCCCCAAATCACACCATTTTAGAAAGAAGACACCCCAAAGTATTCACGGAGGGGCATGGTGAGTTCATGTATCATTTCATTTTTTTTCACAAGTTAGCGGAAAATGACACTTTCTGAGGAAAAAAATAATAATAATATCCATTTCTGCTAACTTCTGGCAAAAAAAAAAAAAATCTCAGACGGACTCACTATGCCCCTCAGTGAATACCTTGGGGTGTCTACTTTCCGAAATGGGGTCATTTTTGGGGTGTGTTTACTGTTCTGGCATTTTGGGCGGGGCTAAATTGTGAGCAGCCATGTAAAACCTAAAGGTACTCGTTGGAATTTGGGCCCCTTTGCGCACCTAGGCTGCAAAAAAGTGTCACACATGTGGTATCGCCGTACTCAGGAGAAGTAGGGCAATGTGTTTTGGGGTGTATTTTTTACATAAACCCATGCTGGGTGAGAGAAATATCTCTGTAAATTGTCAACTTTGTATAAAAAAATTAAAAAAGTTGTCGTTTACAGAGATATTTCTCACACAAAGTATGGGTATGTATAAAAATACACCCCAAAACACATTGCCCTACTTCTCCTTTGTACGGCGATACCACATAAGTGACACTTTATTGCAGCCTGGGTGCGCAAAGGGGCCATAAATCCAATGAGTAACTTTAGGATTTCACAGGGCATTTATACACATTTGGATTTCAGACTTCTTCTCACGCTTTAGGGGCCCCTAAAATGCCAGGACAGTATAAATACCCCACAAGTGACCCCATTTTAGAAAGAAGACACCCCAAGGTATTCCGTGAGGGGTATGGTGAGTTCATGTAAAATTTAATTTTTTGTCACAAGTTAGTGGAATATGAGACTTTGTAAAAAACAAAAATAAAAAATAAAAAATTATCAATTTCCGCTAACTTGTGCCAAAAAAAAAAATTCTGTGAACTCGACATGCCCCTCACGGAACACCCTGGGGTGTCTTTTTTCCAAAGTGGGGTCACTTGTGGGGTATTTATACTGCCCTGGCATTTATACTGCCCTCAGGAGCGCGTCTACCAGTGTGCGCTTGTAGTTGCGCAACTTCCTATCACGCTCCAGTGCGGGAATTAAGGTGGGCACGTTGTCCTTGTATCGGCGATCCAGCAGGGTGGCAACCCAATAGTCAGCACAAGTTAAAATGTGGGCAACTCTGCTGTTGTTGCGTAGCCACTGCAGCATGTAGTCGCTCATGTGTGCCAGGCTGCCCAGAGGTAACGATAAGCTGTCCTCTGTAGGTGGTGTATCGTCTGTGTCCTCCGTATACCCCCAGCCACGCTCAAGTGATGGCCCTGAGCTGCGTAGGGTGCCACCCTGCAGTGAAACCGGTTCCTCCTTCTCCGCTAACTAATCCTCATCCTCCTTGTCCTACAGAAGTGTGCCCTGGCTGTCCACATGTGTACCTGGCCTCTGCTGCTGCAGGAACCCACCCTCTGAGCCACTTCTGTATGGCCTGCCTGAAACCCTGCTAAATGCTCCTTCCTTCTCCTCCTGTGCCGCAACCTCTTCCATCATCGCCGTAATATTTTTTTCAAGGAGACATAGAACGGGTATTGTTTCAAGGAGACATATAAGGGGTAATGTAATGCTAACAACGGCATCATCAGCAATGGCTATGTTGGTTGAGTACTCCAAAGACCGCAACAAGGTACACAGGTCTCGCATGCAGGCCCAGTTACTGGTGGTGAAGTGGTGCTGATCTGCAGAGCGACTGACCGATGCATACTGCATCTGAAACTCCACTATCGCCCGCTGCTGCTCGAACAGTCTCTCCAGCATATGTAAGGTGGAGTTCCACCTGGTGGGCATGTCGCATATGAGGTGGTGAGCAGCAAGGCCAAAGTTACACTGCAGCGCAAACAGCAGCAGCAGGGAGAGAACGCCGAGAGCGCGCACATACGAACCGCACTTTCAGCAGCAGGTCTGACATGTCTGGGTAATTTTTAAGAATCCTCTGCACCACCAGATTCAGCACATGCGCCAGGCAAGGGATGTGCTTCAAACCGGCTAGCCCCAGAGCTGCAATGAGATTTTGCCCATTATCGCACACCACCAGACCGGGCTTGAGGCTCACCGGCAGCACCCACTCATCAGTCTGCTGTTCTATGCCCCTCCAAAGCTCCTGTGCAGTGTGGGGTTTGTCACCCAAACACATGAGTTTTAGAATCACCTGCTGACGTTTACCCCGGGCTGTGCTGAAGTTGGGGGTGAGGTTCTTACGATGACCAGATTTGGGGGTGGTAGAAGAGGAGTAGGAGGATTATGCAGCGTAGGAGGAGTAAACAACAGGAGGCAACGAATAATGTCCTGTGATCATTGGTGGTGGAAGGACATGCGCCAAACCGCTATCCGCCTCGGGCCCAGCCGCCACTATGTTTACCCAGTGTGCAGGTAGGAATAGGGATGAGCGAACCCAAACTGTAAAGTTCGGGTTCGTACCGAATTTTGGGGTGTTCGGACCCGGACCTGAACATTTTCAAAAAAGTTTGGGTTCGGATTGTTGTTCGGCGATTTCTTCCCGCTTTCTGAAGGGCTGCACAGCAGCCAATCAGCTAGCGTTTTACTTCTTGTCCTAAGAAGCCATCACAGCCATGCCTACTAATGGTATGGCTGTGATTGGCCAAGTGCAGCATGTGACCCAGCCTCTATTTAAGATGGAGTCACGTAGCGCCGCACGTCACACTGCGCTGATTAGTGTAGCGATAGGACGCAGCTTCTGTGAGGGCGAGATTAGGCAGGGAAAACTCAGGAAAAACACCTAATGAAGTGATTGATCTACAGCTATGAATCATTCAACTTCTGCTAGTTAATTGCTCACTGGTTTTTAGGCTGCACAGAGCATTTTTCTGTCACTTTTTCTGGGGTGATCAGCGGCCATTTTGTGTCTTGTGGTGCACCAAGTCCATCAATCCATCAATCCTAGTTTTTTTTTTTTTTTGCTATATCCTACATCAGGGGCTTGGCTATGCTTATTCTCACCCCTAGAAACTCAGGATAGAAATTTCAAAATTTTATTGAGGGGTTAAATTAAATTGCCAAAATAGCAATCCCCTAAATCTGGTGTTCCAGCTATGGCTAGCCAAGTGTAATACTGTCTGCTGTCTGGCAAAGGATAGATTTTTTTTCTGTGGTGAAATTCAATTGCCAAAATAGCAATCCCCTAAATCTGGTGTCCCAACAGTGGCTGGCAAAGTTTAAAAGTGTCCGGCAAAGGATATATTTTTTTCTGGGGTGAAATTCAATTGCCAAAATAGCAATACCATAAATCAGTGGTTTCAGCTGTGGCCGGCCCAGTTTAATAGTGTCCGTCAAAGGATTTATTATTTTCTGCGGTGAAATTCAGTTGCTAAAATAGAAATACAGTAAATCTGGTGTTCCAGCTGTGACTGGACAAGTTTCATAATGTCTGTCAAAGGATATATTATTTTCTGGGGTGAAATTCAGTAGCAAAAATAGAAATACCGTAAATCTGGTGTTCCAGCTGTGACTGGGCAAGTTTCATAGTGTCCATCATAGGATACATTATTTTCTGCAGTGAAATTCAGTTGCAAAAATAGAAATACCGCAAATCTGGTGTTCCAGCTGTGGCTGGACAAGTTTAATAGTGTCCGGCAAATGATATATTTTGTTATGAGGTGAAATTCAATTGCCAAAATAGCAATACCATAAATCTGTGGTTTCAGCTGTGGCTGGCCAAGTTTAATAGTGTCCAGCAAAGGATTTATTATTTTCTGGGGTGAAATTCAGTTGCCAAAATAGAAATACGGTAATTCTAGTGTTCCAGCTGTGATTGGACAAGTTTCATAGTGTCCGTCATAGGATGTATTATTTTCTGCGGTGAAATTAAGTTGCAAAAATAGACATACCGTAAATCTGGTGTTCCAGCTGTGGCTGGACAAGTTTAATAGTGTCCGGCGAAGGATATATTTTTTTTCTGGGGTGAAATTCAATTGCCAAAATAGCAATACCATAAATCAGTGGTTTCAGCTGTGGCAGGCCAAGTTTAATAGTGTCCGTCAAAGGATATATTATTTTCTGGAGTGAAATTCATTTGCCAAGATAGCAATACCCAAAATCTGGTGTTCCAGCTGTTGCAGGCCAAGTGTAAATCTGTCCATTAAAGGGTATATTACACTCAGCGTGCATCTCCAAGTGTATTTTTTTCCGTTAAAGGGTATATTACAGTAAGTGTTAAAATACAGCATAATCCTCTACATTTGCACACACTGTTTTTCATCTCTAAGTGTATTTCTTTCTGTTAAAGGGTATGTTACACAAAGTGTTAAAATACAAGTGCTGAAAGCATAATACTACATATTTTTTCACACGCTACTGTGCATCTCAAAGTGTAAATCTGCCCGTAAAAGGATACCTTTCATCCAGGGCCTAAATTCTAGGCCTACAATTATATTCCCCTAAATCATTGGTTACTGCTGTGCCTGGATTAGTGTAATACGCTACATAAATAAATAGGCAGATAGTGTTAGGTGCCTGTAAAAAATTACCTGAATTTGAATTCAATACATTGGGCCAAATATTTTTTTTCTTATTGTGGTGAACGGTAACAATGAGGAAAACATCTGGTAAGGGACGCGGACATGGTTTTGGTGTTGTTAGTGGATCCTCTGGTGCTGGGAGAGAATGTGGCCATTCTGCCACAGCCACACGTCCTACTGAACTACCTCAGGTTCCAGTACCCACCAGAATTTACAGTGATCTTTGGTGGGGCCCAATGCCGTTCTAAGGATGGTAAGGCCTGAGCAGGTACAGAATCTAGTCAATTGGGTGGCCGACAGTGGATCCAGCACGTTCACAACCTTATCTCCCACCCAGTCTTCTGCAGAAAGCGCACAGGTGGCGCTTGAAAACCAAGCCCATCAGTCTGTCACATCACCCCCATGCATATCAGGGAAACTGTCTGAGCCTCAAGTTATGCAGCAGTCTCTTATGCTGTTTGAAGACTCTGCTTGCAGGGTTTCCCTAGGAAATCCACCTAGCCCTTCCCCAGTGGTGGAAGACATAGAATGCACTGATGCACAACCACTTATGTTTCCTGATGATGAGGACATGGGAATACCACCTCATCGGAGTCCGCACGTCTCTGATGATGACGAAACACAGATGCCAACTGCTGTGTCTTTTTGCAGTGTGCAGACCGAACAGGAGGTCAGGGAGGAAGACTGTGTGGAAGACGATGCAGGGACGATGAGGTCCTAGACCCCACATGGAATGAAGGTCGTGCCACTGACTTTCATAGTTGAGAGGAAGAGGCAGTGGTGCTATATATTGGAAATTTATTTATTTATTTATTTATTTAAACGACGGATGCACAACAGTTTTTTCAGCCTAAAACACAGCTTTTTTCAATAAAACCCCAAAATGCAGTTTTTAACTGCTGTACATTAAAAGTAGATATATAGCCTATGTATGGACACCAGATTTGGGGACCCAGAACACGGATTTGGTTACCAAAATTCGCAAATGCAGTATTAGACTGTTATAAATTGGAAATAATTATTTAAACGACAGATGCACAACAGTTTTTTCGGCTTAAAACACAGCTTTTTTCAATAAAACCCCAAAATGCAGTTTTTAAATGGTGTAAATTTAAATTAGATATTTATACCGTGTATGTACAACTGCTTTGTGAAGCAGAAATTTAGCTTTTTTCACACAAAAAAAAAAAAGAATGCACTATTCCTCAGCTGTAATGTGAAATCGGAATTTAGGCGGTGTATTTCAAAATGCTTTGTGGATCAGGATTTCCACTTTTTTGTCAAAAAATACACATGCTGTATTTTACAGCAGCAATGTAAAATAGGTGGCTGTAATGTGTATTTCAGACTATTTGGTGAACCTTGAATAACGTTTTTTTTTTCTATGAAGAAGCACTATTTCCATGCAGAAATATAAAATATGTGGTTGGACGGTGTATGCAGAACTGTTTTGTGGACAAGGAATACGGTTTTTCCCCCAAAATTACACGGATTCTATATTTCACTGCAGAAATGTCAAAAATATATTTTGGCGGTGTAAAATAGTCTTGGTGGATCAGGATGACCACTTTATTTTTAACTAAAATACACTGATGCACTATTTGGTAGCTGAAATGGAATATATACGGTTTAGTGCATAGTATACAAAAGTGCTCTGTGGCACCACTGAGCCTAGACTAGACAAATGGACTATGTCATGGCTTTTGTCACCAAAATTAACAAATGCAGTTTTTTACTGCTGTAAATTAAATGTAGGTATTTATACTGTGTATGTACAACTGCTTTGTGAAGCGGGAATTTTGCTTTTTTCACACAAAAAAAAAATAATGCCCTATTTCTCAGCTGTAATGTGAAATTGGTATTTAGGCGGTGTATTTCAAAATGCTTTGTGGATTAGGATGACCACTTTTTTTTAACTAACATACACTGATGCACTCTTTGGTAGCTGAAATGGAATATACGGTTTAGTGCATAGTATACAAAAGTGCTCTGTGGTACCACAGATCCCAGGCTAGACAAATGGACTATGTCACCCCTTAAACATACAAAAGCAATATAGGGGACTTGAGCAGCCAGAAAAGAAAGTTTTTTTTTTTTCGTTCACTGAGCTGCAAAATAGGATTAGGCTGATGTCCCTGGCAGGCTGGCAGGTACACTGCAGTGCCTAAAATGGCCACCAACCCCCACCTCAGTAACAGATGGATTACAAAAAACAATCTCCCTGGCAGTGGCTGGGTGCAGAAATGTTGGATTGCTGAGGCTCCCTCCCTCTTTATGTGCTGTATCTTGTGAATTAAAGTTGCACAGGTTCTTCAGATTTCTGCCCTATTCTGTCCCTGATCGTACCAGCAGCAAAGTTGCTCTACTTTCAATTCAGCAGACTGACGTGCGGCATTACGTGATTTCAGCTTATGAAGAGGCTGGGTAACATGCTGCACTCAGCCAATCACAGCCATGCCATTAGTAGACATGGTTCTGATGGCTTCTTAGGGCAAGAAGTAAAACGCTTGCTGATTGGCTGCTGTGCAGCTCTTCAGAAAGCAGGAAGAAATCGCCAAACAACGGACCCGAACCCGAACTTTTTTGAAAATGCTCAACTATACTCCCTTCAGCTGAGGTGATGGAGCCTTGACTGCCTGAAAACCGGGGGTGTGTGCCACCGAGTGATGCAGCAGTTGCTGCGGCAGGCTGGACCACCACATCAGAGCCACGGTTCTCCCAGGCCACTGTATGGTGACGCTGCATATGTTGTCGAAGGGCCACTCTTCACCTTCTGTCTACATATACTACATAAGGCCATGTTCACCTCCTCTGGCGGCTTAACAAAAAACTGGCACACCGCCGAGTAGGTGATTTTACCCCCAACACTACACACTGACTGACTGCTACCGCTGCTGCTTCCATAAACCCGTGCACCACTACTTTCCAGGCAGGTAGGCTCCTGCTAAGCAGGTGGTCTGCCCCGGGCACATTTGGCTACCGACTTCTACTACTGCCACCCTGCTGACTTCCGGCCATGCTAGCGACTTGCTGGCTCCGCCGCTTTTTCACGGACTAGCTACCACTCTCTTCTCCAGATGATCATGAAGCCCTTTCGTCACCTAGCTCCCAAGGGCGATCAGCTACATCATCATCATCGAGTACTGTCTGCACGTCACCGATGTCATTCTCAACAGTCTCTTGGTCAGCAGCGTCACCGCTCGCAAACACCAGCTCCCACGCCACTTTCCTCATCACTGCATGACCACCTACCGGAAGAAGCGGCGGATGTCTCCTCCAGATCTTGGCTGGCCAGTAGCTGGTAACTGTCCTCTGGTAGTTTGTCCTCACTAGATAGTGGGGCTGAGCCCACAGCATATACTACTTTGGCTAGTTTGGCTGAGTGAACAGAAAAGGATAGAGGAAGGTCAAGTGAGGGCTCACGTCAGGCTCCCGGGCCATGCAAACTAAGGGTTGTGTCTGATGTACCCACTGACTCTTGGCTGGGGGTGTCTGATGTCACTTGGGATGAAGTGGATGACCGAATCAACCATTCAAGAACAGCTTGGTTGCTGGTCAAGACACGACAGCTAGATGACACTGGGAGCTCAGGCCTCTTGCTGCGACTCCTGCTGCCATGCCCCCTTACTCTGCTGCGATCTTTGCATGCGCCAGAAACATTTAGGCCTCTGTCACTCCCCTGTGCAGGGCCTGGCACTACTCTGCCTGACCTACTGTTAGATTAAATAAATAAATAATAAAAGCCATTTTATTTCCACTAATACACACAAAAAGGGCTGTAATACAACAGCAAATACTTTTTTTGTGCCACTTATACACTCCACAAAAGGCTTTAGAACATATAACTGCACCGCTGAACAGCAAATACATTTTTCTTTTTTCCTCTTATGTATGACTCAAAAGGCTTTAGCACATATAACTGCTCCGCTGAATGGCAAATAGAATTTTCTTTTTTCCACTTATACACTCCACAAAAGGGCTTTAGAACATATAACTGCACTGCTGAACATCAAATAGGCCCTTAATTTTTCCACTTATACAGGACACAAAAGGCTTTAGAACAAATAAGTGCACCGCTGAAGGGCAAATATATTATTCTTTTTTCCACTTATACACTCCACAAAAGAGCTTTAAAACATATAACTGCACTGCTGAACGGCAAATAGGCCCTTCATTTTTTTCCACTTATACTGGACACAAAAGGCTTTAGAACATATAACTGCACAGCTGAACGGCATATTTTTCTTTTTTCAACTTATACAATCCACAAAGAGCTTTACAACATATACCTGTGCCACTGATAAGCAAATAGGCCCTTATTTTTTTCCACTTATATACGACACAAAAGGCTTTAAAACATATAACTGCACTGCTGAACGGCAAAGAGGCCCTTATTTTTTTCCATTTATTCATGACAGAAAAGGCTTTAGAACAGGCATGCTCAGCCTATGGACCTCCAGCTGTTTGAAAACGTCAAATCCCATTATTTCCGGACAGCCCACAGCTATCAGCCTACAGAAGGGCATGTTGGGAGTTGTAGTTTTACAATAGCTGGAGAGCCACAGGTCGAGCATCCCTGCTTTAGAACATATAACTACACTGCTGAGTGGCAAATAGACCCTTATTTTTTTCCACTTATACACTCCACAAAAGGCTTTAGAACATATAACTGCACTGCTAAACGGCAAATATATTTTTCTTTTGCCACTAATACATGACAAAAAGGGCTTTAGAACATATAACTGCACTGCTTAACGGCAAACACATTTTTCTTTTTTCCACTTATACACTCCTCAAAAAGACTTTAGAACATATAACTGCACTGCTGAACGGCAAATAGGCCCTTATTTTTTCCACTTATACACAACACAAAAGGCTTTAGAACTTATACTTGCACCTTTGAACGGTAAATAATTTTTTTTGTGCCACTAATACACACTAAAAAGGGCTGTAATTTTCGCACTTCACCAAATAACGGTTAATAAGCCCTTTTTTCCCCCTAATACAAGCCAAAAAATGCTTTACAACATATAACTGCTCCGCATAAGGGCAAATAAGCTCTGTTAATAGCTGTATCAAACAACACTTGCACCCCAATAACAAGAACGGTTTGCTGGAATTACAGAGCTGTA
Organism: Bufotes viridis; assembly: GCA_033119425.1. Lineage (NCBI taxonomy): Eukaryota > Metazoa > Chordata > Amphibia > Anura > Bufonidae > Bufotes > Bufotes viridis. The sequence continues at coordinate 510,700,742 of CM065589.1, forward strand.
TAATGGAAAGTTGGATCCCCAGTCAGTGCAGAAAGGTATAATAGGATTGTTCCTATTACCCAGGATGTGACCTCCCCTACTGAACCCTGTTTTACATAAATACTGTGGAATGATTCCTACCTATCCTTTCCCTGCACCTTGAATATTCTTTCCCTGGACTTGTAAATCATTTTTTTTAGCACAATGAAGTCTTTCCTAGCACTGTCCCTAGCGCCTGCTGACGTCTTTCCCTGCACTATGTACACTGGAAAATGGCAGAATCCAAGATGGCTGAGGCTATTTATAGGGCTGTGATATCACAGGGATGGCTGGCTGCTGATTGGCTGCATTCATGGCATTATGAGTTATCCCACGTTACCAGAGTTCCTGGCTCCATATCCACACACGTGCAGCAGCCATTTTAGGAAAAAATGCAAATCGTTACCATGAAGCGTGAGAAAATTCGGATTAGGTGCAAATCAAAATTTTCCAGAAATTCGGATTGAATTCCACTTCGTCAACTTCGATTCACACATCTCTAGTACAGATATACCTGTGTTTTTTTTTTTTTTCGTATTGGGCTCTGACATGACCTAGAAACGACAGTGCCAATTTTAGCCTAAGGATGACTTTGTTTCCACAGCTGATTTTCAAGATTCATTTTGTCTTTGCTGAGACTCTGTTGTGTCAAATCCTAAATTGTATCTCTAAAATGACTCCACCTAGGAAAGAAGATCCTGCATGGTACTTATCTATGGATATATTTTTTTATGATTTTTTTCTTCCTCTGGATCAACACAATATAATTATAGGTTGAACTAAATGAACTTTTTGGCACCCGGACCCGAACCCGCACATTTTCTTAATAGTTCGGGTTCGGGTTCTGTGTTTAGCAGATTTTATGGCGCTTGTTGAAAAGCTGCTGGGCAGCCAATCAACAAGCGTCTAAATACTTTGCCCTTAGAAGCCATCACAGCCATGCCTACTAATGGCATAGCTGTTATTGAAAAAATGAAGGTATGAACGGGGCGGCACTCACCAATGGAGTCAAGGATTCACTTTAATTCGAAGATAAAGCGTGCAGGCAATGTCGGGCAGGACGCCATCTATTTCACACGATAGAAAGAGCGACGGCCGTTTCGCGCTGGAACGCGCTTCGTCAGGCTGTTACAGCCTGACGGCGCATTGGCAGCTGTCAGCTCTACTCGTGTGAAACAAATGGCGTCCGCACGCTACCGCTATCTTCGAGTTAAAGTGAATCGCCTGACTCCGGTGAGTGCCGCCCGATACCTTCATTTTTTCAAGACTGTTGTATCCTGCTTCTTAGGGGCTTGTGCACCGCCGAGTGTGGAGCTTTTACAGGAGACTGCTTGCGCTGCTGTAAGCGACCGGTTCACGGTCTGCGCGCTTTCCTTTGGAGTGCCGCTCCATCTCTCCTGATCGTTAAATAGCTGTTATTGGCTAAGTGCAGCATGTGACCCAGCCTCTATATAAGCTGGAGTCACGTAGCGCAGCACGTCACTCTGCTGTTGTTAGTGTAGGGACAGGTTGCTGCTGGTGCTCTAAGGGAGAGAATAGGAAAGAAGCTTTGCTGAATAATATCTTATATGAGAATTGTGTTCACTCAGCGATCTACAACCTTTTTTTCTTGTTGGTGCAGTTTTTTTTTATGAGGCCATTGACAAAGACTTTTATATTTCTGTGAGTGGTTGGTGTCAGCGGCCATTTTGTGCAAGTGACGTGCACTTACAGCTTTATATGTGCCAGGGACACTAATAGGATCATTTGGCAAAATGTCCCCATTTTTTAAGTGCACCTGCACTGCATATCTGCAAGGGGAAGGGAAAAATAATACTGTTACTTTGTTTGTTATTTTAGGGACCTAGCGGATGATATTTCACATTTTGTTCCGTAAAGTACCCCTGTGCTGCATATATCCTTGTCATTAATTCTCTAAATACATCACATTCTGGGCATTTTTTTTTGTGCTAAAAAGTACATTTGTTCTGTGCACTACATTTGTGATTGTGAAAAATAATCAGTAAATTCATCTGTTTCTCTGGGGTAGAAATAAATCCTCTTTTTTTTTCCCTATAAAGTACCTTATTGCCTTGTACTGCAAATCAAATAAAATCAGTAAATTCCACCCAGTAAATTGTGGGTGGAAAAAACACTTTATTTTTGGCACAAAGTAAATTTGTGGCCTGCTCTATACTACTTCTAGTGAAGGAATTTCACTTGTATCCGTCAGTTTCATTGGTGGGTGAAGAAATTATATATTTTGTTGAAATAAATTACATCCTCTGCCTGCACAGGCAATCTGATAGTGAACAATAATCTGTTAATTCATCTGTTTCACTCACTGGTGTAGGAAAAATTCTCTTTTTTTCCTATAAAGGACCTTTTTGCCTTGTACTGCAAATCAAATAAAAATCAGTAAATTCCACTGGGACATTGTGGGTGGAACAAACACGTAATTTTTGGCAAAATTAAATTTATGGCCTGCTCTGTACTAATGCTAGTGTAGTGAAATAATTTCACTTGCATCTGGCAGTTTCATTGGTGGTTGAAGAAATCATATATTTTGTTATTTTGTTTGTATAAATTGGGCACATGGTCTGAGCTTGCCCTTTATGCCTTGGAGGTGCTGGCCTGCCCTGCAGCCAGTGTATTGTCTGAACGTTATCACAGACAAGTGCAGCCGCCAGTCCACAGCCAATGTGGACAGCTCACATTCATTAAAATGAACCAGGCATAGATCCCACAAGACTTGTCTGTGCCCTGTGCAGAATAGACAAGTATACCGACTTCTCTCCAGCGCTCTTTCTCTTTGTGTTACTTTTTATATTTCACATTGTTTTGTGGTGTACCCAAATTAAATAAATAAAAAAACATGTTGGCTGCCTCCACCTCCTCCACTGCCGCTTCCACCTACACCGCCAAATGTACCTACACCACCACGTCCACCTACAACGCCACATTCACCGCCTCCTCAACCTCCTAGTCCATATGGACCTCCTGCTCTTAGTTCAGGATTCAAATTTGTAATTTTTATTTATTTTATTTTATTTACGTCATTTCCCTATCCACATTTGTTTGCAAGGCACTTACCCACATTTTGCTGCCTTTTGCAGCCCTCTAGCCCTTTCCTGGACTTTTAGAAATGAATGGGTCCGCATTCAAGCCATAAATGCAGATCAGATGTGGACCACAAATACAGTCATGTCAAGCCTTATGGTTACCATATTGTCTATGTGTATACTGCTTAACATGGACACAGTTTTGGAGTCATTGCAGCAAGGTGCCTCAGTGGTCAGCACTAGTCCCTTGCAGTGCTGGAATCCTAGGTTCAAATCCAACCAAGGACAAAATCTGCATGGAGTTTGTATGTTCTCCCCTTGTTTGTGTGGGTTTCCTCTGGGTACTCTGGTTTCCTCCTACACTTCAAATACATACAGATAGGGAAAGTAAATTGTGAGCTCTATTTGGAGATAGCAAGTGATGATAATGTCTGTAAAATATATGGCAGCACTATATAAGTGCATAAAATAAATAAATGGCCCTTAAGTGTAAGAATTTCATACTTGCTAAGGGTTCATGCAAATACCTGCCATGTGTGTTCTGCATCCTGCTGAATGGAACATCCTGCCCTCTATAGAACTGTCCTATCCTTGTCCATAAAATGGACAAGAATAGGACATGTTCAATTTTTTGCGGGGCCGTGCAAAGGACATGCAGATGCGGAGAGCACACGGTGTGCTATCTGCATCTTTTGCTGCCTCACTGAAGTGAATGGGTCCACATCCAACCAGCAAAAAAAATGCAGATGGGATATCGACCAAAAATAGTTTTGTGTGCATAAGCCCTAAAGCAAATAATTTCTCTATGCTAGGTGCACCACCAAACAAGAATAAGCAGCAGTCAGGTATATGAAGTGATTTTGCAGCTGCAGGTACCGCTAAAGATCTTGTCTATTTTTTTTTACAATGAATCAGAAAAACAATGTTAGGCCTCATGCACGCGACCGTTTTTTTATGCTGTCCGCAAAAAGGGGTTCCGTTGTTCAGTGATCCGTGTCCGTTTTTGCCTTCCGTTGTGTTTCCGTGTGTCTTCCGTTTTTTTTTGGGGACATGACCCAAAAGATTTTACCAAAAGACAGGCTGACAATTTTTGCCAAGTGCCTGCCAAGGGATTCGCAAAAAAAACGGACACGGAACGCGGATGACACACGGATGGCCATCCACATTTTTCACGGTCCCATTGACTTGAATGGGTCCGTGAACCATTTTTCACGGACAAGAATAGAACAGGTTATATTTTTTTGACGGACTGGAATCAAGGACCACGGACGCTGAGGACATTTGCCGAGTTTTCCATGGACCCATTGAAAACCAATGGGTCCACAGAAAATCACGAAAAACGGAGCAACGGACACGGAATCAAACAACGGCCGTGTGCATGAGGCCTTAAGGGTATCTTCACATGTGTCATTTTGATACATTTTTATACAATTTTTAAAATAAAAACTTTGAACTAAAAAAAGGGGAATTAGAATTTTCCAAATGCAACATTATATAAAATCTAGGTTGTATCCTACAATAAAAAGTCTCATAATTCCAGCAACACTAAATGAAAGTCAACCGTTTTAATGCAAATATAATATACACACTGGTATTTATTATATAAGAATCATTCATATATAGTTTCTCATATATGTTTCTTATATACAACTTCCTTTATGATCCACTTTTGACATCAAAAACTGCATAAAAACTGTATCAAAAAGGCACATGTAAATCACTCACACTATGACTTTATCAAACCATATTTTATTTTAAGAGGCTAAAAGTTAGTCAATAAAATGTATCTGTATAGGGCCACCTGCTGTTTGTTCTTTGCCCTTATTTCACTGTCCACATTGTTGAGGTGGACACACGTGGCCAGTTCTACCCACTAATTGCCACCAGCCATATCTTCAGCTGGAAGCGGTGACAATTGCAGGTAGAGAGCTGCAGCAGAAAGGACACATTCCCTGGGAAAGAACCTGCCATAGGATAACCTATTTAAGCATCTAGGTATACGTTTTTAATTCTGTTCTGCAATTATGTGCAATCATATTGAAGCATATGGGGTAGCACAAAAAATTCACAATTGCTAACTGTTCAATACAGAATATTCTATAAATACCACTTATTTTACGCTTCTAAAAGACAGTTTAGACAAATTAGTAATGCAGTAAAAGAGCAGCTTTATTGAATTCTGTTCTTTAGAGTAAAAATGCACCTTTTATGTAGAAATAAAAAAAAGGGTCAATCAGTTAATACAACCAACACCTTTCCCTTAATGCTTCAGTAACTGATTAAATTGCACAAGGTGGGGTTCCAGTTGAGTAAGTCAAAGTGGTGTTGACTTTTCCCTAGGGGGTAGATCATGTGAAAACACCAAAGTTCAGAACTGTCATATGCTCAGCAGTAGGTACATTTTGTGCAGAAATTAATGGACCAAGCTGGGAAAAATGTTTTTAAGTTGCATCTTCCCTTGTGTCAAGTGCAAATTCAAAGAGCTTTTGAAGCAAGCAAATGGTAGTTAGAAAACAGAATTTACATTTATTGACATTGATAATATAGCCAACACTAGAGCTGAGGACATAGTGGCAAACATAAATGTTCTACATATGCCAGGGAGATTACTACAAATGCTTTAAGTCATAATCATTTGTTTTTTTCACTCTTTCATTTGCAGCTGACGTACTGTATGCTTATACAAGTGAATAAACTGAATAGCAGTATATTATATCTAGTACTTTTTTTAACATGTATGTATATGATATTTTAAATTTTATTTTTTTTTACTCAAAAAGGCTCCCTGCATTATTGTGTTAAGTGTCCAGTTAAAGATTGCTATACTCATATATCTGGACATGCCATTGATACTCCTGAAGGAGTCCTCTGGTATGTGGCACCAAGACATAGAAATGGTGAGGTGAGGTCTTATTGTGTCCAGCTTGTTTTATAAGTACATGCCACAGATGCTCAATCAGATTGAGATCTAGAGCAGGGAGGCCTTCAACCTGAGGCCCTCCAACTGTTGCTAAACTACAACTCCCAGCATGCACTAAAATATGTTGTCTGTCCAGACATGCTGGGAGTTGTAGTTTTGCAACAGCTGGTGGGCCGAAGGTTGGGCATCCCTAATCTAGAGCATCTGGATGCCAAGTCAACATCTTAACCACTTAATCACTGGGTGATTTTCCATTTTTTTCATTTTCTTTTTTTATTCCCCGCCTTCCCAAAGCCATAACTTTATTGTTTTTTAAAGAACAAGTTGTGCTTTCTAATGGCACCATTTGTGGTTGCATACATTGTAGTGGGAAGAAGGTAAAACATTTAAAATTGGGTGGAATTATAAAAAAAAACAGTTTTGTTTTTATAACTTTTACTATGTGGTAAATCTGACCTGTTACTTTCATTCTATGCTTTAGTACAATTGCAACATACCACATTTGTATAGTTTTTCTTGCGTTTTAATACTGGTAAAAATAAATTAAAACTACCATAACTTTTAAAAAATGCTTATATGTACTGTTTTTCATTGTTTATTATATAAATATTTTTGCATTTTAATAGTATGGGCTTTTTTGCACGCGGCAATGCCCATTATGTTTATTTTATAAATTGTGTATGTTTTTTTTTTTTTTTTTTTTTTTTTTTTTTAGGAGAAAGGGGGTAATTAGAATTTTTATAGTGTTTATTTTTTCACATTTTTAAAAAACATTTTTTTCCCTGCCACATGGTCTCCATAGGAACTAATGTGCAGCAGCTTTATGTCCGAGGACCAAGGCTGCCACACACTACATCAGTCTCTCGCAATCCTCGCTTCCTGTTTTTGTGGCCACGGCATCTGAGGGGTTAAATGTGTACGATCAACATTATCATCACTTGCATACATTAACCCCCGGTGCCTGGCTGTTTAAAACATCAGGCACTTGGCAGCTATGGTGCCTGCTGCGCTTGCGAATGGACATCATATTTAAAGTCCTGACCGCCAATGTATATAGTTGTGGTCTATACGGTCGTGAACAGGTAAAAAATTGGACATGTTTTTCAAAACATCCAGACATATCACACATATCAGACAGTCCGCATGATGCAAATAAAATGTGATTTTCAAGCCAAAATTTTCCATTGCTTTCTGATCTGGTTCTGATGCTCACTTGCCCATTATAGGCACCTTTGGAAATGTACAGGCACCATGATGGGTACTCTGACTGGTCTGTACTAGTCCCATAAACAGCAAACAGATCCAGGATAGCCAGTTAGTGTTGCACAATTCCGTACTCCATGGACTATAATGGAATCTGACAGGGATCCGGCCCCTTTCTGGTTAAATGCTGGCATTTGGCAGGCCAAAAATCGTGCAATGGTCGTTGTCCGTCCAAGATCCGGAACTCATGCCTGAAGGTGACTGGATCCCCACTGGAACCGATTATAAGTCTATGGGGTCTGGCTCCCACAGATGTGAACATACCCCTAATTATCAAAGTGTGATAAAATCTACTTCTGAAATTCAGAAAATAACACTTGTTTCTATTATAGTGTTAAATAAATGTTGGCATGCAGATATTCAAGTCACCAGCATCCAGAAAGTTATTAAAACATCTGCTTTTCCGATTAAGCATTCTGTTCCTTGCCATCCCACATGTCCTTTTCTACTTCAACAGACAAAATTACCCAATCTAAATTTCAGCTCAAGTGTTTGATGGTTTTCATGCTGAGCTCAAACTGTTAGTGCTTCCCTGGGAGAATAGAAACAGGATTCAATGTGAAACAACAACATCAATATATGTACATTGTTATAGGCACAATTTTCGATTATGTAGATACAAGAAATCGATATTAAACAGAAGGAATTCACTAACACAAACCGCCTGCAAATGGACAAAAGTACGCTCTTAATATATCAAATTGTCATAGCTATAAATAATTTATGCCGTAGTGGTTATTTGTGAATCTAATTTTTGTCAAATGTCCTTTACATGACATACAATCTTCAGCCATAACATGAAAACTGCTGAAGGTGATGTGCATAATATTGATTATCTTGTTACAGTGGCACTTGTCAATGGGTGGGATATAGTAGGCAGCAAGTGATCAGTCATTCCTTTAAGTTGGTGTGTTGGAAGCAAGAAAGGAGGGAAAAATCTTGTTTGGTGTTCACAGTTGCAATAGTTATTACCAACTAAAAGCTTGATGTGTGTGAGGCAGCATAGCCTCAGACTATTCGGAGTACCATGCTGACCCCTGTGTATACAATGGGCACATGAACATTCAAACTGGACAATGGAGCAGTAAAAGATAGCGCTCTTGTCTGATGAACCGTGCTTTTTTTTCACATCATGTAAGTAGCCTGGTGTGAACTAGTGTTGGGTACAAATATTCGAATCGTGAATATTTATCGTGAATATCGGCACTTTAAGAATTCGCAAATATTTAGAATATAGTGCTATATATTCGTATTTTCGAATATTTGTCATTTTTTTCAATCTGAGCACATGATTCCTCCCTGCTTCTTGTTTGTGGGCCAATGAGAAGGCAGCAATGTATTTGTCTGAGCTAGTTAGTGTGAGATAGTCAGTGTAGGTTAGATAGTGTTATAGTGTAGCTGATAGGTTCCAGTGCAAGGTGTTAGTAGAGTGATTTTGCTGCCCATAGATACATTCTACAGTGCTGTAATGTCACACCAATACTTAGTGCACCACTCAGTAATATGTAGTCAGACCTGATAAAATGTGAAGTTGCACGTATTGCATAAATATGTGCATCAATTGACGATTTGCGCAATCGCGAATATATCGGAGCACTCTATCTGCATTTAAAGCTTTTGTAATGTTCTGCCGTGCCAGCCATTTTCTTCAGTCTCAGGAAACTATTAGCAGCTTGAAAAATGTAGCAAAAGCTACCCACGCCTGTATTGCATGCACAATCAAGAAAATAATCGCAAATTCGCGAATATGTGACAAATATTTGCCCAAATATTCATGGAATATCGCAAATTTGAATATTTCCCCTGCCTCTCATCACTAGTGCGAACATTCCTTACCTAGGGAAAAGATGGTACCGTACCTGGGTCTATAGTGACATGTCATGTCAACATCGACCACAACATCTGTAGGGTTAGAGATCTGTCCTACGATTCGTTCCCCCGCCTTGTGAAGTTTTCCAGTGCTGTCATATAAATATAAAAAATTTAAATCATTTCCTTTCCCAATTTTACATCTAAAAATAAACAGTGAAATAAAAAAAATAAAAATGTAAATAAAAAGAAAAAAATCATGATCTCCTTTCCCAATTTTACATCTAAAATAAACAAGAGTTCATTCTTTACTCGCGGAAGAAAGGTGTTTTAGACATTAATACCTATTTTGAATAGTCAAAAACCATAGCTCCTTATCCCAAGATGCAATGTGGCAGATGCTAAGACAGTATTTTCTAAAGGGCGAAGTAATCATCTAATGATAAACCGTTCATGTACCAGATGTAGCAGCAGCTGCATGGAAAGTTGCGGTGATGACCAAACTGGGTCCAAAAAGCAGGCAAGAGCAACAAAGCCACACAGTCTACTCTTTTCAGGCTCGGGCCATTTTTCACCTTTCTGCTCTTTCTGTGTCACTTTATGTCGTAATAACTTTAAAATGCTTTTACTTATCCAGGCAATTCTGAGATTGTTTTCTCGTCACATATTGTACTTCATGACAGTGGTAAAATTGAGTCCAAAAATTTCATTTTTATTTATAGAAAAATACCAAATTTACCAGAAATTTGGAAAAATTTGCAAATTTCATTTTCTTTACTTTTATAATAGATAGTAATAACTCCAAAAATAGTTATTACTTTACATTCCCCATATGTCTACTTCATGTTTGTATCATATTGTGAATGTCATTTTATGTTTTGGGGACGTTAGAAGGCTTAGAAGTTTAGAAGCAAATCTTGAAATTTTTCAGAAAATGTCCAAAACCCACTTTTTAAGGACCAGTTCAGGTCTGAAGTCACTTTGTGAGGCTTACATAATAGAAACCACCCATAAATGGCCCCATTTTAGAAACGACACGCCTGAAGGTATTCAAAACTAATTTTACAAACGTTGTTAACCCTTTACGTGTTCCACAAGAATTAAAGGAAAATGGAGATTGAATTTCAGTTTTTTTGGCAGATTTTCTATTTTAATCAATTTGTTTACGCTAACAAAGCAAGGGTTAACAACAAAACTCAACATTTATTGCCCTGATTCTGTAGTTTACAGAAACACTCTATATATGATAGTAAACTGCTGTACGGGGACATGGCAGGGCGCAGAAGGAAAGGTACACCATATGGTTTTTGGAAGGCAGATTTTGCTGGGATAATTTTAAACTGCTATATCACATTTGAAGACCCCCTAGAGTAGAAACTCCAAAAAAATTACCTTATTTTGGAAAATAAAGGATAAGGTGGCAGTTTTGTTGGTACTATTTTTGGGTAGATATGAGGTTTGGTTGCGCTATAGTGCACTTTTTATGAGGCAAGGTAATAAAAAATAGCTGTTTGGCACCATTTATATTTTTTGTTATTTACAATGTTCATCTGACAGGTTAGATAATGTGGTATTTTTATAGAGTCAGTTGTTACGGACGCGACAAAATGAAATTTTGAAAAAAAATCATATTTTAGTGTCTGCATATTCTGAGAGCCATAGTTTTTTCATTTTTTAGGCGATTGTCTTAGGTAGGGTCTCGTTTGCGGTATGATGGTTTGATTGGTACTATTCTAGGGTGAACATGACTTTTTTATCGCTTGGTATTACACTTTTTATGATATAAAGTGACAAAAAATGCTTTTTTTGACACACAATTTTTTTACGGTGTTCACATGAGGGGTTAGGTCATGTGATATTTTCATACAGCAGGTTCTTACGGACGTGGCAATACATACTATGTATACTTTTTTTTATTTATGATCGCTTGGTATTACACTTTTTTTACACAGTTTTTTTTTTTTATGGCGTTCACCTGAGGGGTTAGTTCATGTGATATTTTAATACAACAGGTATGTACGGACGTGGCAATACCTAATATGTATATGTTTTTTAATTATTTAAGTTTTACACAATAACAGCTTTTTAGAACCAAAAAAATCCTGTTTTAGTGTCTCCATATTCTGAGAGCCATAGTTTTTTTTAATTTTTTGGACGATTGTCTTAGATAGGAGCTCATTTTTTGCGGGATGAGGTGATGGTTAGATTGGTACTATTTTGGGGGAAAACACATTTTTGATAGATTGATGTTGCACTGTTAGTGATGTAAGATGACAAAAAAATGTTTAGCACGGTTTTTATTTAATTGTTTTGACGGTGTTCAGCAGAGGGGTTAGTTTATGTAATATTTTAATTACAACAGGTACTTACGGATGTGGAAATATATAAATGGATACTTTTTATAATTATTTGTTTTAATCAATAATATCATTTTTGAAACAAAAAAAAATCATGTTTATTTTGGGCGATTGTCTTAGGATTGTCGTAGGATATCATTTTTTCAGGATGAGATGACGGTTTGATTGGCACTATTTTGGGGTGCATATGACGTTTTGATAGCTTGCTATTGCACTTTTTGTGATGTAAGGTGACAAAAATTGCTTTTTTAAAAACTTTTTTTTTTTGACTGTGTTCATCTGAAGGGTTAGGTCATGTGGTATTTTTATAGAGCAGGTCATTACGGATGTGGAAATACCTACTATCTTTACTTTTTTATTTATTTAAGTTTTACAGAACAATATCATTTTTGAAAAAAAAAAAACATGTTTTAGTGTCTCCATATTCTGAGAGCCATAGCTTTTTTTTATTTTTTGGTGATTGTCTCAGGTAGGGTATCATTTTTGCAGGATGAGATGATGGTTTGATTGGCACTATGTTGGGGTGCATATGACTTTTTGACTGCTTGCTATTGCACTTTTTGTAATGAAGTTGACAAAAAATTTCTTTTTTACACCATTTTTATTTTATCTATTTTACAGTGTTCACCTGAGGGTTTGGGTCATGTGGTATTTTTATAGAGCAGGTTGTTACGAACGCGGCGATGCATAAAATGTCTACTTTTTCACAATTAACACAATAAAAGTATTTTTGAAAAAAAAATCATGTTTTAGTATCTCCATAATCTGAGAGCCATATATAGGGGCTCATTTTTTGTGGGATGAAGTGACGGTTAGATTGGTATGATTTTGGGGGGCATACACCTTTTTTATCGCTTGGTGTTGCACTTTTAGTGATGTAAGGTGACAAAAAGTTTTTTTAGCACAGTTTTTATGTTATTTTTTTGACGGTGTTCACCTAAGGGGTTAGGGCATGTGCTATTTTTATAGAGTCGGTCGATACAGACACGCCAATACCAAATATGTCTAATTTTCTTTTTTTGAGACTAAATTTTTTTGTAAAACTTTATTTTTTTACTTTTTTACACTTTATTTTTTGTCCCACTCTGGAACTTTTGGGGGTCTGATCCCCTTTACAATGCATCACAATAGTTCTGTATTGTGATGCATTGGCTGTAAGTGTATTACACACTGTAATACGCTTGCAGCCTGCTTGCTTGTGAGATCCAGGGGGCTGGATCTCACAGGCTCTCCCGGAAGGCAGCGTGGGGACCCAATGGCATCTCTGATCCCCACATGGACATCGCATGTACAGCGGTCAGCGCTGACAGCGGCACATCAAGGGTTAATGCGCCAGCATCGGTGTTTTCACCAATGCCGGCACATAAAGCAGAGGTCCGGCTATCGGCGACTGCCAGACCCCTGCCGCGGATTGGGCAGCGCAACAATTATTTCATTAATAGACCACAAAGACCCATAGGGTTTGCCTACATTAAAGCCATATATTGGCGATGACTTCACCATGAGATGACCATGTGGCATCCACAATATACAAAATCACCCGGGGTCTATAATAATTTATCATGTGTTGATTGTAGATGTGTCTTTTTTTTTTTTAACCTAAGTAATTATGCGCATTCATTATCACCTGGCCAGCGGTGTACCTTCAATTTAGCAGACCACACAGCTATTACTGTGCCCAGTGGAGGTGGGCTCTGAACTCCTTCTTCTCTACTTAACATGAAAGTACTGCATTTTCATGCAGCCACCACTAGGGGAAGGTCAATGCTGCTTCCTTTACACTTATCTCCCATGAGTAGTGGCTGTAGACAACCAATTTTTTAAAAATATTATTTGAAGGGAGGCAGTGATTTATAGCAATATGGGGTGATTTATCAATGTGTTTATGCCAGTTGTTCAACGTAAATACATAGAAAATAGGGTTGAGGTCGGATAAAGCGGGTGAGGCTAAGGGTGACTTTTTTATTACAATTTTTTTAATTCAAATTTATTCAGCTTAATTTAAAAAGAAAAGTTAATTCATTCTGCACATTTGTGGTCTGCATTGCCTGGGACTGGGTGTGATTGACGCACGCGTACTGGGAAAGGTGGGGCAAAGGGGCCTGTACTAAGTTTTGCTGGTGGGCCCTGAGCATGAGATCTGTGTACACCCCAGAACCTGGCTATATGGACAGCATTAAAATGTGGCTTTATTGCTGCTGTGGTATTATGCTCAGACATGATTTGTCAACTTGAAACCCAGAGCTTTAGGTTCAGGTCTTAATGAAGGAAAGAGGAACCAGTACAAGGAAAGCAATATATACCACTTTGGTTTACGAACAGTACCAGCTAATCTGTAAGCATTTAAAGTAACCATATTTCCAGCTATTTGCTCTCTTGCCTATACATGATTGTACTGAAAATGAAAAGTTTTTTTGTATCTGTTGCTATATTATTCTGCCTTGACGTAGTTTTAATTTAAGGTGTAGTGTTAATATACCCTAGTAAATTAGTTTCAAAAATAGTTGTACTGACTCTGCATATATCATCAAATACACGGCATGTGTCTTCAAGACAACAGTGGCACCATTCATTTTGTGAGTCTCTGGCAAGTGGCAGACCTATATACTACGTTAGACAATATCTTACAGAGTAGATGGTTCAAGTGCCATTTAAGCATGTGTGCTGTAAGTGGAAGTGAAGGCATACTGTATTTCATACATTTATTTAAGTATAATGTCAGATGTTCTACAAAGATATCTTGATGATTGTAAGGAAGAAACATTGAGGTTATGCATGAAACTATTGAAGAACTTTGTCTTATTTTGATCTAAAAAAGTCTGTTCACTTTTATTTGTATTTCTAAATTTAAATATTAATGTAGTATTATTATTATTATTATTATTATTATTATTATTATTATTATTTCTGAGTACAATTCATTTATTTAGTTTTGTTCAATATCTTGCCGTAATTTTGTATACTGATTCTGCATGGTTTGGATTATTATCTAGTTTTTAGAGCTGTCCTATTTAGTGGTCACTTGCTATAACAAATATTTTTTGCCTGGGGCTTAGTTCATTCAGTGTTTGGGGGAATCACAGAGAAAATAAAGAACGCTTAAAATATGTCAAAAACTTTAACGATATGCATTAAAATCAAATAAGTCCACCTGGGGATAAATGTAGAGGTAAACCTAATGTGTGTCTACTAATAGGGTAGTGATTATATGTGTGCACATTGGAATCGACCCAGCAGGGGCCAGATCGTTCAATGCTGGCTCACATATATGCCTAAATCGGTTGCCAAAACCTCCGGTGTCAGAGGACAAGAGACCTTGTGCCAACTAAAATGGCAGCGGTCTCAGTCTGGTCGCTCCCCCAGGGCGTGCATATAAGTGACAGAAGCACGCAGCCCTGGTACAGGACGGGACCCGACCCACACCAACCCTGGATAGAGAGGTTAAACCGACAAAAGGGTGCCGGCAGAAGAGATACTGGCCCACAAAACGTTCAGCCAGATTAGCATGAACGAGTGGGATCCTCTGAAGCGCAGCTACACTGCACAGATCATGCACTCAAAAACACAGTCTTACCGATCCCCTAATGCATGCGGCAATGGCACCGTAGGAGTGCAGCAGAGGTACAGGACTGGACTGATTGTGAGGTAGGGAGCGCAGGCACCCAAGAGCAAGGTTACTTAAAAACTAATACTCAAGCTCGACGCGTTTCATAAATCATCAGGAGCATAGGTCATGAGCGCATGGTGGTGCGCTCCAGTATGAATGGAAACAGTGAGACACGCGCTGCGACAGCGCGGTATAAGAGGGTAAAGCACTGGCCACTGGGCCGACACCACAGCATCCGATCCAATCAAAAGTGGGAAGGGGCGTGACAAAACATCAAGCATCAGCCCGCCCAGAATTGGAAACAGCTCAGGATGCATGGTAATAAACGCAACATATTTGCAACAATATGGGGGAAACAATAGGCGGCAATTTAATGTATATAGTCAGGAAGATCGCATACTTGGGATAGCAAGAAGTAGGAAGGGACACCGTTGAAAAATATCAGACCAAAATTGAATGATAGATGAAGTACCGAATTGGAATCCTATAACATAATATGAAAATTATATACACTCAACATCTGAAGTGAAGACTAAAGAAAACAGACATAACTGATCTGTTCATAAGGCCTGATGGTTGGATGGTATGTAAACGAAAGATCCACCGGGCCTTTTATCTCTTATCTCTTGCTCCTGCGAAAAAAATATATGGGTAAGACCCAGCGTGACTTTCGCCAGCGGATCCTGGAACATCTGGGCGATATTCGCAATCGCAGAGACACATCGGTCGCACGACATGTGGACAGATGTCATAACAATGATGCATTCACCCTACGGTTTGATCGCTTCCTTCCTTAAAAAGAGGCCCGGTGGATCTTTTGTTTATATACCATCAACGGTGTCCCTCCTTACTTCTTGCTATCCCAGATATCCGATCTTCCTGACTATATACATTAAATTGCCGCCTATTGTTTCCCCCAGATTGTTGCAACTATGTTGCGTTTATTACCATGCATTCTGAGCTGTATCCAATTCTGGGCGTGCTGATGCTTGATGTTTTGTCACGCCCCTTCCCACTTGTGATTGGATCCGATGCTGTGGTGTTGGCCCAGTGGGCGGTGCTTTACACTCTTATACCGCGCAGTCGCAGCGCGTGTCTCACGGTTTCCATTCATACTGGAGCGCACCACCATGCGCTCATGACCTATGCTCCTGATGATTTATGAAACGCGTCGAGCTTGAGTATTAGTTTTTAAGTGTCCTTGCTCTTGGGTGCTCGCGCTCCCTACCTCACAGTCAGTCCAGTCCTGTACCTCTGCTGCACGCCTACGGCGCCATTGCTGCATTCATTGGGGGATCGGTCAGACTGTGTTTTTGAGTGCACGCTCTGTGCAGTGTAGCTGCGCTTCAGAGGATCCCACTCGTTCATGCTAATCTGGCTGAACGTTTTGTGGGCCAGTATCTCCTCTGCCGGCACCCTTTTGTCGGTTTAACCTCTCTATCCAGGGTTGGTGTCAGTCGGGTCCCGTCCTGTACCAGGGCTGCATGCTTCTGTCACTTATATGCACGCCCTGGGGGAGCGACCAGACTGAGACCGCTGACATTTTAGTTGGCGCAAGGTCTCTTGTCCTCTGACACCGGAGGTTTTGGCAACCGATTTAGGTATATATATCTGAGCCGGCATTGACGATCTGGCACCTGCTAGGTCGATTCCAATGTGCACACATATAATCACTACCCTATTAGTGGACATACATTAGGTTTACCTCTACATTTATTGCCCAGGTGGGCTTATTTGATTTTAATGCATATCATTAAAGTATTTGACATGTTTTAAGCGTTCATTATTTTCTCTGTGATTCTCTCGATTATTAAGATGCAAATTACTGTAACCTTTTGTTCGTGACGTTCTAATTTTCATTCAGTGTTTGGTCAGAGATTTCCATCAGTGACTGGGAGCCAAAACCAGTTGCAGGTAAAACAAAACACCTAAAAGGTGCAAATGGCATGTCCTGTTCCTAACATAGTAATGTCTTGGTATATATAAAGAAAGCAAGTACATTATAGCTATGGGAATAGTTGGCAGGGTACCATACGTATTATAATATTATATAGTATCACTGTGTTATCTTAGGTAAGTCTGTCTTATATGTTTTTAAGTGTATTTTATCCATCTAATATATAAAACTGAGTGTATGAATGTGTGTGTATGTATGTCCGCTACAGGAATCCACACTGTCTCATTTACAATCACGAAATTTGGCACACAGGTATATCAGGTGTCTGCGAAGGATTTATACTGGCTCTCAGATCTCTAGCATGTATTGTTCCTGAGATATTCCCAAAAATGCATTAGCCAATAGAAGCCTGGTCACATGACCCTTATCAGCCAATAGAAGCTCGCAGGCCCTTAGTCTCCACATACACACAGTTTTACACCAGGTTTCCATACCAACCAAGTAATTTTCCTTCACTGCTGTAGGTCAGCTTTAAAGGAAATCTGTCACCAGGATAAATCTGTCACCAGGACTGTTAAGGGGACAGGATGCTGTAGAGTTCACTGTTAAAGGGACGGCCACTGTGGAGGTCTCTGCTAAGAGGGAAGGGAACGGTGGAGGTCACAGTTAAGGGGACGGCCTGCTATGGAGGTCAGTGTAAAGGGGCGGTGCTGTAGAGGTCTCTGTTAAGGGGGCGGGGTGTTGTGGAGGTCACATTTTACGGAGCTCTGTGGAGGTCACTGGTAAGGGTCGCGAGTTATTGTGTAAATCCTTGTTAAGGAGACAGGGTACTGTGGAGGTCACTAACAAAGGGACGGTCGCTGTGAAGGTCTCTATTAAAGGGGAGGGCACTGTGGATTTTACTGTTAATGGGGCAAGCCGCTGTGGAGGTCAATGTTAAGGGAAGAGGTGACTGTGGAGGCCCCTATTAAAGGGTATATACACAAAACAACTGAAAGGTGGCATGAAGCAGGATGTGCTCAACTCAAAAATGCAGTCGTGCATATATATACAGGGGAGCAGATCCTGCACTTGTGGCCCGTTGGTAATGGCGATCCCCAGCAAAAATGCATATGGTGGAGGATGCCCGCAGCGGACCACAAGTACCACAATAGACATCCTACACAAGATGGCAATTGTGTGGATGTGATAAACAATATAACAATATAGCAATAACAAATGACTAAACAGGTGCACACTGCGGTCTTACTAAGCCCTCAAACTGATGTTAAAATTGAGAGATTAGTCAACATGTCCTGCAGTGGAGGACATTTCTTAAGCCCGAGCACCACGCCAAGGTTTTTCAAGTAGCTTGGGACCTAACACTCACCTACCTGTGCCATATGGGCAATACCAGAGGCCAGTGGGCAAAATTACAGGAATGTATTAGGCCGACTCGCAGCAGACTCCTCAGTTACCTCCAGCATGTAACCATGCCTGTGATGGGAGGAGGGAGAAGGCTGTGAGCCCCACCCAAGACTGGCTGATATGGCACAGGCCTCACAGGTGCACCTAAATATAGCCTGTGGATGGAAAACAGGCTACATTTACATGGGAGTTTATACACCTCCAAACAATTATATATACACAAAACAACTGAAAGGTGGCATGAAGCAGGATGTGCTCAACCCAAAAATGCAGTCATGCATATATATACAGGGGAGCAGATCCTGCACTTGTGGCCCGTTGGTAATGGCGATCCCCAGCAAAAATGCATACGGTGGAGGATGCCCACAGCGGACGACAAGTACCACAATAGACATCCTACACAAGATGGCAATTGTGTGGATGTGATGAACAATATAACAATATAGCAATAACAAATGACTAAACAGGTGCACACTGCGGTCTTACTAAGCCCTCAAACTGATGTTAAAATTGAGAGATTAGTCAACATGTCCTGCAGTGGAGGACATGTCTTAAGCCCGAGCACCACGCCAAGGTTTCTCAAGTAGCTAGGGACCTAACATGCTGCATATATCCATTAATTATCTAAATACAACAGATTCTGGGTTTCTTTTTTGTGCACTACATTTGTGATTGTGAAAAATATAATCAGTAAATCCATCTGTTTCACTGTGGTTTAAAAAATAATTTTCTTTGTACCACAAGGTACCTTTTCTGCCTGCACAGTCGATCTGATACTGAAAATCCATCTGTGTCACTGGGGGTGATGCTTCTTTTTATTTTTAAAGTGCCTTTTCTGACTGAATAGCAAATCTGATAATGAAAAATAATCAGTAAATTCATCTGTTTCATCCTCTTTTTTTCCCCTATAAATACCTTATTGCCTTGTACTGCAAATCAAATCAAATAAGTAAATTCCACTGTGACATTGTGGGTGCAAAAAACATAAAATTTTTGGCCCAAAGTAAATTTGCGGCCTGCTCAGTACTACTGCTAGTGAAAGAATTTCATTTGCATCCGTCTGTTTCATTTGTGGGTGAAGAAATCATATATTTTGTTGGAATAAATTCCCTGCTGTGCCTGCACAGCCAATCTGATACTGAAAAATAATCAGTAAATCTATCTGTTTCACTGGGGTTGAAAAAATATATATATTTTTTACCATAAAGTGCCTTTTCTGACTGAATAGCAAATCTGATACTTAAAAATAATCTGTAAATCCATCTGTTTCACTGTGGTTTAAAAAATAATTGTCTTTGTACCATAACATACCTTTTCTGCCTGAACAGCAAATCTGATACTAATCAGTAAATCCATCTGTTTCACTGGGGGGTAAAAAAAATCCTATTTTTTTCCCTATAAAGTACCGTATTGCCTTGTACTACAAATAAAAAAAAAAAAACATAATTTTTTTGCCATAAAGTACCCCTGTGGCCTGCGCTTAATATCTGACAGTGAAAAAAAAAACAAAAAAAACTGCAAATCCAGCTCTTAGATTGTGGGATTGTGGGTGGACATTGCAACAGTTGTTAGGCCAGTCATTCACAAGTTGCTTAGAGGTTGTTTTCCTGCTGCACTGCATCCCTGACTTGGCAAAATGTATTCAGTAAATTAGGTGGCGTACTACTGATTGTTGGGGGATATGTTCCACTTCTCTGTTTCTAAGTACCCCTGCACTGCATCCCTGACTTGGCAAAATAAATTTAGTAAATTAGATGGCGTAGTACTGATTGTTGGTGGATCTGTACCCCTTCTCTGTTTCCAAGTACTCTTGCACTGCATCCCTGACTTGGCAATAAATATTCAGTAAATTAGGTGGCGTACTACTGATTGTTGGGGGATCTGTACCCCTTCTCTGTTTCCAAGTACCCCTGCACTGCATACCTGACTTGGCAATAAATATTCAGTAAATTAGGTAGCATACTACTGATTGTTGGGGGATATAATATTGTCCGCCAAAACATATATTTTGTTCTGGGGTGAAATTTAATTGCCAAAATAGCAATAACCTGAATCTGGTGTTCGAGCTGTTGCAGGCCAATTGTAAATCTATCCATAAAAGGATACCTTTCATCCAGGGCCTAAATACTAGCCCTATAAGAGATATTCCCCTAAATCAGTGGTTACTGCTGTGCCTGGATTAGTGTAATACGCTACATAAATAAATAGGCAGAGAGTGTTAGGTACCTGTAAAAAAAGGCCTGAATTTGAAATCAATACATTGGGCCAAATATTTTTTTTCTTATTGTGGTCCTTTGGTGAACGGTAAAAATGAGGAAAACATCTAGTAAGGGACGCGGACGTGGGGGTGTTAGTGAACCCTCTGGTGTTGGGAGAGGACGTGGCCATTCTGCCACAGCCACACGTCCTATTGAACCAACTACCTCAGGTTCAAGTACCCGCCAGAATTTACAGCGATATTTGGTGGGGCCCAATGCCGTTCTAAGGATGGTAAGGCCTGAGCAGGTACAGGCGTTAGTCAATTGGGTGGCCGACAGTGGATCCAGCATGTTCACAACATTATCTCCCACCCAGTCTTCTGCAGAAAGCGCACAGGTGGCACCTGAAAACCAAGCCCATCAGTCTGTCACATCACCCCCATGCTTATCAGGGAAACTGTCAGAGCCTCAAGTTATGCAGCAGTCTCTTATGCTGTTTGAAGACTCTCCTGGCAGGGTTTCCCCGGGCCATCCACCTATCTCTGCTCCAGAGGTGGAAGAGATTGAGTGCACTGATGCCCAACCACTTATGTTTGAAGATGAGGACATGGGAAGACCACCGCAGCACGTCTCTGATGGTAAGGAAACACAGGTGCCAACTGCTGCAGTGTGCAAACTGACAACGAGGGGGGGGGGTGAAGACTTGGTGGAAGATGATATGGAGGACGATGAGGTCCTAGACCCTACATGGGATGCAGGTCATGCAAGTGACCTGTGCAGTTCGGAGGAAGAGGCGGTGGTCGCACAGAGACACCAGCACAGCAAAAGAGGGAGCTGGGTTCAGAAGCAGCGCACCCATCCCCTAGACACTATGCCTGCTACTGCCCACCGCACCCACAGACCGAGCACACCAAAGACAGCTCCAAGGAGTTCCCCGGTGTGGCAGTTATTCACACAATGTGCAGCCGACAAGACACGAGTGGTTTGCACGCTGTGTAAGAAGAGCCTAAAGCGAGGCATAAACGTTCTAAACCTGAGCACAACCTGCATGACCAGGCATCTAAGTTCAATGCACAAGCTGCAGTGGAGTAAACACCTCCAAAACCAAGAAAAGTCTCAGGCTCCTCCTGCTCCCTCTTCTGCTGCAATCTCGGCGGGATATGACACAAACGCCACCACATCCATCACCTTTTAACAAGCATCACAACAGTGTCCCATGGAAGCGTTCAGCTGTCCATCTCCCAAACACTGGATCAAAAGAGGAAGTACCCCCCCTACCCACCCCACGATCCCAGGCTCTGAATGCCAGAATTTCAAAATTGCTGGCCTTTGAAATGCTGTCATTCCGTCTGGTGGAGACGGCGAGTTTAAAAAACCTTATAGCGGTGGCTGTCCAACAGTATGCCGTTCCAAGCCGCCACAACTTTTACAGGCGAGCCATCCCTTACCTGCACAAGCAAGTGATGGACAAAATAAGGTGTGCACTGTGCAATGCTATCTGTGGCAAGGTCCACATAACTACCAATCCATGGATCAGTATGCACGGCCAGGGCCGTTATATCTCCCGAACAGCACACTGGGTAAATGCAGTGGTGGCTTGGCCTGAGGCGAATAGCTGTCTGGCGCATGTCCTTCCACCCCCGAGGATTGCAGGGCATTTCTCTTTGCCTCCTGTTGCCTCTTCCTCCTAATCCTCTTCCTCCTCTACTACCTCCTCATCCTCTCAGCGTAACACCTTCACCACCAACTTCAGCACAGCCAGGGGGAAACAACATCAGACAGTTTTTAAACTCATTTGCTTGGGGGACAAACCCCACACCATGCAGGAATTATGGACGGGCATGGAAAAACAGACCGATGAGTGGTTGGTGCCACTGAGCCTCAAGCCCGGCCTGGTGGTGTGCGATAATGGGCAAAATCTCTAGCAGCTCTGGGCTTGGCGCATGTGCTAAATTTGCTGGTGCAGAGATTCCTGAAAAACTATCCGATATGTCAGAGCTGCTGCAGAAAGTGTGAGCCGTCTGTGCGCGCTTTTAGCTTTCTCACCCTGCTCGCCTGTCTGCACTGCAGCGTAACTTCGGCCTTCCCGCTCACTGCCTCATATGCGATGTGCCCACAAGGTGGAACTCCACCTTGCACATACTGGAGAGACTGTGTGAGCAGCAACAGGCGATTGTGGAGTTTCAGCTGCAGCACTCACGGGTCTGTCGCTCTGTGGAACAGCAACACTTCACCGTCACTGAGTGGGCCTCCATGCAAGACCTGTGTGCCTTTGTTGCACTGCTTTAAGTACTCCACCAACAATGCAAGTGCCGATGACGCCATTCTCAGCGGTACTATCCCACTTCTATGTCTCCTTGAAAAAATCGCTTTGGCCGATGATGGAGGAGGTTGTGTCACAAGAGGAAGAGGGAGAGGGATTATTTCAACGGTTATCAGGCCAGTCATTGACAAGTGGCTCGGAGGGTGGGTTCCTGCACCAACATAGGCCAGGTACACAATTGTCCAGCCAGGGCACAGTTCTGGAGGATGAGGAGCATGACGAGGAGGTGGAGGAACCGTGTTCACAGCAGGGTGGCACCCAAAGCAGCTCATGGCCATCACTTGTGTGTGGCTGGGGGGATATAGAAGACACAGACAATACACCTCCCACAGAGGACAACTTGTCCTTGCCTCTGGGCAGCCTGGCACACATGAGCGACTACATGCTGCAGCACCTGCGCAACGACAGCCGAGTTGCTAACATTCTAACTTGTGATGATTTCTGGGCCTCAACAACAAGCACCACCAGCTGATGCACAACGTCTTAGCAGGAGGCAGCATTTCAGCAACATGGTGGAACAGTATGTGTGCACACGCCTACATCTACTGACTGATGGGTCTGCCCCATTCAACTTCTGGGTCTCCAAATTGGGCACATGGCCTGAGCTTGCCCTTTACGCCTTGGAGGTGCTGGCCTGTCCTGCAGCCAGTGTATTGTCTGAACATGTGTTTAGCACAGCAGGGAGTGTTATCACAGACAAGCACAGCCACCTCTCCACAGCCAATGTGGACAAGCTCACGTTCATTAAAATGAACCAGGCATGGATTCCACAGGATTGTCCGTACCTTGTGCAGAATAGACATTTATACCGACTTCACACAGCCATTGTTATACTCCAGCGCACTTTGTCTTTGTGTTATTTCATATATTCTACAATGTTTTGCGGTGTACCCAAATGAAAACAAAAACAGTGTTGGCTTCTTCCACCTCCTCCACTGCCGTTTCCACCGAAACCACTACATCCACGTCTACCGCCACGTCCACTGCCTCCTCAACATCCTAGTCCATAGTCCAAAGGATTAAAATTTGTAATTTTTATTTATTTTATTTTTGTCATTTCCATATCCACATTTGTTTGCATGGCACTTTTGCAGCCCTCTAGCCTTTTCCATGGCTCTTTTAGTGCCATTTTAGTGCCCAAAGTTCGGATCCCCATTGACTTCAATGGGTTTCGGGTTCGAGGTCAAGTTCGGGTCTAGTTCGGGTCCCGAACACGAACTTTGCGGTGAAGTTTGGCCGAACTCAGCGAACCCGAACTTCCAGGTGTCCGCTCAACTCTAGTCTTAATAACTGTGTCTCTTTGTATTTTTTGGTACGAAAAGACTCTAGATCTGGGTAGGTAGTTATGTTTAGTTTGGAGCATATACTAGTTAATATGGTTAAAATATGGTACAAGGTGATATGTTATTATTATTGTTAAGCGAATCGAACTCCACGAAATCGATCAAAATATCAGGGAAAATTAGATTTTTAAGAAAATTTCCAAATCCCACTTTTTAAAGGACAGATTCAGTTATGAAGTCACTTTGTGGGGCTTACATAATAGACCCAATAAATGACCCCATTTTAGAAACTACACCTATCAAGTTATTTAAATATGATTTTACAAACTGTGTTAACCATTTAGGTGTTCCACAAGAATTAAAGGAAAATAGAGGAGACATTTCAAAATTTCACTTCTTTTAGCAGAAATGTTATGTTTATTACCCTGATTCTGCAGTTTATCGAAACACCCCATATATGGTTGTACACTGCTGTATGGGCTCGTGGCAGGGTGCAGAAGGGAAGAAGCAACATATAGATTTTAAAGGGCAGATTTCAATGGAATAATTTTAAGCTGCTATATCGCATTTGAAGAACCTTTGAGGCATCTCTACAGTAGAAACTTCGAAAAAAATTATCCTATTTTGGAAACTATGGGTACTATTAGTACTATTTTGGGGTACAGAATATTTTTGTTTTTATGGCTACATCATGTGTTATTCTTAAAGAACAAATTGTTACGGATGCTGCAATACCAAATATGTCTATTTTTATTTTTTGTTTCAGTTTTACATAATAAAACATTAAAAAATCATGTTTTACTGTCTCCATTTTATAAAAGACATTTTTTTTTTAGTTTTCTGCCAATCGTCTTGTGTAGGGGCTCAGTTTTTGTGGGAAGAGTTGGAGTTTTTATTGGTACGCTTACTCAGTTTTTTATACGGCGTTCTCCTGAGGGGGTTATGTGATATTTTTATACAGTCAGTTGTTACAGACGCGGCAATATCTAATATGTCTTTTTTAATTAAAAATCATTTAAAAAAGGAAAAGAGGCACTTTTTTTTTTACTGTAAAATTTATATGTGTGTATATATATATATATATATATATATATATATACACAAAACACAAACTGGATTCCAAAAAAGTTGGGACACTATACAAATCGTGAATAAAAACTGAATGCAATGATGTGGAGGTGCCAACTTCTAATATTTTATTCAGAATAGAACATAAATCACGGAACAAAAGTTTAAACAGAGAAAATGTACCATTTTAAGGGAAAAATATGTTGATTCAGAATTTCATGGTGTCAACAAATCCCCAAAAAGTTGGGACAAGGCCATTTTCACCACTGTGTGGCATCTCCCCTTCTTCTTACAACACTCAACAGATGCCTGGGGACCGAGGAGACCAGTTTCTCAAGTTTATAAATAGGCATGCTCTCTCATTCTTGTCTAATACAGGCCTCTATCTGTTAAATCGTCTTGGGCCTTCTTTGTTGCACCTTCCTCTTTATGATGCGCCAAATGTTCTTTATAGGTGAAAGATCTGGACTGCAGACTGGCCATTTCAGTACCCGGATCCTTCTCCTACGCAGCCATGATGTTGTGATTGATGCATAATGTTGTCTGGCATTATCTTGTTGAAAATGCAGGGTCTTCCCTGAAAGAGATGACGTCTGGATGGGAGCATATGTTGTTCTAGTACCTGAATATATTTTTCTGCATTGATAGTGCCTTTCTAGACATGCAAGCTGCCCATGCCACACACACTCATGCAACCCTATACCATCAGAGATGCAGGCTTCTGAACTGAGCGTTGATAACAACTTGGGTTGTCCTTGTCCTCTTTGGTCCGGATGACATGGCGTCCCAGATTTCCCAAAAAAACTTTGAATCGTGACTCGTCTGACCACAGAACAGTCTTCCATTTTGCCATACTCCATTTTAAATGATCCCTGGCCCAGTAAAAACGCCTGAGCTTGTGGATCTTGCTTAGAAATGGCTTCTTCTTTGCACTGTAGAGTTTCAGCTGGCAACGGCGGATGGCACGGTGGATTGTGTTCACTGACAATGGTTTCTGGAAGTATTCCTGAGCCCATTCTGTGATTTCCTTTACAGTAGCATTCCTGTTTGTGGTGCAGGTTTCCTCCCACACTCCAAAGGCATACTGATGGGGAATTTATATTGTGAGCCTTATTGGGGACAGCCTGAAGCTAATATCTGTAAAGTGCTGCAGAATATACCAGTGCTATATAAGTGCTTAAAATATATAAATAAATAAAAAATACATTATCTGATGCCAGCAATGTGCTGCAAAATGTGCTGATTTTCATATTTTTCCCAGAAACCCAGAGGAGTGTTGACTGGCTTATAATACTCCTCATGGATACTTGGCACCCACCACAAGAAAAAATAGGACCCCAACCAGGGCATCTCAGACAGCCAAGCAAATGTCTTTGCTTTGCTCTGTTAAAGGGTAGTTACCCAGAAAGTGCTAGGTTCCTGGTATGAGACAGTTTTTTTTTTTTGTTTTTTTGCCTTTTTTTGTGGAAAGGAGGCCTAGCTTATAACTAGTTTTTTGTTTTGTTTTTTCCCAGAGAAGCCTTATGTGGGAATGCAAGCACAACTACAGATAAAAAAATCTTAGTATGAAAATCCTCTTGGTGAGAGGCCTAGGTCACGATTCAGGGGATACTATATCTCCTAATTGGAGAGCGCCTAAACGGCGTGAGGAGATTCATAGGCCAGTCATTCTCCATAATGAGATATAGTATCCTCTGAATCCTGACCTAGGTCTCTCACCCACCTAAGCCAGTACTCTTTGCTCAACACTGATGAGGAGCAATCACTCTGGACTTTTATTATATATATATAATTAAAGTCTTAAAAATTTTACATCCTTACCCAATGTTACATATAAACTTAAAAAATAAAAATGTAAACCTAATTTGTATCCAAAAATATTACATTATAAAAATCTTTATAGGGCCAATAAGAATGTTTTGCCTCTCCAAAAGAGGGGAATGTTCAGTGTCACCAACTACACCCTCTTCTACTGCATCATCACCCATTCAGGATCTCACAGACAATTAATTTTTTTTTAAGTCAATCTACTCAACAAAACCCATATGTGGTAAGAGAACAAACACAGACACAAAATAAATGACAAGGATACTAACTGATCAATCACTGGTCTTAAATCTTTCAGGGTTGAGATTATCAGAGGCAGAACTTTCCATTATCTCTAACGGTTTGACATTTGTCCCTACAAACCGGTTTAACTGCTTTGATTGGATTAAAGATATCCATTAGTGATGAGCGAGCACCCAAGGATGTTTGGATGTCCGGACCGAACACATTGCTACGTTTGTGTGCTCGGCCGAGCACACGAGTATATTGGAAGTCAATGAGAAACAACCAGGCACCCCCTGTTCTGAAGAGGGGAGCGTGCCTGGTCCATTGAAAATGTCAGAAAGTGACAGAAACACCACCAAAATGGATCGGGAACAGCATGGGGACGATGTCTGGATGCATCTTGTACTCCCAAATCGCTGCTGGGAACCATGTTGTCCAAGTTGTACACCACTTTTACAGACTGACAAAAACACGCCCAACCCCCCTAATCTATTTTACAGGAAAAATTGTTAGAAAACAATATTTCCTGTATAGTCAATTGTACATAATGTGTGAGTGCTGCCAAAAATTACAAGAAAGAGGCACTCCAAAACAGCCTGTATATCACATAAAGGAGGGCCTCATTCATATTGTGATACAATTGTTCAGGTAGTGGGACTCCTACATTCATAAAGCCTATGCACTAAGTGAAAGGGCTGCCAAAAATATCAAGGAACTGGCACTGCAATACACCCTTTATTACACATAAAGGACGACATCATACACATCCTGGAAAAACTATGATTGGTGGCCTGCTGGTGACCCTCAAAAACATTTGAAGCAAGGGCCTGCTGGTGGCCCTCTAAAACATTAGGGGCGAGGGCCTGCTGCTGAGCTGACCCTCTTAAACATTAGGGGTGAGGTCCTGCTGGTGAGCTGACGCTCTAAAACATTATATGCGAGTGCATGCTGTTCAAATGACGCACTAAAACATTAGATGCGAGCTCATGCTGTTCAGCGGACCCTATAAAAAAATTAGAGTGGAGGGAATATATACAATCTGGATGAGGAGGAGGAGTTGAAGAAACCAAGATTCAACCATATACTCCTTTTTTGTGGTGGAAAAGGATCATTAGAATACACGACAGTAGATTGAGTACATTATAAATGAGAGATTGAAATTGCCTTTATGTTCATCATCAACTCAGCTCTCCTCTGGTGGGATTGAGAAATCAGGAGGAGCAATCCAGGCCTTGTTCATTTTTATCTGAGTCAACCTGTCAGCATTGCCAGTGGACTTGAAAGGCGACGACCATATTGCAGCTGGTATTCCACAACTGCCCTCTGCTGCTCACAAAGCCTGGCCAACATGTAGGACGTAGAGTTTGACTGCATGCTCACTTCGCACAACAGTCTGTAAACTGGAAGCCAAAATCATTGCTGCAGCGTTGACAGACCAGCTGAAGCTGTGGACGACTTTCGCAAATGAGCACACAAGCGGCGCACCTTCACTAGTAGCTCTTGCAAATTGGGGTAGGTTTTGATAAACCGCTGAACCACGAAGTTTAAGATGTGGGCTAGGCATGGAATGTCTGTCAGGTTGCCGAGCTCCAAAGCCGCCACCAAGTTACGGCCATTGTCAGACACAACAATGCCTGGTTATAGGTTGAGTGGAGAGAGCCACAGCTCGGTCTTGTCCCTTATACCCTGCCAGAGCTCTGCGGCGGTCTGCTTTTTGTCCCCTAAGCAGATCAGCTTCAGAATGGCCTGTTGACACTTACCCACAGCAGTGCTACACTGCTTTCAGTTAGCGACTGATGGCTGACTGCTGTTGGAGGTGGAAGTGGAGGAAGAGGCATTGGAGGAGGAGAAGTTTGGGTTGGAGCCAGTAACATAGCTGCTGGCGGAGACCCTGATGGACGTAGGGCCTGCAATACTGGGCGTGAGTAGCACCTGTGCCATGCCAGGGTAACACTCACTCCCCGCCTCCACAACATTCACCCAGTGTGCGGTCAGTGAAATGTAGCATCCCTGGCCACCAGCACTTGTCCATGTGTCCGTGGTGAGGTGGATAGTAAGTGCATTGGTCAGGGCACGGGCATGTTCTGGGACACATGCTGGTGTAAGGCGGGCACGGCACACCTTGAAAAATAGTGGCGGCTGGGGAATGCATACCTAAGGACAGCCGACTACATCAGGCTGCAGATGGCCTCAGTATCCACAAGCCTAAATGGCAACATTTCAAGGGCCAGTAATTTCGAAGGTTGCACATTTAGGACTATGACCTGTAGGTGTGTTGGTGGGTATTTGCGCTTGCGTTAAAATGCCTGTGTTATGGAAATTTGGACGCTGCGCTGTGACAGGGAAGTGGATGTTGTTGCTGACGGTTCATGCAAAGTTCCTGGTACAGGGCAAGGGGCATCTGGGCCGGTGCCTTCGACAGGGGATTGGACAGCAGTGCGTAAAACAGGGGAAGAGGAGGCAGTGGTGTGACATGCAGACCCAGATTGTGGACCCAGGAGTTCGGCACACTTATTAGGGTGCTTGGATGCCATGTGGCGGATCATGCTGGTGGTGGTGAGGTTGCTAATGTTCATGCCCAGGCTCATTTTGGTAAGGCCTAGGTTGCAAACTACCACTCTTTTGTCGTCTACATTTTCCTCAAAAAACTGCCATACTGAGGAACACCTACCCCTTGGCAAGGTAGATTTACGCATGAGGTGCTCGGTGTGGGCTGACTTCTCCCTTTTGCAACCCCACTGCCTCTTCCAGCCTGTTGCGGTTCTGCGGATCACTCCCCCTCTATACTGCTGTCCTCTCTTGGCTTTTCACCTTCCCATTTTGGGTCAGTGACCTCATCGTCCAGCACCTCCTCTTCCACTTCCTCACTCTGCTCATCCACCTGACTTGACTGAACCACAACCTTAGTGTTTGGCAACTGTGTCTCATCATCATCCACCTCGTGAATTAATGATTGCCGATCACCACCGCCATCTTCTTGCGACTGTGAAGGCTCAAGAGGTTGGGAATCAGGGCACAATATCTCAGGTCCCTCTTCAAGCGTGCTGGGCGAGAGGACCAAATCTAATAGTGGGGCTGCAAAGAGCTCCTCGGAATATCCTAGTGTGGGATCACTCGTTTGGCAAGCCTTTACATGGTGGGAGGAACGATGGTGGGAGGAAGGATGATCAGAGTGAGGATTCGGTTGACCAGACTCTTGGCTACAGAGGCTGGACCTGGTGGAAGAGAGAGTAGTGCTTAACCATCTGGAAGCATTATCTTCATCAATCCAACCGACCAACAGTTCGCACTGGTCCGACTTGGATAGTGTTGTCCTGCACCGCCCTGCTAAGTTGGAAATGAAGCTGGGTACAGTGGATTTTTTTTCCTGGTGCGCTGGCAGCAGGCACAGTTTCATTGCTCCCAGGGCCAAGTCCTCTGTGTGCACCATCAGCATCACGCCCAATTCCCCGTCCCTTTGTGTTCACCTTCTTCATATTAATGTTTTTGCCACAAGATATGGTGCAGATTTTTTTACTGTCCGATAAGGACACTGTTTTGGGATGCCAGACTGTATATGTCACATAAAACACCAGAATATGGACTGTATATTAGGCCCAGATCAATGTAATTTTAAATGCAGACAATGTATTCAGAGGCCAGACTGTATATGTCACAAAAAACACCAGAATATGGACAATAAATTAGGCCCAGATTAATGTAATTTTAAATACAGACAATGTATTCAGAGGCCGGACTGTTTTTTTTTTTACAAAAAACACCAGAATATGGACAATAAATTAGGCCCAGATTAATGTAATTTTAAATACATACAATGTATTCAGAGGCCGGACTGTATATGTCACAAAAAACACCAGAATATGGACAATAAATTAGGCCTAGATTAATGTAATTTAAAATACAGACAATGTATTCAGAGGCTGGACTGTATATGTCACAAAAACACCAGAATATGGACAGTACATTATGCCCAGATTAATGTAATTGGAAATACAGAACCTGTTTTGGGATGACTAACACTATATGTCACAGAAACCCCCAAAAAGTGGACAGTATATTATTGACAGATTAAAGTAATTTTACATACAGACAATGTATTCGGATGCCGGACTTTATAGGTCACCAAAAACACCAGAATTTTGACAATATTTTAGGCCCAGATTAATGCAATTTTAAATAGAGACAATGTATTCAGATGCCAAACTGTATATGTCGCAAAAAAACTGAATATTGACGTTATATTACACCCAGATTAATGTAATTTGAAATACAGAAACTGTTTTGGGATGATGGACCTTATATGTCACAGAAACTCCCAGAAGATGGACAGTATATTATTGACAGATTAATGTAATTTTGCATACAGACACTGTATTCAGATGCCGGACTGTATATGTCACAAAAAAAAAAAAAAAAAAGAGAAGAATATGGACGGTATATTATTACGCCTAGATTAATGTAATTGGAAATACAGAACCTGTTTTGGGATGACAGACACTATATGTCACACAAACCGACAGAAAATGGAAAGTATATTATGGCCAGATTAATGTAATTTTAAATACAGACACTGTTTTAGGATGCCGGACAGTATGTGTCACAGAAACCCACTGAATATGGACACTATTAGACAGAATAATAGAATTTGAGCTGCAAACACTATTTGCTGATGTACAGTAGTACTGTATTTTTACACAAAGCCACACATGATGGTCACTAGATGTGGGCCAGAATTTTACAGGCACAGTCTGCGGATGATGTACACTATTTTGCAACTTTTTTTGCGACTATATAAATGGTCGCAATAGTAAATCTGTCTAGAGATTCTTTTAAATAAGAAAACACGCTCACTTCCACAAAACTGGAGAGCTTAGTGCAGATTTTTGTGACTTTTTCACTCCATTAAAGTGACTTTAGATAATGATAAATCTGGCCCTATATGTCACTGATAGGTACACAATAAAAATATCTTGCTGCTGTCAAACACACTCTATAGTCCTTAAAAGGACTTTGGGGTCTTGGAAAAGCTTCTGGTAGGAAAAAAAAAAGCTAGTTTCTCTCCCTGCACTGAAGCACCGTCCCTAAGACTGCAAGAGTTAAATTGATTGCTGTTGTAAAACACACAGACACACTGTTGTCCTTCACCCCTTATGGACCAGGCTCATTTTTACCTTAAGGACCAGGCATTTTTTTGCAAATCTGACTAGTGCCACTTTATGTGTGAATAACTTTAAAACACTTTTCCTTATCTAGGCCACATTCTGAAAGCCATATTTTTTATTTTTTTGGGGGGCTACTGTCTTATGTAGGGGCTCATTTTTTGCGGGTTGAGATGTTGGTTTGATTGGCACTATCTTGTGGTGCATTTGACATTTTGGTTGCTTGCTATTGCACTTTTTGTGATGTAAGGCAGCAAAAATGGCTTTTGACACTCTGCTGTACCCAATGGCCACCAATGAGTACCCCTGCACCGCCCGCCGGTACAATATGACCGCAGGGATCAGAAACTGCAGAAAGCGCTGCAAACTGCAGGTCTGAATTGACCTGCGGTTTGCAGCGATCACCGATACAGGGGGGTCAATGGACCCCCCTAGGCATTGTAACAAGGTACCTGCTGAATGATTGCAACAGGTATCTTGTTACGATCACCGCTGGCTGAGCAGCGGTGATCGGTAGTACACATGACGTACCGGTACATCATGTGTCCTTATGTACCGGGACAGCATGCCATACTGGTACGTCATGTGTCCGGAAGAGGTTAAAAGGACATTTGTGTCTTTGCAAATCTTGTTTCTGATAATCTGTTCCCTTCCCTGCCTACGCGCTGCTCTCCCTGTCTAAGTCTGAGCCGAACATGCGTTATTGGGTGCTGTATAGCACCCGATGACGCATTCCGGCCAGCCAATCTGTGTAATACCGCATGGCTACTGGCATTACAGTGAGGGCAGTACTTACCTGCACCTTGATTAGCTGCTTACAACCCGTGAAACGTGTGGGGCGGAGACTCGAGCATGGCGCTTGAGCATATGTGGTATTCGGCCGAGTACCGCCATGTGCCGAGCATACCAATGCTCGAGTCCAAACCGGTATTCGGCCGAGAATGCTCGCTCATCACTAATATCAATCTGTTTGTGCAAAAAATAAAGTGGCGTAAGACATTTGCACAGACTGACAAACAGAGATGTGCTACAATGGTAATAGATCTGATGGACCTTCCAGGCTTTGATTATCTTATAGAACTCCTTAATGATAATGAGAAACCAAGGGGAGAGAGACCATTAACAAACCACAGTAACAAGAATACTAAAAACCAACCCAAGGGTGGGTAATTACATATAGAGTAATTTTTGAATTAGGTTATCAGAGATCTCTGTAATCTGACGATTATACCCATGCACAAAAATTATGCTTATGAGGAAATGGAAGGCCTTAAAAATCTAGGCTAAAATAAGAACTTGATAATTAAACCCTCAGTTATCAGCAGTATAGAAATATGTGCATGGCTCTTCTATCAGACCAGTCAAATTATGACATACTGAAATATGAGCCATCTAACCGGTACAAATCGGAATTGTGTATAATATTACAAGAGGCATTGAAAGATAAATTGATTAATCGGAGAGAGATGGATCATTTATTACCAACGTACCCCAGAATAGCCACATTTTATTGTTTACCAAAGATTCATAAAGGTCTTGACTAGAGTTGAGCGAACACCTGGATGTTCGGGTTCGAGAAGTTTGGCCGAACTTCCCGAAAATGTTCGGGATTTGAACTCGACTCGAGCTTCATCCCGATCCCGAACCCCATTGAAGTCAATGGGGACCCGAACTTTTGGACACTAAAAAGGCTGTAAAATAGTCCAGGAAATGAATTAAAATAACATAAAATAAATAAAAATCAACCAATATCAATTGGAGAGAGGTCCCATAGCAGAGAATCAGGTTTTAAGTCGCCCATCAATGGAGAAGGTCACTTTCTGTTATTTCAGCCCCAGCACCCAGACAGAGGAGAGATGTCTCACAGCAAGGAATCATGTGTCATATCACCCACCACTGGAGAAGGCCACTTTCAGTTATTTAGGCCCCAGCACCCAGACAGAGGAGAAAGGTCCCAAAGCAACGAATATGGCGTCATATAACCCAACACTGGAGAAGGTCACTTTCAGTTATTTAGGCCCCAGCACCTAGACAGAGGAGAGAGGTCCCACAGCAAGGAATCATGCGTCATATCACCCACGACTGGAGAAGGCCACTTTCAGTTATTTAGGCCCCAGCACCCAGACAGAGGAGAGAGGTCCCACAGCAACGAATATGGCGTCATATCACCCAACACTGGAGAAGGTCACTTTCAGTTATTTAGGCCTCAGCACCCAGACAAAGAAGAGAGGTCCCACAGCAAGGAATCATGCGTCATATCACCCACCACTGGAGAAGGCCACTTTCAGTTATTTAGGCCCCAGCACCCAGACAGAGGAGAGAGGTCACACAGCAAGGAATAAGGCGCCATATCACCCACCACTGGAGAAGGCCACTTTCAGTTATTTAGGCCCCAGCACCCAGACAGAGGAGAGAGGTCCCACAGCAAGGAATTATGCGTCATATCACCCACTACTGGAGTAGGCCACTTTCAGTTATTTAGGCCCCAGCACCCAGACAGAGGAGAGAGGTCCCACAGCAAGGAATAAGGTGTCATATCAGCCACCACTGGAGAAGGCCTCTTTCAGTTATTTAGGCCCCAGCACCAAGACAGAGGAGAGAGGTCACACAGCAAGGAATAAGGCGCCATATCACCCACCACTGGAGAAGGCCACTTTCAGTAATTTAGGCCCCAGCACCCAGACAGAGGAGAGAGGTCACACAGCAAGGAATAAGGCGCCATATCACCCACCACTGGAGAAGGCCACTTTCAGTTATTTAGGCCCCAGCACCCAGACAGAGGAGAGAGGTCCCACAGCAAGGAATCATGCGTCATATCACACACCACTGGAGAAGGCCACTTTCAGTTATTTAGGCTCCAGCACCCAGATAGAGGTGAGAGGTCCCACAGCAAGGAATAAGGCGTCATATCACCCACCACTGGAGAAGGCCACTTTCAGTTATTTCGGCCCAGCACCCAGACAGAGGGAGAGAGGTCCCACAGCAAGGAATTATGCGTCATATCACCCACCACTGGAGAAGGCCACTTTCAGTTATTTAGGCCCCAGCACCCAGACAGAGGAGAGAGGTCCCACAGCAAGGAATAAGGTGTCATATCACCCACCACTGGAGAAGGCCTCTTTCAGTTATTTAGGCCCCAGCACCCAGACAGAGGAGGAGAGGTCCCACAGCAAGGAATATGGCGTCATATCACCCACCACTGGAGAAGGCCACTTTCAGTTATTTAGGCCCCAGCACCCAGACAGAGGAAAGAGGTCCTACAGCAAGGAATCATGCGTCATATCACCCACCACTGGAGAAGGCCACTTTCAGTTATTTAGGCCCCAGCACCCAGACAGCGGAGAGAGGTCCCACAGCATGGAATCATGCGTCGTATCACCCACCACTGGAGAAGGCCACTTTCAGTTATTTAGGCCCCAGCACCCAGACAGAGGAGAGAGGTCCCACATCAAGGAATAATGCGTCATATCACACGCCACTGGAGAAGGCCACTTTCAGTTATTTCGGCCCAGCACCCAGACAGAGGAGAGAGGTCCCACAGCAAGGAATTATGCGTCATATCACCCACCACTGGAGTAGACCACTTTCAGTTATTTAGGCCCCAGCACCCAGATAGAGGTAGAGGTCCCACAGCAAGGAATAAGGTGTCATATCACCCACCACTGGAGAAGGCCACTTTCAGTTATTTCGGCCCCAGCACCCAGACAGAGGAGAGAGGTCCCACAGCAAGGAATTATGCGTCATATCAACCACCACTGGAGTAGGCCACTTTCAGTTATTTAGGCCCCAGCACCCAGACAGAGGAGAGAGGTCCCACAGCAAGGAATAAGGTGTCATATCACCCACCACTGGAGAAGGCCTCTTTCAGTTATTTAGGCCCCAGCACCCAGACAGAGGAGAGAGGTCCCACAGCAAGGAATATGGCGTCATATCACCCACCACTGGAGAAGGCCACTTTCAGTTATTTAGGCCCCAGCACCCAGACAGAGGAGAGAGGTCCCACAGCAAGGAATCATGCGTCATATCACCCACCACTGGAGAAGGCCACTTTCAGTTATTTAGGCCCCAGCACCCAGACAGAGGAGAGAGGTCCCACAGCAAGGAATATGGCGTCATATCACCCACCACTGGAGAAGGCCACTTTCAGTTATTTAGGCCCCAGCACCCAGACAGAGGAGAGAGGTCCCACAGCAAGGAATAAGGCGTCATATCACCCACCACTGGAGAAGGCCACTTTCAGTTATTTAGGCCCCAGCACCCAGACAGAGGAGAGAGGTCCCACAGCAAGGAATATGGCGTCATATCACCCACCACTGGAGAAGGTCACTTTCAGTTATTTAGGCCCCAGCACCCAGACAGAGAGAGAGGTCCCACAGCAAGGAATCATGCGTCATATCACCCACCACTGGAGAAGGCCACTTTCAGTTATTTAGGCCCCAGCACCCAGACAGAGGAGAGAGGTCACACAGCAAGGAATCAGGCGTCATATCACCCACCACTGGAGAAGGCCACTTTCAGTTATTTAGGCCCCAGCACCCAGACAGAGGAGAGAGGTCCCACAGCAAGGAATTATGCGTCATATCACCCACCACTGGAGTAGGCCACTTTCAGTTATTTAGGCCCCAGCACCCAGACAGAGAGAGAGGTCCCACAGCAAGGAATAATGTGTCATATCACCCACCACTGGAGAAGGCCACTTTCAGTTATTTAGGCCCCAGCACCCAGACAGAGGAGAGAGGTCACACAGCAAGGAATAAGGCGTCATATCACCCACCACTGG
Source organism: Bufotes viridis (assembly GCA_033119425.1). NCBI lineage: Eukaryota > Metazoa > Chordata > Amphibia > Anura > Bufonidae > Bufotes > Bufotes viridis. The sequence continues at coordinate 510,737,924 of CM065589.1, forward strand.
AGAAGGCCACTTTCAGTAATTTAGGCCCCAGCACCCAGACAGAGGAGAGAGGTCACACAGCAAGGAATAAGGCGCCATATCACCCACCACTGGAGAAGGCCACTTTCAGTTATTTAGGCCCCAGCACCCAGACAGAGGAGAGAGGTCCCACAGCAAGGAATCATGCGTCATATCACACACCACTGGAGAAGGCCACTTTCAGTTATTTAGGCTCCAGCACCCATACAGAGGTGAGAGGTCCCACAGCAAGGAATAAGGCGTCATATCACCCACCACTGGAGAAGGCCACTTTCAGTTATTTCGGCCCAGCACCCAGACAGAGGAGAGAGGTCCCACAGCAAGGAATTATGCGTCATATCACCCACCACTGGAGAAGGCCACTTTCAGTTATTTAGGCCCCAGCACCCAGACAGAGGAGAGAGGTCCCACAGCAAGGAATAAGGTGTCATATCACCCACCACTGGAGAAGGCCTCTTTCAGTTATTTAGGCCCCAGCACCCAGACAGAGGAGAGAGGTCCCACAGCAAGGAATATGGCGTCATATCACCCACCACTGGAGAAGGCCACTTTCAGTTATTTAGGCCCCAGCACCCAGACAGAGGAAAGAGGTCCCACAGCAAGGAATCATGCGTCATATCACCCACCACTGGAGAAGGCCACTTTCAGTTATTTAGGCCCCAGCACCCAGACAGCGGAGAGAGGTCCCACAGCATGGAATCATGCGTCATATCACCCACCACTGGAGAAGGCCACTTTCAGTTATTTAGGCCCCAGCACCCAGACAGAGGAGAGAGGTCCCACATCAAGGAATAATGCGTCATATCACACGCCACTGGAGAAGGCCACTTTCAGTTATTTCGGCCCAGCACCCAGACAGAGAGAGAGGTCCCACAGCAAGGAATTATGCGTCATATCACCCACCACTGGAGTAGGCCACTTTCAGTTATTTAGGCTCCAGCACCCAGATAGAGGTGAGAGGTCCCACAGCAAGGAATAAGGTGTCATATCACCCACCACTGGAGAAGGCCACTTTCAGTTATTTCGGCCCAGCACCCAGACAGAGGAGAGAGGTCCCACAGCAAGGAATTATGCGTCATATCAACCACCACTGGAGTAGGCCACTTTCAGTTATTTAGGCCCCAGCACCCAGACAGAGGAGAGAGGTCCCACAGCAAGGAATAAGGTGTCATATCACCCACCACTGGAGAAGGCCTCTTTCAGTTATTTAGGCCCCAACACCCAGACAGAGGAGAGAGGTCCCACAGCAAGGAATATGGCGTCATATCACCCACCAATGGAGAAGGCCACTTTCAGTTATTTAGGCCCCAGCACCAAGACAGAGGAGAGAGGTCCCACAGCAAGGAATTATGCGTCATATCACCCACCACTGGAGAAGGCCACTTTCGGTTATTTAGGCCCCAGCACCCAGACAGAGGAGAGAGGTCCCACAGCAAGGAATCATGCGTCATATCACCCACCACTGGAGAAGGCCACTTTCAGTTATTTAGGCCCCAGCCGGCCAGCACCCAGACAGAGGACAGAGGTCCCACAGCAAGGAATAAGGCGTCATATCACCCACCACTGGAGAGGGCCACTTTCAGTTATTTAGGCCCCAGCACCCAGATAGAGTAGAGATGTCCCACAGCAAGGAATAAGGCGTCATATCACCCACCACCGGAGAAGGTCACTTTCAGTTATTTAGGCCCCAGCACCCAGACAGAGGAGAGAGGTCCCACAGCAAGGAAGGAATCATGCATCATATCACCCACCACTGGAGAAGGCCATTTTCAGTTATTTAGGCCCCAGCACCCACACAGAGGAGAATGGTCGCATGGAAGAGATTCAGGCTTCATGTCACCCACCATTGTAACAGGCCACTTTCAGTTATTTAGGCCACGGCGCCCAGATTGAGGAGAGGTTCATTCAATCTTTGAGTTGCCCCGCAAGATCATGGTAAACTTTTAAAAATGAGGATTCAATAAAGAAGTGCCCCGGAGTACAAGAATACATGTTTGAGGTGAAGGCAGTTATAAATGTCTATTCTGCACAAGGGAGGGACAGGTCCTGTGGGATCCATGCCTGGTTCATTTTTATGAACGTCAGCTTGTCTACGTTGGCTGTGGACAGGCGGCTGCGCTTGTCAGTATTGACGCCCCCTGCCGTGCTGAATACACGTTCAGACAAAACGCTGGCCACCGGGCAGGCCAGCACCTCCAAGGCATAAAATCCTGACTCTGGCCACGTGGGCAATTTGGAGACCCAGAAGTTGAATGGGGCCGAACCATCAGTCAGTACGTGGAGGGGTGTGCAGATGTACTGTTCAAATATGTTAGTGAAATGCTGCCTCCTGCTAACACGTTCCGTATCAGGTGGTGCTGCAGTTAGCTGTGGCGTGGATACAAAACTTTTCCACATTTCTGCCATGCTAACCCTGCCCTTGGGCTTCCACCTGTTCCCCTGTGACATTTGGGAATGATCACAGGAGCGCGTCTACCAGCGTGCGCTTGTACTCGCGCATCTTCCTATCACGCTCCAGTGCAGGAAGTAAGGTGGGCACATTGGCTTTGTACCGGGGATCCAGCAGGGTGGCAAGCCAGTAGTCCGCACATGTTAAAATGTGGGCAACTCTGCTGTCATTGCTCAGGCACTGCAGCATGTAGTCGCTCATGTGTGCCAGGCTCCCCAGAGGTAAGGACAAGCTGTCCTCTGTGGGAGGCGTATTGTCATCATCCTCCGTATCCCCCCAGCCACGCACCAGTGATGGGCCTGAGCTGTGTCAGGTGCCACCCCGCTGTGAACCTGCTTCATCCTCATCCTCCTCCACCTCCTCCTCATCCTCCTTGTCCTCCAGTAGTGGGCCCTGGCTGGCCACATTTGTACCTGGCCTCTGCTGTTGCAAAAAACCTCCCTCTGAGCCACTTCTAACAGACTGGCCTAAAAGTTCTAAAAATGACCCTCCTCCTCCTCCTCCTCCTGGGCCACCTCCTCTTCCATCATCGCCCTAAGCCTTTTATCAAGGAGACATAGAAGTGGTATTGTAACGCTGATAACGGTGTCATCGCCACTGGCCATGTTGGTGGAGTACTCGAAACAGCGCAACAGGGCACACAGGTCTCGCATGGAGGCCCAATCATTGCTGGTGAAGTGGTGCTGTTCCGCAGTGCGACTGACGCGTGCGTGCTGCAGCTGAAGCTCCACTATGGCCTGCTGCTGCTCGCACAGTCTCTTCAGCATATGCAAGGTGGAGTTCCACCTGGTGGGCACGTCGCATATGAGGCGGTGAGCGGGAAGGCCGAAGTTCCGCTGTAGCGCAGACAGGCGAGCAGCGGCAGGATGTGAACGCCGGAAGCGCGCACAGAAGGCCCGCACTTTATGCAGCAGCTCTGACATGTCGGGGTAGTTGTGAATGAACTTCTGCACCACCAAATTTAACATGTGCATCAGGCAAGAGATGTGCGTCAAACCGGCTAGTCCCAGAGCTACGACGAGATTTCGCCCATTATCGCACACCACCAGGCCGGGCTTGAGGCCCACCGGCAGAAACCACTCGTCGGTCTGTTGTTCAATACCCCGCCACACCTCCTTCGCGGTGTGGGGCCTGTCCACCAAACATATGAGTTTCAGAATGGCCTGCTGACATTTACCCCAGGCCGTGCTGAAGTTGGTAGTGAAGGTGTGTGGCTGACTGGATGAGTTGGTGGAAGCAGAGGAAGAGGAAGCCGAGTAGGTGGAGGAGTCTACAGGAGGAAAAAAATTATGCCCTGCGATCCTTGGTGGCGGAAGGACGTGCGCCAAGGAACTCTCCGCCGGGGGCCCAGCTGCCACTACATTTACCCAGTGTGCAGATAGGGAGATATAGCATCCCATGCCGTGCTTACTGGTCCACGTATCTGTGGTTAGGTGGACCTTGCCACAGATGGCGTTGCGCAGTGCACACTTGATTTTATCGGATACTTGGTTGTGCAGGGAAGGCACGGCTGTCTTGGAGAAGTAGTGGCGGCTGGGAACAACATACTGTGGGACAGCCATGGACATCAGCAGTTTGAAACTGTCTGTGTCCACCAGCCTGAATGACAGCATTTCAAAGGCCAGGAGTTTAGAAATGCTGGCATTCAGGCCCAGGGCTCAAGGGTGGCTAGGTGGGAATTTACGCTTTCTCTCCAAGGTTTGTGAGATGGAGAGCTGAACGCTGCCGTGTGACATGGTGGAGATGCTTGGTGACGCAGGTGGTGGTGTCGGTGGTACATCCTCTGTTTGGTGGGCAGCAGGTGCCATCATTCCTCCCAAGGCGGAGGAAGTGGCCGAGGCAGCAGCAGAAGAGGGAGTAGGGGGAGCCTGAGTGAGTTCTTGCAGTTCATGCTTTGCATGTAGATGCCTGGTCATGCAGGTTGTGCTAAGGCTCAGAAAGTTAAAGCCTCGCTTCAGGCTCTGATGGCACAGCATGCAAACTACTTGGGTCTTGTCATCAGCACACTGTTTAAAGAAGTGCCATGCCAGGGAACTCCTTGAAGCTGCCTTTGGGGGGCTCGGTCCTTGGTAGCGGTGGCCAGTAGCAGGCAAACTCTCTTGGTGGCGGCTGTTCTGCTTTTGCCCCCTGCACACTGCAGAAAGACGCAGCAGTTGGCACCTGTATTTCATTATCATCAGAGACGTGCGGACTCCGATGAGGTGGTATTCCCATGTCCTCATCATCAGGAAACATCAGTGGTTGTGCATTCTATGTCTTCCACCACTGGGGAAGGGCTAGGTGGATTCACTTGCCAGCAGAGTCTTCAAACAGCATAAGAGACTGCTGCATAACTTGCTCAGACAGTTTCCCTGATATGCATGGGGGTGATGTGACAGAATGATGGGCTTGGTTTTCAGGCGCCACCTGTGCGCTTTCTGCAGAAGACTGGGTGTGAGATAATGTTGTGAACGTGCTGGATCCACTGTCGGCCACCCAATTGACTAGCACCTGTACCTGCTCAGGCCTTACCATCCTTAGAACGGCATTGGGCCCCACCAAATATCACTGTAAATTCTGGCGGGTACTGGAGCCTGAAGTAGTTGGTTCACTAGGACGTGTGGCTGTGGCAGAATGGCCACGTCCTCTCCCAGCACCAGAGGGTCCACTAACACCACCACGACCGCGTCCCTTACTAGATGTTTTCCTCATTGTTACCGTTCACCAAGCACAACAATAAGAAAAAAAATATTTGGCCCGATGTATTGATTTCAAATCCAGGCCTTTTTTTACAGGCACCTAACACTATCTGCCTATTTATTTATGTAGCGTATTACACTAATCCAGGCACAGAAGTAACAACTGATTTAGGGGAATATCTATTGTAGGGCTAGTATTTAGGCCCTGGATGAAAGGTATCCTTTTATCGACAGATTTACACTTGGAGATGCACAGTAGCGTGTGAAAAAATATGTAGGATTACGCCTTCAGCAATTGTATTTTAACACTTTGTGTAATATTCCCTTTAACGGACAGAAATACAATGGGAGGTGCACGGTAGCGTGTGAAGTTACTGATATGACCCTTTCAGCACTTGTATATACACCTTGAGTGTAATATACCCTTTTACGGACAGATTAACACTTGGCCTGCAACAGCTGGAACACCAGATTCAGGGTATTGCTATTTTGGCAATTGATTTTAACTCCAGAACAAAATATACCCTGTTATGGACAGATTTAAACTAGGCCTGCAACTGCTGGAACAACAGATTCAGGGTATTGCTATTTTGGCAATTGAATTTCACCCCAGAACAAAATATATGTTTTGGCGGACACTATTATACTTTGCCAGCCACTGCTGGGACACCAGATTCAGGGTATTGCTATTTTGGCAATTTAATTTCAGCCCAGAACAAAATATATGTTTTGACGGACACTATAATACTTTGCCAGCCACTGCTGGGACACCAGATTCAGGGTATTGCTATTTTGGCAATTGAATTTCACCCCAGAACAAAATATATGTTTTGCCGGACACTATTGTACTTTGCCAGCCACTGCTGGGACATCAGATTCAGGGTATTGCTATTTTGGCAATTGAATTTCACCCCAGAACAAAATATATGTTTTGGCGGACACTATTATACTTTGCCAGCCACTGCTGGGACACCAGATTAAGGGAATTGCTATTTTGGCAATTGAATTTCACCCCAGAACAAAATATACCCTGTTACGGACAGATTTAAACTTGGCCTGCAACTGCTTGAACACCAGATTCAGGGTATTGCTATTTTGGCAAGTGAATTTCACCCCAGAACAAAATATATGTTTTGCCGGACACCATAATACTTTGCCAGCCACTGCTGGGACACCAGATTCAGGGGATTGCTATTTTGGCAATTGAATTTCACCCCAGAACAAAATATATGTTTTGCGGACACTATTATACTTTGCCAGCCACTGCTGGGACACCAGATTCAGGGTATTGCTATTTTGGCAATTGAATTTCACCCCAGAACAAAATATATGTTTTGGCGGACACTATTGTATCTTTGCCAGCCACTGCTGGGACATCAGATTCAGGGTATTGCTATTTTGGCAATTGAATTTCACCCCAGAACAAAATATATGTTTTGGCGGACACTATTATACTTTGCCAGCCACTGCTGGGACACCAGATTCAGGGTATTGCTATTTTGGCAATTGAATTTCACCCCAGAACAAAATATATGCTTTGACGGACAGCTATGAATCTTGGCCTGCAACAGCTGGAACACCAGATTCAGGGTATTGCTATTTTGGCAATTGAATTTCACCCCAGAACAAAATATATGTTTTGGCGGACACTATTATACTTTGCCAGCCACTGCTGGGACACCAGATTCAGGGTATTGCTATTTTGGCAATTGAATTTCACCCCAGAACAAAATATATGTTTTGGCGGACACTATTATATCTTTGCCTGCCACTGCTGGGACACCAGATTCAGGGTATTGCTATTTTGGCAATTGAATTTCACCCCAGAACAAAATATATGTTTTGACGGACACTATTATACTTTGCCAGCCACTGCTGGGACCACTAGATTCAGGGTATTGCTATTTTGGCAATTGAATTTCACCCCAGAACAAAATATATGTTTTGGCGGACACTATTGTACTTTGCCAGCCACTGCTGGGACATCAGATTCAGGGTATTGCTATTTTGGCAATTGAATTTCACCCCAGAACAAAATATATGTTTTGGCGGACACTATTATACTTTGCCAGCCACAGCTGGGACACCAGATTCAGGGTATTGCTATTTTGGCAATTGAATTTCACCCCAGAACAAAATATATGTTTTGACGGACACTATTAAATCTTGGCCTGCAACAGCTGGAACACCAGATTCAGGGTATTGCTATTTTGGCAATTGAATTTCACCCCAGAACAAAATATATGTTTTGGCGGACACTATTATACTTTGCCAGCACACAGCTGGGACACTAGATTCAGGGTATTGCTATTTTGGCAATTGAATTTCACCCCAGAACAAAATATATGTTTTGGCGGACACTATTAATACTTTGCCTGCAACAGCTGGGACACCAGATTCAGGGTATTGCTATTTTGGCAATTGAATTTCACCCCAGAACAAAATATATGTTTTGGCGGACACTATTATACTTTGCCAGCCACAGCTGGGACACCAGATTCAGGGTATTGCTATTTTGGCAATTGAATTTCACCCCAGAACAAAATATATGTTTTGGCGGACACTATTATACTTTGCCAGCCACAGCTGGGACACCAGATTCAGGGTATTGCTATTTTGGCAATTGAATTTCACCCCAGAACAAAATATATCTTGTTACGGACACTATTTAATCTTGGCCTGCAACAGCTGGAACACCAGATTCAGGGTATTGCTATTTTGGCAATTGAATTTCACCCCAGAACAAAATATATGTTTTGGCGGACACTATGAATACTTTGCCAGCCACAGCTGGGACACCAGATTCAGGGTATTGCTATTTTGGCAATTGAATTTCACCCCAGAACAAAATATATGTTTTGACGGACACTATTATACTTTGCCAGCCACAGCTGGGACACCAGATTCAGGGTATTGCTATTTTGGCAATTGAATTTCACCCCAGAACAAAATATATGTTTTGGCGGACACTATTATACTTTGCCAGCCACAGCTGGGACCACCAGATTCAGGGTATTGCTATTTTGGCAATTGAATTTCACCCCAGAACAAAATATATGTTTTGGCGGACACTATTGAATCTTGGCCTGCAACAGCTGGGACACCAGATTCAGGGTATTGCTATTTTGGCAATTGAATTTCACCCCAGAACAAAATATATGTTTTGGCGGACACTATTATACTTTGCCAGCCACAGCTGGGACACCAGATTCAGGGTATTGCTATTTTGGCAATTGAATTTCACCCCAGAACAAAATATATGTTTTGGCGGACACTATTAATCTTGGCCTGCAACAGCTGGGACACCAGATTCAGGGTATTGCTATTTTGGCAATTGAATTTCACCCCAGAACAAAATATATGTTTTGGCGGACACTATTAATCTTGGCCATGCAACAGCTGGGACACCAGATTCAGGGTATTGCTATTTTGGCAATTGAATTTCACCCCAGAACAAAATATATGTTTTGTCGGACACTATTATACTTTGCCAGCCACAGCTGGGACACCAGATTCAGGGTATTGCTATTTTGGCAATTGAATTTCACCCCAGAACAAAATATATGTTTTGGCGGACACTATTAATACTTGGCCAGCCACAGCTGGGACATCAGATTCAGGGTATTGCTATTTTGGCAACTGAATTTCACCCCAGAACAAAATATATGTTTTGGCGGACACTATTATATCTTTGCCAGCCACAGCTGGGACACCAGATTCAGGGTATTGCTATTTTGGCAATTGAATTTCACCCCAGAACAAAATATATGTTTTAGCGGACAGCTATTAAACTTGGCCTGCAACAGCTGGAACACCAGATTCAGGGTATTGCTATTTTGGCAATTGAATTTCACCCCAGAACAAAATATATGTTTTGGCGGACACTATAATACTTTGCCAGCCACTGCTGGGACACCAGATTCAGGGTATTGCTATTTTGGCAATTGAATTTCACCCCAGAACAAAATATATGTTTTGGCGGACACTATTATACTTTGCCAGCCACTAGCTGGGACACCAGATTCAGGGTATTGCTATTTTGGCAATTGAATTTCACCCCAGAACAAAATATATGTTTTGGCGGACACTATTATACTTTGCCAGCCACTGCTGGGACACCAGATTCAGGGTATTGCTATTTTGGCAATTGAATTTCACCCCAGAACAAAATATATGTTTTGCCGGACACTATTATACTTTGCCAGCTACTGCTGGGACACCAGATTCAGGGTATTTCTATTTTGGCAATTGAATTTCACCCCAGAACAAAATATATGTTTTGGCGGACACTATTATACTTTGCCAGCCACTGCTGGGACACCAGATTCAGGGTATTGCTATTTTGGCAATTGAATTTCACCCCAGAACAAAATATATGTTTTGGCGGACACTATTATACTTTGCCAGCCACTGCTGGGACACCAGATTCAGGTAATTGCTATTTTGGCAATTGAATTTCACCCGAGAACAAAATATACCCTTTTACGGACAGATTTAAACTTGGCCTGCAACTGCTTGAACACCAGATTCAGGGTATTGCTATTTTGGCAAGTGAATTTCACCCCAGAACAATATATATGTTTTGCCGGACACTATTATACTTTGCCATGCACTGCTGGGACACCAGATTCAGGGTATTGCTATTTTGGCAATTGAATTTCACCCCAGAACAAAATATATGTTTTGCCGGACACTTTTATACTTTGCCAGCCACTGCTGGGACACCAGATTCAGGGGATTGCTATTTTGGCAATTGAATTTCACCCCAGAACAAAATATATGTTTTGGCGGACACTATTATACTTTGCCAGCCACTGCTGGGACACCAGATTCAGGGTATTGCTATTTTGGCAATTGAATTTCACCACAGAAAATAATCTATCCTTTGCCAGACAGGCTAGCCAAAGCTGGAACACCAGATTTAGGGGATTGGAATTTTGGCATTTGTATTTAACCCCTTAATAAAATATAGAAATTGCTATCCTGAGTTTCTAGGGGTTAAATAAGCACAGCCAAGCCCCTGATGTAGGATATAGCAAAAAAAAAAAAAAACTTGTATTGATGGATTGATGGACTTGGTGGCAGCTTGTTCTGATTAACCACAAGTCACAAAATGGCCGCCGATCACCCCAGAAAAAAGTGACAGAAAAACTCTCTGTATAGTCTAAAAACCAGTGAGCAATTAACTAGCAGAAGTTGAATCATTCACAGCTGTAGATCAATCACTTCATTAGGTGCTGTTGCTGACTTTTCCCTGCCTAATCTCGCCCTCACAGAAGCTGCGTCCTCTCCCTACACTAATCAGAGCAGTGTGACGTGCGGCGCTACGTGACTCCAGCTTAAATAGAGGCTGGGTAAAATGCTGCACTTGGTCAATCACAGCCATGCCATTAGTAGGCATGGCTGTAATGGCTTCTTAGGGCAAGTAGTAAAACGCTAGCTGATTGGCTGCTGTGCAGCTCTTCAGAAAGCGGGAAGAAATCGCCGAACAATGGACCCGAACCCGAACTTTTTTGAAAATGTCCGGGTCCGTGTCACAAACACCCCAAGATTCGGTACGAACTATGCTCAAACTGTTCGCTCAACACTAGTCTTGACTAGAGATGAGCGAACTTTAAAAAAAAGTCCGGTGTTCGGCGTTCGGGTTGTGGTAAGTCGCGCATCCCGTTATGGATTCCACTATAGCACATATGGAATCCATAAGGGGCGGCTGCCACCAACCCGAACTGTTGAACAGCCGAAGGACCTGGGGTGACGTCACTGTCATGTGATCAGTGCAGGGGGCGTGGCTCAGCACGGGATCAAATCCAGTGCTATTGTCTCAGGAATTGGGAATCTTACTCAACACATAGTGGCATACGTTGAACTATTCTTTTCACATTGTCATCATACCTCCATGATATAACTGTAATTTACTTAAAATACTGGAGAGTATTAGTATTGAGGCCAACAACTTTTTAGCATCAAAAGATGCCTAAGGGCCTGGCTGCGGTAAAGTATTACCTTGACTCCAGAAGTAATGAGCTGAGACATCACAACAACTTTTCATCTTCTCAGCTATATTCTTGCACATAATTATTTTTTGTTTGACACTAAATTCTACCACCAGCTCAGGCTCACTGCTATGGGGAGCCCTTGTGCATTGAACTATGCAAACTTGCTCCTGGGCTAGTGGGAAGATACTGTTGTTTTGTCGGAGAATATGTCATCATGGACCCAGTTTATTCAACTATGGGCCCGCTATATTGACGATATCTTATTGTTCTGGACTGGATCAATTAATGAGTTTGAACAATTTATGGCTAAGCTCAATGTAAATCATATTGGGCTACATTTTATATCTGAAATAAATAGTACCTCAATATCATTTTTAGAAATAAGAATTAGCAAGGGATAACAGCAACAGTTAAGGACCTCACTTTACCGTAAGCAAACTGCAACTAATAGTTTATTGAGGTGGGAAAGTTTTCACTGCATGCCCCTGAGTAAAGGGTATTCCTAAGGGTCAGTTTTTAACAATCTCGGGTAATTGCTCTACTTCGGGGGATTTTGAGTATGAAGCATCACAACTATTCCAAAGATTCAAACAGAGAGGTTATCCTGATCAGCACCTTAAAGAGGTTTGGAAGTTTGCATGTGAAAGTAACTGAGCAGCACATATTATTGGGACCTTTTTATTCTAGGGCAAATCAGGTTAGGGACATTTCGAACCGCTATTGGTCCCTCCTCAAAACACATCCTGACCTCAAGGAAGTTTTATCTGAAACTCCCTCTATTACTTTCCGAAAGGGTGGTAATATTGGTGATGACCTTGTACATAGCCATTTAGAATCACTAAGAAAAGACAGCTGGCTTCAAAATCATAAAAAGGGTACTTTTAAATGTGGGCATTTAAAAAAAAGGGCAATGACACATGTCCCGCATGGAGGCCCACTTTGTGGTAAAGTGGCGCTGTTCCGCAGAGCAACTCACCCATGCGTGCTGCAGGTGAAACTCCACTATTGCCTGCTGCTCATTGCACAGTCTTTGCAGGATGAGCAAGGTGGAGTTCCACCTTGTGGGTACGTCGCATAGGAGGTGAGTGGGAAGGCAGAATTTATGCTGCAGCGCAGACCGCCAAACTCAGCACATGCACTATGCAAGGTATGTGTGTCAAACCGGCTAGGCCCAGTGCTGCTACGAGATTTTGGCTGTTATCACACACCACCAGGCCAGGCTTGAGGCTCAGTGACATCAACCACTCATCGGTCTGTTGTTCGGTGCTGCTGCACATTGTGGGTTTTTTCCTCCAAATAGATGGGTTTCAAAACAACCTGCTGTCGTTTCCCCCTGGCTGTGCTGAAGTTGGTGGTGCAGGTGTTACGCTGACTGGATGAGGAGGCGGTAGAGGAGGAGGCAAAAGGAGGCAACGAGAAATGTCCTGCAACCCTCGCTGGCGGAAGGACATGCACCAAACTGATATTCGTCTCAGGACCAGCCTCCACTACCTTTATCCAGTGTGCAGTTAGGGAGATATAATCTCCCTGCCCGTGCTTACTGGTCCACATATCGGTGGTTATGTGGACCTTGCCACAGATGGCGTTGCGCAGTGCACACCTGATTTTGTCCGCCACTTGGTAGTGCAGGGCAGGAAAGGCTCGTCTGTAAAAGTAGTGGCGGCTAGAAAACACTTACTGTGGGACAGCCACCGTCATAAGGTTTTTAAAAATCTCCACCAGACGGAATAACAGAATTTGAAAGGCCATTCATTTTGAAATGTTTACATTTAGGGTTAGGTATCGCTGGTGGGTAGGGAGTACTTCCTCTTTCTCTCCAGTGTTTGAGGGATGGACAGCTGAACACTTCCATTGGACAGTGTGGAGATGCTTGGTGACTGTGGTGGAGGTGGTGGTGTTGCTGCCACATCATTTGTTTCCGGGGTGGCAGGTTGCTGCCATGCCAGGAAACTCCATGGAGCTGGCTTTGGTGTGCTTAGTCCCTGGGTGCGGTGGGCAGTAGCAGGTGTACTGGCTAGGGGACGGCCACTCTGTTCTTGCAACCTGCTCTCTCTTTTGCTGTGCGGCTGTCGCTGTGTGACCACCACCTCTTCCTCCGAACTGCACACGTCACTCGCATGACCTTGATTCCCTGTGGGGTCTAGGACCACATCATCCTCCACATCATCTTCCACCCACTCTTCATCCCTGCCCTCCTTGCCGATCTCCACACTGCAGAAAGTCCCACCAGTTGGCAACTGTGTTTCTTCATCATCAGAGATGTGCTGCATCGGTCCTCCCATTTCCACATCCTGAAACGTAAGTGGTTGAGCATCAGTGCACTCAATCTCTTCCACTTCTGGGGCAGGGCTAGGTGGATGGCCCATGGAAACGCTGCCAGCAGAGTCATCAAAGAGAATAAGTGACTGCTGCATGACTTGGGGCTCAGACTGCTTGCCTGATTTGCAAGGGGTTGAGGTGAAAGACCATGGGCTGCAGGTGCCAACTCTGCGCTTTCAGCATGGAACAGGGTGGGAGACAATGTGAAGGAACTTGAGGCACTGTCAGCCACCCAATCTACTATCGCCTCTACTTGTTCTGGCCTCACCATTCGTACACAGGTATTCGGGCCCACAAAATAATGCTCAATGTTCTGTCGCATATGTGCAGCTGAGGAAGGTGTTTCATTTGGGTGTGTAGCTGGCACAGATCGACCACGTCCTCTCCCTGCAACAGGAGCACTAGCAGCACCACGACCAGGGCCATGTCCCTTATTTGACGCTATACTTATTCTTTGAGGTCACCCACCAATCTACCAGACAGATTAACTATATTGATTTACCTGTCGGGTATGCAGTGCAGGTGTACCTCACACAAAAAATGGGCATATGTCACCCACCGAACTAACAGATGGATTAACTATATTAATTTCCCTGTCACGGGTGCAGTGCAGGTGTACCTCACACCGAACTAACAGACAGATTAACTATATTAATTTTCAGGTCACAGATGCGGTTCAGTATGCGGTGCAGGTGTACCTCACACCAAAAATGGATATATGTCACCCACCAATCTAACAGATGGATTAACTATCTTAATTTCCCTGTCACAGATGCAGTGCAGATATACCTCACACCAAAAATGGATATATGTTATCCACCGAACTAACAGACAGATTATCTGTTATATTTTTGTGTCAGGAGTAGTGATGAGTGGCATCAGTTATATTCGATTTTGTGATATTTGACAAATATATGGGGGAATATTCGTCAAATATTTGCGATTTCGCTATATTTGATTACTAACATTCATTGCGATAATCACAATGTAAAAATCACATGCACATGCGAGAAAGGGGGTGGTGCAGTGAAGTGCCAATATTCGCATCATTATAAAAATTTGCGTTACGATTATTCACTATCAGTGAGTGGAGCGCAAATATTCGCAACGTGATTTTTTTATAGTGATACGATTATCGGCACTTCACTGTAATGTGCATTATGATGCGTACTGTGTAAAAAAAAAAAAGAATATTCGTGATTACGAATATATAGCGCGATATTCAAAATATTTGTGAAATCGATAAGTGCCGATATTCGCGATAAAAATTCGCTTTTCGAATATTCGCACTCAACACTAGTCAGGAGTACAAATATTGCACCCTCAAAAAAATCACTATAGGTCACCCACAAAATTAGCAGCCAGATTAATCATATTTCTGTGTCAGGGGTGCAAAGCTGGTGTATTGCACCCACAAAAAAATTACTATAGGTCACCCACAGAATAAATATCCAGATGAGATTCCTAACACTGTCCCTCACTTCAGCTGCCTGCTTCCTGTCCCTGCACTACTCAGAGCTGATTGGCGGTGCTACACGTGATACAGCTTGTATAAAGGCTAGGTCATATGATGCACAATCATAGCCAATCATAGCCATGCCATTACTAGGCATGGCTGTGATGGATTCTAAGTGCTCAGATCTTAGAAGCTGTTGATTTGCTGCCCATCAGCCTTTTAACAATTTTAATTGAATGCCCGAACTTTTGCTGCAGAGTTCGGGTTCAGTTCCGGGTACCCAAACTCGCAAAGTTTGGTACGGACCCGAACTTTGCAGTTCAGTTTCGCTCAACACTTATTAGAAATAAACTGGATAAACCAATTGTGAGACATATTCAGTTACAACATAATGGTGACTAGTGATGAGCGACAGGGGCAATATTCAAATTTGCGATATTTCCTGAATATTCGTTAGAATATTCGTCATATATTTGTAAATATTTGTATTCCAGACTATTCTATTGAAAGTGAAAAATGGCAATGTAATATTCGCGTAATGTATATATATATTTTTATATATTTTTTTAGAACATTACTCATTTTTTACCATCTGAAGTCATGATTCCTCCCTGCATAAGTTGCTTTTGGGCCAATGACTGTTCTGTTCACATTAAATTGGAAAAAATGATGAATATCCTAAAAAACTAATATATAGCACTATATTCTATAGTGCTTTATATTTGGGTGTTAGAATATTCACATTACGCGAATATTACATTGGCGATTTCTTTCATAAGAGAAAAAAAAAATTTAATAATGAAGAATATTCTAATTCACTACAGTCTACAATATTGCAGCCTTCTCACATTGGCCCACAAGCAAGAAGTAGGTAGGCACACTAGGTAATGGGTTCAGATGGAAAAAAAAAAAAAAAAACTATATTCGTTTTTACGAAAATATATCACTATATTCGAAATATTCGTGAATTTTTGAAGTGCCGATGTTCGCAATAAAAATTCGAAATTCGAATATTCACGCTCAACACTAATGGTGTCTTTGCTAGTATCTCCTTCTCTATGATAGAAGTTGTTTGTACATTGATCAGTGGAGAAAACCTTGATCAGATACTAAAACAATAAGAATCACGGTAGATATACTGATTAAATAGGGTTCACCTATTGGATTAAATGAGAATATTGACTTCACTTGCTTGATTTAAAAACTGGCCTATATTCACTATGTATACTGGGGCAGGATTGGGGGCATCCAATATCAGTGGATACTCTATCTGTGCTTAAAGGATGGGGTAGGTTTTCTAACTCAACCCTATATTTGCATGGATATATATCAATTGTGATAGAACTTCCCCTTGAAGAGAGGGCACAGTATAATATTTTGTCCGGAATATTTATATTTGACTATATAATAAAAATATAAAAAGCAACCTCCTATATATATAGTTTTTAATATTTTTTTCTTATTTGAGGTTTCCTTGTATGCCCCATCATTTTTTGATGTATTTATATATTTGGTGTGGAGGGCCTGCCTTCTTGTAATTGAATTGGATCACTATGGCATTGACTTGAGAGTATAATCACTATTGTTTCTCTAAATAAAGTTATTGTTGTTGTTCACACAGTTCAGTATTGATAGCTCTAGGAGTGGAGCGCATCGCTGTGCGTCGTAACATCAGGCCATGTGAGCGTGTGCGCTGACGTCACAGCGTAATCTCGCAATGCGCACCCTCTTTCTTACAAAAAGTGCGCGCATTCACCAGATGCCAATCCATATCCTTGACCGGTGGTCACATCACCATGCTGTAACCATACTTTATGCTATAGGGGCCCCCGAGGAGTATTGGGGCATCACAGACCTTCATGCTGGGATGGTTATCTTACCAGACAAATTCTTATATTGATACGCCACACATGCACAAATATTTAGCCCCATTGGCCAGCCAAAAGATATGTTCATTTGTTTTATAATATTTGAAACTCACCTTTTGAATATCTGACGCTATATGGGGGGCCTCTGAGAATGCTTTTATGGGTACTATAGGCTGACAATACATTTATCTGATTTTTGACAACTTATTAGTGGTTATATCCCACCTTATTATTATTATTTTTTCTAACATATATTTATAACTATTAATATGGATATATTTCCATCTGTCTGTTGTCCCCTGATGAACTATTGCCTGAGAGGCACAGTGAAACGCTTAGGGACTTAGTGGGACCTAATTAATATCTAATATATCCTTTCTTTATTTATATTTTCTATTCCTTTTTTGTAGATTATTAGACTAAGTATTGTCATTTATTAAGGTGTGATTATTATAACCTATAACTTTGACTTGGACATTTGGACATTTACTAGTTATTTGGCACTATGATGATGGTATTCTTTTCTGTGTCAGGGACCAGATAGGGTGATCAGGAGGTTGCTGACACGTGATCGCCCCTATAAGGGCGGCTATTCTGTTTTTAGGTAAGGACTCAATAGGAATAAGGAGAGTAATAGGGATAGTTTTCCACCTCTTCTATACAATACTGAATTTCCTATGAGCTATAGGAGGTTTTAATCAGCTACTTTTTAGAATAACATTAAAAGTTACGTTTTAGTGCTGTATGTCTGTGATACCTAGATGGAAATGTAGTAGAACAAAAAATGTGTTATTGCTCTAATTGTACTAACCCAGAGGATAACGGTAACATACAGTATAAATTTTATTGCATGGAGAATGCCGTAAAAGCAGAAGCATAAAATAGAAAACTGGCGTATATGTGTTTTTTATATTTTGTTTTACATTTCCTACCAAAAAATAATTATTTTTTCAATTCCACAAAAGAATGAAAATTGTTTACGGTGACAAGGGTGTTAAAGGAATGCAAAAAACAAACATCATGCAACATCACTGTGCACACAAATAATAAAATAAATACAATCATTAAATAAATGTTAAGTAATTTTTTCCAAAGAGGTCTCTTTTTATACTACATTTGGTGAGTGATATTAGTGTACTGAAAGAGTCCTTAAATTCCATAGATTGAATCCTTTTTGGTATTTGGTTGGCAGGTATGTCTGTTTTTGTTTATTTTTTTAACTGTATCAGAGAGCGCAGCCTGATGCACTTTCCTATACAGTTATCCAATGCTAAGAACATATGCTATATGGTTTGCTTTTTTAACATGGCAGTCTATGTACATGCAGTTGCATTACACTGCAGGTTCACACTTACAGTAGCATAGAAGATTTTTCCAGTAAGATGTGATTAAATGCGTTTCTAAAAACATTAAAATTACTCTAATTAATCTATAGTCAGAGGAAGGCTGTTGGAAAAATGATTGGAACTGATTCCAAGACAGTACCTGTGACACTGAAATCAGCAGGCTCTTAACAATATTATTGTCTTCCAATGTGGACTCATTGAAATTTCTCACTGTGGACTTTTTTTTTACTTAATTTCAGAGAGGAATGATCCAAGTAATACTTATATGTCAAAAAAGCAACGTAAGTGCAATATATTAATTCATTTTAACATTTTCTAAAATATCCCCTTGTGAGATATTTATAACATCTGTGTTATTTTCCTAGCCAGCTACAACCTGATTTCCTACTGTGCTTTAGTGCAATAAAAGTAATCAAACTAAGAAAACACAGCAAGTGTCCATATTAGGTATCATTGGGTTTGATCATGTGCTGAGGATAAAATTAATTTATGTTCCATAAACCAAACGTATAAAACTTTTGTGATCTAAATGTGCAATCTAGATTTCTAATTGTCGACAATGTATATATGTAGGTATCAATGAACAGTAGGAATCTACCGTTCTACCCTTCATCCTTTCCAGTGGCTAATAATTTCCCTTTGTAGAGAGTTTGTATAAAAGCACAACCTGTCAAGTTAATTGAAGTAAATATCTACTAATTCACAATATCAACATGATGAAGCAGAAGAGAAAGCTGCCCGTAATTCAAATTCAATCTGAACTTACTGCTTAGTAATTAGGGTTTTGCAATTAACACAAGGGACCCATTGATTTAATGAAAAACGTATCCTTACTGTAAATGTTTAATTAGTTGCTGTAGAGGATTCAAGGCTGCCCTAAATAGTGGACTTTGGAGAATCAGGTATTAATTTCAATTACTGTACATTGCTAAGATATATGTAAAGAGAATGTTTAAGACTATCTAAAATCTAATTGATTCAGTGAATGTTTGTACTATACTTGTACTATAGATCTGTGGAGCCCCTGTCTATCATTAATAGAAGACTTTAATCATTAAGAATAGTATAGTCTGACTAGTAAAATAGCGTATTGTCAGTTTTCACCCAGGGAGAAAAAAATTGATAATAGCAGTGACTGGGGACTCCTTACAAAAGCAAAACTTAACTTTTCATATGATAATTAGGATAAAACATCAAGACAAAAATTAGTGCTTAAAATCCTGATGGATCAAGATAATAGCTTAGCTATGACTTGCAGTGGCTGGGTAAGGTCAGAAACATCTATAGGCTCTATGGTGGTCTGCTAGTAAGTAACAGCACTTGTGGCCAATAGCCTAGATCAGCTTTCCCTCATGCATCCTAGTATTTTCATGCGGATACCCTCAATGGCTCTAGTCGGAGCACCCGCCCTGATACAAGCGACCCCCAGCCTACTGGAACCTCGGACCTAAACTGCTCAGACCCTTACTAACCAATATACCCTATGTCCTCCAACGTGCTTCGCCGTGACATACGGCTCGTGAGGGAACGGCGTGGCGGGTAGTCTATATGTGAAATATTATATATTGCCACTGTCATTTCACATGAAAAGCTGATCTAGGCTATTAGCCACAAGTGCTGTTACTTACTAGCAGACCACTGTAGAGCCTATAGATGTTTTTGACCTTATCTAGCCACTGAAAGTCCTACCTAAGCTATTATCTTGATCCATCAGAACTTTAAGCGCTCATTTTTGTCTTGATGTAGTATCTTAATTATTATTTTAAAAGTTAAGTTTTACTTTTGTAA
This sequence comes from Bufotes viridis, assembly GCA_033119425.1. NCBI lineage: Eukaryota > Metazoa > Chordata > Amphibia > Anura > Bufonidae > Bufotes > Bufotes viridis. Next base: position 510,757,842 of record CM065589.1, read on the forward strand.
GGAGTCCCCAGTTCAGTGATAATACCAATTTAATCATTAAAAAGTTCAAAAGTTAAATACATTCCTGAATACTACTGTTAAAACTGACAGTTGTACAATAAATATTCTTTATAAAGTGTCCCCACTTTTTGGGGTCGGAAGTACAACTTAGTTTTTCAAGCATGAACAAGCACATCACTATTTTAGTCATCATGATGGTAAACTCAACACATTCAGAACATTATAATTTTCAGTATAAAATGTATATATTCCAAACTATTGTCTAGTTTCTGTGATCAGAACACCACATTTCTGATTCCAGCTTCTCACATTCTAGCATTGATACAGAAGATCAATTTTGATGAATTTAGATTTTGGCTTTTTCCTTCACAATTATTTTAAAACCTTTTTCTAGATATTTATATCATAATATAGTTCTATTAATTCAAAAATCAATTAAGAAATAAACATCATGAAATGTAAATTAGACACAAAACATATTTTTGCTTAAATTGGCTGTCCAATAAAAAACACATTATAATATACCCTATTTGGAATTTCTCAGTTAATAAAGTGGGATCCTCTGTTCTGAATCCACATCTCTAGGCCAGAGAATGCCACTCTCTTTCTCAAGAATAGGCCCTGTCCTGCCTTAGACTGATGACTAGGTTCAGTGTAATACTTAATTTGCCCTGTAGTGGTGCTGCAGGGAATATGAACACTTTCTGTCAGGCTTGCCCACAGAGTTCAGACAATCATTGGTGGTCTCAGCAGATGGACAATTTGTGATAGGCTTATTGTCAAGACTTATAACAAGTAAAGATTGTCCTAGAACCCCTTTATTTAAATTGCACCCCCATGCCCCCTTTTCCGATAAGAAAGAACTTTTTTCTTTTCACACCTGTCGTATGATATTTAATCTGATAACCACTGAAATGTGAGCATAGTTTCTCCATGACATAACTTCAAACCATCAATAAGCTAAAAAAATACAGTAGGAAGTAGATATTAACTAAATGGTAATTCATTGTTTGTAACATTATTCATATTCATATAGTTAGCATTAGCAAAAATAATGTGTGTGATGTCAGTTGCCCACTAATAATAGCGTTGTGAATGCATTATGTTCACCGAAGAGACAGTTCATAATTCATTATGTAGCTTGTGATTGCAGAACTTGGCTAATTAATAACAATAGCACTGTTTAAGTGAGACAATTCTGGTAACACTTCTTTTATTCACAGACTAATTGACACTAACACTTTGCTTGTAAATTATTATTTGTTAGTGAAATAAGGAATCTACATAAGTGGCTCATCTCTAAATTAAACACCTAAAATGCTTACTTTTAAAACATATACCAGTTTTATAATACTGTGCAAATTTGTAAAGTTTACCCAACTTCTGGGCCATGTAAAATTGTCTTTATCTAGCCTATAATATGCCACCAATATCTGATAGGTGTGATTCCCACCTCTGGGACACACACCTATCTCTAGAATGGAGCCTGCTAAGTAAATGAGAACAGACCAAACATTCATGGCAGCCCCCCATTTTTTTCAACGGAAGTGCTGAAAATTTCAGAGTGGCACACTATTTTCCGAAGTCTCATAGAAATGAATGGGAAATGCACCGCACAAGCATGGCCACGGCATCATTCATTTCTATAGGATTGACAAAAATTTGCACGAGTGTCTCTACGGATTCTTGAGTTGAACTCATGCTGTGATTTTAATAAGTTCCTCACAATTTATTGTAGAGTTGGTCACATAGCCTGCTCATAATTTATGTATGCTTGCATTAGGGATGCCCTATGGCAGTGATGGTGAACCTTTTAGAGACCGAGAGCCCAAACTTCAACCAAAAACTCACATATTTATTACTGACTGCCAACACAGCAATTTACCCTGAATACTATAGTCCAATATAGTGTATCTTCCATGAACTTTATCATTTAGCTATAATAGCCTGCCTATATTCAGTCCGCTCTCTGTGTTGTTCATAGTGCGCCCTGCACTTATGAATTTACGGGAAAAAACTAAGGCATATTGGTACAAACTTTTTCCAGAGTGCGGGTGCCCCCAGAAAGGGCTCAGAGTGCCACCTCTGGCACCTGTGCCATAGGTTTGCCACCAGTGCCCTATGGCATAAAAATGTGTGGCAGCCCCGTACTGCAAATTTCTATTGCCAAATTCATAGCCACACGAGCCACAGCTGCATCCCATTAACTAATTCCAAACATATTGGAGGATATTTATCATGGATGGTGTTCACAAAGCTTTCAGAAATGTCCCTAAATGTTTATTCTGTGTTTATTGGTAATGGCCACAATGTAATTGGCAAAGCTGCACTGTAGCTAGTTAATAGGATGCTGCTGTGTCCCATAAGGTTCCTGGTATTCGGCCACCAACAGTTGCATTCCGTGTGCAGCACAGTCACTTCATATGGTCATACCCTTTAAGTTTCTGAGTAACATCTATCAACAATGTAGAGTCTTACATTTTTTCACTCTTTTTATGATTGTCACTGTAATGATGTGTGTACACAGCAATCGCTTCAAATTTTTATGTTGTTAATGCAGCATCTTGCTAGATAGACACATGGTACTCAGACAAACCTATCATAGAGATACACAAAGGAGCAGATGGTGACAACAAACTGATGACTAGTGATGAGCTGCAGGGGCAATATTCGAATTCGTGATATTTTGAAAATATTTGGGCGAATATTCACCATATATTCGCAAATTCGCAAATTCCTGATCTTCTGGCATTATTTTCTTGATTTCGAAAATTTGCATAAAAAATTTGCATAAAAATTCGCATAGACTGGTATTTAAAATAAATAAATTAATATTCGCAAATTCTCGAAGTGCCGATATTTGCGATTAAAATTCGGAATTCGAATATTCGGGATCAACACTACTGATGACAACAGAAAGCACATTGAGAGACATTTTGGCTATGGCCGCCTTTTTCATGCATGAAAAAGGTTGCCATACCCGAAGTGTCTAGTCATGTGCTGTCACCATCTGCTCATTTATTATTTTTCTCAGATTTTCAATTTTTCATTTATAAACGCACACACAAACATGCACACACTTACACATACATAGACACACCTTGTTCTCAAGACTTACAGATATTCTAAAGTAACATTGTAGATAAAAGAGCCAATCAGCACATAGTAGGATGAACATTTATTCTACATAAGAATTTTTGGAAATCAGACTCAAATCAAATAGCATGTTCATTGTTCAAATCTTTTAAGCTGACAAACTGGTATATGCACATCCATGCTAAAACCTATAGAAGCTCAGCAGGAATGCAAATTAGTGTTTTCATTGGGGAAGCAGATTCAAGTCGTCGTTTTCTAAAAGCTGCCAGAAACTTTAAAAAAAAATGTGTTTTCTTCAGAGCTATAGAAATTTCACAAACCATGGAGGTGTTATGTGTCTGTCTCTTGAGCTATGGCAGATGTTGATCGTTCAGTCACCTTGAATACATTGCTGGCAGTAATTACACAGATATAGCTACATTGCTAATGTTGTAAGAAGCAAATAAATCTCATTTATCAAACTGGTGTAAAGTAGAACTGGCTTAGTTGCCCATAGCATCCAATCAAATTCCACCTTTAATTTTCCAAAGGAGCTGTCAAAAAAAAGGTGGAATCTTCTTGGTTGCAATGGGCAACTAAGCCAATTCTAATTTACATCAGTTTGATAAATGACCCCAACTGTGTATGTGTATTTATGTGATATTTAGAGATGTCGTGAACATAAAATTTTCCGTTCGCGAAAGGGCGAACGCGAACTTCCGCAAATGTTCGCGAACCGGTGAACAGGGAGAACTGCCATAGACTACAATAGACAGGCGAATTTTAAAACCCACAGGGACTCCCTCTGGCCACAATAGTGATGGGAAAGTTGTTTCAAAGGGACTAACACCTGGACTGTGGCATGCCGGAGGGGTATCCATGGCAAAACTCCCATGGAAAATTACGTAGTTGACGCAGAGTCAGGTTATAATCCATAAAGGGTATAAATCACCTAACATTCCTAAATTGTTTGGAATAACGTGCTTTAAAACATCCAGTGTGTGTATACGATCAGGTATGATGTTGTATCGAACAGATAGTGTAAGGGTTACACCCGCTTCACAGTGACAGACTAAACTCTGACAGACCAAACTTCCCATTTAACACACCGCAAACAGTCCATTTTCACAACCGCAAACTCCCCATTTGCACAAGGTTGGATACCAAGCTAGCAATGTCCCGTTCCTTGTCCTCACTGGCGTCATTGAAGGTCTCTTCCTCCACCCAGCCACGTACAACACAAGGGTCCCCGAAAGGTGACAACAAGCCCCCTGGGACGCATGCTGTGGTTGGTCTTCCACCCCCTCAAAGCCACCTTCCTCCTCTGACTCCGCTTCTCCAGACTCCTCTCTCTGCGTTGCCGCAGGTCCAGCAATCGACGACGACAAGGCTGCTTCTGGTGGTGACCACAAATCTTCCTCTTCATGCTCATCTACAGCCTGATCCAGCACTCTTCGCAGCGCACGCTCCAGAAAAAACGCATATGGGATGAGGTCGATGATGTTGCCTTGGGTTTGACTGACCAGGTTTGTCACCTCCTCAAAAGGACGCATGAGCCTACAGGCATTGAGCATGAGCGTCCAGTAACGTGGCAACATGCAGAGGCTGTCCTAGCAACCCGGTCATACAAATACTCGTTGACAGCTTTTTTTTGTTGGAGCAGGCGGTCAAACATTAGGAGTGTTGAATTCCAACGTGTCGGGCTGTCGCAAATCAAGTGCCTCACTGGCATGTTGTTTCGCCGCTGAATATCGTAAAAGTGCGCCATGGCCATGTAGGAACGCCTAAAATGGCCAAACACCTTCCTGGCCTGCTTGAGGACATCATGTAAACCTGGGTACTTATACACAAAGCGTTGTACGATCATATTCAACACATGTGCCATGCATGGCACATGTGTCAACTTGCCCAAATTCAATGCTGCCAACAGATTGCTTCCGTTGTCACACACCACTTTGCCAATCTCCAGTTTGTGCGGGATCAGCCACTGATCCACCTGTGCGTTCAGGGCGGACAGGAGTGCTGGTCCTGTGTGGCTCTCTGCTTTCAGGCAAGTCAACCCCAAGACGGCGTGACACTGTTGTATTCGGGATGTGGAATAGCCCCTGGGGAGCTGGGGGGAATCAGTTGATGTGCAGCCAGACGCCGCAGCAGAAGAGGACTCAGCCAAGGAAGTTAGCAAAGAGGATGGAGTAGGAGTAGAGGAGGTGGCAGCAGGCCTGCCTGCAAGTCGTGGCGGTGTCACCAACTCCGCTGCAGAGCCACACATTCTATGCTTGGCAGCCATCAGCAGGTTTACCCAATGCGCAGTGTACGTGATATACCTGCCCTGACTGTGCTTTGCAGACCAGGTATCAGTGGTCAGATGGACCCTTGCCCCAACACTGTGTGCCAGACATGCCATGACTTCCTTTTTCACAATACATAGGTTAGGGATTGCCTTTTGCGAAAAAAAATTTCAGCCGGGTACCTTCCACTGCGGTGTCCCAATAGCGAAACATTTTTTGAAGGCCTCAGACTCCACCAGCTTGTATGGTAAAAGCTGGCAGGCTAAGAGTTCCGACAAGCCAGCTGTAGTGATGTCGCGAACATAAAATTTTCAGTTCGCGAACAGCGAACGCGAACTTCCGCAAATGTTCGCGAACGGGCGAACCGCCATAGACTTCAATTGGCAGGCGAATTTTAAAACCCACAGGGACTCTTTCTGGCCACAATAGTGATGAGAAAGTTGTTTCAAGAGGTCTAACACCTGGACTGTGGCATGCCGGAGGGGGATCTATGGCAAAACTCCCATGGAAAATTACGTAGTGGACGCAGAGTCGGGTTTTAATCCATAAAGGGCATAAATCAACTAACATTCCTAAATTGTTTGGGATAACGTGCTTTAAAACATCCAGTGTGTGTATACGATCAGGTATGATGTTGTATCGATCAGGTAGTGTAAGGGTTACGCCCGCTTCACTGACATTGACAGACCAAACTCCCTTTTAATGCACCGCAAACAGTTCATTTGCACAACCGCAAACTCCCCATTTGCACAAGGTTGGATACCAAGCTAGCCACGTCCCGGTGATGTCATTGAAGGTTTCTTCCTCCACCCAGCCACGTACAACACCAAGGGTCCCCAAAAGATGAATTGAATTGATTTTTCGAACGGTGAGATGGTTAAAAACGCTGGCTCCCTCCACTTTGTTTTAATCCACGGTGACTGCGTCTGCGCCGTGCAATTTACTGTCACACCCGATATGAGTGGTATTTTCTGTAGTACTATTCTCATCAGTTTAATCCCTCTAACGCTCCCCAATCTGGGGCCATTTATTGAATAGATTTTTCGAACGGGAGATGGTTAAAAACGCTGGCTCCCTCCACTCTGTTTTAAACCACGGTCACTGCGTCTGCGCCGTGCAATTTACTGTCACACCCGATATGAGTGGTATTTTCTGTAGTACTATTCTCATCAGTTTAATCCCTCTAACGTCCCCGACTCCCCAATCTGGGGGCCATTTATTAAATAGATTTTTCGAACGGGAGATGGTTAAAAACGCTGGCTCCCTCCACTCTGTTTTAAACCACGGTCACTGCGTCTGCGCCGTGCAATTTACTGTCACACCCGATATGAGTGGTATTTTCTGTAGTACTATTCTCATCAGTTTAATCCTCTAACGTCCCCGACTCCCAATCTGGGGGCCATTTATTAAATAGATTTTTTTTCAGGCAGGAGATGGTTAAGCACTGGCTCCCTCCCTCTAAACCACATTTGACTGCGTCTACATGGCAATTTGTTACTGTCACCCAGTTTAATCCTCTAACGTCCCCGGAGCATTGGTTAAATAGATTTCGACGGGAGATGTTAACGCTCTCTCCACTCTGTTTTAAACCACGGTGACTGCGCCTGCGCCGTGCAATTTACTGTCACACCCGATATGAGTGGTATTTTCTGTAGTATTATTCTCATCAGTTTAATCCCTGTTACGTCCCATATCAGGGATTGCCTTTGTGAAAAAAATTTAGGCCGGGTACCTTCGACTGCCTTCACAGTGACAGACCAAACTCTCATACACTAAACTGAATTGATTTCAGGAACCGGGAGATGGAAAAAGCAGCTTGGTCGGTCCTCTTACTCCCAAATTGGGGCACTGCGCGTGCACAGAGCAATGTGCTGTGACACCCTATATGAGTGGTGTCTTAACTAGTACTATTCCTATCAGTTTAATCCCTGTTAAGGACCCTATCCAGTCGAATTGATTAACCATTGTCGAATTAGCGAACCATTACGACATCATGAAATAATTTAGTTCTGAGCTCTGTACTTGCTTTGTATTGGAATTGATGGGGATTTTTTTAATTGCCTGCATCATTTCTAATAAACTATTAAGAGACTTTATTATGATTTTTTATTTTATGTATTAAAAACCCATACAACATATAAAAAAAAGGTAAATTAATGTTTTTCTATGAAATATTATCCAGCCGTCCGATCGCTTTGGTCTGACCATAATGAAGCAACGGCCTTATCATCTGGGGTGTGGCAACATTGCCAACACACTTATAGAGGTGATGATGATTGCTTCATTGTGATACGCAAGCCCCTTCACCACAACAAGGTAACGATCACGAAGGGGAATTGACACTTGTATGTGCCTTTTTTTTTGGTTTGTTTTTGCAGCCACAGTGCTGCACCATAGGACAGAAAATTAGGCATGTACACATGCCTGAAAAATAATGGCACTGTTGCAGCCGCTATTGTAGCAGCGGCCGGAAAAATTTATGTTTTCCAGGCAGAAAAGTGACTAAAACATTGCGGCTTGAACCCTAGTTGGTGGTGGAGAATTCACGAAAGTCATCCGGTATGCAGACATTAAATACAGCAGCGTGGGGACCATTTTGAGGCCAAGGCATGTAATCAGGCCTTTTGTTAGTCAAACGTATCCCCCACTGTCAGTCCCTTCGGGATCCATGCCTCATTCATCTTTATGAAGGTGAGGTAATCAACACTTTTTGACCGAGGCGACTTCTCTTGTCAGTGACAATGCCTCCTGCTGCACTGAAGGTCCTTTCTGACAGGACACTTGAAGCAGGGCAGGCCAGAAGTTCTATCGCAAACTGGGATAGCTCAGGCCACAGGTCAAGCCTGCACACCCAGTAGTGAAGGGGTTCATTGCTCCTCAGAGTGTCGATATCTGCTGTTAAGGCGAGGTAGTCTGCTACCTGTCGGTCGAGTCGTTCTCTAAGGCTGGATCCCGAAGGGCTGTGGCGATGAGTAGGACTGAAAAAGCTCCGCATGTCCTCCATCAACAACACATCTGTAAATCGTCCAGTCCTTGCCGCCGTGGTAGGAGGAGGATTACACTCACCTCTTCCCTGTTAGATTCCCGTTGTGCTGTGACATCCCCTTATAAGCTGTGTAAAGCATATTTTTTAGTTTGGTTTTGAACTGCTGCATCCTTTCCGACTTTCGGTAATTTGGTAACATTTCTGCCACTTTCTGCTTATACCGGGGTCTAGTAGCGTGGCCACCCAGTACAGATCGTTCTCCTTTATCCTTTTTATACGTGGGTCCCTCAACAGACATGACAGCATGAAAGACCCCATTTGAACAAGGTTGGATGCAGAGCTACTCATTTCCCGTTCCTCGTCCTCACTGATGTCATTGACGGTCTGTTCTTCCCCCAGCCACGTACAACACCATGGGTCCCAGATAGGTGACAACAACGAGCACCCTGGGGTGCCTGCTGTGGTTGGTCTTCCTCCTCCTCAAAGCCGCCACATTCCTCCTCTGACTCCTCTTCCTCATACTCCTCTTCCAGCGTTGCTGCAGGTCCGGCAAGCGATGATGACAAGGCTGTTTCTGGTGGTGATGGTGACCACAACTCTTCCTCTTCCTCTTCACGCTCATCTACAGCCTGATCCAGAACTCTTCGCAGGGCACGCTCCAGGAAGAAAACAAATGGGATGAGGTCGCTGATGGTGCCTTCGGTGCGACTGACTAGGTTTGTCACCTCCTCAAAAGGACGCATGAGCCTACAGGCATTGCGCATGAGTGTCCAGTAACGTGGCAAAAGATTCCCAGCTCCGCAGAGGCTGTCCTAGCACCCCGGTCATACAAATACTCGTTGACGGCTTTTTCTTGTTGGAGCAGGCGGTCGAACATTAGGAGTGTTGAATTCCAACGTGTCGGGCTGTCGCATATCAAGCGCCTCACTGGCATGTTGTTTCGCCGCTGAATATCGGAAAAGTGCGCCATGGCCGTGTAGGAACGCCTGAAATGGCCACACACCTTCCTGGCCTGCTTGAGGACGTCCTGTAAGCCTGGGTACTTAGACACAAAACGTTGTACGATGAGATTCAACACATGTGCCATGCACGGCACATGTGACAACTTGCCCAAATTTAATGCCGCCAACAGATTGCTTCCATTGTCACACACCACTTTGCCGATCTCCAGTTGGTGCGGGGTCAGCCACTGATCCACCTGTGCGTTCAGGGCGGACAGGAGTGCTGGTCCTGTGTGGCTCTCTGCTTTCAGGCAAGTCAACCCCAAGATAGCGTGACACTGTCGTATCCGGGATGTGGAATAGCCCCTGGGGAGCTGGGGGAATCAGTTGATGTGCAGCCAGACGCCGCAGCAGAAGAGGACTCAGCCGAGGAGGATATTGAAGAGGATGGAGTAGGAGTAGAGGAGGTGGCAGTAGGTCTGCCTGCAAGTCGTGGTGGTGTCACCAACTCCGCTGCGGAGCCACGCATTCCATGCTTGTCAGCCGTCAGCAGGTTGACCCAATGCGCAGTATACGTGATATACCTGCCCTGACCGTGCTTTGCAGACCAGGTATCAGTGGTCAGATGGACCCTGCCCCAACACTGTATGCCAGAGATGCCATGACTTCCTTTTCAATGACATGGTAGAGGTTTGGGATTGCCTTTTTGAAAAAAAATTTCGTCCGGGTACCTTCCACTGTGGTGTCCCAATAGCGACAAATTTTTTGAAGGCCTCAGACTCTACCAGCTGGTATGGTAAAAGCTGGCGGGCTAAGAGTTCCGTCAAGCCAGCTGTCAGTCGCCGGGCAAGGGGGTGACTTTGTGACATTGGCTTCTTATGCTCAAACATGTCCTTGACAGACACCTGACTGTGGGCAGATGAGCAGGAACTGCTGAAGGTGAGAGATGGAGTGGCGGGTGGTTGAGAGGGGCAGGGAGGACAGCAGTGGTTGACGTGGCTGAAGATGCTGGACCAGGAGGAGCATGGTGGCTTTGAGTTTGTGTGCTGCTTGTACTCATGTGTTGATCCCATAGGCGTTTGTGATGTGAGATCATGTGCCTTCGCAAAGCAGTTGTACCAAGGTGGGTGTTGGACTTCCCACGACTCAGTTTCTTTTGGCACAGGTTGCAAATGGCATTGCTTTTATCAGAGGCAGACACACAAAAAAATGCCACACTGCTGAGCTTTGCAATGACGGCATTCTAGTGGTGGCAACAGCATGCGTTGACTGGCGTGCTGTCTGGCTGACCCCAGGTGCCGATACATGCTGTCTGACTGTGCCACTAACTCCTTGCGACGACCTCCCCTGCTTCCAACTCGTCTCCTCATTCTCTCTGTCTCCCCTTCAGAACTTTCCCCCTCTTCTTCTCTTCGAGCAGGCACCCACGTGGCATCCGTGGACACATCGTCATCATCAACCGCTTCACTTGTATCTGACACCTCAGCAAAGGAAGCAGCAGCAGGTACAACATCATCATCATCATCATCATCACACTGTACGTCCATGTGTGTAATCCTGCCTGACTGAGACATATCCCCGTAATCTACATCATCTGGCAATAATGGTTGCGCATCACTAATTGCATCCAACTGATGTGTAAATAACTCCTCTGACGGATCAAGTGAAGCGGCTGTGGTGGCTGTGGTGGTAGTGGTGGTGGTGGCGACGGGCGGGTGCGTGGTAACTTGAGAGCAGGTGACCGAAGCTGAGCTGGAGGAGGATGGTGCGTCAAGGTTCTTAGCGGAAGCTGTTGAAGATTGGGTGTCCTGTCTAAGCCAGTCAACTACGTCCTCTGAATTTTTCGGGTTCAGGGTGCGTGGCCTCTGAAAACTGGGCATTATTCCAGGGACAGTGGAAATCACAGCACCACGACCACGACGGCCCCTGCGAGGTGGCCTGCCTCTGCCTGTCATTTTTTTTTAGATAAGTGGTACTACGCGTGCTAGGTACTGTGCCACCCGGTATGAGTGGTTGGCACTGGCAGTGGGCACACTACAGTCAGTGGAAGCGGGCCTGACACACACTGGCAGCAGGCAAGCAACTGAATTTAGACTACTGTCTAAAAATTAAATGCCTTATTTATCGGCAAGCTACTGTGCCACCCGGTATCAGTGGTTGGCACTGGCAGTGGGCACACTACAGTCAGTGGAAGAGGGCCTGACACACACTGGCAGCAGGCAAGCAACTGAATTTAGACTACTGTCTAAAAATTAAATGCCTTATTTATCGGCAAGCTACTGTGCCACCCGGTATCAGTGGTTGGCACTGGCAGTGGGCACACTACAGTCAGTGGAAGAGGGCCTGACACACACTGGCAGCAGGCAAGCAACTGAATTTAGACTACTGTCTAAAAATTAAATGCCTTATTTATCGGCAAGCTACTGTGCCACCCGGTATCAGTGGTTGGCACTGGCAGTGGGCACACTACAGTCAGTGGAAGCGGGCCTGACACACACTGGCAGCAGGCAAGCAACTGAATTTAGACTACTGTCTAAAAATTAAATGCCTTATTTATCGGCAAGCTACTGTGCCACCCGGTATCAGTGGTTGGCACTGGCAGTGGGCACACTACAGTCAGTGGAAGCGGGCCTGACACACACTGGCAGCAGGCAAGCAACTGAATTTAGACTACTGTCTAAAAATTAAATGCCTTATTTATCGGCAAGCTACTGTGCCACCCGGTATCAGTGGTTGGCACTGGCAGTGGGCACACTACAGTCAGTGGAAGCGGGCCTGACACACACTGGCAGCAGGCAAGCAACTGAATTTAGACTACTGTCTAAAAATTAAATGCCTTATTTATCGGCAAGCTACTGTGCCACCCGGTATCAGTGGTTGGCACTGGCAGTGGGCACACTACAGTCAGTGGAAGCGGGCCTGACACACACTGGCAGCAGGCAAGCAACTGAATTTAGACTACTGTCTAAAAATTAAATGCCTTATTTATCGGCAAGCTACTGTGCCACCCGGTATCAGTGGTTGGCACTGGCAGTGGGCACACTACAGTCAGTGGAAGAGGGCCTGACACACACTGGCAGCAGGCAAGCAACTGAATTTAGACTACTGTCTAAAAATTAAATGCCTTATTTATCGGCAAGCTACTGTGCCACCCGGTATCAGTGGTTGGCACTGGCAGTGGGCACACTACAGTCAGTGGAAGAGGGCCTGACACACACTGGCAGCAGGCAAGCAACAGAATTTAGACTACTGTCTAAAAATTAAATGCCTTATTTATCGGCAAGCTACTGTGCCACCCGGTATCAGTGGTTGGCACTGGCAGTGGGCACACTACAGTCAGTGGAAGCGGGCCTGACACACACTGGCAGCAGGCAAGCAACTGAATTTAGACTACTGTCTAAAAATTAAATGCCTTATTTATCGACGAAGCTACTGTGCCACCCGGTATGAGTGGTGGGCACTGGCAGTGGGCACACTACAGTCAGTGGAAGAGGGCCTGACACACACTGGCAGCAGGCAAGCAACTGAATTTAGACTACTGTCTAAAAATTAAATGCCTTATTTATCGGCAAGCTACTGTGCCACCCGGTATCAGTGGTTGGCACTGGCAGTGGGCACACTACAGTCAGTTGAAGTCGGCCTGACACACACTAGCAGCAGGCAAGCAGCTGAAATTACACTAAAGTGTAAAAATTAAATGCCTTTTTATGCAAAGTCCTGTGCCAGCCGGTATGAGTGGTGGGCACTGGCAGTGGGCACACTACAGTCAGTGGAAGTCAGCCTGACACACTGGCAGGCAACTAACCTTAGATTAAAGTGTAAAAATTAAATGCCTTTTTTTGATGCAAAGTCCTGTGCCACACGGGATGACAGGGGTGGGCACTGGCAGTGGGCACACTACAGTCTGTGGGCCTGCAGCTCCTCACACACAGGCAGGCCAGGCAACTGCAATATGTATATAAAGGAAAAAAAAAGCAGACTAATGTTGCAGCCCTAAAAAGGGCTTTTTGGGGTGCTGTCAGGACGCTGTCCTTACAGCAGAGATCAGATGAGTCTTTCAGGACTGGAGTGGACACTGAATTCACTAGCCTAGCTATCGATTTCCCAATTAAATCAGCAGCAACTACACTCTCCCTCCTCTCACTAAGACTGCAGCTTCAGAATGAATCTAAAATGGATGCTGTGCAGGAGGTGGGAGGGTCTGGGAGGGAGGGTATGCTGCTGATTGGCTGGAATGTGTCTGCTGTCTGTGAGGTACAGGGTCAAAGTTTGCTCAATGATGATGTATAGGGGGCGACCGAACATCGCATATGTTCGCCCGGCAGAGGCGAACGCGAACAAGCTATGTTCGCCGTGAACTGTTCGCCGGCGGATAGTTCGGGCCATCTCTAGCCAGCTGTCAGACGCCGGGCAAGGGGGTGACTCTGTAACATTGGCTTCTTATGCTCAAACATTTCCTTGACAGTCACCTGACTGTGGGCAGATGAGCAGTAACTGATGAAGGTGAGAGGCGGAGTGGCGGGTGGTTGAGAGGGGGCAAGGGGGACAGCAGTGGTTGACGTGGCTGAAGATGCTGAACCAGGAGGAGGATGATGGCTTTGAGTTTGTGTGCTGCTTGTACTCATGTGTTGATCCCATAGGCGTTTGTGAAGTGAGATCATGTGCCTTCGCAAAGCAGTTGTACATAGGTGGGTGTTGGACTTCCCACGAGTTTCTTTTGGCACAGGGCCATTGCTGTTATCAGAGGCAGAAACACAAAAAAATGCCACACTGCTGAGCTTTGCAATGACGGCATTCTGGTGTTGGCAACAGCATGCGTTAAATGGCGCGCTGTCTGGCTGACCCCAGGTGCCGATACATGCTGTCTGACTGTGCCACTAGCTCCTTGCGATTACCTCCTCCTCCTTCCAACTCGTCTCCTCCTCCTCCTCTCTGCCTCCCCATCTGAACTTTCCCCCTGTTCTTCTTCTCTTCGAGCGGGCACCCACGTGACATCCACGAACACATCGTCATCATCAACCGCTTCACTTGTATCTGACAACTCAGCAAAGGATTCAAGGTTATCACGTGTATACAGCACTCCTATGTTTCCTTGGTTCTGGATGCACGTCTCCCAGGGTTGGTAATAAGTCCTTGTGTTCATGTAGATCCAACGTCTGGCAAAAAATAAAAAACGGAGACAGCGCGTCCAATGCAATCTGTTATTAATTCCGGATGCAACGTTTCGGCTAACAATAAGCCGTTTTTAAACATATGCTTGAAAAAGGCTTATTGTTAGCCAAAACGTTACATCAAGAAAAAAATCACAGATTGCACTGGACGTGCTGTCTCCGTTTTTTATTTTTTGCCAGACGTTAACTCAGCAAAGGAAGCAGCAGCGGGTACAACATCATCATCATCACACCATATGTCCATGTGTGTAATGCTGCCTGACTGAGACATATCCCTGTTATCTACATCGTCTGGTATTAATGGTTGCGCATCACTCATTTCTTCCAACTGATGTTTAAAAAACTCCTCTGACAGATCAAGTGAAGCGGCTGTGGCTCTAGTGTTGGTGGTGGCGGCGGGCGGGCAAGTGATAACTTGAGAGGTGCCCGAAGCTGAGCTGGAGGAGGATGGTGCGTCAAGGTTCTGAGCGGAAGCTGTAGAAGATTGGGTGTCCTTTGTAAGCCAGTCAACTATGTCCTCAGAATTTTCTAGTACGTGGCCTCTGAACACTTGGCATTATTCTAGGGCCAAAGGAAATCACAGCACCACGACGGCCCCTGCGGGGTGGCCTGCCTCTACATGTCTTTTTTTTTTTTATTAGTGGTACTATGCATGCAAGGTACTGTGCCACCCTATATGAGTGGTGGGCAGTGGGCACAGTACAGTCTGTGGGCCTGACACTCATTGGCAGGCAACTGCAATTATATTACAGAGAAAAAATTAAATTACTTTTTTATCTGCAAGGTACTGTGCCACCCTATATGAGTGGTGGGCAGTGGGCACTGTACAGTCAGTGGGCCTAACACACACGCGCAGGCAAATGCAATTATATTAAAGGGTAAAAATTAAATGACTTTTTTTATCTGCAAGGTACTGTGCCACCCTATATGAGTGGAGGGCAGTCGGCACAGTACAGTCAGTGGGCGTGACACACACTGGCAGGCAAATGCAATTATATTAAATGGTAAAAATCAAATGACTTTTTTATCTGCAAGGTACTGTGCCACCCTATATGAGTGGTGGGCAGTGGGCACAGTACAGTCAGTGGGCCTGACACACACTGGCAGGCAAATGCAATTATATTAAAGGGTAAAAATTAAATGACTTTTTTTATCTGCAAGGTACTGTGCCACCCTATATGAGTGGTGTGCACACAGTACAGTCTGTGGGCCTGCGGCCTCTCACACATGGGCAGGCAACTGCAATATATATGTAGAAAAATAAATAAAAGCAGACTGATGTAGCAGCCATAAAAAGGGCTCTTTGGGGTGCTGTCAGGACGCTGTCCTAACAGCAGATGAGTCTTTGAGGACTGGAGTGGACACAGAACACTGGCCTAGCTAACTCTTTCCCTATATTAATTGAGCAGCAGCAGCACTCTCCTTACTCTAACTAACACTGCAGCTTCAGAATGAATCTAAGATGAATGCTGTCCTTGCTTTTTGATAGGAGGTGGGAGGGTCTGAGAGGGACGGTATGCTGATTGGCTGGAATGTGTCTGCTGACTGTGAGGTACAGGGTCAAAGTTTGCACAATGATAATGTATAGGGGGTGGACCAAACATCACATATGTTTGCCCGCCACGGCAAACGCGAACAAGTGATGTTAGCCGGGAACTGTTCGTCGGCGAATAGTTTGGGACATCTCTAGTGATATTTACTTGAATACACTCTAAAAATAATGTACTAATTATGGCAACTGGATTGGAATTTTTTGTCTAGGGTACATTTCTCCGACATTTTAATTTTACTATCAAACTATAAAACATATTATTCTACATAAACTGTATTAGCAGTGAAGTAATCATTGTATAATTATAGGAGCATTCCCACCTGCTGAAGTGATGACTTATCATTATGATTAGAGATGATCGAATTTTTCCAAAATTAGATTCGCTGGTTCGTAAAATTTTATGGAAAATATATTTGCTGTGAATTACATAAAAAAATGCTATTTCCTGGCTGCTGAGAGCCTTTATAGTGGTGTAGATGACTGTGCCTTGCAGTAACACGCATAGGGAGTCTGCTGTGGTAGTGAAATAATACTGTGAGTCAGTATGACATGCAGATAACAGGTGTCGCTCTTAGAATCACTGCATACTTCACTTATTTGTCACAGGGCCAAAACTGACCAAATAACTCAATTTTCAACTCAGCCTTACAGGCAGTGTCGGACTGGGGTACCTAGGGCCCACCCATAAAATGTATTTATTTATTTTGGTTGCGGTAATGTACATTGAATATATGTATGTAGCGCAGTAAGTCTAATGTGTTATGTGCCACTTGTGCAGGGGGTGGGAGACTAGGGGCCCACCTTGCTCAGGGGCCCACCGGGGGATTCCCCTGTACCCCTGTGGGCCAATCCAAGCCTGCTTACAGGTAGATGTTAGCGTCAAGAAGAAGCGCACACCTTTTACACCCTCGTCAGTTGATTCCACATAGATATCTACAGGACCTGTTCTATTAAAAGCTTATACAAATAGAGCCCCCCCCAACAGTGGAGAAGGTGTCAGCAGTAAGTTTCTGTTGACGTCACTGATTAATTTCCCCCATTCTCTGATCCGTCAGAACAATTACCCAGAAAAAATGAATCCTGTCTGTGGAGCATACGCCTTCACTTGGTCAGCATTTGCTCAATAATTCATCAGTATTGCTAAAGGCAAAAAAAAATGGAGTGGATCTAAAACAGAGAAGTCATGTGAATGGAACATTTGCATGTCTTCTGTGTTTTCTACCTACTGCTGCTTTTGGCTACCAAATCATAAGTCATTTCTGATGGGACCATACAGGCCTTAAAGCTGCTACACAGACAGGATCCGTTGTGCATCTCATTTTTTCTTCCTTGTGACAGATCAGAACAAGTGTCATGGGAACAATGATGTCAGCCAGGCCGAAAGCCAAAATATTGGACCAGTCATGAAGTGGGGAGGGTGGGAACAGCATGAGAAGTCCACAGAGTGGCACTATATCAGGGTCTGGAGTTGGCACCAGTATTAGGAGGTTAACGAGTGGCACAATGACAGAGTCTGTAGGTGGCAGCAGCAGCATTAGGAGAAGGCCACAGAGTGGCACAATGACAGAGTTTGGAGGTTGCGGCAGTATGAGAAGGCCACCTAGTGGCACACTGACCGAGCCTGTAGGTGGTGGCAGCATAAGGAGACCACAGAGCAGCACATTGACAGAGTCTGGAGGTGGCAGCTAGAGATGTCACGAACATAAAATTTTCTGTTCGCCAACAGCGAACCCGAACTTACTCAAATGTTCATGAACAGGCGAAGAGGGCGAACCGCAATAGACTTCAATTGGCAGGTGAATATTAAAACCCACAGTGACTCTTTCTAGCTACAATAGTGATAGAAAAGTTGTTTTAAGTTGACTAACACCTGGACTGTGGTATGTCAGAGTGGGATACATGGCAAAATTCCCATGAAAAAATATTTAAATGATGAAAAGTCAAATTTTAATCCTTAAAGGGCATAAATCACTTAATATTGTTAATTGGTTTAAAATAACCTATTTTATAACATCTAAATCTACTCTAACATTTTATTTTCTTAACCTACTTTTAAATGCTAATTTAATTATTTAACATTCTCTTATTATTTGTAAAATAAAAAAATAATCACTCTACACCATGTCAAAAGCCAGCTATGTGCAGGCTGACTATCTATCCATAAGACAGGGCGTCAGCATACCTTACAATGACAGGTTTGAGCAATTTAGACAGACAAACATAAGTTCTCAATCTAAAAGGAGAGAAATTGGTTGGCTATCTAGAGGGACCTGGTCCCTAGACCATTATCATTAGGGCGACAAAAATTTTAATTTTTCTTTATATGCCAAAATTTTCCAACATTTAACTGTCCTAAGGTTAACTTAATAAGTTTAATAAGTCTTGGATTGTCATATAAACTCATTTGCATACACATGGCCAAGAAATGCTAATGAGCAATATAGAAGTATCTGCCTTGTTTGTAAGATGAAACACGATTTGCATGGCTTTCGCATAGTACCATATTATGCAAATAAGTTTATATGACAAAACAATATAGAAAGATTATTAAATTAATCTTGGTACAATTACAAAACAAAAATAAAACTATGCAGCCTTCCTAATCATTGAGACGAGAGCTAGGTAGTATATTAAAAAAAAATTACATTTTTGTCACCCTAATGATATTTATCTATGTGCACAGGTCCCCCTAGATACCTAACACTGAGCAATTTTTTTCCTTTTGGAAAAACTGGTTAAATCCCAGGCTACCTTGCCAAGGTATGCTGATGATCTGTTGGATGAATGGATTGTTGGCCCTGCATATACCTGGTGCTCTGCGGCCATAAGGGAGGACTGTTCTGTGTTGTCAATTGGATGTTTTATGTAATAATGCAAACAACAATATTAATTTTGTCTTTGTCTGTTTTATAAAGGACAAAAATGAGGGTTTCATTAACTATTTTACCATATGTTTGATTATTACACCTTAAAGGGATACTGGCTACCTGTTCCTGTTGTGCCATCCACTTCCTGGTATTTGCTGGTGGCGAGCTTAGTTTTGTTTGATTGAAGTGTATAATTCTGCCGTGCTGCGCATGCGCCTAGGAAGTTTATTCTTTACTAGGAATAAGTCACCATAGTGCATGCACATTCAGGACAGCACATGGTACAGACAGGAGAAATGAGTCAAGCACGGCCAGCGGAATCCCTGACAATCAGAGGAAAATTATGAATAAAAACGTTTTATAGACATTATGCAAAGGCAGTGTTGGATGATAGTTTTTCTGAGATCAAGGAGCCTAATACAGGAAAATATATATATATATATATATATATATATAGGTCAAAACAGCCTGTCCATGTCCCTTTAAGGTGTAATACTCACCTACAATGGTACAATAGTTGATTAAAAAAACTAATCTTTGTATTTAATAAAACAGACAAACACAGACTTACAGACATTTACCCTAGCCTGCCTATCATAAATTCTTCTTCTTATTTATTATTTGTATTATTACATAAAACATTCAATTGATAACACAGAACAGTTCTTACTTATGGCCACCAAGCACCAGGTATATGCAGGGTCAACAATCCATCCAACAGATCATCAGCATACCTTAGCAAGGCAGTCTAGGTTTTAACCAGTTTTTCCAAAAGGAAAATTGCCTGTTTAGTGTTAGGTATCTAGGGGGACTTGTGCACATAGATGATTATCATTAGGGTGACAAAAAAAATTATTCTTTTTTTTTTTTTTAATATGCCACCTAGCTCTCATCTCAATGATTAGGAAGGCTGCATATTTTTTTTTTTGTTTTTGTTTTGCAACTGTCCAAAGACTAATTTTATAATCTTCCTATTCTGTTTTGTCATATAAACTCATTTGCATAATGTGGGACTATGGGAAAGCCATGCAAATCGTGTTTCATCTTACAAACAAGGCAGATACTGCTATATTGCTCATTAGCATTTCTTTGCCATGTGTATGCAAATGAGTTTTAAATGTTGGAGAATGTTTATGCAGCTCTCTTAGGCAGTGAGAGAGGAGTTAGTCTGGCATATAAAAAAAAAAAATTACAATTTTTGTCGCCCTAATGATAATGGTCTAGGGTCCAGGCCCCTCTAGATAGCCAACCAATGCTAAGCAATTGCTCAAACATTGTTATGGTTAAAGATTATTTTCTCTTAAGAATTGATTATTAATCATAGAGACCTTTTTGAAACTCCTCCACAAAATCAAAAAACGTTTTATAGACATTACGCAAAGGCAGTGTTGTATGATAATAGCATATTTTTACTGAGATCAAGATGCCTAATACAGTAAAATATATATATATATATATATATATATATATATATAGGTCTATAGGGTAAAACAGCCTGTCCATGTCCCTTTAAGGTGTAATACTTAATCAAACATATGGTATGGTAGCTGATTAAAACAAGTGATTTTTGTATTTTATAAAACAGACAAACACAAAGACAGACTTACAGACATTCACCCTAGCCTGCCTATCATAAATTCTTAATATTATTATTTGTATTATTACATAAAACATTCAATTGACAACACAGAACAGTTCTCCCTTGTGGCCACCAAGCACCAGGTATATGCAGGATCAACAATCCATCCATCAGACAGATCATCAGCATACCTTAGCAAGGCAGCCTGGGTTTTAACCAGTTTTTCCAAAAGAAAAATTGCCTGTTTAGTGTTCGGTATCTAGGGGGACTTGTGCACATAGATGATTATCATTAGGGTGATACCACATGTGTGCCACTTTTTTGCAGCCTGGGTGCGCAAAGGGGCCCTAAAACCAATGAGTACCTTTAGGATTTCACAGGCCATTTTTACGCATTTGGATTCCAGACTTCTTCTCACGCTTTAGGACCCCTAAAATGCCAGGGCAGTATAAATACCCCACAAGTTACCCCATTGTGGAAAGAAGACACCCCAAGGTATTCTGTGAGGGGTATGGCGAGTTCACAGAAAAAAAAAAAATTGGCACAAGTTAGCGGAAATTTTTTTTTTTTTTTTTTACAGTCTCATATTCCACTAACTTGTGACAAAAAATAAAATTTTGCATGAACTCACCATACCCCTCACGGAATACCTTGGGGTGTCTTCTTTCTAAAATGGGGTCACATGTGAGGTGTTTGTACTGTCCTGGCATTTGAGGGTCTCCGCAATCATTACACGTATGGCCAGCATTAGGAGTTTCTGCGATTCACAGGAAATCTCGACTCTCACGAGATGACGCGCCGACGCGTCATCTCAGAGCTACAGGACCGCCCGCAGGACGCATCCCTGCGTTACGCGTTCCTGTACTGGTTAAATATTATTTTAAAGTATAACTGTCAATTTATTATTTTTTTTACTACTGGATTTTGGTGATTAATATCACCTTGTTGGCCCTGTTAATAATTTCTGATTATTTAATAAATAACCCCTAAAAGCCACCTAAAAGTCCCCAGTATTGGCTATTTTTACCTGAGATAAAATCAGGTTGCTATGCTCCTTCCGTCTACCAGATGAGGACGGAGCACGCTGCGTGCACTGGGAACTGATAGTGAGTCAACATTGTAAGGGAATGTATAAAAAGCCAGGTTCTTCCTGACAGGAGATAACAGTGCTGGGCTGTGTGTGTGAACTTCTCCACATGCCTGTGCTTGGCAGACACTCCCTTAGCAGTGCAGGGCAATGTGGCTGCTCAGTGTATAAATGACAGCCTTATCTGATAAGAGGAGAGCTTGAAAAAGGACTACAGGCTTCAGCCAGACCTGGGAACTTCACTGCAAGACCCCCCTATACAGAGCTGGTCTTCACTAACTTCACTGCAGGCGTCCTATGGATTAGCCTCAGGGCTGAGGGCGGCCATTTTAACAGAATAGTGAAATTGCAGTTTTATGCAGACTGGTTGCTAAGGGCTGAATCTTATTAAATAAGGGGTAAGTAAGTCTAATAGTTATTGATTCAGGAATATTATCATATTAGTAACTACATATATGAAAACTGAAATTAGGGTCTAAATGTGACAGTCATCCTTTAAGTTTGTGATTTCTAGTTTTCCTAATAAAAGTAATTAACATTGAAAAATCTTATTTTTTGCCTACTTTTACAAAGCTGATCAAAGTGTGCAACCTCTAAATAAACCAATCTTCTTGAAATTTGGCATATATATATATTTTACATCACTGAGACTCGGGGTCTGACAACATTTTACATAGTATTTTTTTTCCATTACAAAATGAAACACCCTAATATGCTTACTAGGGATTAGCGAGCATGCTCCGCCAAATATCTGTTCGGCTTAGGCATCGCTATGCTCAGTACATGGCGGTACTCGACCGAGTACCACATGTGCTCAAACGCAATGCTCGAGTCTCCACCCCACACGTTTTGCAGGTTTTAAGCAGCTAATTAAGGTGCAGGTAAGTACTGCCCTCACTGTAATGCCAGTAGCCATGTTGGCTGCTGGCATTACAGTGATTGGTTGGCCGGAACACGTCATCAGGTGCTGTATAGCGTAGGAAGGGAAAGACAGAGTATGGAGCGAATTTCACAGTTTTCATTCTGAGAAAGCTTTTCCAAGACCCAAAAGTCCTTTTAAGGACTACTGTGTGTGTGTGTGTGTTTTAGAGCAGCAATATATTTACCTCCTGCAGTCTCAGGGACAGTGCTTCGGAAGTGAAAGATAGCGCAGAGAGAGAAATCTTTTCAAAGACTCCAAAGACCTTTAAAGCACTACTTTGACAGATATTTTTATTTTATACCTATTAGTGACATATACTGTACATCATCCGCAGACTGTGTCTTTAATAATCTGGGCCACATTTAGTGTCCATAGTGTCTGGCTTTGTATAACAAATACTGAACTACATCTGAAAACAGTGTCTGTATTACAAATTTCAATAATCTGGGCCTAATATAGTGTCCATAATCTGTGGTGTTCTGTAACCAATGCTATACTACACCAGAAACAGTTTCTGTATAGCAAATTCCAATAATCTGGACCTAATATAGTGTCCATATTCTGTCGGTTTCTGTGACATATACTGTCCTGCATCTGAAAACAGTGTCTGTATTGCAAATTCCAATAATCTGGGCCTAATATGGTGTCCATAATCTGTGGTGTTCTGTAACCAATACTGTACTACATCTGCAAACAGTGTCTGCACTACAAATTCCAAAAATCTGGGCCTAATATAGTGTCCATAATCTGTGGTGTTCTGCATCCAATACTGTACTACATCTGCAAACAGTGTCTATATTACAAATTCCAATAATCTGGGCTTAATATACTGTCCATAATCTGTGGTGTTTTGTAACCAATACTGTACTACATCTGCGAACAGTGTCTGTATTACAAATTCCAATAATCTAGGCCTAATATAGTGTCCATAATCTGTGGTGTTCTGTAACCAATACTGTACTACTTTTGCAAACAGTGTCTGTGTTACAAATTCCAATAATCTGGGCCTAATATAGTGTCCATATTCTGTGGTGTTCTGTGGCCAATACTGTACTACATCTGCAAACAGTGTCTGTGTTACAAATTCCAATAATCTGGACCTAATATAGTGTCCATATTCTGTGGGTTTCTGTGACATATACTGTCCTGCATCCGAAAACAGTGTCTGTAGAGCAAATTTAAATAATTTGTGCCACATCTACTGTGTGTGCGTTTAATATATATCACTGACATATACTGTACTTTATCTGTAGATGGTGTATGCTAGTCTGTGACATTATCAGGACTAACTCTCTTGTGTAATGTGTGCGCATCCCAAATACCTTTTTTATTTTATTGGCGCATACACATACAAATCCTACTCTACTGTACGTGTGACATCCTTTTAAGCATATATAACATTTAATGTTAAGAAAACGGCCAGTAAGGGCCGTGGAAATGGCAGCGATGCTGATGGTTCACGCAGAGGCCGTGGCCGTGAGTATAAGAATGTAGCTGAGGGCTACATCTCCAGCTGCGCTAACCCTCAAAAACATTATTTGGAAGGGCCTTCCGGTCAGCTAACCCTCTAAAACATCATTTGCTAGTGCCTTCAGGGCAGCTTATCCTCTAAAACCTCATTTGCAAATGCCTTCAGGGCAGCTGACACACTATAACATCATCTGCGAGTGCCTTCAGGGCAGCTGACCCTCTAAAACATCATTTGCGAGTGCCTTCAGGGCAGCTGACCCTTTCAAACATCATTTGTGAATGCCTTCAGGGCAGCTGACCCTGTAAAACATTATTTGTGAGGGCCTGCAGGTGAGATTTTTTCTAAGTCCCGGATCATGACGCTGAAACAGAATGTCTGAATGTAGTGAACATTAGTGCCTGGAGTCAGACTAAAAGTCTCTAAGTACCGTGACATGCACAGTAGAATCTGGACAGCATCGGGATTTTTTTCTAAGTCCTGAATCATGCACCGAAACATGACGATATCAAAAGTGGACCGGACCCCTGATTGGTATGTCATGAGATATACAATTAAGGCTGCTCAACTATAGGAGGATAGTGCTGTCACGGAAGGGAGAAGAATACTATTGGCCAAATGAAGGTATCGACTTATACTGAGGCTTTAAAGACTGCTTCCCGCCCAATTTCTTCCGCCTGCAAAACATCCCCTGAAGACGCCAACCTTGGCGAAACATGTCGGGATGCAGGGATGAAAAAAGATTTTAGTTCAGTGGCAGACAGTTGAGGGACCCATTATGGGAAATTATTAGCTAGCTACTAGATAGAGTAGCGGTTCACTAACGTTATGTGGAAAGGGATGGAGTAATCCCTATGTTTGGTGAGAGACGAGCTCATCATTAGTACGCAACTACTCCAACCCTCACTGCATGTCCTGAGGAATTTTAATCACTAACAGTTCCCCAGCACATTTTTCAATTTAAACGAACAAAATAAAAAGTGTTTTTATAATTTGTCAGAGGTTTGCATAAAAAGGGCATGGGTCTTTTAGACTTTATGTTTTGGGCCTGCAGGTGAGCTGACCCTAAAAAAACATAATTTTCCAGGGCCTGAAGAAGAGCTGACCCTTAAAACATTATATGTGAGGGCCTGTAGGTGAGCTGACCCTGTTAAACATTATATGAGAGGGCCTGCAGGTGAGCTGACCTTGTTAAACATTATATGTGAGGGCCTGAAGGTGAGCTAACCCTCTAAAACATTATATGTGAGGGGGTGCAGGTGAGCTGACCCTCTAAAACATTATATGTGAGGGCCTGCAGGTGAGCTGACCCTCTAAAACATTATATGTGAGGGCCTGCAGATGAGCTGACTCTCTAAAACATTATATGTGAGGGCCTGCAGGTGAGCTGACCCTGTTAAACATTATATGTGGGGGACTGAAGGTGAGCTGACCCTGTAAAGCATTATACGTGAGGACCTGAAGGTGAGCTGACCCTCTAAAACATTACGAGAAAGGGCAGCCTAAAAAGCATGTTGATATGATGGAGGAGGAATAGAGAAGTCAGGGGCAATCTAGGCCTTGTTCATTTTTATAAGAGACGACCTGTCAGCATTTTCAGTTGACAGACTGATGTGCTTATCAGTTATTATGCCCCCAGCAACACTAAATACCCACTCTGACAAAACACTGGCAGCAGGGCAGGCCACCATCTCTGAGGTGTAGAGTGGCAGTTTGTGCCACGTGTCCCGCTTGGACACCCAATAGTTGTAAAGCACAGAGTGATCACGGAGGACGCTGACATGGTTTGCTATGTACTCCTTCACCATCTTCCAAAATCTTTCCCGCCTTGTGACACTAGGCCGAGCATCAGGGTGAGGGTGCTGACGGGGTGTCATGAAATTGTTCCAGGCCTTGAAGAGTGTTGTCCTGCCTCTGTTGGAACTGCTGTGTGTTCCCCTCATCTCCCCTTGGGGTTGCACAAGAAACTACATACTCTGCCGCCAGCATTGTCAGCTATAAATTTATCCGCAATGACATTCTGTTCTATTATTATTATGGTTTGTGGTTGTATTATTATTGGTATTATTATTGTTATTATGGTTTATGGTTGTAAAATATGTTATGGTTATTTGGTTATTCATGAGTTAAGTAACAGGCCATGCCATTGGTTTACCTCCACTCTCGTGTGTTATGTTTTCAGTTATATTCATGTATAAGTTTGGGATGTTTGTTGTGCATGGGACATATATGCTTTATATATGATTGCCATGTGTGTGAGCTTGCCAAGCTCCAAAGCTGCCAAGTTATGTCCATTATCAGACACAACAACCAACCATGCCTGGTTGTTTGTTGTGAGCCACAGCTCATTCTGGTCCCTTATACCCTGCCACAGCTCGGCTGCGGTGTGCTGTTTGTCACCTAAGCAAATGAGTTTCAGCACGGCCTGTTACCGCTTCCCCCACTGCCGTGCTACACTGCTTCTAGCTACTGACTAATGGCTGACCGGTGCTGCAAGATGAGAATTCAGAGGTGGAAGTGGAGTAGGAGTAGATGAAGGGCGGTTTGCTGCAACTAAAGTAGGTGGTGGTGAATATCCTGATGAAATGGGGGCCCGCAATCCTTTGAATTGGTAGCACCTGTGCCATCCCAGGGTACGACTAGCTACTGGCCTCCAAGAGTTTCACCCAGTGTGCCGTCACGGAAATGTAGTGTCCGTGGCCAAAAGCACTTGTCCTAGTGTCAGTTGTTAAGTGGACATTGCCAGTAACTGCGTTGGTCAGGGCACAGGGGATGTTAAGAGACACAATTGCTGGTGTAATGCGGGGACAGCACACCG
The DNA here is from genome assembly GCA_033119425.1 of Bufotes viridis. Taxonomy (NCBI): domain Eukaryota; kingdom Metazoa; phylum Chordata; class Amphibia; order Anura; family Bufonidae; genus Bufotes; species Bufotes viridis. The sequence goes on from CM065589.1 coordinate 510,784,596, forward strand.
AGAAAAATAGTGGAGGCTGGGGACTGAGTAACGAGGGACGGCCGCCACCATGAGGTTGAGGAAAGCCTAAGGGTCCACAGGACTAAATGGCAACCTTTCCAGGGCCAGCAATTTATAAAGGTGTGCATTTAGTGCTATGGCCTGTGGGTGGGTTTCTGGGTATTTGCGCTTACGTTCAAAGGCCTGGGTTAACCCCTTTAGAACACATGACGTACCGGTACGTCATGAGTTGTTCCGATCACTGCTGCTCAGCTGGCAGTGATTGGAACAAGGTACCTGCTGAAATCATTCAGCAGGTACCTTGTTACAATGCCCAGGGGGGTCCTGTGACCCCCCCATATGGGCGATCGCTGCAAACCGCAGGTCAATTCAGACCTGCGGTTTGCAGCGCTTCTGTGCGATCTCTGATCAGAGGGTTAATGCCCCCAAACTGTTTATTTTTAACCCCCCCTGCAGCCCCCAATCATATTGTGGCTGCGGGGGTGCAGGGGGGTGGTTGCGGGCAGCGGGAGGCGGTGCGGGAGGCGGGCGGTGCGGTGGGCGGGATCGCAATTGCGATCCCCCGCCCGCCTCCTCTGATATGTTTCCCTGGTGTCTAGTGGGTCTATCAGAGTGTCAGCACATTGCTGACGCTCTGATAGAAACGGCTGGCATCTGTGCTTGATCAGATGCCAGCCGTTTATCCCCTTCCGTACCGCGGTCCGTACGGACCGTGGTAGGGAAGGGTTAACAGAGAGGGAGCTCCCTCCCTCTCCCATCGGGGGGCTGCTGTGCCTTTGCAGCCCCCCAACAGTATGGGATCACAGAGGGAGGGAGCTCCACTCCCTCCCCATCACCCCCTGCTCAGTTATGGCAGCGGGTGATGGTTGCCATGGAGACAGGATGCTTTCAGAAGCGTCCTGCTCTCCATGGTGCTGAAAGTCTAAATAGACCTGCTAAAGGTTTATTCAGACTTTGTAAAGTACAAAATACAGCACAGTGCACTATATAGTGTACTGTACTGTATTATACAGACACCAGATCCACTGGATCTTTCAGAACCAAGTGGGTCTGGGTCAAAAAAATGTAAAAAGTGAAAAAAAGTAAAAATGAAAAAAACACATATCACTGAATAAAAATTAAAAAAAAAAATACACTACACATATTAGGTATCGCCGCATCCGTAAAAACCTGCTCTATAAAAATATCACATGACTGAACTCCTCAGGTGAACGCCATAACAAAAAATAAAAAAAAATGGTGTAAATAAGCCATTTTTTGGCACCTTACATCACTAAAAGTGTAATACAAAGCGATCAAAAAAGTGTTTGCCTCCCAAAATAGTACCAATCAAACCGCCATCTCATCCCGCAAAAAACGAGCCCCTACCTAAAACAATTGGCCAAAAAATAAAAAAAACTATGCCTCTCAGACTAAAACATGATTTGTTTTGTTTCAAAAATGCTTTTTAGTGTTCAATGTAAAAAAAATTAAAAAGTAGACATATTGGGTATCTCCACGTCCGTAAGAATCTGCTCTATAAAAATATCACATGACCTAACCCCTCAAGTAAACACTGTAAAAAAAAATTTATAAAAACTTTGTCAAAAAGACATTTTTTTGCCACCTTATATCACAAAAAGTGTAATAGCAAGCGATCAAAAAGTCATATGACCCCCCAAATAGTGCCAATCTAACTGTCACCTCATCCCGCAAAAATTATACCCAACCTGAGACAATTGCCTAAAAACTGAAAAATATATGGCTCTCAGACTATGGAGATACTAAAACATGTTTTTTTTTCATTCAAAAAGGATATTATTGTGTAAAACCAAAATAAATAAAAAAGGTATACATATTATGTATCGTCATGGTCCGTAAGGACCTGCTCTATAAAAATATAACATGACCTAACCCTCAGATGAACGCCGTAAACATAAAAATAAAAACGTTGTCAAACAAGCCATTTTTGTCACCTTACATCACAAAAAGTGTAATAGTAAGCGATCAAAAAGTCATATGCACCCCAAGATAGTACCATTCGAACCGCCATCTCATCCCGCAAAAATGAGCCCCTACATAGGACAATCGCCCAAAAAAAAAAAAAATATGGCTCTCAAACTATGGAGACACTAAAACATGATTTTTTTTTGTTTTAAAAATTATATTATTGTGTAAAACTTATATAAATAAATAAAAAGTATACATATTATGTATCGCCGCATCCGTCACAACCTGATCTCTAAAAATAACACATGACCTAACCCTCAGCTGAACACAGCAAAAAAAAAAAAAATACGGTGTCAAAAGCCATTTTTGTCACCTTACATCACAAAAAGTGTAATAGCAAGCGACCAAAATGTCATATGCACCCCAAGATAGTGCCAATCAAACCGCCATCTCATCCCGCAAAAAATGAGCCCCTACATAAGACAGTCGCCCAAAAAATAAAATAAAACTATGGCTTTCAGAATGTGGAGACACTAAAAAAAAAAATTTTCAAAAATGCTTTATTATGTAAAACTGAAACAAAAACCCCAAAAAGTAGTCATATTTGGTATTGTCACGTCCGTAACAACCTGCTCTATAGAAATAGCACACAATCTAACCTGTCAGTTCAACTATGTAAATAACAAAAATAAAAACAGTCCCAAAACAGCTATTTTTTTGCAAATTTTCCATTTTAATCCATTTTTCCAGTAACAAAGCAAGGGTTAACAGCCAAACAAAACTCAATATTTATTGCCCTGATTCTCTTGTTTGCACAAACACCCCATATGTGGTCGTAAACTACTGTATGGCCAAACGGCAGGGCACAGAAGGAAGGGAACGCCATATGGTTTTTGGAAGGCAGATTTTGCTGGACTGGTTTTTTGACACTATGTCCCATTTGAAGCCCCCTGATGCACCCCTACAGTAGAAACTCCAAAAAGTGACCCCATTTTGGAAACTACGGGATAAGGTGTCAGTTTTGTTGGTACTATTCTAGGGTAAACATGATTTTTGGTTGCTCTATATTACACTTTTTTTGAGACAAGGTAACAAAAAATAGAAATTCATAAATTTCATCTCCATTTGCCAATAACTCTTGTGGAACACCTAAAGGGTTAACAAAGTTTGTAAAACTGGTTTTGAATACCTTGAGGGGTGTAGTTTCTTAGATGGAGTCACTTTTATGGAGTTTCTACTCTAGGGGTGCATCGGGGGGCTTCAAATGGGACATGGTGTCAAAAATCCAGTCCAGCAAAATCTGCCTTCCAAAAACCATATGGCGCTCCTTTCCTTCTGCGCCCTGCAGTTTGGCCATACAGCAGTTTACGATAACATATAGGGTGTTCGTGCAAACTGCAGAATCGGGGAATAAATATTACGTTTTGTTTGGCTATTAACCCTTGCTTTGTTACTGGAAAAAATGGATTAAAATGGAAATTTTTACAAAAAATTTAAATTCTGAAATTTTATCTCCATTTGCCATTAACTCTTGTGGAAAACCTAAAGGGTTAATGACGTTTGTAAAATCAGTTTTGAATACCTTGAGGGGTGTAGTTTCTAGAATGGGGTCATTTTTGGGTGGTTTTATTATGTAAGCCTCAGAAAGTGACTTCAGACCTGAACTGGTCCCTAAAAAGTGGTTTTTTGAAAATTTCTGAAAAATTTCAAGATTTGCTTCTAAACTTCTAAGCCTTGTAACGTCCCCAAAAAATAAAATGGCATTCCCAAAATGATCGATACAAATATGGGGAATGTAAATCAATAACTTTTTTTGGCAGTATTACTATGTATTATAGAAGTAGAGTAATTGAAACTTGGAAAATTGCAAATTTTTCGAAATTTTTGGTAAATTTGGTATTTTTTTATAAATAAAAATGAAATTTTTCGACTTCATTTTACCACTGTCATGAAGTACAATATGTGACGAAAAAACAATCTCAGAATGGCCTGGATAAGAAAAAGCGTTTTAAAGTTATCACCACATAAAGTGACAATGGTCAGATTTTGAAAAAATGGCCTGGTCCTTAAGGTGAAATAGGGCCGTGTCCTTAAGGGGTTAAGGACATCTGTACACGGGCCTATTTGGTGTGGCCCGTCTTCTCCCTTTTACCATCCCACATCCTCTTCCAGCCTGTTGCAGTGCTGTGGATCCCTCCCCCTCTGTACTGCTGTCCTCGCTTGGCTTGCCACTTTCCCAGCTTGTGTTAGTGATTTCATCATCCACCACCCCCTCTTCCACTTCCTCACTCGGGTCATCCTCCTGACTTGTGTTGTTGACCTAACAAGACCCTCACTTATTGACAACTGTGTCTCATCTGCATCATCCACCGCATGAAATGCTAATTGCCATTCCCCACCATTATCTTCTTCTGACTGTGGATGCTGAAGATTTTGAGAATCAATGCCCAAGATCTCCTCATGTCCCTCTTCAGGGAGGGTTAGCTCACCTGCAGGCCCTCACCTACAATATTTTAGAGGGTCAGCTCACTTGCAGGCCCTCACCTACAATATTTTAGATGGTCAGCTCACCTGTAGCCCTCGCCTACAATATTTGAGAGGTTCAGATCACCTGCAGACCCTCACCTACAATATTTTAGAAGGTCAGCTCCCCTGCAGGCCCTCAACTACAATACTTTTCAGGGTCAGCTCACCTGCAGGCCCTCAACTACAATATTTTACAGAGTCAGCTTAGCAGCAGGCACGCACCCATCATTTTTTCAATGCTTATCTAAACAGCAGGCACTCGCCCAACATTTTTTGCAATGCTCAGGGTTTTGTGCGTATTTTGGTCAGTCTCTAAAAGTGGCGTACAACACGGACAGCATGGTTACAAGCAGCGACCCTGGAGTCCAAGATGCATCCAGACATCGTCCCCATGCTGTTCCCGATCCATTCCGGTGGTGTTTCTGTCACTTTCTGACCTTTTCCAATGGACCAGGCACCCTCCCCTCTTCAGAGGGGGTGCCTTGTTGTCTCCCATTGACTTCCATTATACTCGGGTGCTCGGTCGAGAACACGAATATAGCAATGTGTTCGGGCCTAACACCCGAACACTTTGGTGCTCAATCATCACTAATTCTTACATAATCCCTTAATTACCAATACATGGTACAACAACCAGAGGGCAAGGGTTCCATGAATTGTTAAAACATGCCTAGTATTCTACAGTATATCCACCAAATATACGGAGCCAGTAGGATACACATATATCAAGAGTCAATACTCATGCATCCAATCACCATGTAATGCAAAGAAAGAATAATTATGTCTATGGTAAATTACCAAACACAATACCATAAAAAATTATTACCAGATCGCATGTGAAATACAAATATACTTTATTAATATATCAAATTAAAATTAATTCATACAAAGAACAAGTGCAGGAAAGGCAGCATCCACAGGAGGAAGACACAAAGGCATTGACTGTGTGATAATATCCGCATGAGAGACATATAAAGTGCAAGTGTAAAAAAACAATACCATATCTACCATAATACCATATCTTCCTCCTGGGTTTACGTCAGCCCCAAAGCGCGTTTTAGCGAACCTTCATCTGGGGGTGGCGTCTTCATAGAGGGGCACACCCTATATGTCCCGACGGGCCAATTGCAGTTAATTAAGAAAGAGGAGAGGAAAGAGGAGAAAAAAAAAAGAGGATGTTAGATGAAAGGGACAAACATAAGATCAGAAAGAAGTAAAAGAAGATCATCCTAAAATGAATAAATAAGTGATTAATTAAACACTACACCAACAAAATTATGATGATGCAAAACAAATAAAATTAAATTATTAAAAAGCATGATAGTTCAAAAATAGTGACATAATAAAATGTGAAAATAAATAAAGAAAAAAATAAAGAAAATAATAATAATAATAATAATAATAATAATAACAATAATAATAATAATAATAATAATAATCCATGATTATAACATATAAAAAATTCAACATAATTTAGCACATATTATACAAATAATTATACCATAAAAAATACTCAAAGCATAACCTTGAACCATGTGACACATAATATTTAACTATATGCTATGCTAAATTACTGATTAATGTGCAATAGTGGTGGTAAAATGGATAAAGTGTATAAGATAGACAAAAATATACTTATAGATCCCATCAATAATTACATGGTCATTGCAACATGACATTATTAAATGGCCATTACTGACTGACACATTATATGTCAATAGAAAAAGGCCAGTATCCAATATAACATACAAATACTGATTGAAACAAATATATAGAGGAAGCAAACAAGCAAACAGCCGAAGCACACAATCGGCCAGTCAGGAACATACATACCTATCATGCTTTTTAATCATTTAATTTTATTTGTTTTGCATTATTATCATAATTTAGTTGTGTAGTGTTATTTAATTAATCACTTATTTATTCATTTTAGAATGATCTTCCTTTACTTCTTTCTGATCTTATGTTTTTTCCCTTTCATCTTACGTTCTCTTTTCTTTTCTCCTCTTTCTACATGTTGTCTCATCTATACCTATGGTGCACCAATGTTTGTCTGGTCTCTATGGCTACGTGTTGGGCCTACGCATGTGCTCTTTTGTGATAGATTCCTTCGAAAATTGTGCGACCGTGGTATTGCGGGACTGATTCGGTCATCTGTTCGTCTTTGTGCGGTCATGCGACTTCGGTCACGTGACCCTTCACATGGCGACACAGTCAGCAGTATTAAGGCGGCCAGTATCGGGTGTCCTTAATCTCGTAATTAACTGCTGGGGATGCGATTGGCCATTGGGGATATATAGGGTGTGCCCCTCTATGATGACGCCACCCCAAGATGAAGGTTCGCTGAAACGTGCGTCGGGGCTGGCGTCATCCCGGTGGAAGCACAATATGGGAAATGGTCTGGTCTTATTGTAGATATGTTTTTTTTTTTTTTTTGCACTTGCACTTTATATGTCTCTCATGTGGATATTATAAAACAGTTGATGCCTTTGTGTCTTCCTCCTGTGGATGCCGCCGTTCCTGCACTTGTTCTTTGTATGAATTCATTTTAATTTGATATATTAATAAAGTATATTTATACTTCATATACGGTTTGGTAATCATTTTTTATGGGGCTCTACAGTATATTTAGCAGCATCATCTACTAGCAATTGCAGATAAACTCTACACCCAGCCGGTGTGACAAGGTTTTGATATATTGTAGGGATAGGATATGGGTGCTGTCTTAGAGGTCGTCCACATGTACCAGAATTGCTGTTTACCTTCCTTCTGGATTTGCAGATAGAAAATTTCCAGCAGATTAGAAAACATAAAAAATGAATTAAATTTTCGCAAATCTCATTCACACACTGCATACAATGTCCATGTAGAAAATGATCTCTTGTGCAGTTTTATAAAAATGTAATTTTCAGACATAGAATTGTTGCAGGTTTGTTGGAGATTTTTTTTTTTCAATTCAGTTCAATGGGAAACTATAGATTACCTGAAGATCTGGGGCAAAAAGTGCAAGTTCTAAATAAAAAAATAAATAAATAAAACCAATTACTATATATACCTCCCTTGGCACTTCCCTGCTTCACTGCCTCAATGACCAGGCCTCCTGTGATGATGTCTCATCCAATGTGACTTATGTGACTACATATACCCGGGTAATACACAAGTCTCCATTGGAACAGGCAAGAATGTCCGGGGAAGGTAGGGTTTTTTCCCCCACTCAGGAGGTGTCACAACTAAAATCCTCAAGCAACTCAAAAAAATTTGATGCAGATTGACAGCTTTAGACTTCCCTGTGATTTCATTTCAGCAGCAATACTAACTTTGGAGTATAATAATAATGCATTAAAAATCTTTAAATGTTTGAACATTACCAATTGGTTTAAAGGGACTGTCAAGCCTTATGGGCAATTTAACTAGTTCTAGAAGCATGTTGTACCCTGTGATAAAATTATACTCACATTAGATATCTCTTATCATTTTTTCCCCTCCAATATCCCCCCTCCCCAAGCTCTGGAATGCAATGGCAGCAATAGTAAATGAGATACAGTAAGAGTGGCAAGATGGGGCACTGGCAGCAAGGAGAGGTCTATTGATTGCATTCAGCCTGCCTGGACTGTGAGAAAGTTTCTGCATTAGTACAGTAATCACATACATATGCCGCCTCATGAATTTTAACACCCCCCAAAAATACAAAGAAATAAACAAAAACATTTAAAATGTCAACCGTGTGGAAAGTGAGTACACGGAAACTGACCGTCCGTCCAGCATTAGTGGCAGTGACATGATGCAGGCCCCAGCATTGGCTTGACTGTGAGAAAATGTCAATATTGATGCAGTAATCACGTACATTTAAGCTGCACCTTTTTTAATTTATTTTTTTTCAGATTGAGAGGCATTAGTAGTATGATGCAGGCCGCAGCAGCCATATAGGATGTGATAATAGACAGACAGAAAGACAGCAGAACTGGCAAGATCGAGCACCACCAGCAAGACAAGATGGTCGAGGTCTATACATCGGAATCAGCTGGAGGAGTATGAAAATCTTTCCTAATGTAGACTTGGTTCATTTTGATAAAAGTGATGTTTTGGACACTGATGGAGGACAACTTGGTTTGGGTGTCGTGGTGCTAAAAACCCTCTCCGAGATGACACTGGAGGAGGAACAAGAAATAACATAGAGAGACTGCTGTGCCAGTTTAGACCACTATTCCAGTCTGCCTGCCAAGAAATCCATGGGGTCAGGGAAATAGGTATGCGACAGAGACTGGCCATAGTTTAGGTAGGCCTGAACCTGGGCATGGAGGCGGGAGCAGTCGGCTTGCTGACTGCCTTCAGCCCGGTGTGGCACATGGAAAAACTGCTACATCATGTTGAAGAGAATGAAATAGATGCTGCTACTCATGGCAGCGGGAGGGAGGTGACTTTGCGGGGGGCAGAGGGGGGTCTCTCTTTCAGATATGCTTGTGCAAAGCGTCTGCTCACCATTAGCTGCATACCCAGTGTTTCCTGATAGTAATGTAATTTGTCCTCCCTTTCTGCCAGTAAAAAACATTCCCCATTTTGCCTTGGTAGCGAGGGTCTAAAAGCATGGCTCTTCAGTAATCATCAGACTGCTTAACATCACTTAACTGCCTGTCACTACATATGCAAGCGAGTCTACAGGTCGTTTTTCTCGTCAGTGGACCCGAGAAACTGGTGCTTTCTACCTCCGCCGCCACTGAGACGATTGGGTGTTGTGGCCGGTGTCACTGTCCTCATAATCATCATCCTCTTTCTCCTCTGACTCCTCTTCCTCCTCCTTAAGTGGCAGCACCTCCTCACTCATGGGAGTTTCTCATTTTGGGTCCCCAACAGCTACTGGGCTACCTGTTGCATGAGTTTCAGCGTCTCTGTTAAAAATACATATGAAGGGGTTGAGGGACAAATTCTGCGTAAACGGCTGCCACTGTCCAAACTGGAAACAATACATGCTCCCTGCTGAGGTAGTCTGGTGCATGACCAAATCTTTCATGTCTTTCTGCTGCTTGTACAGACACTCGAGTTTGTGCAATGTTTGATATGGTGGGACGGTCAAAAGGACCAGGCTATGGTGCTGCCTCTCCACTGTCGCAAAAAAAACATTGACATAGTGGACCATGAAAGGCATGTACTGTCCCTGCCTGTAACAGCTGCTCTAGGCGTCCACCATGGAGAATCGCAAGAAGTGGTCTGCATTTTCTGCCACATGAAAGTACAAGGTTCTACTATAATGGTACTACAGCGACTGCACAGCCAGCAACTTGGCTAGGTGGGGGTTCAACTTGTAGACAAGATAATTGCTGGTGGAGAAAGTTTTTTCATGGCCAAATGTTCCGTATAAATGTCTCATGATGGAGCTGAGGAAAAGGAGAAGTCTTAGCAGGAGAAGAAGAAGGAGAAGAAGGTGATGATGGTGATGGTGATAAAAAAGATTGTGTAATGCTAGAGGATGCGGGTTGGCTGCCACAAAGAGGACCAGGATAAGGAGCACAGACTTGGGAATGCTGTATTTTTTTCATTAGGAATGATTTATTTTCCCAAAGGATCTGGTGATGCCGCCAGGTTATGTGCTGCAATAGACCTCGGGTACCTATAATTGTGTTTTAATGGCCACAGCTTATTTTAATCCTGCAGATCTTGCATAATGCTGTAGTTTTGTGTGTCTGCCTTGTGGAGAAATAACACCATACATTAGTTGCCCACACAGAGCAACACACAGCCAAGCTGGGCTTAGCTCTGGCACCTTTTGGGCCTAACCCATCCACAGCCTCAGCAGCATTAACAGATCCCAGAGCAGACTGTTCCTGACTGTTCTTTGGGAGTTATATTGTCTGTGCTCTTTATTGCTGCCACCACCACCCTTCTCCACTGATGTTGCCTCCTCCTCAGCACCATGATCTGGCTCCCAGGGCTTGTCCAACACACTATCATCTTTGGGGTCCTCATCCTCCCTGCTGCTTTTGTCAGACTGTGAGAGCATGATAGACTCCTGGACTCCTCTCCCCTGTTCTTCGTTTTCCCCATCTGCCGCTGTCGCTGTCCCCAACCACAAATTCCATGGCTACAGGTGCCATTAATACCACCACCATCAACACAGAGCAGCCCAAATGGTGATGGCTCACACTTAAGTTGTTAACATGGAGACTCTTTTGATTAACTATCCTAGGGCGTGGTGGGGTTTTCTTGCCACTTCTTAGGAAAAAGAAAGGTGCCCCACTTGGAAGGATCAGTGAAGACTGACAGAACTTCAATGAAAGCCTTCTTTGGAGCTACAAGGAATGCTGAGATGCCTGAGACCATGGCATGGTGCCAGACTCTGAAGTCACCTTCTGCTTCAAATAAGAGGAGGAGTGAGCCATCCAATTCACAATCTCATCCGCTTTCTCCCCAACTATAATGTTGCACCTTTCTGAAGCTAGCAGGGACAACTGTGTCCTACTACTTCCAGAACTACTTTTGGCTGGATAGATGGTGCAGCTACTACCCACATACTGGCTCTGGGTCTTTTGTCTGGAACCCTTCCATAGCCCGGACATTTTTGGGCTTCTCAGATAGTATTGTGCACTACCCTTTGTATTGGTGTAGTAAACAAGTATATCTGCTGCTATTATGAATAAAATCAACAACCCCTCCAAAAAACATTTTAAAAACGTGAATATAGGAAAATGGATTTAGGCCTAAATTTGTTATCATTCCAAGATACTTTTGTGTACTACCCTGTACTACCCTGGTACTACCCTGTCTATTGGTGTAGTAATCACCTATATATGCTGCTAGTTTAAATATATATAATAATAAAAAATATTGGAAACGTTTTTATGAACACAAAAATAAAGGGAAACTGATCTAGGCATAAATGTGTTATAACTCACAGATACTTTTGTGTGCTGGCCAGTGTATTGATGTTGATCACCTATAGTGATGAGCGGCATGGGAAATATTCGTTTTCGTGATATTTTGTGAATTTTTCGCATAATATTCGCAATAAATTCTCGATCTCCAGTCCTTATTTTTGCGCAAATAGGCACTAATGATGCACATTTTTTGCGCAATACGTGCAACTTCACATTTTATCAGGTTCGAGTAGTATTGTTGTGACATCACAGCACTGTGTCTAACAGAGACACTAATCCCTATCACAGCACAGTAATTCCTATCACACTACCTAACACCCTGCACTGGAACCACTGGAATCAGCTACACTACATCACTATCTAACCTACACTAATCTCCCCTAATGATCTGTATTATATATATGAGCTAACTATCTAATGTAATTAAATAAGGATCCAAATGAGTCTGCAAAGCACAGAACATAGCAATGACACTGCTGTCTTTCTCAGAACTGCAAAAAACAGCAAAAAATCACTGCTTTCGAGTTTCTTGAATAGTAAAAGGGGTAGGCAACTTTTCTTTTGGTTGCTAGGGATGTTGCTAACTCTGACAAAGATATTGCAGCCTTCTCAATGGCCCACAAGCAAGACTTTCACGAATTCTCGAAGAGCCGATATTCGCAATGAAAATTCGCGATTAGAATATTCGCGATCAACGGCAATCACCTATATGATGGTTTGAAACGGGGTCACATTGAAGCCAGTGACTTGCCTCATTGGTAACATGTTCCACTCCAATTGTCCTGATATGTCCCCATGAGACATGTGACCCAGCAGTCACATGCCACTTTGGGGACACATCACCACTGAGGCCAGTCATTTGCTGCGATGATACAAGTGACCCATCTGGAAATGTACAGACTGTGGAAAGGAGCCTGGGCATCTGAGTGGAGCAGAGGATAGCAGATGACAATTTTTTTTTTTTTTTTTCTGCTAGAAACAACACGTTTCTGGCACTAGTTATAAACTACTATAAGAGTGACGACCCATTTAAGATCTGACACAACTTATGTAACCCACTTTATCTATGTCAGGGTCTCAAGTATACTTTGTGAAATGAGACATTTCAGTATTCTGACTCTTTGATTGCCTGCAGCCTGAAGCACCAATGAGGCTACTTCACATGTGGCAGGTTTGTTACAAAAATTAAGGGTCCCCAGATTTCGAGTAAGGGTCCCCTATTATTGCGTTTGAATGGAGCAAAAGTGTAAAATGTGTCCTGCCACTCCATTCAAGTTCCATGTGCATGAACATGTAATCTATGAGAAAAATAAATTGTGGCATTTTCCTATACATGACATATTTTTATTAAGACTCAATATGGTGATGCATGGCTATCTGACCATAATACACAATACTGACACATAGAGACTGTCTATGCTGCCATGCCTGGTCTATGCAATGTCATGTGTAATGACACTCTTACAAAAGAAAGTGAATTATACTCTGAGTGTGACCCTATGATGTGGCCAAGATACTCGACTTATGGCAACCAACTGACGCATGAATTTTCAGGAAAGTCGTGCAACCATTGGCTGATGCAGGTGGGAGTCAAGATCGTTCTTTATATCTTTATATCATATATTATTAAATGAGCAAGATGCATAAGATGCATATAGATAATGTTCTAAACTTCTGAGTGGATTGGTCAATGCACCAGAACATTTTTTTTGTGTTTGATTACAATATTCTCTACATAATTTATATAATAAAACACACTTTTTTTTCCAGAAAATGTGTTTTTTGAAGCATCTGGTGTTTATTATCACATCCATCCTTTAAAAATAATAGAGGCTATGATTTATAACGTAATTATTCAAATGCACACTTTTTACAAGCACCTGAACACACCTTAGATTAGCATTATGTTTATTCATAGGCTACATACAGTACGTTAAAGAAAAAAAATTGAAAAATAAAAATGTCCCCCTTCTACTAATGCTGGTTCACACCTCCACTTTATTGTCTAGGAAATGAAGGTTCTTTTTTGTCTTCCCGTTTGCTTGCCAATATTGTAATGTTTATGTGGAGGAGAAATATTTGTTAGGTTTTTTATAACTCACTGGCAACAAGGATGAGATGATACATACGTATGTAGGTCCTCACTTATCTTTGCATACCAGAACTGTTAGTTTTAGACCTTATTTACTCCTGTATCTCACTTAGTGAGAGAGATACACAAAGGCTAAGTTCACATCTCCATCAAGAAGATCCAGCAGGCTGTTCCAGCACAGGGCAGCCTGCTGGATCTTACAGGATCTGGCATTGCAGATTCTCTACTTCACCGCTGGATCCCCATTGACTGTAATGAGGCTACTTTCTGGCATAAATGGCAGCTTTCAGCCAGACAGAAAATCGTTGCATGCAATGGTCTTATTGTCTGGTCGACAGCGAGCATTTGTGCCGGATCAAAAAGCTGGATCTCCTTGATGGAGTTGTGAACAAGGCCTGAGCCATTGGCCCAGATAAGCTGGTCTTGAGCAGAATGGACAGGTGGGCTGGTACAGCAGAGCAGAAGGACAGATGCAGCAGAGGTGGAGTGGTGGTTCTGATGCTGAGCTGTGGAAACGCAGCGATGAAGCAGAGTTGAAGAATACCTGGTACCGCAGAGCTGTGGTAGTCTAAAGTAAATTTTGAGCTGTGGATGTGCAGCAATGAAGCAGAGTTGTAGTACCCTTGTTTTACTAGATTGGATGGCACAATATTGAGGTAGCGATAGAGTCAATGTACCAGAGTTAAATGTAGGAAAATTGATGGAGTGACAGGACCAATGTGGCAGAGTTGGATGCACAGACTGGTGTAGTGACAGGGCTAGATAAGTGGAGTAGGATGCAGAAAAGCTGAAGTAGCTGGAGACTAAGGGGAACTGGCTGGCAGCAGAATAACAAACTTCCTGAATAGTCAGATGGTGTTTTAGAGTTTGAAGCTTGAAAAAAGCAGCTGGTAGGTCACCATTATACAGATGGAGAAAAAACAACACAGCTGGTTGGAGGAGTGGGATGGAACAATACTCAGTGATGGACTAAGGGCAGGTGAGTATCAGTACCTAGTACAAATTCAGCTTAAAGAATAGTGTTGAGCGCAAATATTCGAATTGTGAATTTTGATCGTGAATATCGCCACTTCCAGAATTTGCGAATATTTAGAATATAGTGCTATATATTCGTATTCGTGAATAGTGTTGATCGCAAATATTCTAATTGCGAATTTATCTCACATTTATCTCAAATTTATCGGCACTTGTCAACATTCCTAGCAACCAATAGGAAAGTTGCCTACCCCTTAGTGTTGATTGCAAATATTCTAACTGTGATTTTATTTTATTTTTTTACATTTTCTATTGGTTTAATGGCATACATCATAAAAGCTGTGTATACATACTTGTCAGAAAGGCAATTGGTGTCCACATATGGTAAAGCATGACAAGATAATCAATAGCGGTGATGCCAGTGTTACACAAAGGTGAACAGACTTAATATGTAACAAAAATGGGCAACTCATTAGGATAAAACAACACGATATCACAAAAAAGGCAGGGCAAAACTCTGAAATCAGACAGAGATATGCTAGGAGGTCGGGTGACCAAGGAAGGGTCAGCTGAAACCTCTATATTGTTTCCAAGAGGACCATATTGCTAGGAAGGAAGATCTATAGCGAAGTTCCCAGTGTGAGAGCTCTTCTAACCGTCTAATTGTGAATTTTTATCACGAATATATTACATTGCCTATTTTCAGGAAATGAAGAAAAGGTTCCAGCTTCAACGGTGCAGTACAAAAATTAATTTATTGAAGCATATAGCTTTTCCAGTGCAGGTAAAAAAACTTGGTCTACGCGTTTCGGACCTTTACATGTTGGTCCTTAACCACCTCAGCCCCCCTAGCTTAAACACCCTTAATGACCAGGCCACTTTTTACAATTCCGCACTACACTACTTTCACCGTTTATTGCTCGGCCATACAACTTACCACCCAAATGAATTTTACCTCCTTTTCTTCTCGCTAATAGAGCTTTCATTTGGTGGTATTTCATTGCTGCTGACATTTTTACTTTTTTTGCTATTAATCAAAAATGACCGAAATTTTTGCAAAAAAGTGACATTTTTCACTTTCTGT
The DNA here is from genome assembly GCA_033119425.1 of Bufotes viridis. Lineage (NCBI taxonomy): Eukaryota > Metazoa > Chordata > Amphibia > Anura > Bufonidae > Bufotes > Bufotes viridis. The sequence goes on from CM065589.1 coordinate 510,800,071, forward strand.
TGTAATTTTTTTTTTTTTAAAACTACATTTCTATATAAATTTTTCACAAAATGTATTGTTCTACATGTCTTTGATAAAAAAAAATCCAATAAGTGTATATTTATTGGTTTGGGTAAAAGTTAGTATAGTATAAAAACCCCCCAAATGACACCATTTTAGAAAGAAGACACCCCAAAGTATTCGCTGAGGGGCATGGTGAGTTCATGTATAATTTCATTTTTTTTCACAAGTTAGCGGAAAATGACACTTTCTGAGGAAAAAAATAACAATAAAGTTTCCATTTCTGCTAACTTCTGGCAAAAAAAAAAAAAATATCTCCCACGGACTCACTATGCCCCTCAGTGAATACCTTGGGGTGTCTTCTTTCCAAAATGGGGTCATTTGTGGGGTGTTCATACTGTTCTGCCATTTTGGGCGGGGCTAAATTGTGAGCATCCCTGTAAAACCTAAAGGTACTCGTTGGAATTTGGGCCCCTTTGCGCATCTTGGCTGCAAAAAAGTGTCACGTATGAGGTATCGCCGTACTCAGGGCAATGTGTTTTGAGGTGTATTTTTACATATACCCATGCTGGGTGAGAGAAATATCTCTGTAAATTGACAACTTTGTATACATTTTTTTAAAGTTGTCATTTACAGAGATATTTCTCACACACAGTATGGGTATATATAAAAATACACCCCAAAACACATTGCACTACTTCTCCTGAGTACGGCGATACCACATGAGTGACACTTTTTTGCAGCCAAGATGCGCAAAGGGGCCCTAATTCTAATGAGTACCTTTAGGATTTCACAGGGCATTTTTACGCATTTGGATTCTCACACTTTAGAGACCCCTAAAATGCCAGGGCAGTATAAATACCCCACAATACCCCCCCCCCCATTTTGGAAAGAAAACACCCCAAGGTATTCCGTGAGGGGTATGGTGAGTTCATGTAAAATTTTATTTTTTGTCACAAGTTAGTGGAATATGAGACTTTGTAAAAAAAAAATATATATCAATTTCCGCTAACTTGTGCAAAAAAAAAAAAATGTCTGTGAACTCGCCATGCCCCTCACGGAATACCTTGGGGTGTCTTCTTTCCACAATGGGGTCACTTGTGGGGTATTTAAAATTTTTTATACAAAGTTGTCAATTTACAGAGATATTTCTCTCACCCAGCATGGGTATATGTAAAAATACACCCCAAAACACAATGCCCTACTTCTCCTAAGTACGGCGATACCACATGTGTGACACTTTTTTGCAGCCAAGATGCGCAAAGGGGCCCAAATTCCCATGAGTAGCTTTAGGATTTCACAGGGCATTTTTACGCATACTCACGCTTTAGGACCCCTAAAATGCCAGGGCAATATAAATACCCCACATGTGACCCCCATTTTGGAACGAAGACACCCCAAGGTATTCCGTGAGGGGCATGGCGAGTTCACAGAAAAAAAAAATTTGGCACAAGTTAGCGGAAATTGATATATATATATTTTTTACAAAGTCTCATATTCCACTAACTTGTGACAAAAAATAAAATTTTACATGAACTCACCATACCCCTCACGGAATACCTTGGGGTGTCTTCTTTCTAAAATGGGGTCACATATGAGGTGCTTGTACTGCCCTGGCATTTGAGGGTCTCCGCAATCATTACACGTATGGCCAGCATTAGGAGTTTCTGCTATTCTTCTTATATTGAGTATACGGGTAATGAGATTTTTTTTCTGTTTAGCCTCTGGGCTGAAAAAAAAAAAAAAAATGAACGGCACAGATTTTTTTCATTCACATCGATCATCGTGGATGAAAAAATCTCTGCCAAAATCAGTGACTGCGGTGCGGTGGGCTGGGCGCTAACTACCTAAGAAGTAGCTAACTAACTGGCGGTGATAAGGGACCCTTATGCCCCATTCACACGTCCGCAATTCTGTTTGCGGAACGGAATTGCCGACCCATTCATTTCTACGGGGACAGACTTTGTCCCGCTCAGATCTGGAATTGCGGATCCGCACTTCCGGGTCTGCACTTCCGTTCCGCAAAAATATAGAACATTTTCTATATAGTTCTGGCAATGTGCGGATCTGCAAAATGCGGAAAGCACATTGCCGGTATCCGTGTTTTGTGGATCCGATGCACGGATCCGCAAAACACATATGGACGTCTAAATGGAGCCCTACAGGGGTGTGATCAATGACAGGGGGGTGATCAGGGAATATAGATGGGGTGATCAAGGGGTTAATAAGTGACGGGGGGGGGGTAGTGTAGTGTGGTGCTTGGTGCAACTTTACATAGCTACCTGGTCCTCGGTGGTCGATCCCAGCAAATGGGACCACCAGAGGACCAGGTAGCAGGTATATCAGACGCTGTTAACAAAACAGCGTCTGATATACCTGTTTGATTCTTTTTATTTTACTTCTACAGCCTGCCAGCGATTGATCATCGCTGGCAGGCTGCAGTATAACTGCCGAGATGGGCGCCACTGTGAATATTGCGAATTTGAATATTGCCTATGCTGCTCATCAATATTAAAGAAGAAGATCTAGTCTGTTATTTTAATGGCATTTGAAAAGATCTGAAGATATTGCTCCATGGATTGAATAATTCTTTCCTTCTGCTCAGTGATCTGTAAGTGGTAAGCAGAGGAAACATTCAGTGAAATCTTCAAGACTTTTCTCAGAGATTTTGAAGAACTTGAAAACAAACTCAAATCCCCAGTCTGAGATCATATGGAAGTCCATGGAACTGAAAAATCTCTTAGTCAATTGGGACATGGAAAAGTACATACAGTATATTTCAGACCACTGATATTTCAGATACATGATTGTAGAGGTCCTAGAGGTGCCAAGTGAGAGGACATGAACTGGGAACATCGGGTATATGAGTAGTGATGAGCAAATTAATTATAAATAAATCAAATTAATTTAGAATTTCTCCAAAATGCAGCTACCAAACAAAGCCAAAGTAAATCACACAAAATTTTGATATCACTATTATTTTCACAGCATATGAATACAGAATATCACATGACCCCAGGTAGGGCCCTGAATGGTGGGCTTGCCTCTTAGGCCCCTTGCAGACAAGCGTCACGGATTAGGTCTGGATGTGTTCATTTAATAATGCGCGATTTCAAGCAAGTTAATTCAGTTTTGTCTGCGATTGCGTTCATTTGGTCAGATTTTTTTTGCTCATTGATGCATTTTTCACACACGTGATAAAAAACTGAAGGTTTTCAAACAACATCTCTTAGCAACCAGCAGTGAAAAATGCATCCACACTTGCTGGCGGATGCGATGCAATTTTCACGCAGCCCCATCCACTGCTATGGGGCCAGCGTTGTGTTAAAAACACAGAATATTGAACATGCTGCGATTTTCACTCAACGCACAAGTGATGCATGAAGAACAACGCTCATGTACACAGACCCATTGAAATGAATGTGTCCGTATTCCGTGCGGGTGCTATGCGTTCACATCACGCATTGCACCCACGCGGAATACTCGCTCATGTGAAAGGGGCCTTATGCCTTTCAGTAAGCCTCGCAGCCAACCAAGAGGGACAATATAGACTTGTCATAGGTGATATGTGCCAAGCAAAGATGCTATTCTCAGCTGTTAAGCATTGGGATTTTGTAACATGATTTGAATTAATTGGTAGAAAAACAATAGGGACAGGATAGGGTTAGTGATTATATTGTTAAATTTTTTATGTCCAGGAGCCAGTAAATACCCCCATTTCATATAGAAAAAAAACATACATTTACTGGATGATATTGTTTTAAGCATCATAGTTGCAGTGGTCACTGCACTTTACATTTTCTTACCAAAAGAAACAAAGTTTCTACAAATAATAAGTGTACAATAAGCGCATTTTGCAATGTCGCCGTAAGTGTATACTTTTTGCTTTAGACTGTGTCCAATTGAGCATTTTCCCAAAAACCTGTTGTAAAGTTTAGGGATGAGCGAACCTGAACTGTATGGTTCGGGTTCGTACCAAATTTTGTGGTGTTCGTGACACGGACCCGAACCCGAACATTTACGTAAAAGTTCGGGTTCGTTGTTCGGCGATTTCCATGGCGCAAAGCAGCCAATCATCAAGCGTCATACTGCTTTTCCCAAGAGGCCATCACAGCCATGCCTACTATTGGCATGGCTGTGATTGGCCAAGTGCAGCATGTGACCCAGCCTCTATTTAAGCTGGAGTCACATCGCGCCGCACGTCACTCTGCTCTGATTAGTGTAAGCTGCTGCTGCTGTTAGGGCGAGATTAGGCAGGGAGTAATTTAGCAAAAACACTTAATGACGTGATCGATCTACAGCTCTGAATAATTCAACTTCTGCTAGTTAATTGCTCACTGTTTTCAGGCTGCCCAGAGTGTTTTTCTGTCCCTTTTTTCTGGGGTGATCGGCGGCCATTTTGTGACTTGTGGTGCGCCAGCACAAGCTGCCACCAAGTCCATTAATCCATCAATAGTAGTTTATTTTTTTTTTGCTATCATCAGGGGCTTGGCTGTGCTTATTGTCAACCCTAGAAACTCAGGATAGAATAATCTATATTGTATTGAGAGGTAAAATTCACTTAAAAAAATAGCAATCCTCTAAATCGGGTGTTCCAGCTGGGGCTAGCCAAGTGTAATACTGTCTGGCAAAAAATTTTTTTTTTTTCTGGGGTGAAATTCAATTTCCAAAATAGCAATACCCTGAATCAATGGTGTCTGCTGTGGCAGGACAAGTTTTATAGTGTCCATCAAAGGATATATTATTTTCTGGGGTGAAATTCAGTCGCAAAAATAGCAATACCGTAAATCTGGTGTTCCAGCTGTGACTGGACAAGTTTCATAGTGTCCGTCAAAGGATATATTATTTTCTGGGGTGAAATTCAGTTGTAAAAATAGAAATACACTAAATCTGGTGTTCCAGCTGTGACTGGACAAGTTTCATAGTGTTTCACTGGGGTGAAATTCAGTTGCAAAAATTATTGAATCCTCTTTTTTTAATTTTACCATTATTTTGCGGGGCAACCCAAAGTTGAATGAACCTCTCCTCCGTCTGGGTGCAAGGGGCCTAAATATCTGAAAGTGGCCTTCTCCATTGGTGGGTGACATGAAGCCTGATTCTCTGCTTTGGGACCTCTCTCCTCTGTTTGGGTGCTGGGGTCTAAATAACTAAAAGTGGCCTTCTCCGTTGGTGGGTGACATGATGCCTCTTTTGCTGCTATGGGACCTCTCTTCTCTGTCTGGGTGTCAGGGGCCTAACTTTGACGTACTTGCTTGCTGTCTTGGTGGCAGATATTTAACTCTTTTTACTGTCTAATGACCACCCCATTGTCTGTGTGTCAGTGGCCTATATGTCGTTTAATCATTTTTCAGTTTACAAATATCAAGCCCCATCCTCCATATACACATCACCAATCCGTATACCCACATTCCAAACAATCAGTAAAATCACACTTTTTCATATTGGTCTCATAAACAGGGGACTTATACAGATACATTGGGATCTACTCCCATTTCTATATAATAACGCTTCCTTACAGGTACTAGCCCCCACATTCCCCTCCCCCCGTTCCATTTTTTCCCTTTCTTCTAGCCTGCGGCAGGCACAGATCCCAGCCTGTATTCACCAACAAGCCAACGGCACAGAGGATCGCGCATCCACTAGTGAAGACAGCAGGACCGAGCTTCAATACTAGGTCCCGCCCCCTCCATCCCTCTAGCACTGCCGTGCGGTCCAGCCCTCTCCGGAAAGTCAGCGCCGCCGCAGTAGCGGCGCTGCCTAATTGAACGGCCAGGTAACAAAGGGGTGATATCCACCAATCACCCCTCTTCCTTCCCACGCACCACCCATATATTCCATAGCGCGCCTTGTTTCCTCAGCTCTCGTGCTGAGAGGAGACACACCACCAGGAGATTTACAACTGTTAATACAGGTACCACAACTTCTGTCATTTTCCTTACAACACTGCTTTAATCCACTCGTCATTATTTTACATGCTCTATTTCTTTTGGGCACTATACTACTCTCTAGTAATATTTATGGGTCATATACAGTCCCTATTTTCATTTAACACATACCACCCAGCTCTAAGGGTTAATCCTGATATACAACAAACCCCGGCTTCCTCAAAACCCCTCCTAAACCCTCCCCCCCCCTTCATCCCTGCACACCACGCCGCTGCACATACAATTTACCTGGCGCAAACTAGATTCCCGCCGTAATCCGAGTCCATAACATAAATCATTCTTATAGTCTCCTCTTTTTCCCATCCATTTATTTATTTATTTATTTATCTATTTATCTGTTTAATTTCATTCAGCAACAAAACAACCATAGTCAGAGAAACTGTCCGGCCAATATTGCACCTTCCCCTAAACATGTCCCGAACAGATCAAACATCTCTCCTAACGTACAATCTTTACAGCATTTAATGTTCAACAAGGAAGATAATCCAATTTTAATCATCCTACAGAAATACATCCCCTGTGGAATATTTATTCCAAAAAAACATCTGTCCATAAACCGTGATCCTCTCCAAGGCCCACAGGTATTTAACCAAATATATATATATATATATATATATATATATATATATATTTACATGTACATATTACGGAGCCTGAGTAGGTACCTATGGTGCAGTCAGCACCTTTGACAACGCGTCCGCCTAGAGACTGAATATTTTAAGGACCTATGTACTTTTAAACCATCTACTATTATATGTTTGTTTTTTTAATAACTACTATTTATGTATTTATTATGCCTTTTATGCTCTAAAACACAAATTTTTTTAGCATGCCATTTTGTATTTTGTCTTTTGTTTTATGAATTGAGCCCATATCATGTCACCCAATCATCTTTCTAGACTTCTAGAAAAGGAGTGCTATACTATTCTGAAACGCGTTGTCTTATCTTGTGAGAACAATAAAACATCCAACCATAACCCTACAAGGTCGTGTTCATTGCGCCAAAAAAGTACCAGTAACTGGTGGATTCACTATCCACATTGTCTGGGTGTCAGGGGTAGGGATGAGCGAACCCGAACTGGATAGTTCGGGTTCGTACCGAATTTTGTGGTGTTTGGGACACGGACACGGACCCGAACATTTTCAAAAAAGTTCGGGTTTCGGGTCCGTTGTTCAGCGATTTCTTCCCGCTTTCTGAATGGCTGCACAGCAGCCAATCAGCTAGCGTTTTACTTCTTGCCCTAAGAAGCCATCACAGCCATGCCTACTAATGGCATGGCTGTAATTGGCCAAGTGCAGCATGTGACCCAGACTTTATTTAAGCTGGAGTCACGTAGCTCCACATATTTTTTGCATATTCCTGTTTCCCAGGGAGCTTTGCACTTCGGATTGCCGTGTTGAGACTCTTAAGTGAGGCTCCGCAGTGTTTTTTGTAGCTGGTCTCCCTGAGATCAGCTATTGTTGTGTCTGATTAGTGTAGGGATAGGACACAGCTGCTGTGAGGGTGATATTAGGCAGGGAAAACTCAGCAAAAACACCTAATGAAGTGATTGATCTACAGCTGTGAAACATTTAACTTCTGCTAGTTAATTGGTCACTGGTTTTTAGGCTGCACAGAGAGTTTTTCTGTCACTTTTTTCTGGGTTAATCGGCGGCCATTTTGTGTCTTGTGGTGCACCAGCACAAGCTGCCACCAAGTCCATCAATCCATCAATACTAGTTTTTTTTTTTGCTATATCCTACATCAGGGGCTTGGCTTTGCTTATTGTCACCCCTAGAAACTCAGGATAGAAATTTCTATATTTTATTGAGGGGTTAAATTCAATTGCCAAAATAGCAATCCCCTAAATCTGGTGTCCCAGCAGTGGCTGGCAAAGTTTAATAGTGTCCGGCAAAGGATATATTTTGTTCTGGGGTGAAATTCAATTGCCAAAATAGCAATACCATAAATCAGTGGTTTCAGCTGTGGCTGGCCAAGTTTAATAGTGTCCGGCAAAGGATATATTTTTTTCTGGGGTGAAATTCAATTGCCAAAATAGCAATACCGTAAATCTGGTGTCCCAGCAGTGGCTGTCCAAGTTTCATAGTGTCCGGCAAAGGAATTATTATTTTCTGGGGTGAAATTAAGTTGATAAAATAGAAATAACGCAAATCTGGTGTTCCAGCTGTGACTGGACAAGTTTAATAGTGTCCGGCAAAGGATATTTTCTTTTCTGGGGTGAAATTCAGTTGCAAAAATAGAAATAACGTAAATCTAGTGTCCCAGCTGTGACTGTACAAGATTCATAGTGCCCGTCATAGGATATATTATTTTCTGCGGTGAAATTCAGTTTCAAAAATAAAAATACCGTAAATCTGGTGTCCCAGCAGTGGCTGGCAATGTTTAATAGTGTCCGGCAAAGGATTTATTATTTTCAGGGGTGAAATTCAGTTGCCAAAATAGAAATACCATAAATCTGGTGTTCCAGCTGTGACTGGTCAAGTTTCATAGTGTTCGGCAAAGGATTTATTATTTTCTGGGGTTAAATTCAGTTGCCAAAATAGAAATACTGTAAATTTGGTGTTCCAGCTGTGACTGGACAAGTTTCATAGTGTCCGTCATAGGATATATTATTTTCTGCGGTTAAATTCAGTTTCAAAAATATAAATACCATAAATCTGGTGCTCCAGCAAGTTCAATAGAGGAAGGGACCAGGAGGGTCCCGAAACGCTTATGGGCTATTTCCTATTCTTGTGACAAGACCCCCAATCCGTTGAGCATGGCCATGCGAAAAATTAAGTAAAGGAAAGACATATATTGGAATATCGAACTGGCCCTCTCCCCCTTCTTCCCAGGCAAAGATGTAAAATACGATCCTCTACTCTCGCGAGATCGCGGTACCTGGACTGCACGCTGTACGGCGGGAGACGCCGATCCTGGAACACCGAGTTCAGAGTGTCGATCTGCAACGTGCGAACTCCGTGGAGAGGTAAGCCAGCACCTTTGATATCCCAAGACTTATGGATTTACATTCCAAATACCATCTATGATAAAGGAGTGTTTTACACTTACCCTGAGGATTGGACTAAAGTCGGAGGGATTAAAACCCAAAACCATAACTTCCATCTGAATCAGACAACATTCATTTGATACATCAAGAACATTGTAGCAATACACATTTTTGGACTCCGGTCTCTTTGGCTTTTCATTACTGCTTCTATGATGCATTTTTAAATAGTGGTGATTTGCAATAGCTATTGTTTTCTTATTGTTATTTGTTTTTTACTTATTGGTTATGTGTTTTTATAGATTGCGGCTGAATAAATTTATATACTTTTAATATTGGTGAACGGTATTATGCTGTCCAGCCAGGTGTTGAGTGCACGCCCCACCAAGCTAATTTAACTGAAGTTCAATAGTGTCCGGCAAAGGATATATTTTTTTCTGGGGTGAAATTCAATTGCCAAAATAGCATTACCATAAATCAGTGGTTTCAGCTATGACTGGCCAAGTTTAATAGTGTCCGTCAAAGGATTTATTATTTTCTGGGGTGAAATTCAGTTTCAAAAATAGAAATACCGTAAATCTGGTGTTCCAGCTGAGGCAGGCCTAGTTTAAATCTGTCCGTAAAAGGGTATATTTTTTTCTGGGGTGAAATTTATTTGCCAAAATAGCAATACCCTGAATCTGTTGTTCCAGCTGTGACTATACAATTTTCCTAGTGTCTGTCAAAGGATAGATTTTGTTCTGTGGTGAAATTCAATTGCCAAAATAGCAATACCCTGAATCTGGTGTTCCAGTTGTGACTGGACAATTTCCCTAGTGTCCGTCAAAGGATATATTATTTTCTGGGGTGAAAGTAAGTAGCAAAAATAGAAATACAGTAAATCTGGTGTTCCAGCTGTTGAAGGCCTAGTTTAAATCTGTCCGTAAAAGGTTATATTTTTTTCTGGGGTGAATTTTTTTTGCCAAAATAGCAATACCCTGAATCTGGTGTTCCAGCTGTGACTGGACAATTTCCCTAGTGTCCATCAAAGGATAGATTTTGTTCTGTGGTGAAATACAGTTGCAAATATAGATATACAGTAAATCTGGTGTTCCAGCTGTGACTGAACAAGTTTAATAGTATTTGTCAAAGGACAGATTTTGTTCTGTGGCGAAATTCAATTGCCAAAATAGCAATACCCTGAATCTGGTGTTCCAGCTGTGACTGGACAATTTCCCTAGTGTCCATCAAAGGATATATTATTTTCTGGGGTGAAAGTCAGTAGCAAAAATAGAAATCCAGTAAATCTGGTGTTCCAGCTGTTGAAGGCCTAGTTTAAATCTGTCCGTAAAAGAGTATATTTTTTTCTAGGGTGAAATTTTATTGCCAAAATAGCAAGACCCTAAATCTAGTGTTCCGGCTGTGACTGGACAATTTCCCTAGTGTCCTTCAAAGGATAGATTTTGTTCTGTGGTGAAATACAGTTGCAAAAATAGAAATACAGTAAATCTGGTGTCCCAGTTGTGACTGAACAAGTTTAACCACTTCAGCCCCCCTAGCTTAAACACCCATAAAGACCAGGCCACTTTTTACAATTCCGCACTACACTACTTTCACCGTTTATTGCTCCGTCATACAACTTACCACCCAAATGAATTTTACCTCCTTTTCTTCTCACTAATAGAGCTTTCATTTGGTGCTATTTCTTTCTTGCTGACATTTTTACTTTTTTTGATATTTTACTTTTTTTGATGAAATTTTTGCAAAAAAATGATATTTTTCACTTTATGTTGGAAAATTTGTCAAATAAAACTACATTTCTCAAAAAATTTTCTCTAAATTTATTGTTCTACATGTCTTTGATTAAAAAAATGCAATAAGTGTATATTTATTGGTTTGGGTAAAAGTTATAGCGTTTACAAACTATGGTGCAAAAAGTGAATTTCCGCACTTTGACTTTCTGAGCACCTGTCCTGTTTCCTGACGTACTACAATGCCCAGACAGTAGAAATACCCCATAAATGACCCCATTTCCGAAAGTAGACACCCTAAGGTATTCACTGAGGGCATAGTGAGTTCATGGAAGTTTTTATTTTTGTCACAAGTTAGCGGAAATGGATTTTTTATTTTTTTTACAAAGTCTCATATTCTACTAACTTGTGCCAAAAATACAATTTTACATGAACTCACCATACCCCTCACAGAATACCTTGGGGTGTCTTCTTTCCGAAATGGGGTCACTTGTGGGGTATTTATACTGCCCTGGCATTTTAGGGGCCCCTAAGCGTGAGAATCCAAATGCGTAAAAATGCCCAGTAAAATCCTAAAGATACTCATTGGATTTAGGGCCCATTTCGCATCTTGGATGCAAAAAGTGGCACACATGGGGTATCGCCGTACTCAGGAGAAGTAGGGCAATGTGTTTTGGGGTGTATTTTTACATATACCCCTACTGGGTGTGAAAAATATCTCTGTAAATGACAACTTTGTATAAATTTTTTAAAAGTTGTCATTTACAGAGATATTTCTCACACCCTGCATGGGTATATGTAAAAATACACCCAAAACATTGCCCTACTTCTCTGAGTACGGCGATACCTCATGTGTGCCACTTTTGCATCCAAGATGCGCAAATGAGCCCTAAATCCAATGAGTACCTTTAGGATTTTACAGGACATTTTTACGCATTTAATTCCAAACTGCTTTGACGTTTAGGGGCCCCTAAAATGCCAGGGCAGTAAAAATACCACACAAGTGACCCCATTTCGAAAGTAGACACCCTAAGGTATTCGCTGATGGGCATAGTGAGTTCATGGAATTTTTATTTTTGGCACAAGTTTGCGGAAATTGATTTTTTTTTTTTTTTTTTTACAAAGTCTCATATTCCACTAACTTGTGCCAAAAAATAAAATTTTACATGAACTCACCATACCCCTCACGGAATACCTTGGGTGTCTTCTTTCCGAAATGGGGTCACTTGTGGGGTATTTATACTGCCCTGGCATTTGAGGGGCCCCTAAACGTCAGAAGCAGTTTGGAATCCAAATGCGTAAAAATGTCCTGTGAAATCCTAAAGGTACTCATTGGATATAGGGCCCCTTGCGCATCTTGACTGCAAAAAGTGGCACACATGGGAGTATCGCCGTACTCGGAGAAGTAGGGCAATGAGTTTTAGGGTGTCTTTTTACATATACCCCTACTGGGTGTGAAAATATCTCTGTAAATGACAACTTTGTATAAAATTTTTTAAAAGTTGTCATTTACAGAGATATTCTCTCACCCAGCATGGGTATATGTAAAATACACCCCAAAACACATTGCCCTACTTCTCCTGAGTACGGCGATACCCATGTGTGCCACTCTTGCAGCCAAGATGCGAAGGCCTAAATCAATGAGTACCTTAGGATTTCACAGGACATTTTACGCATTTGATTCCAAACTGCTTCTGACGTTGAGCCTCAAATGCCAGGGCAGTAAAATACCACACAAGTGACCCCATTTCGAAAGTAGACACCCCAAGGTATTCGCTGATGGGCATAGTGAGTTCATGGAAGTTTTTATTTTTGGCACAAGTTAGCGGAAATGGATATTTTTTTTTTTTTTTACAAAGTCTCATATTCCACTAACTTGTGCCAAAAATACAATTTTACATGAACTCACCATACCCCTCACGGAATACCTTGGGGTGTCTTCTTTCTGAATATGGGGTCACTTGTGTGGTATTTATACTGCCCTGGCATTTTAGGGGCCCCTAACGTCAGAAGCAGTTTGGAATCCAAATGCGTAAAAATGTCCTGTGAAATCCTATAAGGTACTCATTGGATTTAGGGCCCTTTGCGCATCTTGGCTGCAAAAGTGGCACACATGGGGTATCGACGTACTCAGGAGAAGTAGGGCAATGTGTTTTGGGGTGTATTTTTACCTATACCCTACTGGGTGTGAAAATATCTCTGTAAATGACAACTTTGCATAATTTTTTTACAAAGTTGTCATTTACAGAGATATTTCTCACACCCAGCATGGGTATATGTAAAATACACCCCAAAACACATTGCCCTACTTCTCCTGAGTACGGCGATACCACATGTGTGCCACTTTTTGCATCCAAGATGCGCAAATCGGCCCTAAATCCAATGAGTACCTTTAGGATTTACAGGACATTTTTACGCATTTGATTCCAAACTGCTTCTGACGCTTAGGGGCCCCTAAAATGCCAGGGCAGTATAAATACCACACAAGTGACCCCATTTCGGAAAGTAGACACCCTAAGGTATTCGCTGATGGGCATAGTGAGTTCATGGAAGTTTTTATTTTTGGCACAAGTTTGCGGAAATTGATTTTTTTGTTTTTTTTTTACAAAGTCTCCATATTCCACTAACTTGTGCCAAAAATTCAATCTTTACATGAACTCACTATACCCCTCAGCGGAATACCTTGGGTGTCTTCTTTCCGAAATGGGGTCACTTGTGAGGTATTTGTACTGCCCTGGCATTTGAGGGGCCCTAAACGTCAGAAGCAGTTTGGAATCCAAATGCGTAAAAATGTCCTGTGAAATCCTAAGGTACTCATTGGATATAGGGCCCTTTACGCATCTTGACTGCAAAGTGGCACACATGGGGTATCGCCGTACTCGGGAAGTAGGGCAATGAGTTTTGGGGTGTCTTTTACATATACCCCTACTGGGTGTGAAAATATCTCTGTAAATGACAACTTTGTATAAAATTTTTTAAAAAGTTGTCATTTACAGAGATATTTCTCTCACCCAGCATGGGTATATGTAAAAATACACCCCAAAACACATTGCCCTACTTCTCCTGAGTACGGCGATACCCCATGTGTGCCACTTTTGCAGCCAAGATGCGCAAGGGCCCTAAATCCAATGAGTACCTTTAGGATTTCACAGGACATTTTTACGCATTTGGATTCCAAACTGCTTCTGACGTTTAGGGCCCCTCAAATGCCAGGGCAGTAAATACCACACAAGTGACCCCATTTCGGAAAGTAGACACCCCAAGGTATTCGCTGATGGGCATAGTGAGTTCATGGAAGTTTTTATTTTTGGCACAAGTTAGCGGAAATGGATATTTTTTTTTTTTTTTACAAAGTCTCATATTCCACTAACTTGTGCCAAAAATAAAATTTTACATGAACTCACCATACCCTCACGGAATACCTTGGGGTGTCTTCTTTCTAATATGGGGTCACTTGTGTGGTATTTTTACTGCCCTGGCATTTTAGGGGCCCCTAAACGTCAGAAGCAGTTTGGAATCCAAATGCGTAAAAATGTCCTGTGAAATCTTATAAGGTACTCATTGGATTTAGGGCCTCTTGCGCATCTTGGCTGCAAAAGTGGCACACATGGGTATCGACGTACTGGAGAGTAGGGCAATGTGTTTTGGGGCGGATTTTACCTATACCCTACTGGGTGTGAAAATATCTCTGTAAATGACAACTTTGCATAATTTTTTTACAAAGTTGTCATTTACAGAGATATTTTTCACACCCAGTATGGGTATATGTAAAAGTACACCCCAAAACACATTGCCCTACTTCTCCTGAGTACAGAGATACCACATGTGTGCCACTTTTTGCAGCCAAGTTGCGCAATTCGGCCCTAAATCCAATGAGTACCTTTTAGGACGGTATTTTTACGCATTTTTCTTCTCACGCTTCAGGGCCCCTAAAATGCCAGGGCAGTATAAATACCCCACATGTGACCCCATTTTGGAAAGAAGACACCCCAAGGTATTCTGTGAGGGGTATGGTGAGTTCATAGAAGATTTTTTTTTTGCCCAAGTTAGCGGAATTTGATTTTTTTGTTTTTTTCACAAAGTCTCCCTTTCCGCTAACTTGTGACAAAAAGTTCAATCTTTCATGGACTCAATATGCCCTCAGCGAATACCTTGGGGCGTCTTCTTTCCGAAATGGGGTCACATGTGAGGTTTTTGTACTGCCCTGGCATTTGAGGGTCACCGCAATCATTACACGTATGGCCAGCATTAGGAGTTTCTGCTATTCTCCTTATATGGAGCATACAGGTAATGAGATTTTTTTCCGTTCAGCCTCTGGGCTGAAAGAAAAATGAACGGCACAGATTTCCTCATTCGCATCGATCGATGTGGATGAAAAAATCTCTGCCAAAAAATATGCAAGAAAAAAGAGGGGCCTGGCGATTGCCAGGACATAGGGCTCCGCCCAAACATCCATACCCACTCAGCTCCTATGTCCTGGCAAACGTGATTTCTCCATTCACATCGATCAATCCATCGGTGTGGAGGAAGACATCTTTGCCAGATTTTTTGATACAAAGTGTTTGCCAAAGCATATGAACTCCAACACCTCTCCTCAGCTCACATGCCAGGGCAAACGTACCTGTCCTGCAGAGGAGAAATCTCGTCTTGCAGCGCCGCATACACTGACTTCACGTGTCTTCTGATAGCAGCAATGCTTCTCTCAGAATTCACATCAGTGCTGCGGCGTTTTAGTCGGTTGGTCCGTTGGTCTGTTGGTATACCTGGAAAATAAAGGGTGGTTATGGGGAAAAAAAAAGAAGAAAAAACAGGCAGCAGGCACATGACTTGAACATTGCAAACTTTATAAAACCAGAACATTTTAAAACTTTTATAAAACATGAACATAAAAACCTGAACTAACTCAAGATTTTTTTTTCTTGCTACCTGTTTAATTTTTAATTTTTTTTTACCATTTCACTCTTTATTTTCCTAGCAGAAACCTCTCCTTTCCCATGGGACAATGTGTAAAGTGTAAATCACACAGAGATGGTGCGAAGTACATTATACGTGTTATCCCAAGTGAAAGGAGAGGTTTCTACCGTTTCACACTTCTGCTGTAGCACACCAGCACCGTCCCTATGTGTTAGGGTCTCTCAAAACCTAGTGTCCTGAGAGACCCTAGAGCCTCAGTGGAAAAAAAACTACCTGTGTAGTGCTGTCCCTAGGTCCCTAAGTGTACCTGAGTGTGGTACTTCCGGAAACACTCTCCAAGGCATAGGGCAGGGTGGTCAGGACAGTCAGGACAGAAATAACGGGTGTCACGCCTTATTCCACTCCTGCTACAGACACAACATTTTTTTCGGGGTGGCGGTTGGTTTGAGGTACCCGGCACAACGCTAGGGAAGTGCCGCTCGTGTAGACGGCTAACTACACTGGTGGATGGGGCCACGGAACCTCCTGGGTACAGGAGGTTCTCGACGATCTCTTCCTGGAATTTTAGGAAAGATCCAGTTCTCCCAGCCTTACTGTAGAGAACGTAACTATTATATAGAGCCAATTGAATCAGATAAACAGACACTTTTTTATACCAGCGTCTGGTCTTTCGGGAAACCAAATAAGGGGCCAACATCTGGTCGTTGAAGTCCACCCCTCCCATGTGGAGGTTATAGTCGTGGACTGAGAGGGGCTTTTCAACGACACTGGTTGCCCGTTGAATTTGTACTGTCGTGTCTGCGTGAATGGAGGAGAGCATGTAAACGTCACGCTTGTCTCTCCATTTCACCGCGAGCAGTTCGTCGTTACACAGTGCAGCCCTCTGCCCCCTTGCAAGTCGGGTGGTAAGAAGCCGTTGGGGGTAGCCCCGGCGACTAGGTCGCGCGGTGCCGCAGCAGCCAATCTGTTCTAGGAACAAATGCTTGAAGAGGGCCACACTTGTGTAAAAGTTGTCCACGTAAAGATGGTACCCCTTGCCAAATAAGGGTGACACCAAGTCCCAGACTATCTTCCCACTGCTCCCCAGGTAGTCAGGGCAACCGACCGGCTCCAGGGTCTGATCTTTTCCCTCATAGATCCGAAATTTGTGCGTATAGCCTGTGGCCCTTTCACAGAGCTTATACAATTTGACCCCATACCGGGCGCGCTTGCTCGGGATGTACTGCTTGAAGCCAAGGCGCCCGGTAAAATGTACAAGGGACTCGTCTACGCAGATGTTTTGAGCAGGGGTGTACAAATCTGCAAATTTCTGGTTGAAATGGTCTATGAGGGGCCGAATTTTATGGAGCCGGTCAAAAGCTGGGTGGCCTCTGGGACGGGAGGTGGTGTTGTCACTAAAGTGCAGGAAACGCAGGATGGTCTCAAAACGTGTCCTGGACATGGCAGCAGAGTACATGGGCATGTGATGAATTGGGTTCGTGGACCAATATGACCGCAATTCATGTTTTTAGTTATGCCCATGCTGAGGAGAAGGCCCAGAAAAGTTCTAAGTTCGGAAACTTGGACTGGTTTCCACCGGAAAGGCTGGGCATAAGAGCTTCCCGGGTTGTCGGCGATAAATTGAGTGGCATATCTGTTTGTTTCTGCCACGACTAAGTCAAAGAGCTCCGCAGTGAAAAACAGCTCAAAAACCCCAGCGCCGATCCTATCTGAGCTGTTTCCACCCGAACTCCTGACTGGGCGGTGAAAGGGGGAACTACTGGTGCGGCTGAAGATGGGGGCTGCCAATCAGGGTTTGCCAGCACCTCAGGGACTCTAGGGGCTCTACGGGCCTGTTGTCTTTGCGGTGGCTGCGACGGGGAAACTATTGCACGTGCCACCGTACCAGCTTCTACTGCCCTTCTGGTGCTCGCCACTTCACCATGTTCTACGGCAGTGCTGGTAGAAGGTCCAGGACGGGCTGCGCTGCTGGTGTATGCCTCACCACGTAATCCGGCAGCGCCAGCCCCACTCTGCTGCCCTTGAAGCGGATCCTGCGCAACCTGTGGTCTAGCGACACGGGGCCGGGTACGCCTGGTTCTATCAGGGACCTCCACCTCCTCGTCAGAACTTTGGGTCAGAGAGCCACTGCTTTCTACAGGTTGGTATTCTGACCCGCTGGATTCGTCAGATGAGGGTTCCCACTCCTCATCCGACTGGGTCAGAATCCTGTAGGCCTCTTCAGAGGAATACCCCTTGTTTGACATTTGGCCGTCTAAATTTAGGGGTATTCCCTGAGACTACCCAAGAAAAAAGCAAGCCTGTCTTACAATTGAGAGGGTAGCGAAGTACAGAAGCCGCTGCGATTGATAAAAATATCAAAACTGATTTTTTTATTGCCGCAGCGCTTGTGAAGGATTGTGCAGTGATTACAAAAAAATTTTTTTGTCACTGCGGCGGGGTGGCGTGGGTGAACGCACGTGTGGGCGACCGATCAGGCCTGATCGGGCAAACACTGCGCTTGGGGTGGAGGGCGAACTAAGTGACACTAGTACTATTATATATCTGACCGTGATCAGTTCTGATCACTTACAGATACTATAAAGTACAAACGCTGATTAGCGCTACGCTAATCAGCGAACCAGTGACTGCGGTGCGGTGGGCTTGGCGCTAACGCTAACTACCTACCAAAGGGGACTAAACTAAGCTAAACCTAACAGTCAATCTTAGTGGAAAAAAAAGTGACAGTTTACACTGATCACTTTTTCCCTTTCACTGGATGATTGACAGGTGCTGAAAGGGGTGATCAAGGGGTTAATTTGGGTGATGGGGGCTGATCAGGGGCTATGTGTGGTGCTTGGTGTACTCACTGTAGAGGTGTGCTCTCTCCTGGGTCCAACCGACGAAAAGGACCCAGGAGAGAGCACAGAAGCCATTTAATCCATCGTATTTACTAATATGATGGGTTAAATGGCTCCTGATTCGTTTTTTTGAATGTCATCAGCCCGCCAGCGCTGCCGATTGGCTGGCAGGCTGATGACCAAGTTCTTCTGAATTCACTGCTATGCGCGATCTGCGCATGCGCGGGCGCTTGTGCCTGAAATCTCGCGCATCGCGAGAGGACGCCCCGATGCGTCCAAACAGAAGATCCCGGCCGCCCGCAGGACGCAATCCTGCGTACGGCGGTCCGGGACTGGTTAATAGTATCCATCAAAGGAAAGATTTTGTTCTGGGGTGAAATTCAATTGCCAAAATAGCAATACCCTGAATCTCGAGTTCCAGTTGTGACTGGACAATTTCCCTAGTGTCCGTCAAATGATATATTATTTTCTGGGGTTAAAGTCAGTAGCAAAAATAGAAATACAGTAAATCTGGTGTTCCAGCTGTTGAAGGCCTAGTTTAAATCTGTCCGTAAAAGAGTATATTTTTTTCTGAGTTGAAATTTTATTGCCAAAATAGCAAGACCCTGAATCTAGTGTTCCAGCTGTGACTGGACAATTTCCCTAGTGTCCGTCAAAGGATAGATTTTGTTCTGTGGTGAAATACAGTTGCAAATATAGAAATACAGTAAATCTGGTGTTCCAGCTGTTGCAGGTCTAGTTTAAATCTGTCCGTAAAAGGGTATATTCTTTTTCTGGGGTGAATTTTTTTGCCAAAATAGCAATACCCTGAATCTGGTGTTCCAGCTGTGACTGGACAATTTCTCTAGTGTCCGTCAAAGTATAGATTTTGTTCTGTGGTGAAATACAGTTGCAAATATAGATATACAGTAAATCTGGTGTTCCAGCTGTGCCTGAACAAGTTTAATAGTATTTGTCAAAGGACAGATTTTGTTCTGGGGCGAAATTCAATTGCCAAAATAGCAATACCCTGAATCTGGTGTTCCAGCTGTGACTGGACAATTTCCCTAGTGTCCGTCAAAAGATATATTATTTTCTGGGGTGAAAGTCAGTAGCAAAAATAGAAATCCAGTAAATCTGGTGTTCCAGCTGTTGAAGGCCTAGTTTAAATCTGTCCGTAAAAGAGTATATTTTTTTATGGGGTGAAAATTTATTGCCAAAATAGCAAGACCCTGAATCTGGTGTTCCAGCTGTGACTGGACAATTTCCCTAGTGTCCGTCAAAAGATATATTATTTTCTGGGGTGAAAGTCAGTTGCAAATATAGAAATACAGTAAATCTGGTGTTCCAGCTGTTGCAGGCTTAGTTTAAATCTGTCCGTAAAAGAGTATATTTTTTTCTGGGGTGAAAATTTATTGCCAAAATAGCAAGACCCTGAATCTAGTGTTCTGGCTGTGACTGGACAATTTCCCTAGTGTCCGTCAAAGGATAGATTTTGTTCTGTGGTGAAATACAGTTGCAAAAATAGAAATTCAGTAAATATGGGGTTTCAGCTGTGGCTGGACAAGTTTCATAGTGCCCGTCAAAGAATAGCTTTTGTTCTGGGGTGAAATACAATTGCCAAAATAGCAATACTGTAAATCATTGGTTTCAGATGTGGCTGGACAAGTTTAATACTGTCTGGCAAAGGATAGATTTTAAATTGTTGGGTGAAATATTACCATTTTTACCAGGTACAATCCCCTGCACTGCATAACTGACAGGGAACTTACAAGTGGCGGTTACATTCTTGCATGAAATGAAGCCTTTTTGGGCTGTGAAGCCAAAGGAAGTCTCCAATAACTGTTTTTTAATTTTTAATTTTACAACAATGGTTGGGTGTGGCCAATATACAATTCTATTCTGCATAAGGTTCAAACAAGTCCTGTGGGATCCATGTCTGGTACTTTTTAATAAACGAAAGCTTAGTTGCCAACATTGTCTGCGGACAGGCGGCTACATTTGTCTGTGATAATGCCCCCAGCCATGCTAAACACACGTTCAAACAATACAGTGGCTGCTGGGTAGGCCAGCACCTCCAAGGCGTAAAGGGCAACCTCAGGACATGTGCCCAATTTGAAGACTCAGAAGTTGAATGGGCCAGACCCAGTGGTGTAGCTAGAAATGAGTGGGCACCACATCAAATTTTTGAATGGGGCCCCCTTCCCCCAGTAATTTTTGCGCAACCTCTTCCTTTCATGCCACCATGCCTGTGGCTACTAAAGATCGCTCTCTCAGACCAGGCCAGCAGCTGTTCCATTCGCTTTCTACACTGTCTATACTGCCACTGTATATTATTTCATTGTATAATACTGTTGAGGGGGCCCTGACAGAGTCTTTTACTGCTCCTCCTCCTCCTGGATAGGCCCTTTCTAGATCACGGCCCCAAAGCAGTTGCTTCCCCTGCTTCCCCTGTAGTTTTTCCCCTAGGCAGACCCATCAGTCAGTACGTGTACTGTTCCAACATGTTGCTGAAATGCTGCCTCCTGCTAAGATGTTCCAGATCTGCTGGTGGTGCAGGTTGTGGTGGCGTGATGACAAAGCTTTTCCACATTTTGCCAATGACAAACCTGCATTCTGAGGTGTTGGTGGTGACCCAGCTGCATTGGAAAATTCTTCCTCCTCCTCCTCTGCCTTCACCTTGTGCTTCCACTGAGTCCACGATGTCAGGTGTAAATGCCATCAGCAGCGTGTCTACTAGCGGGCTCATCTTCCTATAACACTCCAGTGAGGGAATTAAGAATGGCACGTTGTCCTTGTAACAGGGATGCAGCAGGGTGGCCACCGAGTAAGCAGCACAAGTTAGAATGTGGCAGTAACTGGGTGGTCGTTGTGCAGGCACTGCAGAATGTTGTCGCTCATGTCTGCCAGGCTGCCCAGAGGCAAGGACAAGCTATCCTCTTTGAGGGAGGTATATTGTCTGTGTCCTCTGTATCCCCCAGCGTTCCACTTACTCCTCCTCATCCTCCAGAACTGTGCCCTGGCTGGACAATTGTGTTCCAGGCCAGGGCCTATGTTGGTGCAGGAACCCACCCTCCGAGCCACTTGTAATTGGCTGGCCTTAAGTTAAGGAAAAGGCATGTATATAGTTTTGTTTGTTTATATAGTTACTTTAGCTGCATTATAGTTATTTTAATATGTCTTTAAGTAAATTTGTAAATAGTTTGTTAATGGTTTGAGTGAAAGGGGGGAGGGGGTGTTGAGTGTGTAGGGTGTGAGGCTGTTTGGGTTAATTTTCTATCCGATTTCTATACTGTCTATACTGCCACTGTATATAGTTTCATTGTATTATACTGTTGAGGAGACCCTGACAAAGTCTTTTAGTTCTCCTCCTCCTGGATGGGCCCATTATAGGTCAGGGACCCAAAACTGTAGCTTCCCATGCTTCCTGTAGCTACACCCTGGGCAAACCCATCAGTCAGTATGTGTACTCTTCCACCATGTTGCTAAAATGCTGCCTCCTGCTAACACGTTCCAGATCTGCTGTTGGTGCAGGTTGTTGTGGCATGATGACAAAGCTTTCCCACATTTCGCCAATGCTAACCCCGCCTTCTGAGGTGCTGATGGTGACCCAGCTGCCCGTGAGCTGGCTTGGGTGTTACCCTGCTAAGAACACGGTTCCTCCTACTCCTCCTCATCCTACTTATTCTCCTCATCCTTCAGAACTGTGCCCTGGCTGGACAATTGTGTTCCAGGCCAGGGCCTATGTTGGTGCAGGAACCCACCCTCCGAGCCACTTGAAATTGGCTGGTCTTAAGTTAAGTATAAGGCGTGTATATAGTTTTGTTTGTTTGTTTGGTTAGTTTAGCTGCATTATAATTATTTTAATATGTTTTTAGGTAAATTTGTAAATAGTTTGTTAATGGTTTGAGTGAAAGTGCGGTGGTGTTGAGTGTGTAGGGTGTGAGGCTGTTTGGGTTAATTTTCCTCCCCGATTTCTATACTGTCTACATACTGCCACTGTATATAGTTTTTCATTCTGTATTACTGTTGAGGAGACCACTGAGCAGAAGTCCTTTAGTTCTCCTCCTCCTGGATGGGCCTATTGCTGGGTCAGGGACCCAAAACTGTAGCTTCCCATGCTTCCTGTAGCTACACCCCTGGGCAAACCTATCAGTCAGTATGTGTACTCTTCCACCATGTTGCTAAAATGCTGCCTCCTGCTAACATCGCTCCAGATCTGCTGTTGGTGCAGGTTGTTGTGGCATGATGACAAAGCTTTTCCACATTTCGCCAATGCTAACCCCGCCTTCTGAGGTGCTGATGGTGACCCAGCTGCCCGTGAGCTGGCTTGGGTGTTACCCTGCTAAGAACACGGTTCCTCCTACTCCTCCTCATCCTACTTATTCTCCTCATCCTTCAGAACTGTGCCCTGGCTGGACAATTGTGTTCCAGGCCAGGCCTATGTTGGTGCAGGAACCCACCCTCCGAGCCACTTGTAATTGGCTGGCCTTAAGTTAAGGAAAAGGCATGTATATAGTTTTGTTTGTTTATATAGTTACTTAGCTGCATTATAGTTATTTTAATATGTCTTGGTAAATTTGTAAATAGTTTGTTAATGGTTTGAGGAAAGGGGGAGGGGGTGTTGAGTGTGTAGGTGTGAGGCTGTTTGGGTTAATTTTCTACCCGATTTCTATACTGTCTATACTGCCACTGTATATAGTTTCATTGTATACTGTTGAGGAGACCCTGACAAAGTCCTTTAGTTCTCCTCCTCCTGGATGGGCCTATTGCTGGGTCAGGGACCCAAAACTGTAGCTTCCCATGCTTCCTGTAGCTACACCCCTGGGCAAACCTATCAGTCAGTATGTGTACTCTTCCACCATGTTGCTAAAATGCTGCCTCCTGCTAACATCGCTCCAGATCTGCTGTTGGTGCAGGTTGTTGTGGCATGATGACAAAGCTTTTCCACATTTCGCCAATGCTAACCCCGCCTTCTGAGGTGCTGATGGCGACTCCAGCTGCCCGTGAGCTGGCTTGGGTGCCACCCTGCTGGGAACACGGTTCCTCCCTACTCCTCCTCATCCTACTTACTCCTCCTCATCCTCCAGAACTGTGCCCTGGCTGGACAATTGTGTTCCAGGCCAGGGCCTATGTTGGTGCAGGAACCCACCCTCCGAGCCACTTGTAATTGGCTGGCCTTAAGTTAAGGAAAAGGCATGTATATAGTTTTGTTTGTTTATATAGTTACTTTAGCTGCATTATAGTTATTTTAATATGTCTTTAAGTAAATTTGTAAATAGTTTGTTAATGGTTTGAGTGAAAGGGGGGAGGGGGTGTTGAGTGTGTAGGGTGTGAGGCTGTTTGGGTTAATTTTCTATCCGATTTCTATACTGTCTATACTGCCACTGTATATAGTTTCATTGTATTATACTGTTGAGGAGACCCTGACAAAGTCTTTTAGTTCTCCTCCTCCTGGATGGGCCCATTATAGGTCAGGGACCCAAAACTGTAGCTTCCCATGCTTCCCTGTAGCTACACCCCTGGGCAAACCCATCAGTCAGTATGTGTACTCTTCCACCATGTTGCTAAAATGCTGCCTCCTGCTAACACGTTCCAGATCTGCTGTTGGTGCAGGTTGTTGTGGCATGATGACAAAGCTTTCCCACATTTCGCCAATGCTAACCCCGCCTTCTGAGGTGCTGATGGTGACCCAGCTGCCCGTGAGCTGGCTTGGGTGTTACCCTGCTAAGAACACGGTTCCTCCTACTCCTCCTCATCCTACTTATTCTCCTCATCCTTCAGAACTGTGCCCTGGCTGGACAATGTTGGTGCAGGAACCCACCCTCCAAGCCACTTGAAATTGGCTGGTCTTAAGTTAAGTATAAGGCGTGTATATAGTTTTGTTTGTTTGTTTGGTTAGTTTAGCTGCATTATAATTATTTTAATATGTTTTTAGGTAAATTTGTAAATAGTTTGTTAATGGTTTAAGTGAAGGGGGGGGTTTGTTGTGTGTGTTCGATTAACTGAATTGATTTTCACTGTCTGGTGTTTAGGAATTTCTGCACCCCAAATTCAGCACATGGGGCAGGCAGGGGATGTGCGTCAAACCGGCTAGGCTCAGACCTGCTATTACATTTTGCCCCGTTAGTGCACAACACCAGGCCGGGCTGGAAGCTCAATGGCACCAACCAATCATCCTTCTGTTGTTCCATGCCTGTCCACAGCTCCTGCGCGTTGTGGGGTTTTTCCCACAAACACACAAATTTTAAAACAGACTGCTGTTATTTCCCCTGGCTGTGATGCTGGGGGTGGTGAAGGTGTTACACTGAGTGGATGAGGGGGTGGTAGAGGAGGAGGAAGCAGAGTTGGAGGAGGAGGAGGTAACAGGATGCAAAAAGAAATGCCCAGCAATCCTCGGGGCGAAAGGACATTCGCAAAAATTCTATCCGCCTCTGGGCCAGACGCTACATTTACCCACTGTGTTGTTGGTTATGTGGACGTTGCCATAGATAGCGTTGCGCAGTGCACACCTGATTTTGTCCGCCACTTGGTTGTGCAGGGAAGGGATGGCTCGCCTGCAAAAGTAGCGGCGGCTGGGATACACGTACTGTGGGACAGCCACCGCCATTAGGTTTTTAAAACTGTCCACCAGACAGAATGACAGCATTTCAAAGGACCAGGAAGTTTGAAATAAGGCATTTAGAGCCATGGTTAGGGGGTACTTCCTCTTTCTATTTCTTTTTCGCTCCAGTGTTTGGGAGATAGACAGCTGATAGCTGAACACTTTCATGGGATTTGGTGGAGATGCTTGGTGATGATGACAGATGTGGTGGCGTTGCTGCCACATCCTCTGTTTGCTGGGTGACCACTGTCACTCACTTGGGCTCAAGTTTAGAATGTTTATTATTTTTCTCTATTTCATGTTATTTTAAGTCATTTCCCTATCCACATTTGTTTGCAGGGGATTTACCTACATTTTACTGCCTTTTGTAGCCCTCTAGCCCTTTCCTGGGCTCTTTTACAGCCTTTTAAGTGCCCAAAAGTTCGGGTTCCCATTGACTTCAGTGGGGTTCGGGGTGAAGTTCTGGTCGAGTTCGGATCCCGAACCCGAACATTTTCGGGAAGTTTGGCCGAACTTTTCGAAGGAGAACATCCAGGTGTTCGCTCAACTCTAGTCAGGGGCTTATATGTCGTTTAATCATTTTTTGTCTTGGTGGGATATATTAAACTCTTTTTACTGTCTAATGACCGCCCCATTGTCTGGGTGTCAGGGGCCTATATGTCGTTTAATCATTTGTTGTCTTGGTGGGAGATATTAAACTCTTTTTACTGTCTAATGACCGCCCCATTGTCTGGGTGTCAGGGATCTAAATTTTGTTTAATTGCTTGCTGTCTTCTCGAAGGCGAACATCCAGGTGTTCGCTCAACTCTAGTCAGGGGCTTATATGTCGTTTAATCATTTGTGGACTTGGTGGGAGATATTAAACTCTTTTTACTGTCTAATGACCACCCCATTGTCTGGGTGTCAGGGACCTATATGTCGTTTAATCATTTTTTGTCTTGGTGGGATATATTAAACTCTTTTTACTGTCTAATGACCGCCCCATTGTCTGGGTGTCAGGGGCCTATATTTCACTTACTTGCTTAATGTCTTGGTGGCAGACATTTAACACTTTTTACTCTCTAATGACCGCCCCATTGTCTGGGTGTCAGGGGCCTATATGTCGTTTAATCATTTGTTGTCTTGGTGGGAGACATTAAACACTTTTTACTGCCAAATGACCTCTCCTCTGTCTGGGTGTCAGGGGCCTACATAAATGACAATGGCCTGTTACATTGCAGGTTGACCTGAGGCCTGTGTTGCTGTTACGGGACCGCTCTCCTCTTTGCGGGTGCCATTGTCCTCCTGAATTAGTAAATGAGGCCTGTGGCACTGCTGGGTGAAATCAATACTGATTTGGCATGATTGTAACTCTCCTCTTTGTGGGTGCCATGGGTCGGAATCTGTGAATGAGGTCTGTGGCACTGCAGGCAGACTTGAATCCTTTTTGTCTGTGATGAGAACTTCAACTCCCATAGCATTCCCACCTGATGCCACACCAACCTCCTATTCCACCTCCTCCTCCTCCAAGTTGCCAATTGATATTGGTTAATTTTATTTATTTTATTTTATTTTAAGTCATTTCGCTATCCACATTTGTTTGCAGGGGCTTTACCTACATTTTGCTGCCTTTTGCAGCCCTCTTGTCCTTTCCTGTGCTATTTTACAGCCTTTTTAGTGCCCAAAAGTTCGGGTCCCCATTGACTTCAGTGGGGTTCGGGGTGAAGTTCAGGTCGAGTTTGGATCCTGAACCCGAACATTTTCGGGAAGTTCGGCTGAACTTCTCGAACCCGAACATCCAGGTGTTTGATCAACTCTAGTAAGGTTTCTTAAATTAATTCAGAACAAGCCAATGCTTTTTTCCACTACTACTAATTGAATGTCTTATGAATTTCAAATACATTTTGGGGGATTCACATTCTTTTATATACGTACGTAAATCCTTTAATCCTTTATTTTGTAACTGGGGTGAAATTATGAAATTGTGAATCAGCCACTAATGTCCCTGTTTGGACTTGTTGAAATTACTGTTTATTTTACCTTTATTCTGATCTGTCAGAAGAACCAAAAAATTACAAACAACGGATCCTGGCTTTGGAGCATCCATAAGGTTTTTATCACATGGTCAGTATTTTGCATCAGGTTGCTCATGATTTGGAGGCCAAAAGCAGGAGTGGGTTCAAAACACAGAAGACATGCAAATGTTCCCATCACGTGTCATCTCTGTTTTGAAATCAATCCTTTTTTTTTGTGATGAAATACTGATGCAAAACCCTGACTAAACACTGACCGATTGAAGGCTCAAAAGGCAGGATGTGTTTTTTTGGGGGTTTTCTTGTGATGGATTGGAAGAAGGATTAGGCCTTATTCACACATCCGCAATGTAGTCCGCATGTATTCCGCAATTTTGCGGAATACATGCGGACCCATTGACTGTGAATGGGGCCGGGAACGATGCGGAGAGCACACACTGCTCTCCGCATCCGATTTTGCGTAGCGCGCCGCCGATTTTCCGGTCCGCGGCTCCGCAAAAAAAATAGAGCATGTCCTATTCTTGTCCGCAATTGCGGACAAGAAGAGGCATTTTCTATGGAGTTCGGGCAATGTGCGGTCCGCAAAAATGCGGAATGCACATTGCCGGTGTGTCCGTGTTTTGCGGATCCGCGGCTCCGTGGATCCGCAAAACTCAACGGGTGTGTGAATAAGGCCTAAAGCAGTAGTGATAGCTAATACTAAAACGTAACTTTTAATAGTCACAGAAATAAAAGGATATGCTAAATGATCCAAAGGGATGGTTTTAAATAACGAAAAAATCAAACAAACAAACAGTGAGTAGGTAAGTATGTCCCGGGGTGCTCGGCGGCACCCAACAACAGATAAACCACCAACTGTCGGACCCGTTCCTGGATTTCTTCAGTTCTATGATCAGGTGAAGATGAATCATCATCCTATTCCAGGAATGCAGGAATGAGCACTGTGTAAAAAAGTGCATAGATGACTAGAGGTCCCTGGTATAGCCCTAACTGATCTACCTGAAAGACTGTCCCTGATAACTGGACAGATATAGCAACCTCACCACAGGGCACTCGTCCATAAAAGGGCGACCCGTCTGGAACCTGGCCCTCAAGAACAATAATAACGGGCCTACAATTTACCCCTATCCTGATCCCTACATG
This sequence comes from Bufotes viridis, assembly GCA_033119425.1. Taxonomy (NCBI): domain Eukaryota; kingdom Metazoa; phylum Chordata; class Amphibia; order Anura; family Bufonidae; genus Bufotes; species Bufotes viridis. The sequence continues at coordinate 510,828,225 of CM065589.1, forward strand.
CACGTTTCGTCTCAGGGTTGAGACTCATCAAGGGATTATGCGTTCGATAAGGAGGCCAAAAAGTATACACCACACTAAAGTGGAGAGAGTACCATTTAGTGTACGGTGAATCCAATAGTTTGGTCCTAAACCCAAGAGGGCAGAGATAAACCTAGTGCCCAATTAGATCATGGAGCTGGGTACAGGGGAGCATAGATAATCCCAGTTACAAAGTCACTTAAGGGGGCATCATGATGGTAAGCCCAGATGAAAACCGTACTTAAACATTTGCCAGTTATTTATAGTATACTAGGTCACAGGATAGGGGTAAATTGTAGGGCCAGTTATTATTGTTCTTGAGGGCCAGGTTCCGGATAGGGTCGCCCTTTTAGGGACGAGTGCCCTGTGGTGAGGTTGCTATGCCTGTCCAGTTATCAGGGACAGACTTTCAGGTAGACCACATGGACTAATTAGGGCAATACCAGGGACCTCTAGTCATCTATGCAATTTTTTACACAGTGTTCATTCCTGCATCTGGAATAGGATGACGATTCATCTTCACCTGATCATAGAACTGAAGACATCCAGGAACCGGCCCGACAGTTGGTGGTAGGACTCTGGTTTATCTGTTGTTGGGTGCCGCCGAGCACCACGGGTCTTACTTACCTACTCGCAGTTTGTTTGTTTGATTTTTTCGTTATTTAATAACATCTCTTTGGATCGTTGGGCATAGCCTTTTATGTCTGTGACTATTAAAAGTTCAGTGACCAGCCCTTATCTGTATCTAGTATACATTGGTTGTTTTTTGTAGGATTGGAAGAAGGGAAAAATAAACAGTGACGTCAACACAAACTTACTACTGACACCTTCTCTACTCTGTTATGGGCCCAACTTGTATCGGTGTGTAACAGAACTTGCTCTGTAGCAATTTTTGTGGAATTTATTTATTATACTCACTTATATCGCACTGACATATTGTGTCAGTGCTTTACAGACATTAGCATAGAGCAGGAATGGGCAAACTGCGGCTTTCCAGCTGTTGCAAAACTTTCACTCCCAGGATGCAAAGACCGCTTACAGCTATCAGCAGGGCATGGTGGTAATTGTAGTTTTACAACAGCTGGAGAGCTCCAGGCAGATTTTGTCCTTGGTCAGATTCAAACCCAGGACCACAGCACTACAGGGAAACAGTGCTAAACAGTGAGCCACTGTGCTGCCCATAAGCAGATAGTGTAAAACTATCAGTCTATAGTAGAAACTTGGGCCACTGCACGGTTAGGTCCATTATACCTGACGCTAACATTGTAAGGCTTTGTAAGGCCTCTTTCACACAGGCGTCATGTTTGACGCCCGGATAGGATGCTGGTGCGTTGCAGGAATATGCACAATTTTTCCGCGCGTGTGCAAACAATTGTAATGCGTTTTGCACGCGCGTTGGAAAAATCGCCATGTTTGGTACCCAGACCCGAAGCCGGACTTCATCACTGAAGTCCAGTTTCGGGTTGAGTATTCTGGAGAATATATTATTTTCCATTATAACATGGTTATAAGGGAAAATAATAGCATTCTTAATAAAGAATGCTTTGTAAAATGAGGATGAAGGGGTTAAAAATAAAAAACTTAACTTAGCCACTTGATCGCATAGTTGGCGATCTCTCTTCTCACTTCAAGCTTTAGCTGTATTCTAAAGGACCTGTGATGACGTAACATCACATGGGCCAATCACATGGTCCATCACGGACCATGTGATTGGACCATCTGATGTGACATCATCACAGGTCCTTTAGAATACAGCTAAAGCTTGAAGTGAGAAGAGAGATCGCCAACTACGCGATCAAGTGGCTAAGGTAAGTTAAGTTTTTTATTTTTAACCCCTTCATCCTCATTTTACCAAGCATTCTTTATTAAGAATGCTATTATTTTCCCTTATAACCATGTTATAAGGGAAAATAATAAAGATCTGGTCCCGTTGCTAAGCAACCATGCGGGAAAATCGCACTGCATCAGCACTTGCTTGCAGATGCTTGCGATTTTCCCGCAGCCCCATTCACTTCTATGTGGCCTGGGTTGCGTGAAAAATGCAAAATATAGAGCATTCTGCGATTTTCACGCAACGCAGAAGTGATGCGTGAAAATCACTGCTCATGTGCACAGCCCCATAGAAATGAATGGGTCCGGATTCAGTGCAGGTGCAATGCGTCCACCTCACGCATTGCACCCGCGCGGAAAACTCACCCGTGTGAAAGGGGCCTAAAGCATTGTAACATTGTGAGCTCACACCTTAGTTTTTTGGTCATTTTCGCCTAAATATACTGTATGTAAAACCTTAAAATGTGATATGCCATTTTCACATTCCTTTTAAGAGTGTTGTTTCCTTGTTGCTGTGGATGGTGAGATAGAGAGGCTGTATGGTCAGTCTCTTCTTTTTCCAGTTCTTTTTATGATATTGCCCATGTTCGAACTCTCCTGCTCTTTGACCTCTCTTTATATGGCTTCGCTGACTCTGGGATCAATCTGCTTATAACACTGTCAGACTGATAACTCTCTCCCCCCTCCTAAAGGATTTAGTCGCATCAGAATTATTGGACATAATATGTGAAGGTACTGTATTTACGGCATTAGAACTTATTCATTGATTTAATGCTCCATCTGCAGCCTATAATTTATTAGGGACTTTTGCTTGGTTTGGAGGGTCACTGAGATAAAATTTCCTTTCTGTGCTAAGATTGATTTTTGGAACTAAAATACTTAAAAGAACAACTTGAGAAAGAGCTGAAAAGTGGTTGTGGTTTGGAGACTTTCAGCCAGCCTGTATTGAATGTAATGCACAGCATGTAATTTAATTCATATTTACCAAACTGTTGTTTCTGCTAAGAAGTTGGGAAGGAGGAAGAGGGGAAAAATTATATCTGGATAAATTGTTTGGAAGAATTATTTGGTTTTAATGATTGGCTTAAATATGTTCAGGAGGAACACTGCTTCTCCCCTTTCCCTAAGGCCTCATGCACACGAACGTTGTGCGGCCATTCCATGCATTGGGGACGGCAATTTGTGGTCCCCGATGAATGGACCCTATATGTGCGTCAGCCGCAACGAATCCAGACCCATTCAACTTGAATGGGTCCGTGATCTGTCCGCACCATTAAAAAATTCTATTTTTTTGTGGTGCGGAGGCACGGACAGAAACGCCATAGAAGCATGCTGTTGTCCGGTGCCTCAATTCCGCACAGCAGCTCCGGATTATGGACCCATTCAAGTGAAGAAGAGATGAGCTGTGCTGCACAGACATTCAGGGATAAGGATTCCTATGGCATCAGCTCAGACTCACACCAGTAAAAGAGACTGTTAAAGGGGTTGTCTTGCTTCAGCAAATGGCATTTATTATGTAGAGAAAGTTAATACAAGCCACTTACTAATATATTGTTATCCATATTGCCTCCTTTGCTGTCTTCATTCATTTTTGCATCAGATTATACTCTGCTCATTTCCATGGTTATGGCCACCCTGCAATCCATTAGTGGTGGTCATACTTGCTCACTATAGGAAAAATCAGTAGCCTATATGCACTCTCATGGTCCCGGCCACCAGAACCCTGGTGGTTTTTCTTACAGTGTGCAAGCACCACCACCACTAATGGATTGCAGAGTGGTCGCAACCATGGAAAGGAGCAGTGCATAATGTGATGGAACAATGAATCCAGCCAGCAAAGGAAGCAATATGGACAATCACAATATATTAGTAAGTGCCTTCTATTAACTTTCTCTACATGATAAAAGCCATTTGCCAAAGTGAGACAACCCCTTTAAGGGCAACAGTAAAGGAAAATATTTAGCTCAAAATATGATGGAAACAAATTCGGATTACACCCCATGTCAGACCTCAGATCAGACCCCCATCAGAGATAGAATAAATTAACTTACCTCTCATGCACTGCAGCCATTCTGCAGATTCGGCAATCTCTCATGCAGTCACTGCTTCCTGGTCTTCTCTAGGCCACGCTGCACTGTGATCTATATTGTAGGCATTACATCCTGATTCTGTATGCAGCAACAAGGCCAGGTCCTATTGATACATCCACAATTCTGTTGGTCTGGTTTCCATACCAGGTGCTTACCTGCCTACTCCATGAATACTTCCATGGACATCTTCCTGTCCCCAGCAGAAGTAGGGCAGATCATTCCTCCCACTTCTGCTCCGATTCACTTCATTTTCTTCCCGTGTGTAGTTACACAGCTGATTTCCAACACCAGTGCTGCTCTGAAACAATGGATAGGTGGGGGTGTCAGACCTCGAACACCATTTTAAAGTACATTTTTTATCAAATAATCGATTAACGTACAAATAATTATTTTCGAGTCACCTATTGTACTGTAAAACTTGATAAAAGAAAGAAAACAGGAAAAATGTTATAAATTTTCCTGACAAAAGACTTACAAACTTTTGCACGTTCATTCTGACTTAGAATATCTTCATATTGTGACATTTACTCCCTTTACCCTTAGAAGCTTTAACAATTTCTTGAGCTGCTAGTGTTTATTGTGCTGACATGTCCTTTACAGAACAGCAAGCAGGTGTCGATATAATATAGATGAAGTTTTAAAAAGAGTTGTGCAATAATCATTTAAAAAACCATCACTGACGAAGAAAAAAAAAATGAAACGGTTTACGAATTTGTGTTAATTACACATTACTTAAGATTTTATAATTATTATTGCGTGTGCATGAGCACATATATTTTTGTTACCCATAACATCTTTCATTATTGACTTATGCCCCAAAGAAAAGGCGATTAAAATCTGCTTTGTTTGATGTAGCTTTTATTGAAGTAAGAAATAGATCTTTCAGAAGCTTCCTGGTGAGATTAAAGTCTAATTATCTCCACAAATGAAAGGAAAAGCTTTAATTAGGCCTATGCTGAATCTGTGCACTGTGAATTTGTGCATTGTGATGGATGGAACCTACATCTCCTCAGTGACTGCGGTTAAAATAATGAAGGAGAGTGAGAGGTAACCGGCTCCCATGATTCACTTGGAAGGGTTGAGTCAGAAAGGTACACATGTGTTATGAGAGTGTGCCCAGAGCAGCTGCCACAGGCCATGTTTTTATGCGGTGGATTCGGCTGTTTTCCAGCCTCCTCCTGAGCTTTGATCTCCTTGCAGGCAGCAGGGGTCCTAACAAAACAAGCTTTTATGTTTCACTCAGTTTCACTCTATCTTGCAGCATCATTTACACTGAAGATCTAATGAAGAAGGATGAAATATTGTGACTTTCTAAAGCAATTAATGGACAACAGCAGACGTAATTGAAGTGCAGTAGGTTGCGTAATTCACTTGGATTTCTTTCCATTTTTTTTCAGATTCTGAAAATGTTTTTTTAAAGAACGTTAGGTAATTTGCTTATTGATTTAGCATCAGCAGCGACCTTCGAGAGGATGAGGTGACATTGGAAGGGAGCAAAGGTTTTTAGAGACAAGTGTTTTATGCTGCACATTTTACCGGATTACTGTATCACTTATGTCAAGTGAACATGATGTTTATCTTGTCTAAAAAGTAATCCATCTGTTATTAGGAAGGTCAACCTGCTACTTAGTCACATCATTAACTTTAAAATTTCCCATAAGACATAAAGAACCTCTCACATGAAAAGAGGCTGGGGTAAATCTATACACACCTTTCTAGAGCAGCTGACAACAGCAAAAGTGCAACTACAGACAGGTAACTGTTTGCACACTATTATCTTAGCTTTTGTATCTCAAATAAAGTGACATATAATCTTCCAGAAATTATAACTCTTTTTTTTCTCTCTTTCTTACTTTTAATCAAAAATGTTCCATGACCTCAAAACTACTTATTTTTATACTGGTTAAATCACATTTCAAAAATTTAAACTTGTCTGTGAAGAAATGTAGTACTCCAAAAACTGTGATATGTCCCAGGATGTTTAACACAAAATCCTAAAATTGCTTAAAGCGAAAGTCGAACCCTGGGGGATGTTCTGAAAAATGAGAATAGTATTTAGGTACATTTGTGTGAAGTCAATCTATATAAGTAGATGTTCCCACTTGAATTCAACCTTGGTGTCTATTAAACCTACATTTGAGGTGAATGGGAGGTCAACACAAAAAAAAAATATATAGTTGTTGAGATTTTGTGAAGTGTATAAATATGGATGAAGTAAAGGCACTGGGGAAAACAGGAAAAGATAGGAAAAGAGAAACATGAAATGAGAAGACATTTGTACTTGAGGATGTGTGAAATTTGAGGAGACAAAGGAGCAAACAAAGAAAAAAAGTGTTATACCTACTGTAAAACAATATGTGAAACATAACACTTCATAGAGAACATTATTGCTTTAGAAATGGATTGCATTTTAATGCTGATTTGTTTGAATTGGCCTAGACACATAGCACCTAACTGAAGCCTGCTGAAAATGAAGGAAAACGGTCCTTGAAGAATGTTCTGACATTAAAGTTAGTTATATACATAACTCCAGAAAGCAGTGATGTAGCAACGGCTATATTACCATTCAGAAGCTATCAGGGATATAAACAACACTCTCATAGGGCCCCACTGCAGAATTTAAAATGCTCCCCATCCTCATGATATTTCAGAAAAATTGTGAAGTTTTTTTGAGGACAGTAAAAAAAAAGTTGTGCTTTGTCTCTTTGACTTTACCCAACATCTGGACTTTACCGGAAAAAAAATGGAACTCGCAATTCATAAATATGGTGCTCCTTCTGAACATCAAATTTCTCTATGTATTTACACCTGACAATTCCATAAATACATTGCTAAATCTAGCTCCAGCCCCCACCCCCCAAACACACACAGCTTTATGTCTTCTGCTTCTGTTCAGATTCCAGCAGCCACTACTAATAGGAGAGTCATACATAGTAATGTATACAGTTATCAATTAATGAAGCTGTAAAAATCCAATTTGTACTGAGCTTCCCCTACTGCCAGCTGCCATAAATATCTATTATTTTATATTTTTATTTTGAGAGCAAAAGGAGTTCAGTACTGTACCTTCAGTACCTTCCAATGGGTCACATAGCAGTCATATGGTCTTTCTCCATAATAATTAAACTGGTAATTGATATATGCAAAGTTTAATGGACATCTAATTCTGATTTGCACCTTCCCATAATATTCAAGTAGACATTAAAGCAATGTAGAAGCAGAAAGAAAGAGCTTTCCAACTTTGTAATGTGTGCAGGGGTGGATTGGCCATAGACCTTACAGGGAAAATTCCCAGTGGGCTAATGGCCAGGTGGCAGCCCAAGGTCTCCTCTCTGCCACTGACTGGGTACATAATAGGCTCTCAGCAGTAATTAAAGCTGTGAGAATCAGGTACTCATGTACTTAGCCAGCAACTGCATAGGAACTCCTGAATCTATCTGCTATGGGCCGCATATCACCTCTTACACCTCCTGCTCAATATCTTAATCAAAGACAACTGGAGGTGGAGCAGAAATAAAATAGCATCTATTGATGACCACCACAGAGAGACTGTCTTTGGGGCAATATATTGTGCTGCACACTGGTATATGATTCTGATGGGACAGTATTTTGCACTATGGTATTGTTGACCCCACCTATTTGTGTTGCCTGGCCTTCTGTCAATATGGACCCACCTACAACATAGGGCTACTTTTAGTTTTTTTAGTTTTTTTTTTTTTCCAGGGCTACTTTAAGCTCCCAGTCCACGCATGACTATGGAGGACATTTATCAACACTAAACTTTTCATCGTTGGTCTTGATTAGAGATGAGTGAATCGAAGTTGACAAAGTCTAATTCGTTCCGAATTTCAGGAAAAATTCAATTCTGAACGAATGCGAATTTCCTCGCGCCTCATGGTAACGAATCACAATTTTTCCTAACATGGTGGCTAACCAGTTACAATGGCAGCCAATCAGCAGCCAGCCCAGTGATGTCATGGCCCTATAAATACGGCGGCCATCTTAGATTCTGCCATTCACAATTGTACTTTGTTCAGGGACAGACGTGTATGAAGGCACTAGGGAGAGTAAAAGAAAAGAATCATTTCATAGGCAGGGAGAGACATGTGCAGATGCTAGGGAGAGTATAAAATCCTCATTGTGAAAAAAAAAAAAGAGATTTACAAGTGCAGGCAAACATTACTTGGGTATCCAGATAGTCTCATAATACGTCTCTGTCATTCCAGCAATTAGTTATTGGGGCTCAAGTGCTATGTTGAAAAGCCTTTAGTGGCTTTTACATGTGGAAAAAGAAATATATACGCAGGTCACTTTTGCTGTTAACTGTGCTGATATCATTTAGTGGCCTATTTCAATCCATACAAGAAATATGTACGCAGGTCACTTTTGTTGTTATTTGCGCTAAAAGCATTTATTGCCATATTTCTTGAGAAAAAGAGAAAAATAGACTAAGTTCATATTTGCTGTTATTTGCGCTAAAAGCGTTTATTGTCATGTTTCACTACAATACGATAAAAATAGACGCAGTTCACATTTGGTGTTATTTGCACTAAAAGCGTTTCTTGTATTTCACTATAATATGAGAAAAATAGATGCAGTTCACATTTGGTGCTATTTGCACTAAAAGCGTTTGCTGACATATTTCACTACAATACGAGAAAAATAGATGCAGTTCACATTTGGTGCTATTTGCACTAAAAGCGTTTACTGACATATTTCACTACAATATGAGAAAAATAGACGCAGTTCACATTTGGTGTTATTTGCACTAAAAGAGTTTATTGCACTATTTCTAGAGAAAAATAGACTAAGTTCACATTTGCTGTTATTTGCGCTAACAGCGTTTCTTGTCATATTTCACTACAATACAAGAAATATAGACGAAATTCAAATTTGGTGTTATTTGCGCTAAAAGCGCTTCTGTTCATATTTCACTACAATACCAGAAAAATAGACACAGTTCACATTTGGTGTTATTTGCGCTAAAAGCGTTTATTGTCATATTTCACTGCAATATGAGAAAAATAGACGCGGGTTCATATTTGGTGTTATTTGCGCTAAAAGCATCTATCATCATACTTCACTCCAGTACGAGAAAAATAGACGCAGTTCACACCTGGTGTTATTTGCGCTAAAAACGTTTAACACCATATTTCTAGAAAAAATTGACTAAGTTGATATTTGCTGTTATTTCCGCTAAAAGCGTTTCCTGTCATATTTTACTACATTACTACAATATGAAAAAATATGGACGCATTTCACATTTGGTGTTATCTGCACTAAAAGAGTTTGCCATATTTCTAGAGAAAAATAGATTAAGTTCTTATTTGCTGTTATTTGAGCTAAAAGCGTTTCTTGTAATATTTCACTCCAATACGAGAAAAATAGATGCAGTTCAAATTTGGTGTTATTTGCGCTGAAAGTGTTCATTGTCATATTTCACTAGAATATGAGAAAAATAGACACAATCCACATTTCATGTTCTTTGCACTAAACGTGTTTATTGCCATATTTCACTACATTACGAGAAAAATAGACTAAGTTCATATTTGGTGTTATTTGCGCTGAAAGCGTGTATTGCCATATTTCCCTCCAATGTGAGAAAAATATACATAGTGCACATTTGGTGTTATTTGCACTGAAAGTGTTTATTGTCATATTTCACTAGAATATGAGAAAGATAGACGCAGTTCACATTTGGTGTTATTTGCGCTAAAAGCTTTTATTGCCATATTTTACTACAATACAAGAAAAATAGACATAGTTCACATTTGGTGTTATTTGCTCTAAAAGTATTTATTGCCATATTTCACTACAATATGAGAAAAATTGACGCAGTTCACATTTGGTGTTATTTGCGCTAAAAGTGCTTCTGTTTATATTTCACTACAATACCAGAAAAATAGACACAGTTCACATTTGGTGTTATTTGCGCTAAAAGCTTTAATTGCAATGTTTCACTCCAATACAAGAAAAATAGATGCAGTTCACATTTGATGTTATTTGCACTAAAAGCATTTATTGTCATATTTTTAGAGAAAAAGAGAAATATATACGCAGTTCACTTTTGCTGTTATTTACGCTGTTATTGTTTTGTTGCCAATTTCAAATCCTTTAGTTGCCTATCTCAGTAAAAAAAGAAAAATATTTTTGGCGCTATTAGGGGTGTTTTAATTTGCTTTTCATTTATATAGTTCAGCTAAAAGTATGTCGGACAGAGAAGTGCCAGGCCCTGCACAGGGGAGTGGCAGAGGCGTAAATGATTCTGGCGTAGGCACCGGTCATAGCAGATTAAGAGTGCATGTCAGCAGGGGTTTCTTCCCGAAGCCTCAGGTCCACATGTCATGTAGTGGTCGTGTCTTGACCAGCAACCCAGCGGTTCTTGATTGGTTGACTCGATCGTGACTCGAAGTGACAGCAGCACACCAGCAGCCTAAGTCTAGAGTTGCTGATAAGCAGTTTTCTTCACCCATATAGTGAAGAAACTACTCACCAGCAGCAGCAGATAGACCTGGAGCAGGACCTGAACCAGCAGGTGGCGGCATACGTGGACAACACTCTGCCAGATGTCATAGAAGATCCGCTGCACTATTGGCTAGCCAAACTAGATTTGTGGCCGCAACTGGCAGAGTTTGCCCTGTAAAGCTATCCTGCCCGGCCAGTAGTGTGGCATCAGAGCGGGTGTTTAGTGCGGCCAGGGCCATAGTTACCCCAAGAAGAACTCACCGGTCCACCCAAAATGTGGAGAGATTTAGTTTTGTCAAGATGAATCAGACATGGATCAGCAAGGATTTCCACCCACCAGTGCCTGATGCATTAGATTAGATCATCCATCTCCACACTATGTCACCTTGCCACTCTGTGGCCTCCTGATGCTGCTATGTCCACACCCTGTCATCATACAATCCCAGTTGTACCTCAGCACTTGTGTAGGATAGGGCTTTTGTGGGTGCACGTCCCCGATGACCCAAGACGTCAGGTGTAGACGAATATAAGTAGTGCGGAGACAGCAGAAAGAATTTTGATGCTTCAAGTAGTATTAATTATACCAGTGGTACAGAATTGTTATTGCAACATTTCGGGCCCAGTACGGAACCCTTTTTCAAGCTGTAATTACAAGTGAGGATAGACATAAGTACAAAGACAAGAAGTACATTTCACATATAATCACAGTAGCATACATATATCTGGATCAGGTGTATCAGAGGAACACAACAGGTAAAAGGCAGTAGAAACTTGCGTGACTACATCTGGATCAGGTATATTAAAGAGATAAGCAAATAGACATAGGTGCTCGAAGACGCCGGTCCTGAGCGCGTGGCTAACACACGTAACCTGTTCAATATACATTGTGCAATATGTGACTCCACTGCGGGGTATATGTGGAAAATAGCTAAACCTGATAGGTCGTCAAAAGGACAAGCCTGAGTACATAATTGCATTGAATACTGGACCACCGTACATAATTACATTGTATACAGGACCACAGTACAGGCGAGAGAGACACCTGCAATCCTCCTGGGGAGTAGATATACAGGGACATAGCCCAAAATACTAAGGCTACTGAGTACATAAAGCACATAGAGTCTTCCTAGGAGAATACATATACAAGGATGTAAGTAGATATACAAGGATATAGCCCCAAATACTAAGCTGCTGAGTATATAAAACACATACAATCCTCCTGGAGAGTAAATATGCAAGGCTGTAGCTCCAAATACTAAGGCTGCAGAGAACATAAATGCATTATGTATGATATTTAAGGAAAGCACATACAGTCATCCTGATGAGGGTATAACCCTACATATTAAGGCGCGATTGATAGACCCGGTGCTACATTCTGAGCAGGGTAAGGCTGTGTATGCTAGTGTCACATGAAGGGAACTAGTGTGAAGAAGCCCTTGGTAAGTAGGGTTGTCTGGTACCTGTGGTACTATAGAGGGTTACAGGGCCTGGTACTAAGCTAGCTAAGGTGGGTGATGTGGAAGGCTAATGGGTAGGCTGGTGTATGAAGAGAAGAGAATATGAGGTCCGTTAGTCGTGCTGTGGGACTTGTGGCTATGTGGCAGATAAGGTACGACTAAGAACTGAGATCAAAAGTGTGCCTGCTATGTAGAAAGGGTCGGCAGGGGTGTCCTAGCACCCAGTGCTGTGTATCGGCTAGTCTATGGACAGCAGATGGGGTTAGGATCCCAGGCTTGAAGTATAGAAATGCGCCCCTAGGAAAGAAAAAGTGTGTCCCCCAAGTTATGAAGATGCGGGGCTTACCAGGAGTGAGCCAGTTACATGTGCATCCTCGGTGTGCGCTATATGGTACGTACGCCGCAGGTTAAAGGGGCGCGTTTAGGTCACGTGAGGTGCGGAGCTACAGGCGCAGCCTCGCTAGCACTGGCCGCAGCGGTAAGGAGTGTGTGGACTGAGGCGCATGTGCCGTGTGGCCGGGAATATTGCGGCGCCATGTTGAAGAAGGGCAGAAGCACCAGGTGTCAGGCGCACCTCATAGAACTATGGGGTGCTGTATGGCAGTTTGTGGCTTAGAGCCATTCCTCCTGAGGTTGCCACATGTAGAGATGTTAAGTATGGCAGAGATGAGAAGTAGTGTCCACACTATGTCATCATGCCACTCTGTGGTATCATGCTGTTGCTTCCATCTCCACACTATGTCACCTTGCCACTCTGTGGCCTCCTGATGCTGCCATGTCCACACTATATCACCATGCCACTCTGTGGTATCATGCTGCTGCTGTTGCTGCCATCTCCACACTATGTCACCTTGCCGCTCCTGTGGCCTACTCATACTGCTGCTGTCACCTCCACACTTTGTCATTGTGCCACTCTGTGGCCTCCTGATGCTGCTGCCGCCTCCAGACCCTGTCATTGTGCCACTTGGTGGTCTCCTCATGCTGCTTCCACCTCACCACTATACCATAAGGCCACTCTGTGGACTTCTCATTCTGTTAACACCCTCCCCACTCTATTAAGGGGTCGCTATTGTCCTTGTTTAGCCTTCTTGAAATCATTATTTATTTGACCTTTCTTCTGATCTGTCAAAACACAGAAGACATGCAAACATTACCTTCACGTGTCATCTCTGTTTTAGATCCATTCCTGTTTTTTTTTTTGGCATCAGCAATACTCATGAATTACTGAGCAAATGCTGACCGAGTGAAGGCATATGCTCCCCAGACAGGATCCATTTTTTGTGGGTAATTGTTCTGACGGATCAGAGGATGGGAAAATTAATTAGTGACATCAACACAAACTTACTGCTGACACCCTCTCCACTCAGTTGGGGGGCCTCTACTTGTATAAGCAGTAAATAGAACAGGTTCTGTAGACATCTGTGTGGAATCAGCTGACGAGGGTGTAAAAGGAGTGTGCTTCTTCTTGACACTAACATGAATCTGTAAGGCTGAGTTTATAGTTCAGTTATTTGGTCTGCTTTGGCGAATTTAAGTATACTTTCTTTTAATTTTAATCAAGTTTTGGTTCAATTTAATATTAAATATTTAACAAATTTACTAATAAACATCACATGTTTCAGAAGGGTACTTTCACACTAGTGTTATTCTCTTCCGGTATTGAGTTCCGTCCTTGGGGCTCAATACCAGAAAAAAACTGATCAGTTTAATCCTAATGCATTCTTAATAGAGAGCATTCCGATGCATCAGGATGCATCAGTTCAGTCCCTCTTACGTTTTTTTGGACAGAGAAAATACCACAGCATGCTGCGGTATTTTCTCCGTCAAAAATTCCAGAACACTTGCCGGTATACCAAATCCGGCAAAAATTTCCATTGAAATGTATTAGTGCCAGATCCTGCATTAAAATTCTCGCATTGACGGATCCGGTCTTCCGGATGACAACCGGAGAGACTGATTCGATATTGTAATGCATTTGTGAGACGGATCCACATCCGGATCAGTCTACAAATGGTATCCGTTTGCATACAGATTACAAGTGTAAAAGTACCCTAAGACAGGAGAGAATCGTCCAGTCTTCTGTTTATTCAAGGATGAGGTGTTGCAATGAAGAAAGCATGCAATGAAAACAATTTCTCTCCACCTGGAGACAAATCCTGTCAAGATTGCTGCAAGTGCGGTATTGGCTCATCATTAACCAAGATACTTCTGGGGGCAACCTGCCTGGCATGAACAAGCTTCCAGTAGCTACAGACAATGAGAAGACAAAGGTTCAAGATAGCTTGGAGCCTGGAAGAGTCACAAAGTTAGTCAAGATTAAAACCACCAACCAAGCCCCGGTCTCATCGTCCGGTGAAAATATCACGGGTTCCCAGTCATCATGGAAATCAAAAGGAGATGGAGATGGTCTTCGCTTTCCCCCTGCACTATACGGACGTCTCAGAAATGAACCGCTGCTCCCGAAGCCTTGGAAAGGTCATGGAGTGTCCCGGTCTTCCGGCATCTATTCGTCCTGCTGAAGGATTATTTTGAAAGTTTGTTGAAGCTGACACGGGGCCCCCACGCTGCAGATTTATCATGGAGACACCGGATTTTACAATATTAAATTATTTTGTGGATTGTTAAGCAAATGCTGACCAAGTGAAGGCGTATGCTCCCTAGACAGGATCCATTTTTTGTGGGTTATTGTTCTGACAGATCAGGGGATGGACAAAGTACACATCCATTAGATTTTTGCAATACGACTTGTAATTTTCATCTGTATCATTTTGGAATAAATGACTCTTTTTGATCGCTTGTTATTGTTTTTCAGTGGCAACTAAGAATAACTTACAAATTCAGTCTTTTTTTTTTTTTTTACAGCGTTCACCGTAGGGTATAATTTACAAGATATTTATGTAGTGTCGGTTGTTATGGATGTGGCAATATCAAACATATGGGGATATTTTTTTTACACATTTTTTTTTATTGAAAAGCATATTTTCAATGGAAAAAATTGTATTTTTTACTGGATTTTTTAAATTTATTCAATAAATTAGTTTTTTTTACTATTATTTTACCACTTAATAGTCCCACAAAGGGGACTATAACAGACAACATTTTGATTGATTTTAAAATACAATGCACTATCCCTATAGTACATTGCACTTTAATGTCAGTGCTTTACTGCCATTGACCAGCAGGCTACACCAGAGAGGCACAGTCTGCTGGAAAATACTCAAGGCTAGTTTGTGGCCTTTCCCCCTGCACTATACGGACGTCTCAGAAATGAACCGCTGCTCCCGACAGCCTTGGAAAGGTCATGGAGTGTCCCGGTCTTCCGGCATCTATTCGCCCTGCTGAAGGGTTATTTTGAAAGTTTGTTGAAGCTGACACGGGGCCCCACGCTGCAGATTTATCATGGAGACACCGGATTTTACAATATTAAATTATTTTGTGCATTAGCAATACTGATGGATTGTTGAGCAAATGCTGACCAAGTGAAGGCGTATGCTCCTAGACAGGATCCATTTTTGTGGGTTATTTTTCTGACAGATCAGAGGATGGACAAAGTAATCAGTGACTTCAACACAAACTTACTGCTCACACCCTCCCAACTGCAAAGATGAACAGCACTCCTTGATCTGTGAGTGGTGGGTGCTCGTCTCCAGAGGATGGTAAAAATTACCCTATATAAACAGTCCAGTGAAACAAATTTGAAAAAAAAAAAAAAATGGAGACAGCACATCTAAACAGTGGGGTTTATTCCAGATACAATGGTTCAGCTGATGAGCCATCTGTCGGGGGTTCTACTTGTATAAGCGTTTAATAGAACAGGTTCTGTAGACATGTATGTTGAATTAGCTGATGAGGGTGTAAAAGGCGTGCGCTTCTTCTTGACGCTAACGTGACTGAGTTAATACTTGAGTTATTTGGTCAGTTTTGGCCCGTGACTGCCCAAATAAGTGAAGTGTGCAGTGATTCTAATAGCGACTCCTGTCATCTGCATGTCATACTGAATCACAGTATTATTTCACTACCCCTGCACACTCCCTATGCGTGTTACTGGAAGGCACAGTGTTCTACACCCATATAAAGGCTCTATGTAGCCCGGAAATAGATGTTTTTAATGCAATTCGTCGCAAATTAATTCGGATTGAAGTGAATTTTTCCGGAAAATTCGGTGAACCGGCTGAATCGAATTTTTTTTAGAAATTCGCTCATCTCTAGTCTTGATTCCCCCTGCACAGCTGAAAGATGCACTCAATTTATGCAGAGGTGCAGGCTTTTCATAGATTTGGGAAATCCTGCCGCTGGCTGTATGACAGTCTTCTAGCTGCTATAGATTTAATTTAGCGGTACACATAACTATTTGATTAACTTTTATTAACTCTTTCTAAGAGGGAGATGGGAAAAAGTTTTTACTTTATAAATGTTATGACGTTCATTTTTCAGTATAAATAACATAATATACAGTATTTATTCTCTGGATCAGTATGATTACAGTGATATCAAATACATATCGTTTTTTTCTGTTTTATTACTTTTGTTCAATAAAAACCCTTTTTTAAAAGGAAGAAAATCTTTTTCCATCGCTGCTTCCCAAGACCCATAACTTTTTTCTTTTCTGTGTATGGAGTTGTGTGATGGCTTGATTTTTGCAATACGACTTGTAATTTTCATCTGTATCATTTTGTAATAAATGACTCTTTTTGATCGCTTGTTATTGTTTTTTCAGTGGCAACTAAGAATAAATTACGAATTCAGTCTTTTTTTTTTTACGGCGTTCACCGTAGGGTATAATTTACAAGATATTTATGTAGTGCGGGTTGTTATGGATGTGGCAATATCAAACATATGGGGATATTTGTTTTACAATTTTTTTTATTGAAGAGCATATTTTCAATGGAAAAAATTGTATTTTTTACTGGATTTTTTAAATTTATTCAATAAATTAGTTTTTTTTACTATTATTTTACCACTTAATAGTCCCACAAAGGGGACTATAACAGACAACATTTTGATTGATTTTAAAATACAATGCACTATCCCTATAGTACATTGCACTTTAATGTCAGTGCTTTACTGCCATTGACCAGCAGGCTACACCAGAGAGGCACAGTCTGCTGGAAAATACTCAAGGCTAGTTTGTGGCCTTTCCCCCTGCACTATACGGACGTCTCAGAAATGAACCGCTGCTCCCGACAGCCTTGGAAAGGTCATGGAGTGTCCCGGTCTTCCGGCATCTATTCGCCCTGCTGAAGGGTTATTTTGAAAGTTTGTTGAAGCTGACACGGGGCCCCCACGCTGCAGATTTATCATGGAGACACCGGATTTTACAATATTAAATTATTTTGTGCATTAGCAATACTGATGGATTGTTGAGCAAATGCTGACCAAGTGAAGGCGTATGCTCCCTAGACAGGATCCATTTTTTGTGGGTTATTTTTCTGACAGATCAGAGGATGGACAAAGTAATCAGTGACTTCAACACAAACTTACTGCTCACACCCTCCCAACTGCAAAGATGAACAGCACTCCTTGATCTGTGAGTGGTGGGTGCTCGTCTCCAGAGGATGGTAAAAATTACCCTATATAAACAGTCCAGTGAAACAAATTTGAAAAAAAAAAAAAAAAATGGAGACAGCACATCTAAACAGTGGGGTTTATTCCAGATACAATGGTTCAGCTGATGAGCCATCTGTCGGGGGGTTCTACTTGTATAAGCGTTTAATAGAACAGGTTCTGTAGACATGTATGTTGAATTAGCTGATGAGGGTGTAAAAGGCGTGCGCTTCTTCTTGACGCTAACGTGACTGAGTTAATACTTGAGTTATTTGGTCAGTTTTGGCCCGTGACTGCCCAAATAAGTGAAGTGTGCAGTGATTCTAATAGCGACTCCTGTCATCTGCATGTCATACTGAATCACAGTATTATTTCACTACCCCTGCACACTCCCTATGCGTGTTACTGGAAGGCACAGTGTTCTACACCCATATAAAGGCTCTATGTAGCCCGGAAATAGATGTTTTTAATGCAATTCGTCGCAAATTAATTCGGATTGAAGTGAATTTTTCCGGAAAATTCGGTGAACCGGCTGAATCGAATTTTTTTAGAAATTCGCTCATCTCTAGTCTTGATTCCCCTGCACAGCTGAAAGATGCACTCAATTTATGCAGAGGTGCAGGCTTTTCATAGATTTGGGAAATCCTGCCGCTGGCTGTATGACAGTCTTCTAGCTGCTATAGATTTAATTTAGCGGTACACATAACTATTTGATTAACTTTTATTAACTCTTTCTAAGAGGGAGATGGGAAAAAGTTTTTACTTTATAAATGTTATGACGTTCATTTTTCAGTATAAATAACATAATATACAGTATTTATTCTCTGGATCAGTATGATTACAGTGATATCAAATACATATCGTTTTTTCTGTTTTATTACTTTTGTTCAATAAAAACCCTTTTTAAAAGGAAGAAAATCTTTTTCCATCGCTGCTTCCCAAGACCCATAACTTTTTTCTTTTCTGTGTATGGAGTTGTGTGATGGCTTGATTTTTGCAATACGACTTGTAATTTTCATCTGTATCATTTTGTAATAAATGACTCTTTTTGATCGCTTGTTATTGTTTTTTCAGTGGCAACTAAGAATAAATTACGAATTCAGTCTTTTTTTTTTTACGGCGTTCACCGTAGGGTATAATTTACAAGATATTTATGTAGTGCGGGTTGTTATGGATGTGGCAATATCAAACATATGGGGATATTTGTTTTACAATTTTTTTTATTGAAGAGCATATTTTCAATGGAAAAAATTGTATTTTTTACTGGATTTTTTACATTTATTTAATAAATTAGTTTTTTTTTTTTTTTACCACTTAATAGTCCCACAAAGGGGACTATAACAGACAACATTTTGATTGATTTTAAAATACAATGCACTATCCCTATAGTGCTTTACTGCCATTGACCAGCAGGCTACACCAGAGAGGCACAGTCTGCTGGAAAATACTCAAGGCTGGTTTGTGGCCTATATCAGACCCAGCTAGCCTTTATTTTATGCCTCCCAACGGTACCCTGCAATCGCATTTACAGTTACCCATGGGAGACCGAGGGAGTCCGCTCCATCTGTCAGCGTTTTACATGCGGCCTGGCGCCATTTCATGCTGGTCGGGACTGTTAGAGCAGAAGCACGGATCTCATGTAAAAAAGCGGCATCCGAGCCTAAGGCCCCTTAGTGAGCGCCGTAAAAAGGAGTATGGCGGGCACTAAGGGGTTAAATATTTTAAAATGTTGCCAGTGTTATTTTTACACCAGTTGCTCCAGGGTGGTCACTTTAATATATTTTTGTTGTATTAATGCATAAAGCCAGTCAAAATATATGTGGCTGTACATAGGCAACCGATTTCTGACTTCCATATTTTGAGTTGAGAAGAACATTTGGTGCTGAAATGAGGAAAATTGGTAACTACCTTATGAGGTTTGTTTCACCTTCCTTTGGGTAAAAACAGAAGGATAAATGGCTAACCTATATAAATGCACATGCATCTTTCTTGCCTATCTGTTTAATTATTTAACTGCTGCGTCAATCATTTTATAAGTTATACAGTGAGTTATTCACATTAACTTTTTGTAAGTCAGTACAAGGGAAATAAAACATTGCATTGGATCAATATAGAGATAGACATATGCCCCCTACACCAAACAAAATAAATGAAAAAAAAAAAAAAAAGAGAGAAAAAAAAAAGCATATAAAAATGTTAGATAAAGCTCTTCCGCTGTACATTGTCCCTGGATATACTGTGCTATATTATGAAAATCAGGACCCTAGGAATAAATAGGTTGCCTCTCCGAAACCACTAATTTATGTATGAGAGCATACCTCTGAATAATACAGCCATAGAGATGATAATATGTATGTAATTGATTTTAAAGTATTAAAGGGGTTGTCTAAAAGGTTAAATATTCTGAGAAGGGAATTAAAACAAGGGGATGCCATAACACCAATGTAGCACAAATATCTAGACACAAGATCATTCTTATTAACCCCTTCCCTCCAGGAGTGCACCTAGCCTTTCTGCTGCCTGAGGCAAAAGCTGAAATGCCCCCCACCCCATGCCAATTTCTTAACCTAACTCCTTTGCCACAATGAAAGCAGTCATTGCCCATGGCCCTTCCGCTGCTTCCCTCTTGCCCCTACCTGGTGCTGTCTCAGTCGATTGCCTCACCTGGCCTCATTGGTGGTACACAGCTGCTTCCTGCCCAACTCCATACATATATGGTACTGGGTGGCTCTTTAAAGCTGGTGCCCACTTGCTAGAGCAGCAGGCACCACAGTCATTAGATGACAGCTGTTTTAAACAGCAGACATATGGTGCTAATACCTATGATCAATGATAACATTGATCACAGACAATTAACCCCTCAGATGCCATGGTCAAATGTGGCATCTGGGTGCTAAAAGAAAACCTGGTGTGCACAATCCTGGGACTGCAACAGCTCCTGCTAGTGGGGATCGGGGGAGCCAGATAGTGTGTGCAGCAGCCTTGGTCCTTCTGAATGATTCAGTGCTGCCGCAGATATGTTCCTGTGGAGACCATGCCTGTGTCAGGAACATAATGAATTCTACATTTAAAATTTAGTCATGAGACAACCCCTTTAAACATGCAAAAGTCTCACATTAATATGTGCTTTATTTTTTCAATCATCGAGAATTGTTACTAAATGTTTGTTATAATGTCAACATGAACAAATAATTAAGTTAAATATAATTATATACCTAAAAAAAATAGAAAATACATTTTGCATCCAGCCCACAATATCCTGTGTTGACTGGAAATAGTTTTCTGAGATTTTCAAAAATATAAAAAGCTGCAGAAAATTTTCTAACACTAAAAAAAAACTAAAAAAACCCTTAAAGGGGTTATCCAAGTTATAGTAATGTATGTTAAGGAGACTTATAATACTAGAAGAATGACATTTGTAATTCACTTACTTTATTCATATTGCCCTGTTTCTTCAGGGCCGATTAGGGTCATGTGACCCCTGACGTCATCCTCTTGGCTTGCTTACGTTCCGTTTACAGGCTTCTCCCTGCCTGAGGGAGTGGCCAGGCTCTGTAAACGGATCGTCACAACTTGGGTGCCCGCCCCCTCTCTCCCTGTATCTGTCTGCAGCTCCTATGTGTGAGGGATCGCGCATGTGCGATCCATACCGGTTGTAAACACAGCACAGTCCGTGCCCTCCCCCTCCCCCCTCCCTCACCAGTGGGCAGCCATATGAAATAAAAGCCCTCAGTGCTGTGCCCTCCTCCTCCCTCGGGCTGCTGGATCCCTGCCTGCTGTGTGTGAATCACCAGAGTCTGACACCTGCAAGATGTAAGTAATCCGACCCCAAAGCCCCCCTCCCCCCTCCCCTGGACAACCACACAAAAGTAAAGAATTACTCATCTATCTATCCTATCTATCTATCTCTCTATCTAGCCCATCTATCATCTATCTGTCTATCTATTTATCTCTATATCTATCTATCTATCTATCTATCTATCTATCTGTCTGTCTGCCTGTCTGTCTGTCTGTCTGTCTATCCATCTATCTATCCCATATAACTATCTATCTATCTATCTATCTATCTATCTAATATCTATCTATCTATCCATTCCATAGATAGATATATGGGATAGTAAGATGGATAGACAGATAGATATATGGGATAGATCGATGGATAGACAGATAGATATATGGGATAGATAGATAGATGGATAGACAGATAGATATATGGGATAGATAGATGAATAGACAGATAGATAGATATATGATATGGTATAGATGGATGGATGGATAGATGGATAGATAGACAGATAGATAGATATATGATATGGTATAGATAGATAGATGGATAGATAGATACATAGGATAGATATATTAGATAGATAGATAGATAGATAGATAGATAGATAGATACATGGGATAGATATATTAGATAGATATATGGGATAGATAGATAGATGAATAAACAGATAGATAGATATATGGGATAGATAGATGGATAGACAGATAGATAGATATATGATATGGTATAGATAGATGGATAGATAGATGGATAGATGGATAGATAGATGGATAGATAGATACATGGGATAGATATATTAGATAGATAGATAGATAGATAGATAGATAGATAGATATATGGGATAGATAGATGGACAGACAGATAGATAGATATATGATATGGTATAGATAGATAGATAGATAGATAGATAGATAGATAGATAGATAGATAGATAGATATATGGGATAGATAGATGGACAGACAGATAGATAGATATATGATATGGTATAGATAGATGGATAGATAGATGGATAGATAGATGGATAGATAGATACATGGGATAGATATATTAGATAGATAGATAGATAGATACATGGGATAGATATATTAGATAGATAGATAGATAGATAGATAGATACATGGGATAGATAGATAGATAGATAGATATATGATATGGTATAGATAGATGGATAGATAGATACATGGGATAGATATATTAGATAGATAGATAGATAGATAGATAGATAGATAGATAGATAGATAAATAGATAGATAGATATATGGGATAGATAGATATCCCATCTATCTATCCATCTATCTATCTATCCCATCTCATATATCTATCCATCTATGTGTAAAAAAAATACACATATATATATATACACACACACACCATCTATATATTTATTTACCGATCTATATCACAATATACATTTATATAGATGGGACATATAGATATATATGTGTATATATATATATATATATATATATATATATATATGTGTCTGTGATGTATGTAGTGCAGATGTTTTGCCTGTGTGAACTAGGAGATCACCATGTGACAGGGTTTGTATGGAAGGTTAGGATGTGCAGAGCAGGGGGCGGGGACGGGCAGATTAATCACACCCACAAATATTCATGAGGGAGAGATGAGTCATTGTTGTTAAACGCCCCCAGCTTTACTGCAGAATGTAAACACAGCAATAACAGAACCATGAAAAGGTGGAAGTATGGTTCTTTTTTCAAAAAATTAAGCTTTAACTAATGTATCTGTATGTCCTGATGAGTTTTAGAAATTTTTTATTTTTTTTTAATAACTCGGATAACCCCTTTAACTGTTAAATCCAAATGCCAGTCCTGATTCCCCGATGGTTCCTGCAGATCTTTGGTTAGTTTCCTGGAGAGATGATATGTCATAGACTCATACACGCATGTCACCATTACAGCTAATCACTGGCCTCTGCAATAATGCTAGCATGTATGACATGTGACTGCTGAGGCCAGTGATCGTCTAAAGCGTTCATATGCATCAATGGTATGTCATTGTTCCAGGAAAATAAACACATCAGTGTTAGAGTAATTGGGGATTCAACAGATGAATAATGTATGTTCTTCTATTATATAACTAATTTTCGTGCAGCTATGGGATTATGTTCAACAATCAGACAACCCCTTTAAAAATAGTAAAGTGTTAGTATAGTGTTCAAAATTTATAAAAGTAGATAAGTACACATATTTAGTTTAATATTGATTTTTCTTTCAAAAATGTATTGAACATGAAATACCAAAGCACTCAAGGTTTAAATGTTCAAGAACATTCAACAGCTGTATTTATATTCAGAAACACTTTATGACAGCAAAAGCATTGCAAAATATTTTAATAACAGGACCTAAAAGGAACCTTTAAAAAAAGAAATCTACTTTTGTTTTCTTCAAGAAGTAAAAAGTATATATTGATATTTACAGGTATTTTTCTAAATGGATCTCAATTTGTATTTGCTTCTCATGTTATTATTCTACAGTTTTTTTTAAATAATATAGACAAGTTGTTTAAAAAAATAATTCCATTTGAAACGATTCTTATCTGTTCAATATCCATGTTTTGCTGGTTATGATTTTAGCAAAACAAATAAAAGTCCATGAAAGTCATTCAGGTTCAACTTTAAATAAATGTTTAATTTCTGTACATCATGCAGTTTTTTGACAGTATTAAAGGAAGTCTATCATGTCATTTTCACCAATATAACTAACTAGTGATAGACGAACATCGGCTGTGATCAAAGGTTCGCGAACCACGCGTTCGCGGTGGGCCCCATTCACTTTACTGGCAGGCGAACCTGAAAAACCTTCAGGGCATATTTGCAGCCACTAAATAGTTACTAGAAGTGCATAAATAGTCCAACAACATGGACAGTGACATACCAGAGGGGGAGATCAATGGCAAAACTCCCAACAAAAAATATGTATTTTAATCAGGGGCCATTTTTGCATCTTAAAGGGAAACGCTCAAAAATGTGCTCTGCTGGAGCCTAGAAAAAAAATATTTTAGGCCACTGGAGTATAGGCCCCCAAAATTAGACATTAACCTGACAGAAAAGAACAAGTGATTATGCGGCTGGAAGTATATTAGGCGGTCAGTAGATAACAATTTTACTGTAGGCCAGTGGAGTACAGGTCCCAAAAATTCGGCATTTACCGGACAGAAAAGAACAAGTGATTATGTGTATTGCAGGCTTCAATCAATATTTGGTGGAAGCAGGTATATCAATCTCCTTAATCAGTATTTTGTGGAAGCAGGTATCTCACAGGCCTCAATCAATATTTGGTGGAAGCAAGTAAATCATTCCCCTTAATCAGTATTTTGTGGAAGCTGGTATGTCGCAGGCATCAATCAGTATTTGATGGAAGCTGGTATATCGCAGGCATCAATCAGTATTTGATGGAAGCATGTCTATTGAACCCCTCTATCAGTATTTTGTGGAAGCAGGTATATCATACCACTCAATTATTTTTTTGCCACAACAGTTATATCACACCACCCTGTTTATTTGGGGCAACAGGTTACAGGTATATCAGAGCCGTCAATCAGTATTTACTGGAAGCAGGTGTATTGCAGGGCTCAATCAATATTTGGTGGAAGTGGATATATCAATCCCCTTAAACAGTATTTTGTGGAAGCATGTATATCACACCCCTCAATTATTATTTTTTTGCCACAACAGTTATATCACACCACCCTGTTTATTAGGGGCAACAGGTTACAGGTATATCACAGCCGTTAATCAGTATTTTGCGAAAGCAGGTATATCACACCACTCTCTTTTTTTTTTTTTGGTGGGGCAACAGGTATATCACACCCATTGCAAACAGTTGTTCCAATAGCGCTTGTCCCTCTATATAACTGTGGTATTGCAGCAGAACCGCACACAACTGCTGCACAATACAAATGCACTATAATATATGTTCTATGTTAGAAAGCATATTATAGGTATATCACACCCCTGAATCACTTTTTTGGGGAGCAACAGGTATATCACACCGTTGCAATTAGTTATTCCAATAGCATTTGTCCCTCTATATACCTGTGGTGATAAAGCAGAACCGCACACAACTGCTGCACAATACAAATGCACTATAAAATATTTTCTATGTTAGAAAGTATATTATAAGTATATCACACCCCTCAGTATGTCACACCTATCGATAGCACACCTATACCAGTCCCTAAAGGGAACCTGTCACCACTGATAAACCAGGCATGCTTCCTTGTAGGGCTCACTCTGCTGAATATAATGATACCTTTCACTTGGTGATCTGTTGCTTTATTTTGGAGAAAACGTACTTTTAATCCATATGCTAATGAGCTGATATGAGTCCAGCGTTTTTTCTATTCAGAGCTGTAGCCACTCCCCTATCCACTTCTTCAGATGTAAAAGGGCTTATTACATCATTCATTCATTTTAATAACTGGCGGGAAAATGAATAACAGGGAATGCTAAAGTATTATATTACTAAGGTAAAAAAAGGAGAAGGAATATACTATTGAAGTTAGTAATTATAATAAGGGCTAGTTTGTTCATGGGGTCATAAACACATGATGGCTGATAAGGGACATGTCACCGTGGGTATGGCAGTTAGGCTTTAAAGTGAAAGGCAGCAAGGCTCGTATTTGCAATAATGCAGGTCATTTTTTAAAACCATGCCCCTTTTACATCTGAAGAAGTGAATAGGGGAGTGGCTACAGCTCTGAATAGGAAAAAAACACTGGACTCATATCAACTGCTGGACTCCAATCAGCTCATTAGCATATATATTAAAAGTACTTTTTCTCGACAATAAAGCAACAGATCACCAAGTGAAAGGTATCATTATATTTAGCAGAGTGAACCCTACAAGGCAGCATGCCTGGTTTATCAGTGAATTTCCTGGTGACAGGTTCCCTTTAAAGGGACTTTTGTGGCCCTATTAGCTAGCGTTTGGTGTCCCTAACAGTCTGTTCCTGCACTACAAAGCAACCTCTCCCTACACTGGCAAAACACAGAATGTAAAATGGCTGCCAGATCTGGTTCATTTATAGGGTGGCGGTGTGTCCATGTGCTGAAATATCTCAATTAGCTGTCATGTCCCACCTGATGGATGTGTCATGGGTCAAAGTTTGGCGCAATGCAAAAGAATATGGTGCATGCGAATATTGTCATATGTTCACATGTTATGCAAAACGCGAACAAACGCCGGGCGAACCGCAAGGCCATATCTATAACTAACAGCATTGTCCCTCAGAAGTTTGCAAATGCATTCCAAGCATACCTGTGTTTAATTTGTATTTTTATTCAATGGCCAGGAAAGCACTTTTATTCTGCTGAAAAACAGCTCCCAAGTGCCAAGCTAGGTGGGCTTTGCTGTTCCAAGTGTTTCAGCTCACACTTTGAAGGATATATACATCTGAAAAGGATGTAGACACTGCTAATATTCTAAATAATTTGGAGCCATTTGCAAACATATAACTCAATTTCAATTTAAGAGGGTAAAGTAAGATTACTACTGCTCTCAAACAGTAAAAATAAAAATGAATGGCATGGATCTTCTCTTCAAAACAATGCAATACATTTTTTTGAAGACATAAATGAAGAGTTGTACTATGTGATTCTCAGTACTTAAAGGAACTGCCACTGTTCATTTGAATAAGGACAATGCAATACAACATTTCTCATTTAGAATAGTATTAATATTTATTTTTTATTTATATATTGCTAACATATTCTACAGCACTATAAATAGATTGCCATCATTCACAGAGGGACCTGCCCTCAATGGGGCTTATAATCAAAATGTCAAATTAACTTACAAGTATGAGTATGTTTTTGGAGTGTAAACAATGGAAAACTTCACAAATGTAGAAAAAATGTTTAAACACAACACAAATGTTGCCCTTGGACAGGTTTGGACCCATTATGCAATAGCTTTAACCCTGGTCCTACCATGCAGCAATATAGGTGCCAGCAGGACCTGTGAAGAGAAACAGGCTTACCTGCTCCTTGCTGTTCGCTTCCAGCTTTCTGTGCTCTCTGCACTTCAAGTTCCGGTCTGTCAACATCTACATAGATGGGATCACTTGATCTGTGCAGAAAATGACTAGCTTTAGCAGTGATGTGTCCCCAAGAGGCACATAACCCAGTGATGTTCCACTTGTATACAGAACACAGCTGATTCCAGTTATTGCCTGCAGTGGAAATCTGAGGGATAGATGGTTTTGAGCACATTGAGGGAGTGAATGCATCTAGCCCTACTCAAGTCTTGTGTAGCAGGGCCTGGACACACAAGTCCTCTGGTTTTGTGTAACAAACTAAAGAATTGTAACTAGAGATGAGAAAATTTTTCAAAAATTCGATTCGCCGCTTCACCCAGTTTTCCGGGAAATATTTGGTTTAATCCGAATAAATTTGCGTAAAATTACGTTAAAAAAAGGCTATTTCTTTGCTGCTGAGAGCCTTTATAGTGGTGTAGAATACTGTGCCTTGCAGTAACAAACATACGGAGTCTGCTTTGGTAGTGAAATACTGTGAGCTAATTTGACATGCAGATGACAGGCGTCGCTCTTAGAATCACTGCATACTTTACTTATTTGGGCAGTCACTGGGGCCAAAACGGACCAAAAAACTCAAGTATGAACTCAGCCTTACAGGTTGATATTAGCGCCAAGAAGAAGCGCACTCCTTTTACACCGTCACCAACTGATTCTGCGTAGATTTCTACAGAACCAGTTCAATTAAACGCGTACACAAGTAGAGCCCCCCTGACAGAGTGGAGAGGGTGTCAGCAGTAAGTTTGTGTTGACGTCACTGATTAATTTGCCCTTCCTCTGATTTGTCAGAACAATAACCCACAAAAAATGGATCCTGTCTGTGGAGCATAAGCCTTCACTCGGTCAGCATTTGCTCATTAATACATCAGTGTTGCTAGTGCCAAAAAAACAAAAACAAAAAAAAAACAGGAATGGATCTAAAACAGAGATGAAAAGTGAAGGTAATGTTTGCATGTCTTCTGTATTTTGTACCCACTCCTGCTTTTGGCTACCAAATCAAAAGTCAATTCTAATTGGACCATAAAGGTCTTACAGCTGCTCCATAGACAGGATCAGGTTTGTGTCTCATTTTTCCTTCCTTCTGACAGATCGGAAGAAGGGTTAAATAAATGATGATGTCAGTGATTTCGAAAGCTAAAATGGTGGACTAGTCATGAAGTGTGCAGGGTGGGAACAGCATGAGAAATCCACAGAGTGGACCTATGACATAGTGGTGAGGTGGAAGATGCATAAAGAGACCACAGAGTGGTCCAATGACAGGGTCTGGAGGTGGAAGCAGTATGAGGAGGCCACGGAGTGGCACAATGATCGAGTCTGGAGACGGTGGCATCAGGAGAAGGCCACCGAGTGGAACAATGACAAAGTCTGGAGTTGGCAGAAGCATAAGGAGGCCACAGAGTGGCACAATGACCGAGTCTAGAGTTGGCAGCAGTATGAGGAGGCCACAGAGTGGCACAATGAGAGTGTGGAGTTGGCAGCATCAGGAGAAGGCCACCGAGTGGCACAATGACCGAGTCTGGAATTGGCAGCAGTATGAGGAGGCCATCGAGTGGCACAATGATCGAGTCTAGAGTTAGCAGCAGTATGAGGGGGCCACAGAGTGGCACAATGACAAAGTTTGATGTTGGCAGCATCAGGAGATGGCCACCGAGTGGCACATAGTGTTGAGCGCGAATATTCGAATAGCAAATTTTAATCGTGACTTATCGCAACTTCGAGAATTTGTCAATATTTAGAATATGGTGCTATATATTCATAATTTCGAATATTCGTCATTTGCTCCATCTAAACACATGATTCCTCCCTGCTTCTTGCTTGTGGGCCAATAAGAAGGCAGCAATATCAAGTTCACAACAATACTTAGTGCACCAATCAGTAATATGTAGTCAGACCTGCCAAAATGTGAAGTTGTGCGTAGTACGAAAAAAATATTCAAATTTGTGCAATCGCGAATATCTTGGAGCACTCTATCTGCATATAAAGCTATTGTGATGTTCTGCCACGCCAACCATTTTCTCCAGTCTCAGGGTAAACTCAGGAAACTTCTACCAGCTTGAAAAATGTAGCCAAAGTGACCCATGCCTGAATTTCGTGTTACCAATTCGCATT
The DNA here is from genome assembly GCA_033119425.1 of Bufotes viridis. Classification (NCBI taxonomy): domain Eukaryota; kingdom Metazoa; phylum Chordata; class Amphibia; order Anura; family Bufonidae; genus Bufotes; species Bufotes viridis. The sequence continues at coordinate 510,857,586 of CM065589.1, forward strand.
ATGCAATTTTTACATTGCCGATTTTTTGCAATTTAGAGAATATTCTCAAATACGAATATTCGCAAGTATATGACGAATATTCTACCACATATTCGCAAAATATCGCAAATTTGAATATTGCCCCTTCCGCTCATCACAAGTGGAACAATGACAGAGTCTGGAGTTGGCAGCAGTATGAGGAGGCCACTGAGTGGCAGAATGACCAAGTCTGGAATTAGCAGCATCAGGAGAAGGCCACTGAGTGGCATAATGACAGAGTCTGGAGGTGGCGGCAGCATGAAGAGACCACAGAGTGGCCCAATGACAGAGTGGGGATGTGGTGGCAGAAGATGCATCAGAAGGATACTACAGAGTGCCAAGGTGACATTGTGTTTAGAAGGCAGCAGCAGCAGGATACCACACAGTAGCAAGGTGACATAGTGTGGAGATGGCAGCAGCATTAGGATACCACAGAGTGGCAAGGTGTTATAGTGTGGATAAGGCAGCAGCATCAGGATACCATACAGTGGCAAGGTGACATAGTGTGAATATGACAGCAGCAGCATGAGGATACCACAGAGTGGCAAGGTGACATGGTGTGGATATAGCAGCACGATCAGCATCAGGATACCACAGAGTGGCAAGATGACATAGTGTGGATATGACAGCAGCAGCATGAGGATACCACAGAGTGGCAAGGTGACATAGTGTGGATAAGGCAGCAGCATCAGGATACCATACAGTGGCACGGTGACATAGTGTGGATATGGCAGCACGATCAGCATCAGGATACCACAGAGTGGCAAGGTGACATAGTGTGGAGATGGCAGCAGCATCAGGATACTACAGAAATGCAAGGTGACATAGTGGGGATAAGGCGGCAGCAGCTTCAGGATACCACAGAGTGGCAAGGTGACATAGTGTGGATATGGCAGCAACAGCAGCAGCATCAGGATACCACAGAGTGACAAAGTGACATACGTTGTGTGGATATTACAGCAGCATCAGGATACCACAGAGTGGCAAGGTGACATAGTGTGGAGATGGCAGCAGCAGCAGCATCAGGATACCACAGAGTGGCAAGTTGACATAGTGTGGATAAGGCAGCAGCAGCATCAGCATAACACACAGTGGCAGGGTGACATAGTGTGGATATGGCAGCAGTGGCATAAGGATACCACAGAGTAGCAAGGTGACATAGTGTGGAGATGGAAGCAGCAGAATCTGGAGACCACAAAGTGACCCGGTGACAGAGTGGGGTAGTGGGTGGCAATACCAGTACCCGCTGAGGAAGGTGGGTGAAAGAAGTAGCACTTGGCATCAGGTGTGTGGCATCAGGCGGGTTGCAGCATCAGAGTAGTAGCTGAGGCAGGTAGCCAGAATAAACCCATCTCTTTTTTCAAGGTTTGGGTAAGGCGGCATGGATGATCTAATCAGATGCATCAGAAATTGGTGGATGGAAATCCTGGCTGATCCACGCCTGATTCATCTTGACAAAGATCAGTCATTCCACATTTTGGGTGGACAGGCGAGTTCTCCTTGGGGTAATTATCGCCCCAGCCGCACTAAACACCGGCTCTGACTACTGGCCGGGCAGGACAGCTTTTCCAGGGCAAACTCTGCCAGTTGCGGCCACAAATCCAATTTGGCTGCCCAGTAGTCCAGTGGATCGTCAATGTGGGTTTGCAGGGTGCTGTCCAAGTATGCCACCACCTGCTGGTTCAGGTCCTGCTCCAGGTCTACCTGCTGCTGGTGAGTAGTGATGAGCGAACAGTTCGAGCATAGTTCGGGTTCGTACTGAATTTTGGGGTGTTCGGGACACGGACCCGAACCCGAACATTTTCAAAAAAGTTCGGGTTGGGGTCCATTGTTCGACGATTTCTTGCCGCTTTCTGAAGGGATGGACAGCAGCCAATCAGCTAGCGTTTTACTTCTTGCCCTAAGAGCCCATCACAGCCATGCCTACTAATGGCATGGCTGTGATTGGCCAAGTGGAGCATGTGACACAGCCTCTATTTAAACTGGAGTCAAGTAGCGCCGCAGATCACACTGCTCTGATTAGTGTAGGGAGAGGATGCAGCTTCTGTGAGGGCGAGATTAGGCAGGGAAAACTCAGCATTAGCACTTAATGAAGTGATCAATCTACAGCTGTGAATGATTCAACTTCTGCTAGTTAATCGCTCACTGCTTTTTAGGCTACACAGAGCGTTTTTCTGTCACTTTTTTTCTGGGGAGATCGGCGGACATTTTGTGACTTGTGGTGCACCAGAAGAAGCTGCCACCAAGTCCATCAATGCTAGTTTTTTTTTTGCTATATCCTACATCAGGGGCTTGGCTGTGCTTATTGTCACCCCTAGAAACTCAGGATAGCAATTTCTATATTTTATTAAGGGGTTAAATACAATTGCCAAAATACCAATCCCCTAAATCTGGTGTTCCAGCTTTGGATAGCCAAGTATAATACAGTCTGCTGCCTGGCAAATAAAAGATTATTTTCTGTGGTGAAATTCAATTGTCAAAATAGCAATCCCCTAATTCTGGTGTCCCAGCACAGGCTAGCAAAGTATAATAGTGTCCGCCAAAACATATATTTTGTTCTGGGGTGAAATTCAATTGCCAAAATAGCAATACCCTGAATCTGGTGTTCCAGCAGTTGCAGGCCAAGTGTTAATCTGTCCGTAAAAGGGTATATTTTGTTCTGGGGTGAAATTCACTTGCCAATATAGCAATACCCTGAATCTGGTGTTCCAGTAGTGGCTTTCAAAGTATAATAGTGTCCGCCAAAACATATATTTTGTTCTGGGGTGAAATTCAATTGCAAAATAGCAATACCTTGAATCTGGTGCCCCAGCTGTTGCAGGCCAAGTGTTAATCTGTCCATAAAAGGGTATATTTTGTTCTGGGGTGAAATTCAATTGCCAAAATAGCAATACCATAAATCTGGTGTCACAGCTATGGCTGGCAAAGTATAATATTGTCCGCCAAAACATATATTTTGTTGTGGGGTGAAATTCAATTGCCAAAATAGCAATACCATAAATCTGGTGTCACAGTTGTGGCTGGCAAAGTATAATATTGTCCGACAAAACATATATTTTGTTCTGGGGTGAAATTTAATTACTAAAATAACAATACCATAAATCTGGTGTCACAGCTGTGGCTGGCAAAGTATAATATTGTCCGCCAAAACATATATATTGTTCTGGGGTGACATTCAATTGCCAAAATAGCAATACCCTGAATCTGGTGTCCCAGCTGTTGCAGGCCAAGTGTTAATCTGTCCGTAAAAGGGTATATTTTGTTCTGGGGTGAAATTCAATTGCCAATATAGCAATACCCTGAATCTGGTGTTCCAGCTGTTGCAGGCCAAGTGTTAATCTGTCCGTAAAAGGATATATTACACTCAAGGTGTATATACAAGTGCTGAGAGGGTCATCCTCATTAACTTAACATGCTACTGTATATCTCCCATTGTATTTCTGTCCGTTAAAGGGTATATTACACAAAGTGTTAAAATACAATTGCTGAAGGCATAATCCTACATTTTTTTTTTCACACACTACTGTGCATCTCGAAGTGTAAGACTGTTCATCAAAGGATACCTTTCATCCAGGGCCTAAATACTAGCCCTAAAAGAGATATTCCCCTAAATCAGTGGTTACTGCTGTGCCTGGATTAGTGTAATACGCTACATAAATAAATAGGCAGATAGTGTTAGGTGCCTGTAAAAAAAGGCCTGAATTTGAAATCAATACATTGGGCCAAATATTTTTTTTCTTATTGTGGTCCTTTGGTGAACGATAAAAATGAGGAAAACATCTAGTAAGGGACGCAGACGTTGGGGTGTTAGTGTACCCTCTGGTGTTGGGAGAGGACGTGGCCATTCTGCCACAGCCACACATCCTAGTGAACCAACTACCTCAGGTTCCAGTACCCGCCAGAATTTACAGCGATATTTGGTGGGGCCCAATGCCGTTCTAAGGATGGTAAGGCCTGAGCAGGTACAAGCGCTAGTCAATTGGGTGGCCGACAGTGGATCCAGCATGTTTACAACATTATCTCCCACCCAGTCTTCTGCAGAAAGCGCACAGGTGGCGCCTGAAAACCAAGCCCATCAGTCTGTCACATCACCCCCATGCATATCAGGGAAACTGTCTGAGCCTCAAGTTATGCAGCAGTCTCTTATGCTGTTTGAAGACTCTGCTGGCAGGGTTTCCCAAGGGAATCTACCTAGCCCTTCCCCAGTGGTGGAAGACATAGAATGCACTGATGCACAATCACTGATGTTTCCTGATGATTAGGACATGGGAATACCACCTTATCGGAGTCCGCACGTCTCTGATGATGACGAAACAGAGGTGCCAACTGCTGCATCTTTCTGCAGTGTGCAGACCGAACAGGAGGTTAGGGAGGAAGACGATGCAGGGGACGATGAGGTCCTAAACCTCACATGGAATGAAGGTCGTGCCACTGACTTTCATAGTTAAGAGGAAGAGGCAGTGGTGAAACTGAGCCAACAGCGTAGCAAAAGAGGGAGCAGGGGGCAAAGGCAGAAACAGCCGCCGCCAAGAAAGTTCGCCTGCTACTGGCCACCGCCACCAGGGACCGAGCACCCCAAAGGCAGCTTCAAGGAGTTCCCTGGCATGGCACTTCTTTAAACAATGTGCTGACGACAAGACCCGAGTGGTTTGCACACTGTGCCATCAGAGCCTGATTCGAGGCATTAACGTTCTGAACCTTAGCACAACCTGCATGACCAGGCATCTACATGCAAAGCATGAACTGCAGTTGAGTAAACAGCTTAAAAGCAAGGAACTCACTCTGGCTCCCCCTGCTCCCTCTTCTGCTGCTGCCTCGGCCTCTTCCTCCGCAAACAGAGGATGTGCCACCGACCCCACCACCTGCGTCACCAAGCATCTCCACCATGTCACACAGCAGCGTTCAGCTCTCCATCTCACAAACCTTGGAGAGAAAGCGTAAATTCCCACCTATCCACCCTCGAGCCCTGGGTCTGAATGCCAGCATTTCTAAACTACTGGCCTTTGAAATGCTGTCATTCAGGCTGGTGGACACAGACAGCTTCAAACAGCTGATGTCCATGGCTGTCCCACAGTATGTTCTTCCCAGCCGCCACTACTTCTCCAAGCCAGCAGGGCCTTCCCTGCACAACCAAGTATCCGATAAAGTCAAGTGTGCACTGCGCAACACCTTCTGTGGCAAGGTCCAACTAACCACAGATACGTGGACCAGTAAGCACGGCCAGGGACCCTATATCTCCCTAACTGCACACTGGGTAAATGTAGTGGTGGATGGGACCCAGGCGGAGAGTTCCTTGCCCCATGTCCTTACGCCGCCCAGGAGGAGGAGTGGCCCAGGAGGCGGTGGTGGAGGAGGATGAGGCGTCATTTTTAGCACTTTCAGGCCAGTCTGTTAGAAGTGGCTCAGAGGGAGGTTTTTTGCAACAGCAGAGGCCAGGTAAAAATGTGGCCAGCCAGGGCCCACTACTGGAGACGAGGAGGATGATGAGGAGGAGGAGGTGGAGAAGGATGAGGATGAATCAGGTTCACAGCGAGGTGGCACCCGACACAGCTCAGGCCCATCACTGGTGCGTGGCTAGGGGGATAAGTAGGACGATGACGATACGCCTCCCACAGTGGACAGCTTGTCCTTACCTCTGGGGTGTCTGGCACACATGAGCGACTACATTCTGCAGTGCCTGCGCAATGACAGCAGAGTTGTCCACATTTTAACGTGTGCGGACTACTGGGTTGCCACCCTGCTGGATCCCCGGTACAAAGACAATGTGCCCACCTTACTTCCTGCACTGGAGCGTGATAGGAAGAAGCGCAAGTACAAGCGCACGCTGGTAGACGCGCTCCTGAGAACATTCCCAAATGTCACAGGGGAACAGGTGGAAGCCCAAGGCGAAGGCAGAGGAGGAGCAAGAGGTCGCCAACGCAGCTGTGTCACGGCCAGTTCCTCTGAGGGCAGGGTTAGCATGGCAGAAATGTGGAAAAGTTTTGTCTCCTCGCAACAGCTAACTGCACCACCACCTGATACGGAACGTGTTAGCAGGAGGCAGCATTTCACTAACACGTACTGACTGATGGTTCGGCCCCATTCAACTTCTGGGTCTCCAAATTGTCCACGTGGCCAGAGTTAGCTATTATGCCTTGGAGGTGCTGGCCTGCCCGGCGGCCAGCGTTTTGTCTGAACGTGTATTCAGCACGGCAGGGGGCGTCATTACTGACAAACGCAGCCGCCTGTCCACAGCCAACGTGGACAAGCTGACGTTCATAAAAATGAACCAGGCATGGATCCCACAGGACCTCTCCCTCCATTGTGCAGAATAGACATTTATAACTACCTCCCCCTCAACCATGTATTCTTGTACTCCGGCGCGCTTCTTTATTGAATCTTCATTTTTTTAACTTTACCATGATCGTGCGTTGCAACCCAAAGTTGAATAAACCTCTCCTCAATGTGGGCGCCGGTGCCTAAATAACTGAAAGTGGCCTTCTCCAGTGGTGGGTGATATGACGCCTTATTCCTTGCTGTGGGACCTCTCTCCTCTGTCTGGGTGCCGGGGCCGAAATAACTGAAAGTGGTCTTCTCCAGTGGTGGGTGATATGACGCATGATTCCTTGCTGTGGGACCTCTCTCCAATTGATATTGGTTATTTTTTATTTATTTTATTTTATTTTAATTCATTTCCCTATCCACATTTGTTTGCAGGGCATTTACCTACATTTTGCTGCCTTTTGCAGCCCTCTAGCCCTTTCCTGGACTATTTTACAGCCTTTTTAGTGCCTAAAAGTTCGGGTCCCCATTGACTTCAATGGGGTTCGGGATAAAGTTCGGGTCGAGTTTGGATCCCGAACCCGAACATTTTCGGGAAGTTCGGCCAAACTTCTCGAACCCGAACATCCAGGTGTTCGCTCATCTCTACTGGTGAGTAGTTTCTTCACTATGCGGGTGAAGAAAGCTACGCATCAGCGACTGTAGACTCAGGCTGCTGCTGATGGAGGTGGTACTGCTCCCTCCTGCCACTCAACCCCTCCCCAGCAGCCATGGCAGTGAAAAGTGAGCACTCATGTTGAGCACGAATATTTGAATTTTTATTGCGAATATCGGCACAAAATTCTTGAATAATTTGAATATAGTGATATATATTTGTAAATATGAATTTAAATTTTTATTTTTTTTTCCCATCTGAACCCATTACCTTTTATACCTACCTGCTTCTTGCTTGTGGGCCAATGTGAGAAGGCTGCAATATTGTAGCCTGTAGTTCATTATACATTTTTTTTTTCTCTTATTCAAAAAATCGGTAATCTAGTATTCACATAATGTGAATATTCTAACACCTGAATACATAGCACTATAGAATATAGTGTTATCTGTTCCTTTTTAGAATATTTGTTATTTTTTTCATCTGAAGTCATGATTCCTCCCTGCTTAAGTTGCTTTTGGGACAATGACTGTTCACATTAAATTAGAAAAAATATCGAATATTCTAAAAAAAAGTATAGGTGGCACTATATTCTATAGTGCTATATATTCGTGTTTCAGAATATTCGCATTACGCGAATATTACATTGCCAATTTTTCGCATAAGAGAAAAATCGTCAATGTAATATTTGCATAATGCAAATATTTTGAAACACGAATATATAGCACTATAGAATATAGTGCTATATATTCGTTTTTTAGAATATTCATCATTTTTTCCAATTTAATGTGAACAGTCATTGGCGAAAAAGCAACTTACGCAGGGAGGAATCATGACTTCAGATAGAAAAAATTACGAATTTTCTAAAAAAAGAATATATAGCACTATATTCCATAGTGCTATATCTTCGGGTTTTAGAATATTCGCATCACAAATATTACATTGCCGATTTTTTGCAATCAATAGAATAATCTCGAATACGAATATTCGTGAATATATGATGAATATTCTAAAGAATATTCACAAAATATCGCAAATTTGAATATTGCCCCTGCCGCTCATCACTGGTGAGCACAGAGGGCCCCCCCGTCAGAACTGCGAGAGGATGGACGATGGTGCAGATAGCTAGCGGCCAACTGACCACATAGGATGTCTCTGTAGTAGTTCAGATTGTCCTTCCTCTCAGTGGGTGTAAAAAAGGCCCCAATTCTGGACCGGTAGCAAGGGTCCAACAAGGTGGAGAGCCAGAAGTCATCCCTCTGCCGAATGGTGACAATTTGGCTGTCACTACGCAAGCAAGTGAGCAGGCATCGGGCCATTTCTGCAAGTGACTCAGAGGGCCTCCATCTCCACTGCATACTGCAATGGTGTGTCTGGGTCCTCTGTCTTGTCTCATCGCCCTGTAGCTCCTCTGACTGCTCCTGCTCCTCCTCTCCTGTTAGCGGAATAGAAAAACCACCCATTTTGCTACACATTGCTTGTGCTCCAATGTCCTCCTCCCTCTCCTTCTCCTCTTCCAGTTCAGCCCCCACAGGGCTCATGTGGCCATGAGATCTAGGCACCACATCTCCAGTCCCCTGGCCAGCCATTGTTGCCATCATCTGTTCCAGGACATGAAGCAGTGGAATGATGTTGTTCATCCTGTACTCCTGGTGACTGACAAATAACGTGGAGTCCTCAAAGGGGCTGAGCAAATGGCAGGTGTCACGCATGAGCTGCCACTGTCTGACATCGAAGTTACACAGGGGAGTACTCCTATCCGCTTGCATCATCAAGCAATCGTTGATGGCCTTTCTCTGTTCGTATAGTTGGTCCAACATATGGAGGGTGGAATTCCAACGGGTGGAAACGTCGCATATCAGCCTATTTGTGCAAGTGACTCAGAGGGACTCCCTGCCTCCATCTCCACTGCATACTGCCACTGTGTGTCTGGGTCTTCGGCTTTGTCTTCCTCATCGCCCTGTAGCTCCTCTGGCTGCTCCTGCTCCTCCTCTTCTGTCACCTGTGTATAAAAACCACCCATTTTGCTACACATTGTTGTGTTTGAATGAACTCCTCCAGTTCAGGCCCCACAGGGCTCATGTGGCCGTGACATCGAGGCACCATGTCTCCAGTCACCTGACCGGCCAGATTTACCAGCATCTGTTCCAGGACATGAAGCAGTGGAATGGCTTTGTTTATCCCATAGTCCTGGCGACTGACAAATAAAGTGGCCTCCTCAAAGGGCCTGAGCAAAGATGTCAAGGCAGGTGTCATACATGAGCTTCCACTGGCTGACATCGAAGTTACACAGGGTAGTACTTATATCCGCTTGGATCATCAATAAATCTTTTATGGCCTTTCTCTGTTCATATAGTCGTTCCAACATACAGTATGAAGGGTGGAATTCCAACGGGTGGAAACTCCTCATGTCAGCCTAAGTTGGGGTTGCCGTTCCGCCACTGCAGCTCAAGGAGGGTGTGCTTTGCGGTGTACGAATGGCTGAAGTGCATGCAAAGTTTCCTGGCTATTTTTAGGATGTCTTGTAGATGGGTGGAAGACTTCAGGAACCACTTGACAACCAGATTGAACACAGGTGCCATGCAGGGCGCATGGCTCAGCCTTCCTTGACGCAGCGCTGACACAATGTTCTTCCCATTATTGGTCACAATGGTTCCGATTTTCAGTTGTTGCGGAGAAAGACAGGATTTGATTGCTTGACAAATCACACGGAGCAGTTCCTCCTCTGTGTGACTCTGTTAGCCCAGGTAAATGAAGTGCAGAACAGTGTGACTCTGCCTTGCCCTGCACGTGTGGTATGCTTGAGGGGCACAGTGACTTGTCCCAGCAGTGGAGGCTGAGGACATGGTGGAGGATGAGGAGGCAGAGGTGGACATTGTCGCAGGACCAACGGCATAACAACCTGGAGGCGGAAGCAGCGTCAAGTTGCTGGTATGGCTTTGCAGGAACCACATTCACCCAGTGGGCCATAAAGAACATGTATTGTCCCTGACTGTAGTCACAGCTTCACATGTCCGCACTGCCGCGGACACTGACAGGCTCAAGGACTGACCCACCTTCTGTTCCACATATTTGTGGAGGGCTAGTACTGCCTTTTTGGCAAAGAAATGACAGCTTGGGACTCTCCACCTCGGCTTGGCACAAGTCATCAGTTCTCTGAAAGGTGCAGAGTCCAACATTTGGAAAGGGAGGGCATGCAGCACCAGCAACTTGGACAGGAGCACGTTCATTTCTGCGCCGTTGGATGGGTGCACACATACTGCTGTCTCTTTGCAATCGCTTCGGTGATTGATTGCTGACAAAATGACTGACGAGGAGTAGGAGAAGCAGGAGCATCTGGTCCAGCAGAAGATGGGAATGACAGACAGCTCCCTGCGGCTAAGGTGGTGGAGCCTTGACTGGCTGACACGGTGTGTGTGCCACTGGTTGATGTAGGGGTTGCTGCTGCAGGCTGGATCACCACATCGGAGCCACGGTTCTCCCAGGACAGAGTATGGCGACACTGCATATGTTGATGCAGGGCTGTAGTTCCAACATTGGAACCCTGGCCATGCTTCACCTTCTGCCCACAGATTGGACATATGGCCACGTTCATCTCCTCCGGCGACTTAACAAAAAAACTGCCAGACTGCCAAGTAGGTGATTTTCCCCCCAACAGTCCACACTAACTGACTGCTACCACCACTGCCTTCGTAAACCTCTGTGCCACTACTTCTCGGACAGGTAGGTTGCTGCGAAGCAGGTGGTCTACCCTGGGCGCGTTTGGCTACCGACTTCCCACTGCTAGCACCCTGCTGACTCAAAGCCATGCTACCACGTTGCTGGGTCCACCGCTGCCTTACGGGGAAGCTGCCACCTTCTCCTCCTGATGATGATGAAGCCCCTTCTGCACCCGGCTCCCAAGTGCTATTGACTTCATCATCATCGAGTAGTGCCTACACATCATTGATGTCCTCCTCTACGGTTTCTGGGTCAGGAGCCTTACTGCTCACAACACCATAACCCACGTCACTCTCCTCATCACTACTTGCCCGCCTAGCGGCGGAAGCGGGGGATGTCTCCTCTAGATAGGCAACTTAGCTGGGCAGCAGCTGCTGACTGTCCTCTTGTAGATCAACCTTGCTGTATAGTGGAGCTGAGCCCACAGCAATACTTCTGTGGCTGAGAGAACAGCAAAAATTACAGAGGCATGTTGAGGACAGGTGAGGGCACAGGGTCTGCTCCCTGGCCATGCCAACTAAGGGTTGTGTCTGATGAACCCACCGACTGTTGGCTGGGGGTGTCTGATGTCACTTGGGATGAAGTGGATGACCGAGGTAACCAATCAAGAACCGCTGGGTTGCGGGTCAAGACAAGATCGCTAGATGACACGGGAGATCAGGCCTCTGGCTGCGACTCCTGCTGCCACGCCCCTTTACTCTGCTGCACCCTCTTCCTGCGCCAGAAACATTTAGGCCTCTGCCACTCCTCTGTGCATGGCCTGGCACTGTCTGATGTACTGTTAGCTGAACTAAATAAATACAAATTTAATTTAAACCCCCCTAAAAGCGCCAAATATATTTTTCATTTTGTATTGAAATACGCCACTAAACGCTTTCACCACATATAGCTGCAGAAGTAAACTGAGAATATATATTTCTTTTTAACTGAAATAGGCTACTAAACACTTTCAACATTTATAACTGCAGAAGTGAACTGCGTATGTATTTCTCTTTTTGTACTGAAATAGGCCAGTAAATGCTTTTAGCGCAAATAACTGCAACAGTAAACTGCATATATATTTTTCTTTTTCTACTGAAATACACCACATAATGCTTTCACCACATATAGCTGCAGAAGTGAACTCAGAATATATTTTTTCGTTTAGTAGTAAAATACGTCACTAAACGCTTTTACCACAAATAACTGCAACAGTGAACTACATATATATTTTTCTTTTTGTACTGAAATACGCCACTAAACGCTTTCACCACATATAACCGCAGAAGTGAACTGCGTATACATTTTTCTTTTTGTAATGAAATACGCCACTAAACGCTCTCACCACAAAGAACTGCAACAATGAACTGCATATATATATATTTTTTGTACTGAAATACGTCACTAAACGCTTTTACAGCAAATAACTGCAACAGTGATCTGTGCATATATTTTTATTTTTGTATTGAAATACGTCACTAAATGCTTTCACCACATATAACTAAACAAGTGAACTGCGGATATATATATATATATATATATTTTTGTAATAAAATACGCCACTAAACGCTTTCACCACATAAAGCTGCAGAAGTGAACTAAGAATATATTTTTCTTTTCGCAATGAAATATGCCTCTAAACGCTCTCACCACAAAGAACTGCAACAGTTAACTGAGTATACATTTTTATTTTAGTACTGAAATATGTTACTAAACGCTTTTACCACAAATAACTTGAACAGTGAACTGCATATATATTTTTCTTTTTGTACTGAAATACCTGACTAAACGCTTTCACCACATATAACTGCAGAAGTAAACTGCGTATATATTTTTCTATTAGTAATGAAATACGCCACTAAACGCTTTCACCACATATAGCTGCTTAAGTGAACTGCGTATATATTTTTCTTTTTCTGCTAAAATACGCCACTAAACGCATTTATCACATATAGCTGCAGAAGTGAACTGAAAATATATTTTTCTTTTTGTAATAAAAAAGGCACTTAACACTTTAACCACATATAACTGCAGAAGTGAACTGCGTATATATTTTTCTTTTTCCACAGATAGAAGCCACTAAAGGCTTTTCAACATAGCACTTGCACCCGAAGAACAAATTGCTCGAATGACAGCAATTATCTTTCCCTGCACTTGTAAATCGCTTTTCTAGCACTGCCCCTAGCACCTTCTAATGTCTCTCCCTGCACTAAAATGCTGTGAACTGATTCCTCCGTATTCTTTCCCTGCACTTATAAATTGTTTTTTCAGGTTTTTTTTTCACAATGAGGTTTTTCCAATTGCTGTCCCTAGCTCCTTCTCACATCTGTCCCTGCAATCGGAACGCAAAAAAAAGTCAGAATCTAAGATGGTCGCCGTATTTATAGGGCTGTGACATCTCAGAGCTGGCTGGCTGCTGATTGGCTGCATCATGCATTTCAGTCTGGGTGATCCCGCCTTCTCATACTTCCTTTCTCCATGTCCTCACACGTGCAGCAGTCATTTTAAGAAAAATGCGATTCTTTACCACAAAGCGCAAGGAAAGTCGCATTCGGTGCGAATCAAATTTTTCCTGAAATTCGGATCGAATTCCACTTCGTCAGCTTCAATCATCTCTAACTATAATCTATACCAGATCCTGATCACTTATCTAAGAATTCATATATATTAAATTCATAAACATTTCCTGTAGTGTATCAGCTCACCATATTCCAGTTCATTCACATTTTTTGAAACATTAAAATCCAATTTGAATTTATAATGAAACTGCTTAGGCATTGCAGATTAATTGGGTCCTTAATCATTGTCTTTTAGTCATAACTAAAGACCCCAAAAATCTTATATGTATCACTCACACTTGTACTACAGATTTCAGTGTGTTAAAGGAGTCTTCTAACCTGTGAAAGTTGATTGTTTCATCAGTACTAGCCCCGGCTTATATTTAGCATATCTAACATCTTTATTTGTTAAAGAATGTTAAAACTACCTGCCTAAACAGGATTAAATTATTGTTCCTGGCACATATGCAGGTGCAAGTGCACTGCACTTACACAAAATGCATGTCAACGCCAACCTAACAAACAGACGGATTAAAACTTATTTTTCTGTGTCACTGGGCTCAGGGCAGAATACAAAAATGTTGCATTGCACCAACAAAAAAATAAAATAAAATTAATTGCTGTAGATCGCAAACTTAATACCAAGCTCTGATCTTAGATTCTTTCCAAATCTCTCCCTCACAGCAGCAGCATCCTATCCTTACATTAGTAAGAGCTGACGTGACGTGCGGTGCTATGTGACTCTAGCTTATGTAGAGGCTGGGTCACATGCTGCACTGGCAATCACAGCCATGCCATTAGTAGGCATGGCTGTGATGGCTTCTTAGGGCTGCCCTGCAGGCTTTCAACAAGCTTTATTACACGGTCGAACAACGAACTCGAACCCGAACTTTAACGGAAATGTTTGGGTTCAGCTCCGGGTACCAAGACCTCTAAAGTCCGGTACGAACACAAACTTTACAGTTCGGGTTCGCTGAACACTAGTCATATCAAATGTATTGTGGTATCATGCTGTAATTCCCTTTAACAGGCTGGCAGTGTAATTTAGTTTTATTCGCTCCTAGGTAGTGCTGGCACCACTTATATATACAGTACAGACCAAAAGTTTGGACACACCTTCTCATTCAAAGAGTTTTCTTTATTTTCATGACTATGAAAATTGTAGATTCACACTGAAGGCATCAAAAACTACGAATTAACACATGTGGAATTATATACATAACAAAAAAGTGTGAAACAACTGAAAATATGTCATATTCTAGGTTCTTCAAAGTAGCCACCTTTTGGTTTTGATTACTGCTGATTACACTCTTGGCATTCTCTTGATGAGCTTCAAGAGGTAGTCACCTGAAATCGTTTTCACTTCACAGGTGTGCCCTGTCAGGTTTAATAAGTGGGATTTCTTGCCTTATAAATGGGGTTGGGACCATCAGTATCACAGCTGATAGTCCTACTGAATATACTGTTAGAATTTGTATTATGGCAAGAAAAAAACAGCTAAGTAAAGAAAAACGAGTGGCCATCATTACTTTAAGAAATGAATGTCAGTCAGTCCGAAAAATTGGGAAAACTTTGAAGGTGTCCCCAAGTGCAATCACAAAAACCATCAAGCGCTACAAAGAAACTGGCTCACATGCGGACTGCCCCAGGAAAGGAAGATTAAGAGTCACCTCTGCTGCGGTGGATAAGTTAATCAGAGTCACCAGCCTCAGAAATCACAGGTTAACAGCAGCTCAGATTAGAGACCAGGTTAATGCCACACAGAGTTCTAGCAGCAAACACATCTCTAGAACAACTGTTAAGAGGAGACTGTATGAATCAGGCCTTCATGGTAGAATATCTGCTAGGAAACCACTGCTAAGGACAGGCAACAAGCAGAATAGACTTGTTTGGGCTAAAGAACACAAGGAATGGACATTAGACCAGTGGAAATCTGTGCTTTGGTCTGATGAGTCCAAATTTGAGATCTTTGGTTCCAACCACCGTATCTTTGTTCGACGCAGAAAAGGTGAACAGATGAACTCTACATGTCTGGTTCCCACCTTGAAGCATGAAGGAGGAGGTGTGATGGTGTGGGGGTGCTTTGCTGGTGACACTTTTGGGGGATTTATTCAAAATTGAAGGCATACTGAACCAGCATGGCTACCACAGCAAAAATTTTCCACAGCAAAAATTTTCCACCAAAATAAGTCACAAAAGATTTTACCACTTATAACTGCAGCGCTGAATACAATTTTTTTTCCACCGAGATAAGTCACAAAAGATTTTACCACATATAACTGCAGCGCTGATTACATTTTTTTCCCCACTGAAATATGTCACAAAAGATTTTACCACATATAACTGCAGTGCTGAATACAATTTTTTTCCGCTGAAATAACTCAAAAAAGATTTTACCGCATATAACTGCAGCGCTGAACGCCAAATATCTTTTTCTACTGATATACGCCACTAAAAGCTTTACCACATATAACTGGAACAGTGAACGCCGAGTATATTATTCTTTTGTCACGTACAGTATATATACCACATAGGGTTATAGGCTGTCAGTTTCAATAAAACAACGGCGTCTGAGGCGGAGTGATCTGAAGTGAACGGGACATAGAGGAGGAAGTAGGTCCGCGCTGAAAGAGCGAGACGTCGGCCTTATGCAGTTTCTGCACTGTAGAAAATTCTTTGTAGTGTCCAGTAAGCAATACCACAGATAGATGCGGGCTGGTGTGAATTAGTTAGCATTTTTGTGCAGGGTTAGTGCATAGTGTATTCACCTGTATTGGTGCGCCGCTATTATGGACGTCGTCATGTAAGCGCGCAGTGTGTGAAACGTAAATGCAAAATTTCACCACAGTGTAATTTGGTCCACACCGCAAAAAGGACTTTCCCACATATAACTGCAGCACTGAACGCTCAATATATCTTCATTTTTCTACAGAAATACGCCACTAAAGACTTTACCACATATAATTGCAACAGTGAATGCTAAATATATTTTTATTTTTCTACTGATATACGTCAATAAAGGTTTTTCAAGATATAAGTGAAGCAGCGAATGGCGAACGTATATTTTCATTTCTACTAATATATGTCACTGAAGGTTTGGGGAAAATTGGCTTCTACCTCACAGTTTTTTTTTTTTTTTGCCTTCCTCTGGATTAAATAGCAGGATGACAGGCCGAACTGGATGGACAGATGTCTTTTTTCGGCCTTATGTACTATGTTACTATGTTACTAAGATATAAGTGCAGGAGCGAATTAAGAATGTATATTTCTTTTTCTACTGCTATACGTTTATAAAGGTTTTTCAAGATAGAAGTGCACTAGCGAATGGTGAATGTATATTTCTTTTTCTACTGCAATACGTCAGTAAAGGCTTTACCAGATATAACTGTGGAAGTGAACTGAGAATATATTTTTCTTGTAGTACTGAAATACGCCCCTATGTGGTTTCACCAGAAATAACTGCAACAGTGCAGTGTGTATATATGTTTCTTGTTGTACTGAAATATGCCTCTATATGCTTCCACCAGAAATAACTGCAGAATTGAACTGAGAATATTTTTTCTTGTAGTACTGAATAGTGATGAGCGGCAGGGGCAATATTCAAATTCGCGGAATTTCGGGAATATTCATTAGAACAAGTGTCATATATTCGCGAATATTCATATTCAAGATTATTCTATTGATATATAATCTTTTTTAAAATAATCGTCATTTTTTCCAATTTAATGTGAACAGTCATTGGCCCAAAAGCAAATTAAGCAGAGAGGAATCATGACTTCAGATGGAAAAAAAATATTTGTCAATGACCATATATTTAATTTCAGATATCAAAGAGTGCATCAGTGTACTTTAGTTAAAAAAAAGTGGTCATCCTGATCCACCAAGCCTATTTTACACCGCCAAAATATATATTTGACATTTCTGCTGTGAAATAGAGAATCTGTGAAATTTTGGGGGACAAACCGTATTCCTTGTCCACAAAACAGTTCTGCATACATCGTCCAACGACCTAGTTTATATTTCTGCAGGGAAATAGTGCTTCTTTGTTTTTTATAAAAAAAAAAAAAACTTATTTAAGGTCCACCAAACAATCTGAAATACCCATTCCAACCACCAATTTAACATTGCTGCTGTGAAATACAGCATAACTTCCATCAATGGACAATACCCCTTAAAACTTAACTTTTACTTCTTCCTTTAAAAAGAGGTCAAACCAAAACCCCTATTAGTAAATTCAAAAAGAGCTCTCTAAAAGAGGACAGATAGCAATAACTCCTCACAGGAGGAGCGTGACTGCCAGGGAGCGAGCGGTAGCCGCTGATCAGTGTGTATCTACACGAGCCCATCAATCTTTGGGACTCTCGCTGGACTTACTTAAACCCTGGGTTCAGACCTGAGCGTTCTTGAAACGCGCGTTTTACGCGCGTTTTTGTCGCGCGTATTTCAGCGCGTTTTTGCAAATAGGAAACGCAAGTTCGTACGCGCTTTCTTGTGATTGACTACTGTGGTGTCAATCACAAAACGCGCGACAAACGCCCCCAAAAAAGATGAAGTACTTGTTTATGCGTCGGGCGTTTTACAGCGCTTTCAAACACACTGTAAAACGCTCAAGTGAGAACCAGGGCCATAGGAAAGCATTGGTTTTCATGTGTTGAGCCTTTTACAGCGCGTTTGATCGAGCTGTAAAACGCTCAGGTGTGAACTTAGGGAAAGACATCACTCGGCTACTATTGTGATATCGGAATATCAACATGTGACTTTTGACCTACCATGGCTACTGTTACCTGGCTCCCCCTGTGACTCATATTAACTTGTGTTATTAATCAGTGTACATAGACGTGCCGAGGATATAGCATTTATCATTACAATTGTACTAGATCAGCTTCTGTTGAAGTATTTCCAGTATAATACTGACCGGTGTTGTTTGCCGCAGGTTTGACGGCTTTCTTGCTGATACCTAGTATGTTTTCTTGACCTCCTGATGAACCCTCTATATTATGGGGGGAAACGAGTTGAGGTTTGCTAGTATCGTATGAGGTTTGTTAGTATCATATGTAGTTACCTCTGGTGAGTTTTTTTCTGGAATTGCTACACGATTGGAATTGACAGTAACATATAGTGTAATTTGGACATCTTTTTTCATCTATTAACTTCGACAGTTGAAGATTGGTCATCTAGATTTTTCCGTTCTGATTGACAATAATTTTGATAAGCGTACCTGTAGGCGAGGGAATAATTAGGTTCCACCAGATAAGGTTCAAGTACAGGGAGTCCCCACCTCCAGGGGATGTCCCTGGGTTGAGGTTTAGTTGGGGGGTTTACCAGGGAGAGTACCCTTTGACATCAAAGTAATATGGCCCTACTGACCCTCCCCTCGCGCATTTCCCCACTACAGGTTTTATGAGGTTATGACTGACCGGAGATCGCCAATTTTTTTTTTAGTGCATGGTATTGGGAGTTATTACTATTTGTCCTCTTTTAGAGAGCTCTTTTTGAATTTACTAATTGAGGTTTTGATTTGACCTCTTTTTAAAGGAAGAAGTAAAAGTTAAGTTTTAAGGGGTATTGTCCATTGCTGGAAGCTGTTTTGTTTTGAGTTGCCCCTTTATCTGCGTATAGGTTCTAAACTGGGAAATACAGCATAAGTGTATTTTTTTGACAAAAAGAGAAATAGTGCATTATTCTTTTTTTGTGGGAAAAAAGCAAAATCCCTGCTTCACAAAGCAGTTGTACATACACGGTATAAATACCTACATTTAATTTACAGCAGTGAAAAACTGCATTTGTGAATTTTGGTGACAAAAGCCGTGACATAGTCCATTTGTCTAGTCTGGTACCTGTGGTGTCACAGAGCACTTGTGTATACAATGCACTAAACCGTATATTCAATTTCAGCTATCAAATAGTGCATCAGTGTATTTTAGTTAAAAAAAATGGTCATCCTGATCCACCAAGCCTATTTTACATCGCCAAAATATATATTTGACATTTCTGCGGTGAAATAGTGAATCTGTGTAATTTTGGGGGAAAAACAATATTCCTTGTCCACAAAACAGTTCTGCACACAGCGTCCAACTACATATTTTATATTTCAGCAGGGAAATATTGCTTCTATGTTTTTTATAGGAAAAATTTTTTTTTATTCAAGGTCCACCAAACAGTCTGAACTACCCATTCGACCCACCTATTTTACATTGCTGCTGTGAAATACAGCATACGTGAATTTTTTGACAAAAAAGTGGAAATCCTGATCCACAATGCATTTTGAAATACACCGCTTAAATACCGATTTCACATTACAGCTGAGAAATAGTGCATTATTCTGTTTTTGTAGGCCGAAAAAACAGTTGTGCATCCGTCGTATAAATAATTAATTCCAAGTTATAGCAGTTAAATACTGCTTTTGCAAATTTTGGTGAATGCATCCATGTTCTGGGTCCCCAAATCTGGTGTCCATACATAGTATAAATATCTAATTTAACTGACAGCAGTTAAAAAATGCATTTTGGGGGTTCATTGAAACAAGCCGTGTTGTAGGCCGAAAAAGCAGTTGTGCATCCGTTGTATAAATAACTAATTCCAATTTATAGCAGTGAAATACTGCTTTTGTGAATCTTGGTGACCGCATCCGTGTTCTGGGTCCCGAAATCTGGTGTCCATACTAAGTATAAATATCTACTTTTAATTCACAGCAGTTAAAAACTGCATTTTGGGGCTTCATTGAAACAAGCCATGTTGTAGGCCCAAAAAACAATTGTGCATCTGTCAAATAAATAACTAATTCCAATTCATAGCAGTTAAAAACTGCTTTTGTGAATTTTGGTAACCGCATCCGTGTTCTGGGTCCCCAAATCTGATGTCCATACATAGTATAAATATCTACTTTTAATTCACAGCAGTTAAAAACTGCATTTTGGGGATTCATTGAAACAAGCCGTGTTGTAGGCCGAAAAAACAGTTGTGCATCCGTCGTATAAATAATTAATTCCAATTTATAGCAGTTAAATACTGCTTTTGTGAATTTTGTTGACCGCATCCGTGTTCTGATTGCCCAAATCTGGTGTCCATACATAGTATAAATATCTACTTTTAATTCACAGCAGTTAAAAACTGCATTTTGGGGTTTCATAAAAAATGCCGTGTTGAAGTCCGAAAAAACTGTTGTGCATCCGGCGTATCAATGATTAATTTCAATTTGCAGCAGTGAAATACTAATATTCTGTATTTTATTACAAAAAAACTTGTTCTTGTCCCACAAACCACTTGTGCATACAGCGTACACAAACATTTTTTACATTTCTGCATAGAAATTGAGAATCATTGTGTTTTAGGCCCAAAAAACATTATTCTTGGTCCACAGAGCATTTTTATGACACGGGCACTGCCTTAATGAACGTAATTGTTGACTACTGGCAGGTAAATTGACACCGGAGAGAAACCAATCTTTCAGCTTGGTGGCTGAACGCAAATAATGAGTAGAACATCAAATAAGGGACGTGGGCATGGTCGTGGTGGTGGAACTCCTGTTGCTAGGAGAGGATGTAGCCGTTCAAGGCCAACTACAGGTCCAAGTGAAACACCTTCCTATGCTGCGAGTAGGAGACAGAATCTGCAGCATTATTTGGTAAGCCCGAATGTCTCTCTACGGATGGTGATGGAATTACTGGCCTTTGAAATACTGTCATTCCATCTGGTGGAGGCGGACTTTTCAAACAACTGATAGCGGTCGCTGTCCCACAGTACGTAGTTCCCAGCCGCCACTACATTTCAAGGTGAGCCGTCCCTTCCTTGCACAACCAAGTGGAATATAAAATCAAGTGTGCGCTGTGCAACACCATCTGTGGTAAGGTCCACATAACCACAGATACATGGACCAGTAAGCATGGCCAGGGCCGCTATATCTCCCTAACTGCACACTGGGTAAACGTAGTGGAAGCTGGGCCCGAGGCGGATAGCAGTTTGGAGCATGTCCTTCCACTACCGAGGATCGCAGGGCATTATTCTTTGCCTCCTGTTGCCTCCTTCTCCTACTTTGCAACCTGTTTTTTATATGTACCATTATTTTGGGGGATACCCCAATTTGAATTAAACTCTCCTCTGGGTGCCAGGGGCCTACATTATTGATAATCGCCTGCTGCATTGGTGGGTGACAGGATGCCTGTTTTGCTGTTATGGTACCTCTCTCCTCTGTCTGGGTGATAGGGCCCAAATTGCTGAAAGTGGTTTGTTCCATTGCTGGGGGACATGATGCCTGTTTTGCTGTTATGAGACCTTTCTCCTCTGTCTGGCTGCTAGGGCCTAAATTGTTGAAAGGGGCCTGTTCCATTGCTGGGAAACATGATGCCTGTTTTGCTGTTATGGGACCTTTCTCCTCTGTCTGGGTGCCAGGGGCCTACATTAATGATAATCTCCTGCTGCATTGGTGGGTGACATAATGCCTTTTTTGTTGTTATTGGACTTCTCTTCTCTGTCTGGGTGCTAGGGCCTAAATTCCTGAAAGTGTCCTGTTCCATTGCTGGGTAACATTAGGCCTGTTTTGCTGTTATGGGACCTCTCTCCTCTGTCTTGCTGCTAGGGCCTAAATTTCTGAAAGTGGCCTGTTCCATTGCTGGGTAACATGATGCCTGTTTTGCTGTTATGGGACCTCTCTCCTCTGTCTGGGTGCTAGGGCCTAAATGGCTGAAAGTGGCCTGTTCCATTGCTGGGTAACATGATGCCTGTTTTGCCGTTATGGGACCACTCACCTCTGTCTGGTTGCTAGGGTCTACATAAATGATAATGGCCTGTTCCATTGCAGGTTGACCTGAGGCCTTTGTTGCTGTTACGGACCGCTCTCCTCTTTGTGGAGCCATGGACCTGAATGAGTGATTGTGGCCTGTGGCACTGCTGGGTGAAATCAATACTGTTTTGGCGTGATTTGAACTCTCCTATTTGTGGGTGCCAGGGGCCTGAGTCTGTGCACTAGGCCTGTGACACTGCAGGCAGGTATAAATCCTTTTTAGCTGTGATGAGAACTTCTCCAACTCCCATGTATGGTTTCCTTGGGCCTGAATCTGTGAATGTGGCCTGTGGCACTGCTGGCAGACATGAATCTATTTTAGGCTGTGATGAGAACTTCTCCAACTCCTATGTATGGTTGCCTTTGGCCTGAATCTGTAAATGTGGCCTCTGGCACTCCTGGCAGACATGAATCCTTTTTGGCTCTGATGAGAACTTTTCCAACTCCCATGTATGGTTGCCATGGGCCTGAAGCTTTGAATGAGGCCTGTGGCGCTTCAGTCAGACATGAATCCTTTATGGCTGTGAGGAGAACTTCAACTCCCATATCATTCCCACCTGACTCCACCCCAACCTCCTATTCCACCTCCTCCTCCAAGTTGCCAATTCATATTGGTTAATTTTAATTTTATTTTAAGTCTTTTTCCTATTCACATTTGTTTGCAGGGGATTTATCTACATTTTGCTGCCTTTTGCAGCCCTCTAACCCTTTCCAGGGCTATTTTACAGCCATTTTAGTGCCCAAAAGTTCGGGTCTCAGTTGACTTCAATGGGGTTCGGGTTCAGGGTCAAGTTCGGATCCCGAACCCGAACATTTTCGTGAAGTTTGGCCGAACTTCTAGAACCCGAACATCCAGATGTCTGCTCAACTCTAATGGTAACGCGATTTTTTATTGCAATGCGAATATCGTCACTTCACTGATCCCTCCCTTCTTAGTTTGAAAACTGCACCACGCCCCTTTCTCACATGTGCATGCGATTTTTACATTGCGATTATAGCAATAAATGTTAGTAATCGAGTATAGCAAATTTGCTAATATTTGACGAATATTCGCCCAGATATTCGTCAAATATTGTGAAATCGAATATAGCCGATTCCGCTCATCCCTAATTCTGTGCAGACAACTCCTTGCCTGCGTCCTCCTTGATTAGCAGATCCAGACTGTATGTCAGCCTCTGAGCCAATCAGTGATATTCTTCTCCTGTACTTCCTTCCAGTGTCATGCGACCATCTTTTTTCTTATTCCCTCGTGGTTTTGCCCACCAACATGGACAATAAAATGTTACAGTGGGTCATTTTATGCATTTTTTCCAAAACTATCAGAAAAGCTTCCAATTCTTTTGTCAGACAAATTATTGTGAAATCCTTAACAAATCTGGTTCATTCAGGATGGATTTGCTTATCCTTAATTATAATCAATGTCTAATTTAGAACCCTGTGAAGCTTTGATTTCTAGACTTTTTTAGCCTATTTTCACACTCGCGTTTTGGCTTTCCGTTTGTGAGATCTGTTCAGGGCTCTCACAAGCAGTCCAAACCGAATCAGTTTGCATTCTAATGCATTCTGAATGGAAAAGGATCTGCTCAGAATGCATCAGAATGCATCAGAATGCATCAGAATGCATCAGTTTGCATCAGTTTGCATCAGTTGACACCAAAACACTACTTGCAGCGTTTTGGTGTCCGTCTGATGAAAGTTAGGGGGACGGATCAGTTTTCATTAACACAATCTGGCACAATAGAAAACTCATCCGTCCTCCATTGACTTTCAATGGTGTTCAAGGCAGATCCGTCTTGGCTATGTTACAGATAATACAAAAGGATCCGTTCTGAATGTATGCAGATGGTTGTATTATCCAAATGGATCCGTCCCTGATGGATCCGCACAAAATGCGAGTATGAAAGTCGCCTTAGATGTTATAAAGCACTACATTAGAAAATACTAAAAATCCCTAGTATGTTGACCTATCCTGTTAAAGGTTTCCTGTGTCTGTTAAAAGGGTTCTTTGCAAATTAAGAAAATAAAATTACTGAAAATACTCAAATATTACTTTATGATAAATACAGGTATATTCCCAAATACCTTTTATTAATTATAATGGCTTGTTTTATCTGAGGAGCAACCATCAAGGGAAATAAAATGGCTGAAGTTCTATTAATAATAAAAAAAAAACTGTCCTAATCACACAGCAGCATCAGTTATTTCAAAACACTGAGCTAAATAGCTGCCTCATTCTCCTCTCTGATCTAATTGTAAATGATTATGATCCTGAATACAGTTTAATATGATCTTTAGTTGAATCTCTGTAGGAATGGAGCTCATGAGAAGACATGAATTATGTACGGAAAGGAGGGTGGGGTGTGGCTAATGAGCAGCAGCACTTGTATGCAGTCTCCATTACCACAGCCACACATTACCATAGTCTGTCCTGTCCATCCTGCCTATACTTTGTGTCTCCTCATGAACTCCATTCCTACAGAGTTTCATCTGAAGATTACATTAAACTGTATTCAGGAATCAGGATCATAATTCCTGACAAGTAGAGCAAAGAGGAGGATGAGACGGCGGCCATTTTATTTCTCCTAATGATCGCTCCCTAGGCAGAATGAGCCACTATAACTAATACAAGGTTTTTGGGAATATATTTATAATAAAGTAACATTTAAGTATTTTCACTTTCTTTTCCCACCAAACATTTCATGAAAACCATATATTCTTTTAGGACACTTTTACACTTTGTGTTCAGCATGCAGAATACTATATTATATTTTGTCCCTTGAACAATTCAGAGATGGCATTTACAAAAAAAAAAAAGAACCGTTATTTTGGAACAATGTGCATTTAATCCAATACTTAATTATTTTATTTCACTACAAAACAAGATTGGGCTTGTCATAACTACTTAAAACTTCAATATAAAATGTAGTTTTCACTTTTTTGGCACAGCATGTTTTAGAGGTTGTCTGTGACATATTCTTCCAATTACTAACACTATACCATTAATAAAATTGTAATGATTGCCTGTGGGCAGATTAACTCTACAAGCAATGTGCATGCACGCTTAAAGGGATTTTTGTGGCAAAAACTGCTTTGCTGCCTTAAAAGTAATATTGGGAACTAGATGTGCCATGCACATGATGGCTTTAGCACACTAAAGTTCATTGGTAGACGCTATGACCTCCTCACCCTTGTATGAATGGAGAAGAGAAGATAGAGGGTTTTAGCAGCACTGAGGTGTAGGAAGGTTGTAAGAGAAAGATTCCTGTGGCATAAAGGGAATAATCAGACCCTCTCATTTAATTTGCTTAAGATCGAGGAAATTAGAAATGAATACTAAAGACACTTAACTGGTAGTGAAACTGATAGAAAAGAAAATCTGGTCACCAGAGCATCTATACATAAGAAAATCCTCATCCTTATCACTAGGCTTAAGCGAATCGAGCTGCGGATCATAGATCAGAAGTCACTCAATATAATGATTTTTGTGAGGCTGTTCTGGGACGGTTTATTTTTTATTTTTTTATAGTGTTCACCTAATAGAGTGGATAATTAGATATTTTTATAAAGCCAGACAGGGCAATACCTAATATGTCTATTTTTTTTTATTATTTTGGTGTAATTTTTTCACATTCATAAATGTCTTGATAAGGGTAAAGGGCTCTTTTTTTACTATATGAAACTTCAATTTCTTTATTTTTATAAGACTCTTTTTAATATATATGTATATATATATTATTTTTTTTATTATTATTATTGTTTTTTTTTTGTTTTAGTCCCACTAAAGGGACTTTGACCTTTAAGGGTTTGATGCCTGTTTCACTGCAGTACAATACACGCTGTATTTAATTGCATTGATACCGTCTGTTTCACACTGCGCATCATAACCTTCTATAAATTGCAGGCCTGGAAGCCTTTATAAGACTTGAGCGGCCATCTCACAATCTCTTTTTGGAGAGCTGATGGAGTTAGAGAGAGATCTCCCTCTATAAACCTCTTAGATGCGGTTCTCAGCATTGACCACAGCATCTAAACAGGTTGATCTGCTGGCACCACAGTTTTCAGTGATGCCGGTGGATACAGCAGTTAGTGACAGCCAGGCCCCTGTACTGAGCAAACAAACACAGCTCCTGTGCCACTTGATCAGTGCTCTGTACAAGTTAGGGATATTTGCCATGTGGATGAAATTTCAAGATAAACTTAAAATGCATGCTAACCTTTACAGGTGAACTTAATGTGACCTTCTCTAAACTTTTGAATCACACATGTCCAACTGTTCAATGTTTCAGTAATTTTTGCACAACTTGCTGTTCTCTAAAATGAGTTTAACAGCAAAATTTACAATAGGTGTTTGATCCATGAATAGCCTAATAAATTCCCTGGTTCAATTAGAATTGGTATTTAAAATTCACTCCTCATTATGCTGTTTTTTGAAATAATGAGACAAAGATGAACAATTGGTCAAAAGTACCTCACCATTGCAAGGCTTCAAGAAGGATGTTCTCAGATGGAAGTGGCCACTGCAGATTGCAACAGAGATACAGAAAGACTGGAAGAGTCACAAAAAGGCATAGAAGTGGACATCCTTTGACATCCCACACTGATAACCCCCTTATTGTGAACAATGCTCTGGGGAACTGGTGGATGAATACCACACAACTTTAGGCCCATATAAGGGAGGTGAGAGACCGTTTACATCAGTATGGTCTGCATGCTAGATGACATGCAAGGGTACCCGACTAAAGGCATCATCGTCTTGTATGGGCCAGAGAGCATCTACACTGGATGATGGACTAGTGGGCCTCAGTGCTGTTCATGCTGAACAGAAATGATGGCCACCAATGATGGAGGCATCAAGGAGAGTGCTATGCATTAGCCGCTGTTGTCACCAGATGAGCCTTTGGTGGTGGTGTTACAATGTGGGTAGGTGTGTCTAGTCAATATAGAATTGCCCTACACTTTGTGAATGGTACAGTCACAAGCCCATAATACTTGATTAACATCATTAATCCAGTCATTGTGCCTCTGCATGAACAACATAGGCCTAATTTCATCTTCATGAACGATAATGGGCCAGCTCATCGAGGTTACATCATTAGAGAACGGCTGCTGGATACTGGGGTAACTCAAATGGAGTGGCCTGCACTTTTTCCAGACTTGAATCCCATTGAAAGCCTATGGGATCAGCTGAGTCAAAATTTAGAGGTTCGTAACTTTGTACCCCTGGCCCTCAATGACCTAAGGGCTGCCCTTCAAGAAGAGTGGAATGCCATGCCTCAGCAGACAATAAGTCAACTTATAAACTGCATGAGACATTGTTGTCAAGATGTATATAATTGATGCTTAAAGCCACATGACAAGTTATTGAGACACTGACATTTTTTTATGGGGGTATACCCACCACCGTTGTTGGCTTTTGTTTCAATACATTGTTTGAGATGAGGAAATCACCATTGCATGCTTCTACTTAAAAGACCTTCTTTCATGGAAAATTTATCACTGTAGCGTGAGATTTTTACTTTTTCCATAAATTTCACCCGAAAGCCAAATATCACTAACTTTGTGAGCATGTATTGTTATTTTGGTAAATTATCAAATTTTAGGAGCAATGGTGTATGAATTCTGCTGCAAATTAAAAAGTGCATATTACCAATAAATTCATAAATGTATTAATATTGTACTATACTTATATGAATGTTTCATATTAATGTATATAATTAGTGTTGAGTGAATCAAACTCCACAAAGTGGAATTCGGTTAAAATTATAGGGAAAATTTGATCAGCCATGAAGCCGAATTTCCTCCCTTAATGGTGGTAAAAATAAAAAAGCACACTTACCTAATCCTAATGAGAGGAAAGAGACGGCTGCCATCATAGTGATTGACGATCCCATGCGAAATCCTGTGCATGGTGACGTTTGACATCACCACGCCAGCCTGCGTCATGATGTCATCAAGGACTGTGTAAGATTTTACGCTGGATCTACAATCAAGATAGCGGTGGCCGGCTCTTTCAAGTCAAATGGATGAGGGCAAGTATGATTTTATTCACTTTTTAAAATTTTACACTGTAATATTGATGTCAGATGCCTCAATCAGCTATAATCGCAGCATATGAGGGGTACAATGATGGGGAGCGGTACAATTGCTGCTCCCTGTCATTGCACCCATTACTCACAATGAGATGTGATTTGTGACAAATAATTTATCACAAAGTGATTTTTTTGTAAAAATCTGGGAAGCAGCTGAATCAAATTTTCCAATACTTCGCTCATCACTATATATAATAATAAAAAATTTAAAAAGGCAGCACTCTCAGATATAAAAAAAGAAAGTACATTTATTCAGCAATGCAGGACGTAATGTTTTGGCTCAACACTAGAGCCTTTCTTAAGCGTTGAGACTTTAGGCTAAATGCACACGATCAGGATTGCATGCGTATTTTCTGTACGGATTTGCATACGGAAAATCTACACCGTAGGTCATGTACATTGTATTGTATGAGAATTTGAAATTGTAATGAGGACAATGCGTTTCTACACGGATTTTGACCTACGGTGTGGATTTTAAAATCTGCAGCATGTCAATTTATTTTATTTTTCCTGTCTGGATTTTCTCCATTCACTTCAACGGAGACAGTAAAATCCGCATGCAGAAAATCTGCACCAAATCTACAGCAAATCCGCACCAAGTTATGTGGATTGACCGCACAGATTTCCCTGTGAACACCTGAAGATTTCAGTGCAGATTGTTATTGTTAGCACATAAATCCTGAACGTGTGCATTTACCCTGAGTGCTGAGCCAAAACACTGCATCCTGCATAGGTGAATACATTTAATTTCTTTTTTTTTTTATATATGAGTGCTGCCTTTTTGCATTTATGTTTATTTGGGCAATAGTTGTGTCCCAATGGGCTTGCACCTCTTTCTTTTGCCATTTTTGTCTAGTGCTGACATTTTTCTTCCTTATATATAATAATAATTATGCAGAAGATTGTGCCTTTAGCATATACATTCACTTACAAAAAAATAAGACACCAAGAAGGTGTTGCTAAAATTGTATTAATTGTATATGTGAATGTATTGGTGATATATAAAGAAGCGATTACAATATTAGAGTGAAATTATATGTTTATTGGGGAAAACTGTACAGTTGAAAGGAGGCCGTAGTACACTGCTGAGCCATCTCTAGCCTGGATAGTAGTGTTGAGCGCGAATATTCGAAAAGCGAATTTTCATCGCAAATATCGGCACTTCGCGATTTCACAAATATTTCAAATATATTTCTATATATTCATAATCACAACTATTTTTTTTACACAGTACACATCACAACGCACATTACAGTGAAGTGCTGATAATTGCATCGCAGTGAGTGGAGCGGGAATAATCGTAATGCGATTTTTTATTGCTATGCGAATATCAGCACTTCACTGATCCCTCCCTTCTTAGTTTGAAAACTGCACCAAGCCCCTTTCCCGCATGTGCATGTGATTTTTACATTGCGATTATCGCAATGAATGTTAGTAATCGAATATAGCGAATTTGTGAACATTTGACAAATATTTGCCCATACATTCGTCAAATATCGTAAAATCGAATATAGCCGATGTCGCTCATTACTACTGGATAGCATATAAGATACAGTTTGGCATGGAGGCATATCATATGGTATCTTCTAGTACATTTGCCCACAGATATCGTAGCTGGGCCAGTAGATCATACACACTCATATGTTGCAGTTGCTGGCATGTTAGTTGATCCCATAAATGTTTGATTGACAATAAATTTGGTGACTGGGCAGGCCATGTCTGGCAGAGACATTCTCGGAAACTTCTTGCTGCATGTGAACATTATTGTGCTAAAAAAAAAAAAAAAAGACAGTTAGAAGTCCTACATGAGAATCAACACATATTACTGAGTTATTAGTATCACTCATATCATTATTAGCAGTGACCAATTGTGACTCACCAGATCATAATACGAGCAGTTATGGCAGTGTGTCACTTCACAGCAAAGGCAGGATGAAAGCGTTCACCACAAAGCTTCCATACTCAAACCCAAGCAAAACCTAGATTCCTTGCAAAGACAATATGGTTCCAGTCTGTAGCAGTCCAAGTTCTCTGTGTGTGCCCTCATGTAACCAGTGCTCCTAACACATCCTAACAGCTAGGTCACATATGCTTTTTCAAAACAACTTCCCCGCTTCTCTCAGTCCATTGATGCACCTCCTCTCGAAGCCTGGCAACTGGGCAAAATGTGTTCATCCCCAGACGAAGGTACGCCAAAATGTGCATTGGGGTTGCGCCCACCAGTGACCACAATTGCAAATGGATGAGTTTGACTATTGGTATTAGTTTTTAATAATGTGGTCTGGACACAGTTATTACTATTTATTCCTGCCACTATTTGTAGCTACGTTTTTTTACAGGATACTATCCCAGTGGGTGTAGTCCAGACCATACATATATACACCTTTCCATATTCACCCACATTTGTAAATCATGTGGTCTCTGGAGGATGTATTTTGCCACCTGTCCTTGCATCATGTGATGTTTAAACTTTTTTTTTAATGTTATTTGTATACACAATAAAGCTTTATTATATTTTCTGGGTACTGATTTGGCCTTGTTTCTTCTTTGTAGGTTGTTTGCAGTTTTTGAGCTGGTACCTTGGTTACCATAATTAATAGATGCAGGTAGTGCTCAAGCACAGTGTACTGTACAGCTTTGATTTGGGTGTTATTAGTGCCTGGCCAGTTTGGTCTTTTTTATTTGGGCAAAATCTGTTGTAGAGGCATGTTTAGCAGTTACCGATCTTTTACCAAGGGGTACATTAAACTTTTTCACTGTTTAACCACTCGTGTAATTGTTTACTCTATCTGGATGCATTATTTTTTTCAATGAGTGTATTATAAATACACTCATTGCTTATGTTTTTAAGAAACTATATAGCAAATATGAAAATTATTATGCATTAGTTATTTTTCAAATCATTCTGTTCTTGTGCTAGAAGTTTTTTTGGGAACTTTTGCCATATTCATTGAAATACACAAAATTAATAAAAGCATGCTGCCACCCATAACTAATTATCTGTATTAAAGAAAGCAACACATATAAGTACAGTATAATTAACTTCCTTCTGAAATGTGTTGTAAGTACTGTAGTTTGCTTGAGATAAAGGAAAATTATAATTGTATTTGATTTATCTGAATAAGTACACAAGGGGTATGAGAGATTGTGAGCAGAGTAAATTGTAAGTGAATTCGGTGTAATAGAAGACGAAGCAATAACATTAATTGATTTCCAGGGCAAGTTTGGTTTGGACCTTGATTAGTATTTTTTATCTAAGGACTTTGCTCAAATACAGCACACTCCAAGGGAGCCAATTAACTTTCTTTTCTCCCTGGATTATGATTACATCCAGACAATTAAAATGTATGAATTCCTTAATGACAGAAGGCAGAGGTTAAATAAAAACATTAAGCAAATATAATAGAATTTTAAACATTGCATTTGATAACTCCACCTTCTTATATTCATGCTTTCTCCTTGGGCTTTTCAGTGTAAAGCATCTAATACTTAATGGTGGTGTGCTTCTCAGCAGCTTGTCTTTCAGATTATATTGCAGCATATATTAATAAAATGACAAATTATTTGTAATAGTTGATAAACATATTAAAAATGTATTTTTTTTATTTTATTTCTTGATGAAGAGCAGTAAAAAAACCAACAAACTTTGTAGGGACAATCTTGTGCCTTTAAAATTCCATTTACAGTATCTCAGATATCTACAGTTCTGCAAATGTTGGATCTCTTAAAGGTGTTGGCCACTTTCTTGCTACTGCTGACCAATCTTTTTGCAAGGTTACTATATTGCACTAAATGGAAGAGGGTTAGTTAGTTTTGGTCACGTGATCTTCCATCAGGAAAAGGGAGGCATGGCTAAAGAAATATAGCAAACAGCCTACAATTAGTATTATTAAGTAAGTTCCATATAATCATCTTACCTACATTGATCAGAAGTAGCCTGAAAGTGGCCAAACCCTTTAAGGTGTCCAATAGCTGATGGAAGAATGCTCATTTGGCAGAGAGCACTCTCTCTCAAACCCCCAAACACATATACACTCAGCCAAGTATGTAAGTCTTTTTAAACTCTTCCCGACACATGACGTACTATTACATCATGGAAGTCACTGCGTTCCCGCAATTTGACATAATAGTACATCATGGTGATCGGGCATGCATCGGAGCGGTACGCCGGGCCCCTGCTGTATCCATCAGCTTCGTTGTAAAAGCTGATGCCGGTGGATTAACCCCTTCTATGTTGGGAGGGGTTTGTGTTGGGTGAGGGAGCGCATTGAGTCCTCATGCTGTTGTGGCGGGGACTCGATGTGTGAGAAGGCAGCCCAATGCCATGCACAGCATCAGGACCTGCCTTCTACAGATGCCCAGGAGATCCAGCCTCAGGCTGGGTCTCCTAGGCAACCTGTTAGTGTACTACTCACTGTAATACACGAACAGGCAATGCATTACAATACAGATATATTGTAATGCATTGCAGAGGGGATCAGACCCCCAAAAGTGAAAGTCAGAAATAACGTAAAGAAAACAAAAGTTTAAAAAATTGTTTTTAAGAAAAAAAAGAAAAAAAGCCCCTTTCCCCTTATTTCATGATAAAAAAAACGGAAGAAAAAAAAAACACACACATATTAGGTATCGCCGCGTCCATAATGACCGGCTATATAAATATATCCCATAATTCACCCTATCTGATAAACACCATAAAAATAAATAAATAAAAAGTGTAAAAAAAATCCATTTTTGTCACCTTACGTCACAAAAAGTGCAACACCAAGCGATCAAAAAGGCGTATGTCCCACAAAATGATATCAATAAAACCGTTACCTCATCCTGCAAAAAATTAGCCACTACATAAGAAAAAGGCTCAAAAAATATAAAAACTTTAGCTCTTAGAACATGGAGACACTAAAACATCTTTTTTTTGTTTCAAAACTGCTATTATTGTGCTAAAGTGAAATAAAGAAGAAAACATATTAGGAATCGCCACATCCGTAACAACCAGCTATATAAAAATATCACCTGACCTAACCCCTTAGGTGAAAACCCTAAAAAAAAGAAAATAAAAACTGTGTCAAAAAATCCATTTTTATCACCTTACATCTCAAAAATTGCCACACCAAGCGATCAAAATGGCGTATGCCCCCCAAAATAGTACCAATCCAACCGTCACCTCATGCCGAAAAAAATTAGACCCCACCTAAGGCTACGGCTCTCAGACTATGGAGACACTAAAGCATCATTATTTCGGTTTCAAAAATGCTATTATTTTAGTAAAACTTAAATAAATAAAAAAGTAGACATATTAGGTATTGCCACGTCAATAATGATCTGCTCTATAAAAATATCACATGACTTAACCCCTTAGGTGAATGTTGGAAAAATAAATAAATAAAAACTGTCCAAAACAACCAATTTTTTGGTCACCTTGCCCCATAAAGTGTAATAATAAATCATATGTACCCAAAAATGGTACCAATAAAAACATCAACTCTTCATGCGCAAAACAAGCCCCTGCACTAGACAATCAACAGAAAAATAAAAAATAGGGTGATCAGAAAATGGAGACACAATAACATTTTTTTTCCCAAAAATGATTTATTAGGTAAAGCTGAAACAAACAAACATAGAAAGGAGACAAAAATCATATGTACCCCAAAATAGTACCAATAAAACTGGCACCTTATCCCGTAGTTTCCAAATTATGGTCACTTTTTGAGTTTATACTGTATGGGTGCATCAGGGGGCTTCAAATGGGACATGGCATCTAAAAACCAGTTCAGCTAAATCTGCCTTCCAAAAACAATATGGCGTTCCTTTCCTTCTGCGCCCTGCCGTGTGGCCATACAGCAGTTTACAACCACATGTGGGCTGTTTCTGTAAATCGAAAAATCAGGATAATAAATATTGAGTTATGTTTGGCTGTTAACCCTTGCTTAGTTACTGGAAAAAATAGATTAAAATGTAAAATCTGCAAAAAAAAGGGAAATCCTGAAATTTCATCTCCATTTTCCATTAATTCTTGTGAAATACCTAAAGGGTTAAAAAAAAGTTTGTAAAATCAGTTTTGAATACCTTGAGGGATGTAGTTTCTAAAATGGGGTAATTTTTGTGTGGTTTCTATTATCTAAGCCCCACAAAGTGAATTCAGACCTGAAATGGTCCTTAAAAAGTGGGTTTAGGAAATTTTCTGAAAAATTTCAAAATTTGCTTCTAAACTTCTAAGCCTTCTAACATCCCCAAAAAATAAAATGTAATTTTCAAAGTGATCCAAACATGAAGTAGACATATCGGAAATGTAAAGTAATAACTATTATATGAGGTATCACTATCTCTTATATATATAAAAATTAATTTCTGTTCTTTATGCGCGACCAAACGACCGATCTTCACCAAATTTGGCACACGGGTACATCAGGTGTCTGGGAAGGTTTTAGACCGGGTCTCAGCCCTCTAGGACTCACCGTTCCTGAGATATTCCCAAAAAATTACCTGCTTATAAACAATACAAGGCAGCGAAGCCTTTAACTTAAATTCAAACTGTCACTTACTGCTCCCTGACAGTTTATCTCCACACACACAGTTTTACTCCAGGTAACCATAACAATTCAGCCAAGTCTCATCACTGCTCTAGATGACGTTTAAAGGAAATCTGTCACCAGGATAATCGCTATTGAAGTAAAACCATGGCCTAATAGCACTAAGTACCTTATTTCCTGAGGTTTCCATAACAACTCAGCCATTTCTCTTCACTGCTGCAGGTTAGCTTTAAAGGGGCAGAGCGCTGTGGATGATACTGTTAAGGGTGCAGAGTGCTAGGGAGGTCACAGTTCAGAGGGAAAGTAGGGTGGCCATTCAAGTCACCCTTAAAACCCTGCCCCCAGGTCCAGATAAGCCACACCTCTTATTTGGTTAGGCCACACACCCTTCAGAGGTGGGACAGTGATTTTCTCCCTGCAGCTCACATTCAGACAGAACAGTGCTGCTGTCTTACAATGAACTGTTTGGGCCACCCCCCCTCCCACTAAGCAAACAGTGAAAAATGAAGTTAAAAATCAACTTCTGTCAGCTGCAGAGATGAGAGGGATGGTGACTTTATCTCTGCAGCCCACACTCAGAAAAGATAGTGCTGCTGTCTTAGGGTGAGCTGTTGAAAGGCCACGTCTCTGATTCAGTTAGGCCATGCCCCCTCCCCTCCTGAGGTGGGAGGGAGGGTGATTTTCTCCATGCAGCTCACATTCAGACAGAACATTGCTGCTGTCTTAGAGAGAGCTGTTTAAAAGGACACGCCCCCAATCCTGTTAGGCCATGCCCCTCCCACTAAGCGAACAGGGATTGAAAAAATAAAGTTAAAAATCAACTATTAGGTCCGCTAAGCCAGTGTTTCCCAACCACTGTGCCTCCAGCTGTTGCAAAAGTACAACTCCCAGCATGCCTGGACAGCCTTTGGCTGTGTGGGCATGCTGGGAGTTGTAGTTTTGCAACAGTTGGAGGCACACTGGTTGGGAAACACTGCACTAAGCCACACCCCCGATACGTTTAGGACACACCCCTCCCCCTCTGCAGGCAATGAGTATTGACAAAATTAAGTTAAAAATCAACTTCTGTCAGCTGCAGAAGTGGGAGGGACGGTGACTTTCTCTTTGCAGCTCACACCGTACTGCTGTCTTAGATTAAGATGTTCAAAAGGACACGCTAAATAATCACGCTAATAAAGCTAAAAATCAACTACTAGGTACACAGCTCAGCAGACAGGATATGATTAGATGCACAGCTCAGCAGACAGCATCACACAGGATAGAATATTAGATACACAGCTCAGCAGACAGCATTACACAGAATAGAATATTAAATACATGC
Organism: Bufotes viridis; assembly: GCA_033119425.1. Taxonomy (NCBI): domain Eukaryota; kingdom Metazoa; phylum Chordata; class Amphibia; order Anura; family Bufonidae; genus Bufotes; species Bufotes viridis. The sequence goes on from CM065589.1 coordinate 510,893,490, forward strand.
TCAGCAGACAGTATCACACAGGATAGAATATTAGATACATGCTCAGTAGACAGTATCACACAGGATAGAATATTAGATACACGCTCAGCAGACAGTATCACACAGGATAGGATTAGATACACAGTTTAGCAGACAGTATCATACAACATAAGATTAGATACACAGCTCATCAGATAGTATCACACAGGCTAGAATTAGATACACAGCTCTGCAGACAGTATCACACAGGATAAGATTAGATACACAGCTCAGCAGATGGTATCACCCAGGATAGGATTAGATACACAGCTCAGCAGACAGTATCACACAACATAAGATTAGATACACAGCTCAGCAGATGGTATCACCCAGGACAGGATTAGATACACAGCTCAGCAGACAGTGGGGCGGGTACTATAGAGGTCACTGTTATGGGGGATACTGTTGATATCTTTTTACGACACACGGAAACATGAAACGAAATAGATGAAATATACCCGTGCGAAGCCGGGTCCTTCTGCTAGTCTACTATAAAAGTAGAGAAATTGAAATTTTGAATAAATTTGGGATTTGTTCACAAATGAAGGTGAAATATATTGAATTAAATTTATGACTATCTTGAAGTACAATGTGTCACGAGAAAACAATCTCAGAATGGATTGGATAAGTAAAAGTGTTCCAAAGCTATAACAACATAAATTGACACATGTCAGATTTGCAAAAAATGACCTGGGCAGAAGAGTGAAAAATGGCCTAGGGTAGAAGGGGTTATTGGGCAGAAAGGAGGAAAACGGCACCAGAAAACATTGGCATTGGCACATCTCCTGGGAGTAAAAAAAAGATACAATGTTCAAATTCAACACACACAGTCTTTATTTCTCCAAACATCACATGTCCTGGGAAAGTTGGAGTACACCACACACATTAGATAGGCGGAGGGTCTCTCCAAAAATAGCAGGTTTTCCCAATATTATACTAATGTGTATGGGGATCTTTAATTAATGCTGTCCCTGGAAGATTATATGATGTTGGAATCTGTATATGCTGAAAATATTTCTTATTTTATAATCCAGAGCATATGTTTATTCTATTTTCCAAAAATAATTTTAAACTGTCCAGACACCTCCTTAAAGAGTTGTCTGGCCTTGGAGCTGATAATCCCAATGGTAGTAACTAGAGATGAGCGAATCAAAGCTGACAAAGGGTGAATTCAATCCAAATTTAAGGAAAAAATTTGATTTGCACCGAATGCAAATTTTCTTGAGCTTCGTGGTAATGAATCACATTTGTTCCTAAAATGGCTGTTACATGTGTGAGGACATGGAGGAAGGAACTCTGAGAAGGCAGGATCACCCATACTGTCATGCATGCAGCCAATTAGCAGCCAGCCATATGATGTCACAGCCCTATAAATACGGCGGCCATCTTAGATTCTGCCATTCACCAGCATGCTTAGTACTGGGAGAGACATGTCTGCAGGTGCTATGGACAGTATTAGCGAAAACTTGATTGTGTTGAAAAAAAAAATGATTTACAAGTGCAGGGAAAGATTATTCAAGGAGTAGGAAAAGGAAAGGGAGGAGTCATGCAAACGAATATCAGGATACGGACGGAGTGGCACTGCCCGAACTTCCTTATTTAGCAAATCTCAATTATTAAGTCGGGTCTAGTGTTGAGCAAACAGTTCGAGAATAGTTCAGGTTCGTACCGAATTTTGGGGTGTTCGGGACATGGACCCGAACATTTTCAAAAAAGTTCGGGTTCGTTGTTCGGCGATTACTTCCCTCTTTCTGAAGGTCTGCACAGCAGCCAATCAGCTAGCGTTTTACTTCTTGCCCTAAGAGCCCATCACAGCCATGCCTACTAATGGCATGGCTGTGATTGGGTAAGTGCAGCATGTGACCCAGCCTCTATTTAAGCTGGAGTCACGTAGCGGCGCACGTCACACTGCTCTGATTAGTGTAGGGAGAGGACGCAGCTGCTGTGAGGGCGAGATTAGGCAGGAAAAAGTCAGAAAAAGCACATAATGAAGTGATCGATCTACAGCTGTGAATGATTGAACTTCTGCTAGTTACTTGCTCACTGGTTTTTAGGCTGCACAGAGCGTTTTTCTGTCACTTATTTTCTGGGGTGATCAGCTGCCATTTTGTGACTTGTGGTGCAACAGAACAATCTGCCACCAAGTCCATCAATCCATCAATACTAGTTTTTTTTTTTTTTTTTTTTTTTTTTTTTGCTATATCCTACATAAGGGGCTTGGCTATGCTTATTGTCACCCCTAGAAACTCAGGATAGCAATTTCTATATTTTATTAAGGGGTTAAATACAATTGCCCAAATACCAATCCCCTAAATCTGGTGTTCCAGCTTTGGCTAGCCAAGTATAATACTGTCTGCTGTCAGGCAAAGGATAGATTATTTTCTGTGATGAAATTCAATTGTCAAAATAGCAATCCCCAAAATCTGGTGTGCCAGCACTGGCTGGCAAACTATAATAGTGTCCGCAAAAAAATATATTTTGTTGTGGGGTGAAATTCAATTGCCAAAATAGCAATACCATAAGTCTGGTGTCACAGCTGTGGCTGGCAAACTATAATAGTGTCCGCAAAAACATATATTTTGTTCTGGGGTGAAATTCAATTGCCAAAATAGCAATACCATAAATCAATGGATTCAGCTGTGGCTGGCTAAGTTTCATAGTGTCCTGCAAATTATATATTTTGTTCTAGGGTGAAATTCAATTGCCAAAATAACAATACCATAAATCAGTGGTTTCAGCTGTGGCTGGCCAAGTTTCATAGTGTCCGCAAAAACATATATTTTGTTCTGGGGTGAAATTCAATTGCCAAAATAGCAATACCATAAATCAGTGGTTTCAGCTGTGGCTGGCCAAGTTTCATAGTGTCCTGCAAAGGATATATTTTGTTCTGGGGTGAAATTCAATTGCCAAAATAGCAATAGCCTGAATCTGGTGTTCCAGCTGTTGCAGGCCTAGTTTAAATCTGTCTGTAAAAGGGTATATTTTGTTCTGGGTTGAAATTCAATTGCCAAAATAGCAATACCATAAATCAGTGGTTTCAGCTGTGTCTGGCCAAGTTTCATAGTGTCCTGCAAATTATATATATTGTTCTGGGGTGAAATTCAATTGCCAAAATAGCAATACCATAAATCAGTGGTTTCAGCTGTGGCTGGCCAAGTTTCATAGTGTCCTGCAAAGGATATATTTTGTTCTGGGGTGAAATTCAATTTCCAAAATAGCAATAGCCTGAATCTGGTGTTCCAGCTGTTGCAGGCCTAGTTTAAATCTGTCCGTAAAAGGGTATATTTTGTTCTGGGTTGAAATTCAATTGCCAAAATAGCAATACCATAAATCAGTGGTTTCAGCTGTGTCTGGCCAAGTTTCATAGTGTCCTGCAAATTATATATTTTGTTCTGGGGTGAAATTCAATTGCCAAAATAGCAATACAATAAATCAGTGGTTTCAGCTGTGGCTGGCCAAGTTTCATATTGTCCTGCAAAGGGTATATTTTGTTCTGGGGTGAAATTCAATTGCCAAAATAGCTCTAAAGAGATATTCCCCTAAATCAGTGGTTACTGCTGTGCCTGGATTAGTGTAATACGCTACATAAATAAGCAGATAGTGTTAGTTGCCTGTAAAAAAAAGATCTGAATTTGAAATCAATACATTGGGCCAAATATTTATTTTCTTATTGTGGTGCTTGGTGAACGGTAACAATGAGGAAAACATCTAGTAAGGGTCGCGGACGCGGTGGTCTTAGTGGACCCTCTGGTGCTGGGAGAGGACGTGGCTATTCGTGGCTATTCCACACGTCCTAGTGAACCAACTACCTCAGGTTCCAGTACCCGCCAGAATTTACAGAGATATTTGGTGGGGCCCAATGCCGTTCTAAGGATGGTAAGGCCTGAACAGGTACAGGCGCTAGTCAATTGGGTGGCCGACAGTGGATCCAGCACGTTCACAACATTATCTCCCTCCCAGTCTTCTGCAGAAAGCGCACCGATGGCGCCTGAAAACCAAGCCCATCAGTCACCCCCACCAAGCACATCAGTCACATCACCCCCATGCATATCAGGGAAACTGTCTGAGCCTCAAGTTATGCAGCAGTCTCTTATGCTGTTTGAAGACTCTGCTGGCAGGGTTTCCCAAGGGAATCAACCTAGCCCTTCCCCAGTGGTGGAAGACACAGAATGCACTGATGCACAACCTCTGATGTTTCCTGATGATGAGGACATGGGAATACCACCTCATCGGAGTCCGCACGTCTCTGATGATGACGAAACACAGGTGCCAACTGCTGCGTCTTTCTGCAGTGTGCAGACCGAACAGGAGGTCAGGGAGGAAGACGGTGTGGAAGACGATGCAGGGGACGATGAGGTCCTAGACCTCCACATGGAATGAAGGTCGTGCCACTGACTTTTATAGTTCAGAGGAAGAGGCAGTGGTTAGACCAAGTCAACAGCGTAGCAAAAGAGAGAGCAGGGGGCAAAAACAGAACAGCCGCCTCCAAGAGAGTTTGCCTGCTACTGGCCACCGCCACCAGGGACCGAGCACCCCAAAGGCAGCTTCAATGAGTTCCCTGGCATGGCACTTCTTTAAACAATGTGCTGACGACAAGACCCGAGTGGTTTGCACACTGTGCCATCAGAGCCTGAAGCGAGGCATTAACGTTCTGAACCTTAGCACAACCTGCATGGCCAGGCATCTACATGCAAAGCATGAACTGCAGTGGAGTAAACACCTTAAAAGCAAGGAACTCACTCTGGCTCCCCCTGCTCCCTCTTCTGCTGCTGCCTTTTCCTCTTCCTCCGCCTCGGGAGGAATGTTGGCACCTGCCGCCCACCAAACAGAGGATGTGCCACCGACAACACCACCTGCGTCACCAAGCATCTCCACCATGTCACACGGCAGCGTTCAGCTCTCCATCTCACAAACTTTGGAGAGAAAGCGTAAATTCCCACCTAGCCACCCTCGAGCCTCTGGGCCTGAATGCCAGCATTTCTAAACTACTGGCCTTTGAAATGCTGTCATTCAGGCTGGTGGACACAGACAGCTTCAAACAGCTGATGTCCATGGCTGTCCCACAGTATGTTGTTCCCAGCCGCCACTACTTCTCCAAGACAGCCGTGCCTTCCCTGCACAACCAAGTATCCGATAAAATCAAGTGTGCACTGCGCAACGCCATCTGTGGCAAGGTCCACCTAACCACAGATACGTGGACCAGTAAGCATGGCCAGGGACGCTATATCTCCCTAACTGCACACTGGGTAAATGTAGTGGCGGCTGGGCCCCAGGCGGAGAGTTCCTTGGCGCACGTCCTTCCGCCGCCAAGGATCGCAGTGCATAATTCTTTGCCTCCTGTAGCCTCCTCCTTCTACTCGGCTTCCTCCTCCTCTGCTTCCACCAGCTCATCCAGTCAGCCACACACCTTCACCACCAACTTCAGCACAGCCCGGGGTAAACGTCAGCATGCCATTCTGAAACTCATATGTTTGGGGGACAGGCCCCACACCGCGCAGGAGTTGTGGCGGGGTATTAAACAACAGATCGACGAGTGGTTTCTGCCGGTGGGCCTCAAGCCCGGCCTGGTGGTGTGCGATAATGGGTGAAATCTCATCGCAGCTCTGGGACTAGCCGGTTTAACGCACATCCCTTGCCTGGCGCATGTGCTGAATTTGGTGGTGCAGAAGTTCATTCACAACTACCCTGACATGTCAGAGCTGCTGCATAAAGTGAGGGCCGTCTGTGCGCGCTTCCGGCGTTCACATCCTGCCGCTGCTCGCCTGTCTGCGCTACAGCGGAACTTCGGCCTTCCCTCTCACCGTCTTATATGCAACGTGCCCACCAGGTGGAACTCTACCTTGCGCATGCTGGAGAGACTGTGCGAGCAGCAGCAGGCCATAGTGGAGTTTCAGCTGCAGCACGCACACGTCAGTCGCACTGCGGAACAGCACCACTTTACCACCAATGATTGGGCCTCTATGCGAGACCTGTGTGCCCTGTTACGCTGTTTCGAGTACTCCACCAACATGGCCAGTGGTGATGACACCGTTATCAGCATTACAAAAGGATCTAGGAATTTTAATAAATTACAAATTAAGCTGTAAAAACCAGTGTCAGGCAGCTGCTGCTAAGGCCAATAAGATAATGGGTTGCATCAAAAGGGGCATAGATGCCCGTGATGAAAATATAGTCTTACCACTTTATAAATCACTAGTCAGACCATACATGGAGTACTGTGTACAGTTCTGGGCTCCCGTGAAAAAGGCAGACATAGCAGAGCTAGAGAGGGTTGAGAGGAGGGCAACTAAAGTAATAACTGGAATGGGGCAACTACAGTACCCTGAAAGGGTATCAAAAATAGGGTTATTCAATCTAGAATAAAGACGACTGAGAGGAGATCTAATAACTATGTTTAAATATATCAGGGGTCAGTACAAAGATCTCTCCCATCATCTATTTATCCCCAGGACTGTGACTGTGACGAGGGGACATCCTCTGCGTCTGGAGGAAAGAAGGTTTGTACACAAACATAGAAAAGGGTTCTTCACGGTAAGAGCAGTAAGACTATGGAACTCTCTGCCTGAGGAGGTGGTGATGGTGAGTACAATAAAGGAATTCAAGAGGGGCCTGGATGTATTTCTGGAGCGTAATAATATTTCAGGCTATAGCTACTAAAGATGGGTCATTGATCAAGGGAGTTATTCTGACTGCCTGATTGGAGTCAGGAAGGAATTTTTTTCCCCTTAAGTGGGGTAAATTGGCTCTACCTCACAGGGGTTTTTTGCCTTCCTCTGGATCAACTTGCAGGAAACAGGTCGAACTGGATGGACAAATGTCTTTTTTCAGCCTTATATACTATGTTACTATGTTACTATGTACAATACCACTTCTATGTCTCCTTGAGAAAACGCTTAGGGCGATGATGGAAGAGGAGGTGGCCCAGGAGGAGGAGGAGGAGGATGAGGGGTCATTTTTAGCACTTTCAGGCCAGTCTGTTAGAAGTGGCTCAGAGGGAGGTTTTTTGCAACAGCAGAGGACAGGTACAAATGTGGCCAGCCAGGGCCCACTACTGGAGGACGAGGAGGATGAGGAGGAGGTGGAGGAGGAGGAGGATGAGGATGAAGCAGGTTCACAGCGGGGTGGCACCCGACACAGCTCAGGCCCATCACTGGTGCGTGGCTGGGGGGATACGGAGGACGATGACAATACGCCTCCCATAGAGGACAGCTTGTCCTTACCTCTTGGGAGCCTGACACACATGAGTGACTACATGCTGCAGTGCCTGTGCAACGACAGCAGAGTTGCCCACATTTTAACGTGTGCGGACTACTGGGTTGCCACCCTGCTGGATCCCCGGTACAAAGACAATGTGCCCACCTTACTTCCTGCACTGGAGCGTGATAGGAAGATGCGCGACTACAAGCGCCCGCTGGTAGACGCGCTCCTGAGAGCATTCCCAAATGTCACAGGGGAACTGGTGGAAGCCCAAGGCGAAGGCAGAGGAGGAGCAGGAGGTCGCCAACGCAGCTGTGTCATGGCCAGCTCCTCTGAGGGCAGGGTTAGAATGTCAGAAATGTGGAAAGGTTTTGTCTCCACGCCACAGCTAACTGCACAACCACCTGATACGGAACGTGTTAGCAGAAGGGAGCATTTCACTAACATGGTTGAACAGTACGTCTGCACACCCCTCCACGTACTGACTAATGGTTCGGCCCCATTCAACTTCTGGGTCTCCAAATTGTCCACGTGGCCAGAGTTAGCATTTTATGCCTTGGAGGTGCTGGCCTGCCCGGCGGCCAGCGTTTTGTCTGAACGTGTATTCAGCATGGCAGGGGGCGTCATTATTGACAAACGCAGCCGCCTGTCCAAAGCCAACGTGGACAAGCTGACGTTCATAAAAATGAACCAGGCATGGATCCCACAGGACCTGTGCCTCCCTTGTGCAGAATAGACATTTAAAACTGCCTCCCCCTCAACCATGTATTCTTGTACTCCGGGGCACTTCTTTATTGAATCCTCATTTTTTTACCTTTACCATGATCTTGCGGTGATTCCTTGCTGTGGGACCTCTCTCCTCTGTCTGGTTGCTGGGCCGAAATAACTGAAAGTGGCCTTCTCCATTGGTGGGTGATATGACGCATGATTCCTTGCTGTGGGACCTCTCTCCTCTGTCTGGGTGCTGGGGCCAAAATAACTGAAAGTGGCCTTCTCCAGTGGTGGGTGATATGACGCATGATTCCTTGCTGTGGGACCTCTTCTACTGTCTGGGTGCTGGGGCCTAAATAACTGAAAGTGGCCTTCTCCAGTGGTGGGTGATATGATGCATGATTCCTTGCTGTGGTACCTCTCTTCTCTGTCTGGGTGCTGGGGCCAAAATAACTGAAAGTGGCCTTCTCCAGTGGCGGGTGATATGACGCATGATTCCTTGCAGTGGGACCTCTATTCAATTGATATTGGTTACATTTTATTTATTTTATTTTAATTAATTTCCCTATCCACATTTGTTTGCAGGGGATTTACCTTCATTTTCCTGCCTTTGGCAGCCCTTTAGCCTTTTCCAGGACTATTTTACAGCCTTTTTAGTGCCTAAAAGTTCGGGTCCCCATTGACTTCAATGGGGTTTGGGTTCGGATAAAGTTCTGGTCGAATTCGGATCCCGAACCCGAACATTTTCGGGAAGTTTGGCCGAAATTCCCGAACCCGAACTTCCAGGTGTTCGCTCATCTCTAGTAGTTTGGAATCCAAATGCGTAAAAATGACCTGTGAAATCCTAATGACACTCATTGGATTTAGGGCCCCTCTGCGCACCTTGGCTGCAAAAAAGTGGCACACATGTGGTATCGTCGTACTCAGGAGAAGTAGGGCAATGTGTTTTGGGGTGTATTTTTACATATACCCATGCTGGGTGAGAGAAATATCTCTGTAAATGGACAAATTTGTATAAAAAATGGAAAAAGACTTTGCCCTACTTCTCCTGAGTACGACAATACCACATGTGTGCCACTTGTTTGCAGCCAAGATGCGCAAAGGGGCCCAAAATCCAATGAGTACCTTTAGGATATCACAGGACATTTTTGACGAATTTGGATTCCAAACTGCTTCTGACGTTTAGGGGCCTCTAATATGCCAGGGCAGTAAAAATACCACACAAGTGACCCCACTTTAAAAAGAAGACACCCCAAGGTAATCTGTGAGGGGTATGGGGAGTTCATGTAAAAGTTTATTTTTTGTCACAAGTTAGTTGAATATGAGACTTTGGAAAAAAATAAATAAATCAATTTCCGCTAACTTGTGCCAAAAAATAAAAACTTCCATGAACTCACTATGCCCCTCAGTGAATACATTATGGTGTCTACTTTCCGAAATGGGGTCACTTGTGTGGTATTTTTACTGCCCTGGCATTTTAGGGGCCCCTAAAGCGAGAGAAGTAGTTTGGAATCCAAATGCGTAAAAATGCCCTGTGAAATCCTAAAGGTACTCATTGGATTTAGGGCCCCTCTGCGCACCTTGGCTGCAAAAAAGTGGCACACATGTGGTATCGCCGTACTCAGGAGAAGTAGGGCAATGTGTTTTGTGGTGTATTTGTACATATATCCATGCTGGGTGAGAGAAATATCTCTGTAAGGCTGGGTTCACACGTGCGTCACGTTTGACGCCCCGGATCAGAGGTGGGTGCGTTGCGGGAAAAAGCGCGAGTGCAAAGCGTTTTAATGCGTTTTGCACGCGCGTGGGAAAAATCGCCATATTTGGTACCCAGACCCGAAGCCGGACTTCATTACTGAAGTCCGGTTTCGGGTTGAGTATTCTGTAGTTTTTATTATTTTCCCTTATAACATGGTTTTATGGGAAAATAATAGCATTCTAAATACAGAATGCTGTGTTAACAGGGCAATAGAGGGTTAAAAAATAAATAAAATCAACTCACCTCCTCCCATTGATCGCATAGGTGCAAGGAACATCTTCTATCTTATATCTTCATATCTGTTGGTTGAAAGACCTTCGGTGACGTCACTGGGTCACATGGTCCAATCATGGAAGCTTTTGATTGGACCATGTGAGCCAGTGACGCCACGGAAGGTACTTTACCCAGCAGAATGAAGAAAGAAGAATGATCCCGGCAACTACTGTACGCGATCAAAATGGTGAGGTGAGTTAAAGTTTTTTTTATTTTTAACCCTCTCTTCCCCTTTTTATATAACATTCTGTAATTAGAATGCTATTATTTTCCCTTATAACCATGTTATCGGGGAAAATAATAAAGTTTGGGTCCCCGTCTCCTAGCAACCATGCGGGAAAATCGCACCGCATCCGCAGTTGCTTGCTGATGCTTGAGATTTCCCCGCAGCCCCATTCACTTCTATGGGGCCTGCGTTGCGTGAAAAACGCTGAATATAGAGCATGCTGCGATTTTCACGCAACGCAAAAGTGATGCGTGAAAATCACCGCTCATGTGCACAGCCCCATAGAAATGAATGGGTCAGGATTCAGTACGGGTGCAATGCGTTCACCTCACACATTGCACCCGCGTGGAAATCACGCCGTGTGAATGCAACCTAAATGGACAACTTTGTATAAAAAAAATGGAAAAAGTTGTCATTTACCGAGATATTTTTCACACCCAGCATGGGTATATGTAAAAATACACCCCAAAACACATTGCCCTACTTCCACATGTGTGCCACTTTTTTGCATCTTTTTATTGCCGGCGGTATGTTGATCCACCCCATGCCTGTACCGATGTGAAAGCCAAGTGAGTGCCGCTCATGTGTTTTTCTTTTTTGGACATAGTGAGAAATCATTCCACCAGCATTTGTGTTGAACAGGGTTCAGTCGGGGTGACAATCCGATTACACCTTGCTGCACTGACTGGGGATCCAAATTGCCATTATACAGCTCTGTAATTCCAGCAAACCTGTCTTATTAGGGTGCAAGCGCTGTTTGATACAGGCATTAACAGGGTTTATTACAAGGAAATATTTCTATGTTTTATTTGCTCTTATGCAGTGCAGTTATATGTTCTAAAGCATTTTTTGGCTTGTATTTGTGGGGAAAAAAGGGGCTTATTAGCAGTTGTGTGGAGATATGCAAAAATGACAGCCCTTTTTATCATTTATTAGTGGCAAAAGTAAAATATATTTGCCACTCAGCGGTGCAGTTATCTGTTTTAAAGCCCTTTTTCGGTGTATTAGTGGAAAAAGAAAAAATATCTTTGCCGCACATCGGTGCAGTGATATATTCGGATGCCCTGTATGCTGTGTATTAGTGGGGAAATTTAAATATATTCACCGTCCAGCGTATCATATATCTGTTGAAAAGCCAGTTGTGTAAAAGTAGAAAAAAAATGACCTTTTTTTGGGGGGTTATTGTTCTGATGGATCAGAGGAAGGGCAAAATAATCAGTGACGCCGACACAAACTTACTGCTGACACCCTCTCCACTCTACTTATTTAAGCATTTAAAGGGGTTTTCCCATTTCAGACAATGGGGCATATCACTAGGATATGTCCCCATTGTCTGATAAGTGCGGGGATCCGCAACTACAATGAGAACGGAGCGGGAAAATGAACGGAGAGTGCACTGTGCATTTCTACGAGGCCGCTGAAAATTCTGTCTGCCCCATAGAAATTAATAGGAGCATTGGCCGCGGATGCGTGGTGTGCTCTCATTCACTTCTATGGGAAGTCCTCCTGCCACAGCTTCGTTCTCGTGCATTAAAAACTGTAACTTGATCTCTTGTGGGACCCACACCTATCAGACAATGGGGGCATATCCTAGCAATATGCCCCCATTGTCTGAAATGTGAATACCCCTTTAATAGAACAGGTTCTGTTTACATATATGTGGAATCAGCTGACAACGGTGTAAAAGGAGTGCGCTTCTTCTTGACGCTAACATTGATCTGTAAGGCTGAGTTCATACTTGAGTTATGTGTGCAGAGATTCTTAGAGTGACGCCTGTCATCTGCATGTCATATGAAATCACAGTATTTATGTAACAACCAAAGGCTGATATGGACGCCACATCGCCCATCCAAATGAGGATCAGGTCATCTATGTAACAGCCATACCACCTAATGCAATGCCAGAATGCCAGAATGAGGATGAGGAGAAAGCACCTCTCCCACCATGCCATGAATATATTAGCTATGGAGGGAGAGAACTTGGCCCCCATCTACACACCCCTGATAAAATGTCAGGTTTCTGTGCTGTAAAAAAATGAGACAAAGATAAATAATTTTAGAACTTTTTCCACCTTTAATGTGACCTACAGTTGTGTTCAAAATTATTCAACCCCCAATGCTGTACAGGGTTTTAGGGGATTTAATGTACATTTGTAATTGTGTTCAGAATGAAATCTTACAAGGACTTTTTAAAGAACTAAATGCAACTAAAATGACATCAATTGTATTTGTAATACAGTATTAAATGTTTTTTTTTTTGTGATTTCTTCATTGACACAATTATTCAACCCCTTAAAGACTACCACTCTTAAGAACAGAGGTTCATTCAAGTGTTTTCGATCAGGTATTGAAAACCCCTGGATGTCAAGGAGCAGCAATCAAGCATAATAAGCACCAATTAGGCAGATTTAAAATGACTGTGATACTCTGCTCCTTCTAGACATTTACCGGTGTGTTTACAAACATGGTGAAGTCAAGAGAATGGTCCAGGAAGACAAGAGAAGAGGTGATTTCTCTTCACAGGAAGGGCAATGGCTATAAGAAGATTGCAAAGATGTTAAACATACCAAGAGACACCATAGCAAGCATTATTCGCAAATTCAAGGCAAAGGGCACTGTTGAAACGCTACCTGGTCGTGGCAGAAAGAAGATGCTGACTTTGATTGCTGTGCGCTACCTGAAGCGCAAAGTGGAGAAAAGTCCCTGTGTGACTGCTGAGGAACTGAAAAAAGATTTGTCAGATGCGGGTACTGAAGTTTCAGCTCAGACAATAAGGCGCACACTGCGTAATGAAGGCCTCCATGCCAGAACTCCCAGGCGCACCCCCTTGCTGTCTCCAAAGAATAAGAAGAGTCGACTGCAGGGTGCCAAAAGTCTTGTGGGCAAACCACAAAAGTTTTGGGATAGTGTTCTGTGGACTGATGAAACAAAATTAGAACTGTTTGGGCCCATGGATCAACGCTATGTTTGGAGGAGGAAGAACAAGGCCTATGAAGAAAAGAACACCTTGCCTACTGTGAAGCATGGCAGGGAGTCAATCATGCTTTGGGGCTTTTTTGCTTCTACAGGTACAGGGAAGCTTCAGCGTGTGCAAGGTACCATGAATTCTCTTCAGTACCAGGAGATATTGGATGAAAATGTGATGCAGTCCGTCACAAACCTGAGGCTCGGGAGACGTTGGACCTTTCAACAGGACAATGATCCTAAGCATACCTCCAAGTCCACTAGAGCATGGTTGCAGATTAAAAGCTGGAACACTTTGAAGTGGCCATCGCAGTCACCAGACTTAAATCCGATTGAGAACCTCTGGTGGGACTTAAAGAAAGCAGTTGCAGCGCGCAAGCCTAAGAATGTGACTGAACTGAAGGCTTTTGCCCATGAAGAATAGGCGAAGATACCCGTAGATCGCTGCAAGACACTTGTGTCAAGCTATGCTTCACGTTTAAAAGCTGTTATAACTGGAAAAGGATGTTGTACTAAGTACTAAGATTGAATGTCACTTGGGGGTTGAATAAAACTGATAATGATGTGAGCACAGAAAAGACATTTGTGGTTATTTCATTATAAATGTTATGTTCAATTTGTCTGACTTACAAGTGCCTCTTTGATTCAATTGTAAACAAGATGTCAAACTGGCCAAAACACTCAATTTCAGTGGGGGTTGAATAATTTTGAACACAACTGTATAAACTGTACCACTCATTTGAAAAACAAACTTAAATCTTTTAGGTGGAGGGAAGAAAAAAAAAAAAACTAAAATAATGTGGTTGCATAAGTGTGCACACCCTGTTATAACTGGGGATGTAGCTAAGAACTAAGAACTAAGCAATCACATTCAAAATCATGTTAAATAGGAGTCAGTATACACCTGCCATCATTTAAAGTGCCTCTGATTAACCCCAAATAAAGTTTAGCTGCTCTAGTTGGTCTTTCCTGAAATTTTCTTACTCGCATCCCACAGCAAAAGCCATGGTCCACAGAGAGTTTCCAAAGCATCAGAGGGATCTCATTGTTAAAAGGTATCAGTCAAGAGAAGGGTACAAAAGAATTTCCAAGGCATTAGATATACCATGGAACACAGTGAAGACTGGTAGGTCTGGGAGGCTACCAAGAGGCCTACAGCAACATTAAAGGAGCTGCAGGAATATCTGGCAAGTACTGGCTGTGTGGTAAATGTGACAACAATCTTCCGTATTATTCATATGTCTGGGCTATGGGGTAGAGTGGCAAGACGAAAGCCTTTTCTTACGAAGAAAAACATTTAAGCCAGGCAACATTTTGCAAAAACACATCTGAAGTCTCCCAGACGAATGTAGGAAAAGTTGTTATGGTTCCAAAAGATATGTTTGGCACAAAAACAACACTGCACATCACCAAAAGAACACTATACCCACAGTGAAGCATGGTGGTGGCAGCATCATGCTTTGGGGCATTTTTTTTCATTTTCAGATGGAGCTGAGTTAAGATAGAGGGAATTAACAGTTCCAAATACCAGCCAATATTGGCACAAAACCTTTAGCTTTCTGCTAGAAACCTGAACATGAACAACGACCCAAAGCATACATCCAAATCAACAAAGGAATGGCTTCAGCAGAAGAAGATTAAAGATTTGAATGGCCCAGCCAGAGCCCAGACCTGAATCTGATTGAAAATCTGTGAGGAGATCTGAAGAGAGCTGTGCACAGGAGATGCCCTCGCAATCTGACAGATTTGGAGTGTTTTTGCAAAGAAGAGTGGGCAAATCTTGGCAAGTCAAAATGTGTCATGCTGATAGACTCATACCCAAAAAGTCTGAGTGCTGTAATAAAATCAAAAGGTGCTTTAACAAAGTATTAGTCTAAGGGTGTGCACACTTATGCAACCATATTATTTTTAGATTTTTTCTTCCCTCTACCTAAAAGATTTCAGTTTGTTTTTCAATTGAGTTGTACAGTTTATAGGTCACATTAACCCCTTAAGGACCGGGCTTATTTTCACCTTAGGACCAGGCCATTTTTTGCAAATCTGACCAGTGTCACTTTATGTGGTGATAACTTTAAAACGCTTTTTCTTATCCAGGCCATTCTGAGATTGTTTTTTTAGCACATATTGTACTTCATGACGCTGGCAAAATGAAGTCGAAAAATTTCATTTTTATTTATAAAAAAATATCAAATTTACCAAAAATTTTGAAAAGTTTGTAATTTTCCAAGTTTCATTTTCTCTACTTTTATAATACATAGAAATACCGCCCAAAAAAAGTTATTGATGTACATTCCTCATATGTCTACTTCATGTATCGATCATTTTGGGAAAGCCATTTTATTTTTTGGGGACGTTACAAGGCTTAGAAGTTTAGAAGCAAATCTTGAAATTTTTCCGAAATTTTCAAAAACCCACTTTTTAGGGACCAGTTCAGGTCTGAAGTCACTTTGTGAGGCTTACATAATAGAAACCACCCAAAAATGACCCCATTCTAGAAACTACACCCCTCAAGGTATTCAAAACTGATTTTACAAACGTCATTAACCCTTTAGGTTTTCCACAAGAGTTAATGGCAAATGGAGATAAAATTTCTGAACTTCGATTTTTTGGAAAACTTTCCGTTTTAATCCATTTTTTCCAGTAACAAAGCAAGGGTTAACAGCCAAACAAAACTCAATATTTATTGCCCCGATTCTGTAGTTTGCAGAAACACCCCATATGTGGGCGTAAACTGCTGTATGGCCAAACAGCAGGTCGTAGAAGGAAAGGAACTCCATATGGTTTTTGGAAAGTGGATTTTGCTGGACTGGATTTTTGACACCATGTCCCATTCGAAGCCCCCCGATGCACCCATAGAGTAGAAACTCCAAAAAAGTGACTCCATCTAAGAAACTACACCCCTCAAGGTATTCAAAACCGATTTTACAAACTTTTTAACCCTTTAGGTGTTCCACAAGAGTTATTGGCAAATGGAGATGAAAATTCAGAATTTTCTATTTTTTGTTATCTTGCCTCAAAAAAAGTGTAATATAGAGCAACCAAAAATCATATTTACCTTAAAATAATACAAACAAAACTGCCACCTTATCCCGTACTTTCCAAAATGGGGTCACTTTTTTGGAGTTTCTACTGTTGGGGTTCATCAGGGGGCTTCAAATGGGACATGGTGTCAAAAAAACAGTCCAGCAAAATCTGCCTTCCAAAAACCATATGGCATTCCCTTCCTTCTACGCCCTGCCGTTTGGCCGTACAGCAGTTTACGACTACATATGGGGTGTTTCTGCAAACTAGAGAATCGGCGAAATATATATTGAGTTTTGTTTGGCTGTTAACCCTTGCTTTGTTACTGGAAAAATTGATTAAAATGGAAAATTTGCAAAAAAATAGCAATTTTCGGACCGTTTTTATTTTTTGTTTTTAACATCGTTGAACTGACAGGTTAGATTGTGTGCTATTTCTATAGAGCAGGTTGCTACGGACGCGGCAAAACCAAATATGGCTACTTTTTGGGGGGGTTTGTTTCAGATTTACATAATACAGCATTTTTTAAACAAATGATTTTTTAGTGTCTTCACATTCTGAAAGCCATATTTTTTTTTAATTTTTTGGGCTCATTTTTTTGCGGGATGAGATGACGGTTTGATTGGCACTATCTTGGGGTGGATATGACATTTTGGTCGCTTGCTATTACACTTTTTGTGATGTAAGGTGACAAAAATAGCTTTTGACACCGTATTTATATTTTTTTTTTTGTGTTCACCTGAGGGGTTTGGTCATGTGTTTTTTTTATAGAGCAGGTTGCGACTATATTCTAGAATAGTGTTGATCGCGAATATTCTAATTGCAATCTATTGCAAATTTATTGTGAATATCGGCACTTAGGAACATCCCTAGCAACCAGTTGGAAAGTTTCCTACCCCTTAGTGTTGATCGCGAATATTCTAATCATTTTTATCATGAATATATTACATTGCAGATTTTTGCAATCAAGTAAATAATGACTGGAGATCAGGAATTCTCGAATATAGCCTATGCCGCTCATCACTAGCGACCAGGTGTTCGGTTTGATTGCAGCAGATAATGCTTCTAGTCGGTTAAGCAAGTCACCCACCAAGTCCAGTCTCAGTAGCCAAGGCCCTCACATATAATTTGTTACAGGGTCAGCTTACTTGCAGTCCCTCACCTACAACCTTTTAGAGGGTCAGCTCACTTGCAGGCCCTCTCCTACAACCTTTTACAGGGTCGGCTCACCTTCAGGCCTTCGCATATAATGTTTTACAGGGTCAGCTCACCTGCAGGCCCTCACCTACAATCTTTTACTGGGTCAGCTCACCTGCAGGCCCTCGCCTACAATTTTTTCCTGGTCAGCTCACCTGCAGGCCCTTATCTACAATCTTTTACAAAGTAAGCTCATCTGCAGACCCTTGCATATAATTTAGAGGGTTAGCTCAGCAGCAGGCTCTCAACCATAATTTTTCCAGTGGTCAGCTTAGCAGCAGACTCTCACCCCTAATGTTTTAGAGGGTCAGCTCAGCATCAGTCCCTCGCCCCTAATCTTTTAGATGGTCAGATCAGCAGGCCCTTGCTCCAAATGTTTTTGAGGGTCACCAGCAGGCCATCAATCATAATTTTTCAAGGGTGTGTATGATGCCCTCTTTTATGTGTAATAAAGGGTGTATTGTAGTGCCGAATCCCTTGTAATTGTTGGCAGCCCTTTCAGCTTTATGAGTGAAGGAGTCCCACTACCTGAACAATTGTACCACAATGTGAATGAGGCCCTCCATTATGTGATATACAGGTTGTATCGGAGTGCCTTTTGTTTGTAATTTTTGGCAGCACTTGCACTTTATATACATGTTAATGAACACAAAATAATGTTTCCTAATAATTTTTCCTCTAAAATCGATTTTATGTTTGGTTTTGTGCGTATTATTGTCAGTCTGTAAAAGTTGCATACTACTCTGACAACATCGTTCCAAGCAGCGACCTGGGAGTCCAAGATGCATCCAGACATCCTTCCCATGCTGTTCCCGAACCATTTCGGTGGTGTTTCCATCAATTTCTGACCTTTTCTTATGAACCAGGCACCCTTCCTTCAGAGCAGTGGGTGCCTGGTTTAATGCTCGGGTTCTCCCATTGACTTCCATTATACTCGGGCAGTCTGTAGGGCACCCTAGCATCCCGATGTGTTCGGCCCGAGCGCTCGAGCACTTGGGTGCTCGATCAACACTAGATTAGATATGTATGCGGATCCAGATGCCGTCCATTTTTCTTGAAAGCCCCATTAACTTATATGGGGCGAGAACTGCATGAAATACGCACAATATAGACAATGCTGTGAGTCCCCTGAACGCAGAGATGATAAGTGACACTGATGAATACATAACATTGCAAAGAATGGTCAAGAGTCAGTCTGGAGGTGACACATTCACGCATTTTTTCTGTAATATATTGTACAGAGAATGTAAGCTCTTGCGAGTAGGGGCCTCTCTCCTAGTGTTTCCGTTGTATATTAGCTGGTAACTTTGTGATATCTTTTGTCTTATACATAAACCCTCTGAATTGTAAAGTGTTGAGGAATATGGTGGTGCTATAATATTATTATTAATTATTATTATTATTATTATTATTAATAATAATAATAATAATAATAATAATTAATATTCACTACACACATCATATCTGGACAGAAAATTATCTTCTGTGAAAAAAGGGGCTCTGAGCTCAGCAATGGCCGATCAGGAGTGTATGTACACAAAGCAGAGCTCTTTATCTCTGTATCTGTATCACACTCTATACAGATACATACATAGACAGTATCACACCTGCTAGGATTAGATACACAGCTGAACAGACACATGATAAGATTAGACAGCTCAGCACACTCCTCTCCTGAAATAATCTGTGCTGCTGGGGACCCTGCTCCTCTACTATGTAACTCTCATCCTCTGACCTCCACAAGATCAGCACACTCCTTTCCTGAAATCCTCTGTGCTGCTGGGGACCCTGCTCCTCTACTATGTAACTCTCATCCTCTGACCTCCGCAAGATCAGCACACTCATCTCCTGAAATCCTCTGTGCTGCTGGGGCCCTGCTCATCCCACTATGTAACTTTTATCCTGTGACTTACACAAGATCAGCACACTCCTCTCCTGAAATCCTCTGTGCTGCTGGGGATACTGCTCCACCACTATATAACTCTCATCATCTGACCTCCCCAAGATCAGCACACTCCTCTTCTGAAATACTCTGTGCTGCTGGGAGGACCCTGATCCTTCCACTATGTAACTCTCAATCTGTGACCTCCACTAGATCAGCATTCTCCTCTTCGGAAATCCTCTGTGCTGCTGGGGACCCTGCTCCTCCGCTATGTAACTCTCTTCCTGTGACCTCCCCAAGATCAGCAAACTCCTCTTCTGAAATCCTCTATGCTGCTTGGACTCTGCTCCTTCCACTATGTACCAGGATTAGATACAGCAGCTCAGCAAACATTATCACACATGACACTATTAGATACACAGTTTAGCAGCTCAGCAGACAGTATCACACATGGCAGAATTAGATACACAGCTCATCATGCAGTATCACACATGCCAGGATTAGATACAAATCTCAAAAGACAGTATCACATATGGTAGGATTAGATACAAAGCTCAGTGGACAGTATGACACATGATAGGATTAGACACACAGCTAACAGGGCAGTATCACAAATGATAGGATTAGATACACGGCTCAGCAGACAGTACTGCACATGGTAGGATTAGATACACAGCTCCGTGGTCAGTATCACGCATGATATAATTAGATACATTGGCTCAGCAGACAGTATCATACATGTTCGGATTAGGTATATATAGCTAAGAGGACAGTATCACGTATGAATGGATTAGATACATAGCTCAGCAGACAATCAATAATCAATAAGTATTTTAAATGTCCTGCAAAAATTTTGGTATATACTAACACCCAATGTGTCTGAATGGTATTATGTACATAATTGTAACATGACGTGTGGCAGACGGGCCCAAATAATTATGTACAAAATGTATTTGCCAAGAATCTAATTTACAAAATAAGCATAGCATTAGCATTACCTTGTGTTTTCAGCCATAGCAACGTGCACCTGCACATTGGGATGTGTTAACTGACCCCTTTTACTTTGCAGTTTTTACTGGAGGTGTGGCTGACACTTCAGTCGTGCACTACTGCAGTGTTTCCCAACCAGTGTGCCTCCAGCTGTTGCAAAACTACAACTCCCAGCATGCCCGCACAGCCAAAGGCTGTCCTGGCATGCTGGGAGTTGTAGTTTTGCAACAGCTGGAGGCACACTGGTTGGGAAACACTGCACTACTGACTAGACTGTCATCCCCATAGGCTGATTTTAATTAATGTGAGTATAAAGCTTAGCCTGTTCTCCCTCACTCATTTGAAGCCTGTGGCACCAGGGGAGGTGTGGAGTGAGCTAGGCATGCATGTTGGTACCTGCATTCCCTGGATTCAATGGAGGCCATTTTGGCACCAAAAATGACAAAAATTAAGGTGGGCCCAGCATGCATGTGGAAACTATCCTCCCTAAATTTTATGGTTGCCGTCATGGCACATGACAGGTAGAGATGTCCCAAACTATTCGCCGGCGAACATCGCTTGTTCGCGTTAGTTGCGGTGGGCGAACCCATGCGATGTTCGGTCCGACCCCTATACATCATCAATGAGCAAACTTTGACCCTTTACCTCACAGTCAGCAGACACATTCCAGCCAATCAGCATACCCTCCTTCCCAGACCCTCCCACCTCCTATCAAAAAGCAAGGACAGCATCCATCTTAGATTCATTCTGAAGCTGCAGTGTTAGTTAGTTAGAACAGCACTCTGCTGCTGTTGCTGAATTAATATAGGGATTCTAGGGAAAGCGTTAGCTAGGCCAGTGTTCTGTGTCCACTCCAGTCCTCAAAGACTCATCTGCTGTAAGGGCAGCATCCTTACAGCACCCCAAAAAGCCCTTTTTAGGGCTGGTACATCAGTCTGCTTTTATTTATTTTTCTATATATATATATTGCAGTTGCCTGCCCGTGTGTGAGAGGCCGCAGGCCCACAGACTGTACTGTGTGCCCAACACTCATATCGGGTGGCACAGTACCTTGCAGATAAAAAAGTCATTTAATTTTTACCCTTTAATATAATTGCATTTGCCTGCCAGTGTGTGTCAGGCCCACAGACTGTACTGTGCCCACTGCCTACCACTCATATAGGGTGGCACAGTACCTTGCAGATAAAAAAGTCATTTAATTTTTACCCTTTAATATAATTGCAGTTGCCTGCCAGTGTGTGTGTCAGGCCCACTGACTGTACTGTGCCTACTGCCCACCACTCATATAGGGTGGCACAGTACCTTGCAGATAAAAAAATTCATATAATTTTTACCCTTTAATATAATTGCAGTTGCCTGCCAGTGTGTGTCAGGCCCACAGACTGTACTGCTGTACTGTGCCCACTGCGAGTGCCCACCACTCATATCGGGTGGCACAGTACCTGGCGGATAAAAAAGTCATTTAATTTTTACATCTTAATATAATTGCATTTGCCTGCCAGTGTGTGTCAGGCCCACAGACTGTGCTGTGCCCACTGCCCACCACTTATATAGGGTGGCACAGTACCTTGCAGATAAAAAAGTCATTTCATTTTTACCCTTTAATATAATTGGAGTTGCCTGCCAGTGTGTGTCAGGCCCACAGACTGTACTGTGCCCACTGCCCACCACTCATATAGGGTGTCACAGTACATTGTACGGTGCACGCGCAGTGACCTAAAATTCAAATGAAACGGACCGAGCATGTTTTTTTTTCCATCTCTCGGTTCCAAAAATCTATTCACTACACCGGCCCTGGCCCTGATAAGGGACAAAACAGAGATTAAACTGATAGGAATAGTACTTAGTTAACACTAGTTGCATTAGTGGCAAATTCCATTGCAAGTGCCCAAAATTAGAAGGAAGCGGGCAGAGCAAGCTTTTTTCTCTATCTCCCCATGCAAGGATTTAATTGAGTACACATCCCCTGATAGGGGACTTAACAAAGAATAAAATGGTAAGAATAGTAGTTCACGCTATTTGTATTGGTGGCACAGTACATTGCGCGGCGCACGCGCAGTGCCCCAAATCGGAAGTAAGAGGACCGACCAATCATCTTTTTTCATCTCCCGGTTCCTAAAATCTATTCCATACACCGGGCCCTGATAGGGGACAAAACAGAGATTAGACTTGTAAGAACAGATTTTTTTAATTTAAAAAAAAGAGGACAGCCTCTGCGGAGCTGGGTATTTTTTGGCTGGGTTACTGAACGCTCATGCACAATGGCTGTAGGCTCATGCGTCCCTTTGCGGAGGTGACAAACCTGGTCAGTCAAACCCAAGGCAACATCATTGACCTCTGGAGCATGCCCTGCAAAGAGTGCTGGATCAGGCCGTAGATGAGCATGAAGAGTAAGAGTTGTGATTACCATGACCACCAGAAGCAGCCTTGTCGCCGTCGATTGCTAGACCTGCGGCAACACAGAGAGAGGAGTCTGAAGAAGAGGAGTCAGAGGAGGAAGGTGGCTTTGAGGAGGTGGAAGACCAACCACAGCAGGCGTCCCAGGGGGCTTGTTGTCACCTTTCAGGGACCATTGGTGTTGTACGTGGCTGGGTGGAGGAACAGATCTTCAATGAAGTCAGTGAGGACAAGGAACGGGACATGGCTAGCTTGGTATCCAACCTTGTGCAAATGGGGAGTTTGCGGTTGTGCACTGGACTGTTTGCGGTTGTTTGCGGTGCGTTAAACGGGGATCAATACAACATCATTCCTGATCATATACACACACTGGATGTTTTAAAGCATGTTATTCCAAACAATTTAGGAATGTTAGGTGATTTATGCCCTTTTTGGATTAAAACCCGACTTTGCGTCAACTACGTAATTTTCCATTGGAGTTTTGCCATGGATCCCCATCCAGCATGCCACAGTCCAGGTGATAGTCCCCTTGAAACAACTTTTTCATGACTATTGTTGCCAGAATGAGTCCCTGTGGATTTTAAAATTTGCCAGCCTATTGAAGTCTATGGCGGTTCGCCCGGTTCGCCTGTTCGCGAACATTTGCGGAAGTTTGCGTTCGCCGTTCGCGAACGAAAAATTTTATGTTCGCGACATCTCTAATAAGATAGAATTTAGTGTTAGGTTCCCGTCTTACAAATATCGCCTTGACGTGTGGCAGATGGGCCTAAATAATTTTGTACAAAATGTATTTGCCCAGCATCTCATTTACAAAATAGGAATAGCTTTAGCATTAGAATATTTTCTTGTACTTTATTTAATTTGCTGAGTGCTATTGCATTGTATGTTTTACCTTGTATCACCTATAATTGGATTAGATTCATAGCTCAGCAGACAATCAATAATCAATAAGTATTTTAAATGTCATGCAAAAATTGTGGTATATACTGGCACTCAATGTGTCTGAATTGTATTATGTACATTTGTAACATGCAATGGGACAGTTAAAAGTACACAATAATAATTTCTGTATAATACTGTGGTTGGTGTGTGTTATTTTGATATAATAAATATAATACTAGACTAGCACTGTATACTGACACCAAGTGTATCTAAATAATAGTATACGGTATATAGAATTGTAGTGAACAATGGCGCAAATCAAAATATATGGAAATCATTGCACAGTAAAAAAAATAGCATGGAGGGATTTGTTTAATGTATACAATATCTTTTTTATATATGTTAAATGTAAGACAAAGACGTGATGTGAACCCGTACAAATTTCACAGTTGCAATTCCATTACCAGGTCTTGACCTTATGTTCCGGTATTAGCTAGTAACACAATGCACCACCTGCTATTTGAACGTTGTATTGTAATTTATCCAATTTAGATATTGCATCATTTCGTGACACACATCTCAGGACATGTTGAGATAAGTGAGCAGCTAAGTGTGGACACATCTGCATATAGAATAAGAGCAAGTACTGAGAATTGCACACCATATACAGGCCAAGAGAAGTGGTACTGTGCAGTGTCCATATATACAGAATAAGGCAATAGGACATTAGCTTATTTTGTTGTATACCTTTACCCCTACCTGTTAGATATAGTTTGTATGTTTTCACTTTCATCTCCTGGCATTGCTGCATAAAACAAAATATTGGTTTTAAAATTTACAACTATTTTCACAGTATAAAGTGACAATTAGTGATGAGAGGCATAGGCAATATTCGAATTTGCGATAATTTGCACATTTTGGGCCAAATATTAGCCATAAATTTTCAAATTCGAGAATCCATGATCTCCAGCCATCATTTACTTGATTGCGAAAATGGGCAATGTAATATATTCGCGCAAAAAATTAGCGATTAGAATATTCGCGATCAACACTAAGGGGTAGGCAACTTTCCTATTGGTTGCTAGGGATATTGCTAAGTGCCGATATTCACGTTAAATTTTCAATAAATTTTCAATAAATTCACGAATAGCATATTCACGATCAACACTATTCGCGAAACCAAAATATAGCGCTATCTTCTAAATATTCGCGAATTCTGGAAATGGCGATCATATTTATTTGCAGATTGTAGCAGCATCCGAAGCTATTGGATTCTGTTTGAGTTCCCTATGTACTAAGCAGAGATGAGAAAGGCATTGGAAAACTTGATTCCGCTGCTTCACTGAATTTTACAAAAAAATTTGCTTTGTGATGAATCACTTCATCAAGTAGCACATTTCTTTGTAAGTAGTGGGGGCAATGACAGGGAGCTGCGATTGAGCTGCTCTCCGTCATTGTACCCCTCAGATGCCGCGTTCATACATGATCGCGACATCTGATATGCCTAACACTGTGTAAAATAAGAAAAAAAGAAATCAAAATCATACTTACCTAATCCATTTGCTCACAATGGGCCAGCTGCCATCTTGCTTAAAGATCTAGCGCAAAATCTCGGCCAAGATCTTCAAGCGAGATGGCGGCGGCCAGCCTGTCGTGAGCAAAGGAATCAGGTAAGTATGATTTTTTTCACACTATTTCAGGTTAAATCGATTCTCTACCATGAAGAATGAGGAAATCTGGCTTTGCGGCGAATCAATTCATCCTGAAATTTGGATTGAACTCCACCTTGTGGACTTTAAGAAGTAAATTTATGTTTCGAGAGAATGTTGTGTCTTCTATACAGTTTTGCACACACAATGTCATGTTTAGATTTTTTTAAACTTTGTTTTAAAAGTATTAAGGCAATCTTCATGGATATTAATAGCATTGCTTAAGTATAATAATTACCCTATATAGTATATTACAAGATGCATATTTTGCATTCTTTATTGTTCAAGCTTTCCTCCACAAAACCAAAAACTGAATGGAACAATCAAATATTTTAATATCATATTTTCTTTTCTAGAGAATATGATTTTTTTTTTTAAATGTTCTGCAGCTGGAAGCAGATTAAATTATAGCTCTGAGAAATTTTTATAACTTTGAAATAGATAAGTGATGTATGTCAATGTGCTATTGCTACTGGCAGTTTTTGTCGACACAATTAGATGATACAGTTTCCTAGGTGAACTTCCAGTACATTTATGACAGCCACTATGATTCAGACAATTTAAGATTTTTCAAAGGTAGTAATTCATGAAGAATTTTTTATAAGTATATTATAAAGTTATCTGAAAATTACACTTTGTGTTCTTAGGCTGCAGAAGAAAAATTTAAAAATTTGCTTATCTCAGATTTTTTTTTATGATACAAAACACTGGATAATGAATATTAAGAATAATATTTCAAACAATTCAGTTATGCTTTGGTTGATACAAAAATATCATGGGAAAGTGCTAAAGGAAAGCTTTTGCTGAAATTCAACTTCTGAAATTCAGTTTCTGTGATAAGATAATCAAAAAAGTTATTATTACTGTTAGTTCAAAGGTATAGCAGTCTTAGTTAGCCTAATAACATAATATTTCATTTTGAAAAATGTTCATCACTACAAAATTGTTGCAGTAATGGGTGAGTATAGAGCAACTTCTTGGAACCAGCAGTACTTTTATTCTTCCTTTTTAAAAAGCTGGCTTTGATTTTGTTTCTCTTAGTCTAGTTTTATTAGTTATCATCCCAAATTTGTTTGGATTCTATCTGATTTCTATTTTTTTTTTAGTGAATGTTATATTTCTGATGGAGTTCAGACGCATCATTTTGTATTCAATAACTAATCAATGTGCCTGCTATTCCCAATAGAAAGTTATGAATACAAAGCAATCAGAAAGTCTAGACCCTTAAGCTTTGTTTCACATTTTTCATATTTTATTATGAATATTCAATTCCCCATAATGACAGACTGAAAACAGATTGTTAGAATTTTTTTCAAGTATATTTAAAAAGAAATACTAATATTTTGCATGGACATAAGTACACATACATGTATCCAGACCCTTTGCTATGACACTTGAAACTTTTCTCTGGAAACCTTCCATTTCTCTTGATCATCTTTGAGATGTTTCTGCACTTTGCTTTTAACCTGTGGTAAATCCAGTTGATTGGACATGATTTGGAAATACACACACCTGTCTGTATAAGGTCTCAAAGCAGACAATGCATTCCAGAGCAAAAAACTGAGGAGGAAATAACTGCCTTTAGAGCTCATTGACTGGATTGTGTGCAGACACAGATCTGGAGGTACAAAACAATTCTGCTACACTTAAAGGTCCCAAGAGCACAGTGGCCTCCATAATTCCTGGAACTGGAAGTAATTTGGAACAACTAGGGCTCTTCCTAGAAGTGGTTGTCCCACCGAACTACGTAAGTAATCAGGGGAAAAGTGCCTTGGTAAAAGAGGTGTCACAGTGTGTTCACTGTCATGTAGGCTGGCTACTGGTGCTACTGTGTACTGGCTGCGGTGTAGTGTTGAAGTGTGTCTAGGACCATGGGTCGGTACTGTAGCATATGTCGTTATATGGTTGCTGGTATCGTGCCTGCTGACTGCAGTCTTCGTCAGCAGTGCGTGAACTGTCTCTTCTGAATGTTATTCCCTTTGTTCTGTGTTTGCCGGCCACTGTTCTCTGTGACTCTTATATGTCATGTGGATTAGTCATTTGAATGTGTATCTAAGGCCATGTGATTGTGTGGCAGTTCACGTTCTCCTCTGTTGTGCGTACTGCCCGTGGATACTTGGGTGCGGCATTGCTACTTTGTTTGTTGGTTGTCGGAGTTGTGTGAATCTGTGTCTAGGGCCGTGTGTCAGTGAGGCAGTGCATAATCTCTGCAGTCCATGCGTAATGGCAGTGTCTGTGTTTAGTTTTGTCTGGTCCTTATGATGTTAAGTTTTGTGGGATTAATTCCCCAATATGAATCTGTTTCTGTTTTAGTCAACGGTTGCCTCACCTGTCAGTCATTGGCTTGTCTGTTTCCCTATTTAGTTCCAGGTTTGTCTCAGTCTGGGTTTTTTGGAATCCTCTGTTCTGTTTGCATCAAGACCTTAGCTGTGTAACATTGCGTAATGTTGCATTGCATTTATGAAGCCTGTTCAGTTTCCTTATTTTTTGTCTGTCTGTTTCTGCTTTGTCTGTGTTTTTGAAACATGGTCTTATGTCTGCTAGTTCTGCCTTGCCTGTTTGGTGTGTTCATGGTTCCTGTTATCCTGTCTAAACAGTTTCCTATGATTGTATGTCTTTTTGGGTTCCTGTTCTGCTAATCTGCCTGATCCATGTTTTGTGATATGCCTTGATATGTCAAGTGTATCAGGACCATCCCAAGAGGTAGTCGTCTGGTCGAGACCAGGGTATGGCCCAAAGTCTAACCGGTCACTTGGCCCAGTAGTTCCACATTTGCCACTGATCCGCCTGATCTGTAACAAGAGGTGACCAAGAACCAGAGAACTCTGGCTGAGCTTCAAAGATACTGTGTTCAGAAGGTAGAAACATTCAGAAGGTTAACAATCGCTGCAGATTTCCACCAATGTGTGCTTTATGGCAGAGTGACCAGAAAGAAGCTTCTCATAATAATTTGCAAAAAAAAGCATCTAAAAGACCCTCAGACTGTGAGAGTCTTTTAGATATTATTTTTCTGGTCTGATTAAATCAAGATTAAATTTTTCTAGCCTTAATTTTAAGCATCATGTTTGGATCAAACCAGGGACAGTACAATACCATCCCTATAGTGAAGCATGGTGGTGGCACATCATACTATGGGCGTGTTTTTAGTGGCTGGGTGTCAAGGATGGAGGACAGTTAGCAGGAACTGATAAATAACGACAGACTGGCTTGATCCCAAACTAAGGAAAACATAGGAGGGCCCTATAAATCCCTAAGAACTCTCCCAAACTATTGTGCACATGTGCAAGTCCCGGTGGTAGACAGATACATACCCTCGTACCAATAATTAAGTGACATCTGAATTCCCTATAGTAGTGAGGGGAACTGAATACGGAGGGAGTCAGGGTCACCTAGAATCAAGCCAGCAAACAAAACACAAAGTAAATGGAAAGCACTTAACTTAGAGCAAAACAACTGCAGCCTCCAGCAGCACACACTTCATCCAGGAAGTAATATAAACTTCCTGGATGAAGGAGGAGGAGCAGTAAGGAAGAGAATATAAAGCAAACCAATTAATCAAACATAAGAGGCAGCAGAGGGAGAGAAAGGAACTGAGCAAAGTGAAACCAAAACAAAGAACGTCATACACAAGACGGGGAGGAACCTCCGACCGACCATCTCCCAGAACCGGCGGTGACACTGGGTGAGGGAGACTGGTCTGGTTTGAGGGAAAGCTGAATAGACCAAAATACAGAGATGTTAATGAAAACCTGATTCAGATTATTATGGACTCTGGACTGGACAGAAGGTTTACCTCCCAACAAGATCCTTAGGGTATGACCACATGGTACGGTTGTGTGATGCAGTCAGGATGTACTTAGGAACAGCAGCATCTAATTTCCCAATGCGAAAATCTGTTTCAGAGATAGTCCTGGCACTTTTAAAGTTGTGATGACTGCACCTAATTGACCGCAAGTATGACAAGTCCTGCTGCTTATGGTTTATGTTTTACCACAGTTGTTACTATTTGAAGTGAATCAGAATGCTAATGAAGAAGAAAAATTCACAACAGTTCAAACAACAGTTTTAGCAGTGGCCAAAAAACACATCCTAAATGTATAATTATCCACGCCATAAATGTATGCGGTTAGATGCATGCGTTCCCTAACCAGATAATGACAGCATCACAACCACGCTGTGTGGTTATACCCTAAGCACATAGCTAAGAAAACAAAAGATTGGCTTAGGGATAACTATGTTAATGTCCTTGAGTTGCCTAGTAGTGATGAGCGGCAGGTGCCATATTCGATTTCGATGAAATTCACGAATATTCGATAGAATATTCGTTTCATATTCGTCGAAATCGAATATTCGTCATTATCGCGATTAATATGCGATTTAAATAATCGCTTATTGCGATTGTAACCTAAGGCTACTCTCCTATTGGTTTGATATCTAGAATTAGCGAATATGACGAATGTATTCGTCTTATTCCTCAAAACGAAGATAACGAAGTATTCTCCATCTTTGTTTTAGCTACCTATTCGTCAACTTCACTAATTCTAGCAATCAAATAGGAAAGTTGACTATAGAGACAGCTGTGTTTAATTCGCTATGCGATTATATTATTCTTTTTTTTTTTATAAATTGAATAATTATAATAATTTTCAAGTATTATAATTATTCTATTTATTAAAAAAAAAAAAAGAAAAGTAATATAATCGCATAGCGAATTAAACACAGCTGTCTCTATAGTCAACCTTCCTATTTGATTGCTAGAATTAGCGAAGTTGACGAATATGGAGCTAAAACGAAAATGGAGAATACTTTATCTTCGTTTTGAGGAATATGACGAATACATTCGTCATATTCGCTAATTCTACCAAGCCAACCATAGTAAACCAGGTCTAAGTTTAAATCGCAATGTGATTAATTCAAGTTATATTAATTGCATTGTGATTACAACTTAGCACTGCTATATAACATATTAGGCTAGAATTAACGAATATGGAATATAGCAGTGTTAAGTTGAAATCGCAATGCGATTAATATAATTTGAAGTAATCACATTGCGATTTCAACTTAGCACTGCTATATTCCATATTCGTTAATTCTAGCCTAATATGCAATATAGCAGTGCTAAGTTGAAATCGCAATGCGATTAATATAACTTGAATTAATCGCATTGCTATTTAAACTTAGACCTGGTTTACTATGGTTGGCTTCGTAGAAGAAGATGACAATTGACGAATGTATTATGTAGAACTACTTTTGGGAAGTGGGAAAGAAAAAAATATAACAATAAAAAAAAAAAAAAGAATATTCAAAATAGCTATTCGCTATGCAAATATTCGCACACAACACTATTGCCTAGCCAGAACACTGACTTGAGCCCAATTGAACATTTCTGAAGAGACCAGACAACACCAACAGAGATTGAGAGGATCTACAGCGAAGAATGGCAGAAAATCCCAAAATCCAGGTGTGAAAACCTTGTAAATCATACCCGAGAACACTGGAGGCTGTCATTGCTGCCAAAGGTGCTTCAACTATGTACTGAGTAAAGGGTCTGAATTTGTTGTCGTGGCTAACACAATGGTCAGTCACTAAGGGGATTGAGCCATGTGTTGCAGTTGAATGACTTCAGAATGAGGAATAACGGAGTTCAGCAGACAGGTGTAGAGCTGGGTGGGTCAAGTCTCTATTTTTATACACCTTCCAACAGGGTGTGATGGGTCTAACTTCTCAAAGTATTATCATAATTGGTTAATACTGAAGCCATACTCTGCATAATTCATTATGGATAATTGGCCAATTGCTAACACCAGCACAGCCTATTTTATCTTAAGACCATTAACTTCTACACTTAGAGCAAGTCATTCAAATTGGCAGGTTGCCAGTCGCCATGTTCTCATTGCACACTTAAGAAATTTAAACACAAAATACAGTGTTGAACACAATACAGTCTGAATCTCTTAAATGGCTCCCAGGGAAAAGTTGAAAGCTCCTTTATCATTGTCAATTCAATATTCTAGTTTTTACTTTTCAATACTGTAAATTAACAAAGATTTTGAACATTCTGTTTTTACTTTGTCATTACAGGGTACTGAACGAAGAGTGATAGGGAAAAATGTGAACATTTTTATTTTATTTTAGGAAAAGCAACATAAAATCTGAAAAAAGTAAAAGGGTCTTACTCTGAAGAGTTTCCAAATGCATTTTACATTAACAGTTAGGTGTTACTATTACCACCTTGTCAAGAATGTGTCCCTACAGAGTCCAATGCCTTATTCACACGTCAGTGATTTTCATCAGTAATTGTGAGCCAAAACCAGGTGTGGGTCAAAACACAGAACATATTATCTCTGTGTAGGCTCCAATCCTGCTTTTGGCTCACAATCACTGACCAAAACACTGACGTGTGAATAATGTTTTAAACTGTTGTACCTATTGGAGTAAGGACAAAATCCCAACTCTTAAAAAAAGCTGTCTATTTATCTGTTTTATTTATTTATGTATATTTAGTTATTTATTTATTTTATGCTTTAATGAGGAATAATAAATGCTTTAATTAGGAAAAACGAAAAGTTGTTCAGGAATTGTTATGTGGGGAATGCAAGAACTTACTAATATAGACTTGTCATAAGAGCTGCCAGGTTTCATTAAAATGTATTTTCCCAAAGGGTACTTATATAAGTTAAAGTTATATGTTTGAGTAAACTATGTTTGCTATATGTTTGGTAAACTACAAAATAATGTTATTTATCTTCTTATGGGGTTGACATGACCTTTAAGTTGATCTTATTTGTAATTTTATATTTTAGTGAACTTTAATACCAGTGCGTCGATATTAGAGATGAGCGGATTTTTCAAAAACTCGATTTGGCAGGTTCGCCGAATCTTACAAAACGATTCTATTCAATCCAAATTTATTTGCAGTGAATCGCGTAAAAAAAGCTATTTCCTGGCTGCAGAGAGCCTGGAGTAGAACACTGTGCCTTGCATAACATGCCTAGGGAGTCTGCTGTGGTAGTGAAACAATACTGTGAGTCAGTATGACACGCAGATGACAGGGTTCACTCTTATCTAATCACTGCACACTTCAATTATTTAGGCAGTTACGGGGCTAAAACTGACTAAATAACTCAAGTGTGAACTCAGTTTTACAGGTCGACGTTAGCGTCAAGAAGAAGCACACTACTTTTCACACCATCGTCAGCTGATTCCACATAGATATTTACAGAACTTGTTCTATTAAATGCTTATACAAGTTGAGCTCCCCAACAGAGTGGAGAGGGTATTAGCAGTAAGTTTGTGTTGAGGTCACTGAATATTTTGCCCTTTCTCTGATCTATCAGAACAATAACCCCTCAAAAAACAGATCATGTTGTCTGTTGAGCATCCACCTTCACTCTGTCAGCATTTGTTCAATAATCCATCGGTATTGCTGATGCTTAAAAACTCAGGAGAGGATCCAAAACAGAAATCACATGTTAATGGAATATTTGCATGTCTTCTGTGTGTTGTACCCACTCCTGCTTTCGGCTACCAAATTATAAGCCAATTCTGATGGGACCATGCAGGACTTTCAGCTGCTACACAGACAAGATCCATTGTTAGTCTCATTTTTCTTTCCTTCTGACAGATCAGGAGATGGGTCAAATAAATGGTGATGCCATCCAGGCCAAAAAGGCAAAATAGTGGCCCAGTCATGGAGTGGGGAAGGTGGGAGAACAGATTTAGAAGTCCACAGAGTGGCCCAATGAAATATTGGTGAGGTACTAACAGTACCTGCTGAGGTTGGTGCGTGTAAGATGGAGCACTTGGCAACAGATGTGTGGCATCAGGCGGGTGGCAGCATCATAATAGTAGCTGAGCCAGAAGAAACCAATCATTTTGTCAAGGTTTGTGTGAGGCAGCATGGAGGATCTAATCTGATCTAATCCATCAGGCATTGGTGGGTGAAAATCCTGCCTGATCCATGCCTTATTCATCTTGACAAAGGTAAGTCTTTCCACATTTTGGTTTGAGAGGGGAGTTCTCCTTGGGGTAACTATGCCCCCCCCCCCCACACTAAACACCCGCTCTTATGCCACAGTACTAGCTGGGCAGAACAGATTTTCTAGGGCAAACTCTGCGAGTTGTGGCCACCATTTGGCTGCCCAGTAGTCAAGTGGATCTTCGATGACTGATGGCAAGGTGCTGTCCAAGTATGCCACCACCTGCTGGTTCAGGTTCTTCTCTGTGTCCAGCTGCTGATGAGTAGTTTCTTCATTATGCAGGTGAAGAAAGCTACTCATCAGCGACTCTAGACTCAGGCTGCTGCTGATGGAGCTGGTTTTGCTCCTGTCAACCTCCCCCCAGCAACTATGGCAGTGGAACATGGGCGCAGAGGGCGGCCCTGGTCAGACCTGCAAGAGGATGGACGATGGAGCAGATAGGCAGTGGCCAACTGACTGCATAGGGTGTCTCTATAGTAGTTCAGTTTGTCCTCCCTCTCAGCGGGTGTAAAAAGGGCCCCCAGTTTTGACCAGTAGTGAGAGAAATTATGGCTTGGAACTCTTTACCTCGGCTCGGCACAAGCCATCAGTTCTCGGAAAGGTGCAGAGTCCGTCACTTGGAGGACTCCTTTCCAGCAACTTGGCCAGGAGCAAGTCCAGCTACTGCGCAGTTGGATGAGTCCACACATACTGTTGTCCCTTGGAAATCGCTTTGGTGATCGATTGCTGATGGAATGACTGACGAAAAGTAGGAGGGTGATGAGCAGGAGCATCAGGACCAGTAGATGATGGGAAGGACAGAGAGCTCTCTTTAGCTGAGGTGGTGGAGCCTTGACTGCTTAAAATCGGGTGTGTGCCACTGAGCGATGCATCAGTTGCTGCGGCCGGCTGGACCACCACAGTACTTCCAGACCACTTTATGGTAACACTGCATATGTTGATGCAGGGCCGTGGTGCCAACATTGACACCCTTTCCATGCTTCACCTTCTTCCCACAGAAATGGCCATGTTCACCTCCTCCGGCGGCTTAACAAAAACTGCCACACTGCCAAGTAGGTGATTTTACCCGCAACATTCCATACTGACTGACTGCTATGGCCGCTGCCTTCGTGAACCCCTGCACCACTACGTTCTTGGCAGGCAGGCTCCTGCGAAGCGGGTGGTCTACCCCGGGCACGTTCGACTGTATAGTTCAGGTTCATACCGAATTTTGTGGTGTTCTGGACAGGGATCCGGACATTTTCAAAAAAGTTATGGTTCGGGTCTATTGTTTGGCCATTTCTTCCCGCTTTCTGAAGGGCTGCACAGCAGCCAACCAGGTAGCATTTTATTTCTTGCCCTAAGAAGCCATCACAGCCATGCCTACTAATGGCATGGCTGTGATTGGCCAAATGCAGCATGTGACCCAGCCTCTATTTAAGCTGGAGTCACGTACCGCCACACGTAACTCTGCTCTGATTAGTGTAGGGATAGGATGCAGCTGCTGTGAGGGCGAGATTAGGCAGGGAAAACTCAGCAAAAACACCTAATGAAATGATAAATCTACAGCTGTAAATCATTCAACTTCTGCTACTTAATTGCTTACTGGTTTTTAGGCTGCCCAGAGCGTTTTTCTGTCACTTTTTCTGGGGTGATCGGCGGTCATTTTGCGTCTTGTGGTGCACCAGCACAAGTTGCCACCAGGTCCATCTATCCATCAATAGTAGTTTTTTTTTTTTTTTTTTTATATATCCTACATCAGAGGGTTGGATGTGCTTATTGTCACTCCTAAAAAACTCAGAATAGAAATTTCTATATTATATTGAGGGGTGAAATTCAATTGTCAAACTAGCAATACTCTAAATCTAGTGTTCCAGCTGTGACTAGCCAAGTGTAATACTGTCCGGCAAAGGATAGATATTTTTCTGGGGTGAAATTCAATTGCCAAAATAGCAATCCCCTAAATCTGGTGATCCAGCTGTGGCTTGCTAAGTTTAATACTGTACAGCAAAGGATATTTTTTTTTCTGGGGTGAAATTCAATTGCCAAAATAGCAATCCCCTAAATATTGTGTCCCAGCAGTGGCTGGCCAAGTTTAATAGTGTCCGGGAAAGGATATATTTTGTCCCGGGGTGAAATTCAATTGCCAAAATAGCAATCCCCTAAATGTGGTGTTCCAGCTGTGGCTGGCTAAGTTTAATACTGTACGGCAAAGGATATATTTTTTTCTGGGGTGAAATTCAATTGCCAAAATTGCAATCCCCTAAATCTGGTGTCCCAGCAGTGGCTGGCCAAGTTTAATATTGTCCGGGAAAGGATATATTTTGTTCTGGGGTGAAATGCAATTGCCAAAATAGCAATCCCCTAAATGTGGTGTTCCAGCTGTGGCTGGCTAAGTTTAATACTGTCCGGCAAAGGATAGATATTTTTCTGGGGTGAAATTCAGTTGCCAAAATAGCAATACCGTAAATCAGTGGTTTGAGCTGTGGCTGGCCAAGTTTAATACTGTCCGGCAAAGGATAGAATTTTTTCAGGGGTTAAATTCAATTGGCAAATTAGCAATCCCCTAAATCTGGTGTCCCAGCTGTGGCTGGCCAAGTGTAATAGTGTCCGGCAAAGGATGTATTTTGTTCTGGGGTGAAATTCAATTGCCAAAATAGAAATCCCCTAAATCCGGTGTTCCAGCTGTGGCTGGCCAAGTTTAATACTGTCCGGCAAAGGATAGATATTTTACTGGGGTGAAATTCAATTGCCAAAATAGCAATACCGTAAATCAGTGGTTTCAGCTGTGGCTGGCCAAGTTTAATAGTGTTCGGCAAAGGATAAATTTTTTTCTGGGGTGAAATTCAATTGCCAAAATAGCAATCCCCTAAATCTGGTGTCCCAGCAGTGGCTGGCCAAGTTTAATAGTGTCCGGCAAACGATAGGTTTTGTTCTGGGGTGAAATTCAATTGCCAGAATAGCAATCCTCAAAATATGGTGTCCCAGCAGTGGCTGGCCAAGTTTAATAGTGTCCGGCAAAGGATAGGTTTTAATCTTGTCCTTACCTCTGGGCAGCCTGGCACACATGAGCGACTACATGCTGCAGTGTCCCTGCGCAACGACAGCAGAGTTGCCCACATTTTAATGTGTGCGGACTACTGGTTTGCCAACCTGCTGGATCCCCGGTACAAAGACAATATGCCCACCTTAATTTCTGCACTGGAGCATGATAGGAAGATGCGCGAGTTCAAGCGCATGATGGTAGATGCCCTCCTGAGAGCATTCCCAAATGACACAGGGGAACAAGTGAAAGCCCAAGGCGAAGGCAGAGAAGGAACAAGAGGTCGCCATTGCAGCTGTGTCACAGCCAGCTCTTGTGAGGGCAGGGTTAGCATGGCAGAAATGTGGAAAGTTTTGTCACCAGGCCATAGCTAACTGCACCACCACCTGATACGGAACGTGCTAGCAGGAGGCAGCATTTCAATAACATGGTGGAACAATACGTGTACACACCCCTCCACGTACTGACTGATTGTTTGGTCCCATTCAACTTCTGGGTCTCAAAATTGTCCACATGGCCAGAAGTAGCCTTTTATGCCTTGGAGGTGCTGGCCTGCCCGGCGGCCAGCGTTTTGTCTGAACGTGTATTTAGCACGGCAGGTGGCGACATTACTGACAAATGCAGCCGCCTGTCCACAGCCAATGTGGAAAAGCTGACGTTCATAAAAATGAACTAGGCTTGGATCCCATAGGACCTGTCCATCCCTTGTGCAGATTAGACATTTATAACTACCTCCCCTGAACCATATATTTTTGTTCTCCAGGGCTCATCTTTTTTTAATTTCACCATTATTGCATGGCAACCCAAAGTTGAATGAACCTGTCCTCCGTTTTGGTGCCAGGGGCCTAAATATCTGAAAGTGGCCTTCTCCATTGGTGGGTGACATGAAACCTGATTCTCTGCTAAGGGACCTCTCTCCTATGTCTGGGTGCTGGGGTCTAAATAACTAATAGTGGCCTTCTCCGTTGGTGGGTGACATGATGCCTTTATAACTGCTATGGGACCTCTCTCCACTCTCTGGGTGTCAGGGGCCTAACTTTCACATACTTTCTTGCTGTCTTGGTGGCAGACATTTAACTCTTTTTACTGTCTAATGACCGCCCCATTGTCTGGGTGTCAGGGGCCTATATGTCGTTTAATCATTTGTTGTCTTGGTGGGAGATAGTAAACTCTTTTTACTGTTAAATGACCGCCCCATTGTCTGGGTGTCAGGGGCCTAAATTTCGTTTAATTACTTGCTGTCTTGGTGGCAGACATTTAACACTTTTTGCTGTCTAATGACCGCCCCATTGTGTGGGTGTCAGGGGCCTAAATTTCACATACTTGCTTGCAGTCTTGGTGGCAGACATTTTTCTCTTTTTACTGTCAAATGACCGCCCCATTGTTTGGGTGTCAGGGGCCTATATTTAGTTTACTTGCTTGCTGTCTTGGTGGGAGACATTTAACTCTTTTTACTGTCAAATGACTGCCCCATTGTCAGGGGCCTATATGTCGTTTAATCATTTGTTGTCTTGGTGGGAGGTATTAAACTCTTTTTACTGTCTAATGACCTCTCCTCTGTCTGGGTGTCAGGGGCCTACATAAATGATAATTGCCTGTTCCATTGCAGGTTGACCTGAGGCTTGCGTTGCTGTTACGGGACCGCTCTCCTATTTGCAGGTGCCATGGCCCTGAGTCTGTGAATGAGGCCTGTAGCACTGCAGGCAGACATGAATCCTTTTTGGCTGTGATGAGAACTTCAACTCCCATAGCATTCCCATCTGATGCCACCCCAACCTCCTATTCCACCTCCTCCTCCTCCAAGTTGCCAATTGATATTGGTTAATTTTTATTAAATTTTTTTTATTTTAAGTCATTTCCCTATCCACATTTGTTTGCAGGGCATTTTCCTGCGTTTTGCAGCCCTCTAGCCATTTCCTGGTCTATTTTACAGCCTTTTTAGTGCCCGAAAGTTCGGGTCCCCATTGACTTCAATAGGGTTCGGGGTTAAGTTCAGGTCGAGTTCGGATCCCGAACCCGAACATTTTCGTCAAGTTCGGCCGAACTTCTCGAACCCGAACATCCAGGTGTTCGCTCAACTCTACTGGTCAAGACACAACCACTAGCTTACACTGGGAGCTCAGGCCTCTTGAAGTGACCCCCTGCTGCTATGCCCCCTTACTCTGCTGCCACCTGTGCCTGCGCCAGAAACATTTAGGCCTTTTCCCCTCCCCTGTGCATTGCCTGTCACTTCTCTGTCTGACATCCTGTTAGATCAAATAAGTAAATAAAAAGTAAATTAATACACACCAAAAATGGCTGTAATTTTGTCACTTCACCACAAATCGGCTAATAAGCCCTATTTTTCACCCACTAATACACACCAAAAAAGTCTTTAGAGCATATATAGCTGCACCGCACAAGGTCTAATACATAGACATTTTTCCTAGTAATATTCCCTGTTAATGGCTGTATCACAAAGCACTTGCACCGCCAATAAAAAGAATGGTTTCCTGGAATTACAGAGGTATCATCTATTGCAAACCTTAAAGCAGCAGTATAATGGAAATTTGGATCCTCAGTCAGTGCAGCAAGGTGTAATAGGATTGTTCCTATTGCACAGGCTGTCACCCCGACTGAACCCTGTTCAACACAAATGCTGGTGGAATGATTCCTCCCTATGTCCACAAAAACTGGCTGGCTGTTGATTGGCTGCATGCATGGCATTGTAAGTAATCCCTCGTTCCCAGAGTTCTTTGCTCCATGTTCTAACATGTGCAGCAGCCATTTTAGCCATAATTGTGATTCTTCACCACGAGAAATGAGGAAATTCAGTGCAAATCGAATATTTCCTTATATTCGGATCAAATTCTACTTTGTCAACTTCGAGTCACTCATCTCTAGTGATTACAATGCTGCCTTTGCATTGTAATGCTGGGATTTCTGCGCCAATGTCATCCTCTGCCTCCTCAACCCCAATCTTATCCTCATCCTTCCCTCTAAGCACAGATCACAGTAGTCCTCCATCATATCACCTACGCAAAGCTAGGAATTATCATGTGGTTTTGCACCTTGTCAGCCTTGGCAAACTAATGCACACCCTAGAGCAGGGATGCACAACGTTTCCTGGTTGGGGGCCACATTGCCAAACCGAACCAACGACGAGGGCCGAAATTAAAATTTAAAGGGGTATTAACAACTGAAATACTGTATTTATGGCATATTGAACACACTGTATATACCATTAATGTCTAGTTCCAGTTCCAGGACTCCCATCTAATGGGAAAAATACATGAAAAATACATGTGAGCAGCCACAAGACATAGGCATACATATCTGTTACCATATGGTTGGGGGCCGCACAGAATGGTATCAAGGGCCGCATGTGGCCCTCGGGCCACAAGTTGTGCACCCCCGCCATAGAGGAACTGCTTGGTGTCATAAATAGACACATTGAATACTGGCTGTCTCCTCTACAACTGGAGATAGGAATCATGGTTACTGATAATTAGTGTTGGGTGCGAATATTTGAATCGTGAATTTTAATCGCGAATATCGCCACTTTAAGAATTTGCGAATATTTAGAGTATAGTGTTATATATTCGTATTTTCAAATATTCTACTTTTTTTTTCATCAGTAACCTTCCTTTTTGCTTGTTGGCCAATGGTAAGGCTGCAATATGTTTGTCTGAGCTTAGCAATATCCCTAGCAACCAATAGGAAAGTTGCCTACCCCATTTAGTATATAAGAACCTCCCCACAGCCATTTTCTACAGTTTATTACAGTTCTGAGAGAGACAGCAGTGTCATTGCTATGCTCTCTGCTTTCCTGTGTCATATTACATTAGATAATTTGTTAGTTAGCATATATATATATATATATATATATATATATATTACAGATAGTTAGTGGGAAATAGTCAGTGTAGGTTAGATTGTGATGTAGTGTAGCTGGTTCCAGTGCAGGGTGCTGTCCGTACGTACATGCTACATACATAGTGCTGACTACACTTTGACTACACTAATATGTAGTCAAACCTGCTGAAATGTGAAGTTGGACATATTGCACAAAAATATGCGCATCGTTAATTGCCGATTTGCGCAATCGCAAATATATCGGAGCATTCTATATGCATTTAAAGCTATTGTAATGTTCTGCCGTGCCAACCATTTTTTCCCTTCTCAGGAAACTTCTAGCAGCTTGAAAAATGTAGCTATAGTGACCCACGCCTGTATTGCACATGCATTACACGCATATTACATAGCCGATTTTCGCAATTAATAAAATAACTGTGAATTCGCTAAAATATGACAAAAATTCTGCCAAATATCCTCAAAATTTAGCAAATTAGAATATTTTCCCTGCCGCTCATCACTACTGATAATGGGAAAAACATTTTGTCTGAGCAGAATCAGGGGGAGCTGACCCATGTGCCCTGCATGGTGCATATCTTCAATCAAATGTCCAGGAAACTGTGCATGCACTTCACCCACTCTTAGCCACGTTGCAGACGAGCGTGTCCGGATTATGTCGGGATGCGTTGCAGATGGTTCAGTGAAAACTGTGCAATTTCGCTTACAAAGTCATTCAGTTTTGTTTGCGATCTCGTTCAGTTGTTCAGTTTTTATCGCGCAATGCGATTTACTGCGTTTTGCACGCGCGTGATAAAAAACTGAATGTGTACAAACAACATCTCTTAGCAACCAGGAGAACAATGGTTAACACTCCCGTGCTCCCGTACAGTAGTCCTGCTATCTAGTGTTGAGCGAACAGTTCGAGAATCATTCGGGTCCGTACCGAATTTTGGGGTGTCCGTGACACGGACCCGAACCCGGACATTTTCAAAAAAGTTTGGGTTCGGGTCCGGTGTTCGTCGATTACTTCCCGCTTTCTGAAGGGCTGCACAGCAGCCAATCAGCTAGCGTTTTACTTCTTGCCCTAAGACCCCATCACAGCCATGCCTACTAATGGCATGGCTGTGATTGGCCAAGTGCAGCATGTGACCCAGCCTCTATTTAAGCTAGAGTCACGTAGCGCCGCACGTCACACTGCTCTGATTAGTGTAGGGAGAGGACGCAGCTTCTGTGAGGGCGAGATAGGCAGGGATAAAGAAGTGAATGATCTACCTTTCTACACCTGTGCATCAGAACAACTCAGCTGAGCTGTTCACTGAAAGTCACTATTTTGTTGAGACTGGCCAGAGCGATTTTTACTGGCACATGTAACTGGGCTGACCGGCGGTGGCCATTTTGGGACTTGTGGTGCGCCAGCACAAGCTGCCACAGAGTCTAAACCAAAGCTCCAAAGAAGTGAAAAATCTACACCTGTGAATCAGAACAACAGCGATTCAGCTGCTCAGTCAAAGTCAATTATTCTTCTGGCTGGGCAGACCGTTTTCTGGCACATGTCACTGGGCTGATAGGCGGCGGCCATTTTGGGACTTGTGGTGCTACAGCAAAAGCTGCCACAACGTCCATTAATCTCATGTAATAGTCGATTTTTTCATAGATATACTACATCAGGGGTTTGGCTGTACTTGTGTCACCCATACTAACTGCAAAGATATTTAATATATCAGTGGTGAAACTGAAAGTAACCCACTTGGATAGCAAATCCCATGAATGTGCTGTTCCAGCTAGGCTAGCCAGTGCCACTACAGCCAAGTCCAATACTGTCAGCCAGAAATATCTTTTTTTTTTATGTGCCAGAAATATAAATTAAAAAAAGCTTTCACTGTAATAATAAAATGATTCTGGTGTTAGACCAGAAGAAGCACTCCTGTTGTAATTAATACTGTAAAAAGGCTTAGGCAATATTTCTCCCAGTGTGGGAAATTTATCTAGCAAAACTAGCATTTTAAAAATTCCGGTGTTCTGAAATACCAGCAGTCCTCTTGTAATTAATACCGCAAAAAGGCATTATATCGTCCAGTGTTGTAATTTTGGTGAAAAAAAGGCCAATTTAATCAATCTTGTGTTAGTTACACCAGAAACAGTAGGCAGCACGTTTATACTCCTGTAAAAAGGAATTAATACCGGAAAAAGGCATTACATTGTCCAGTGTTGTAATTTTGGTGAAAAAAAGGCCAATTTAATCAATCTGGTGTTAGTTAGACCAGAAACAGTAGGCCGCACGTTTTTACTCCTGTAAAAAGGAATTATATCTCCCCGTGTGGGAACCTATGTACCAAAACTAGCATTTTAAAAATTCTGGTGTCCAATTTGCAGCAGTTTTCTTGTAATTAATACCGGAAAAAGGAATTATATCTTCCAGTGTGGGAATTTATGTACACAAACTAGCATTTTAAAAATTCTGGTGTCCAATTAGCAGCAGTCTTCTTGTAATTAATACCTGAAAAAGGCATTACATTGTCCAGTGTTGTAATTTTGGTGAAAAAAAGGCCAATTTAATCATTCTGGTGTTAGGTACACCAGAAACAGTAGGCCTCACATTTTTACTCCTGTAAAAAGGAATTAATGCAGGAAAAAGGCATTACATTGTCCAGTGTTGTAATTTTGGTGAAAAAAAGGACAATTTAATCAATCTGGTGTTAGGTACACCAGAAACAGTAGGCCTCACGTTTTTACTCCTGTGGTGGGTGATCGAAATGCCTGATTCTCTGCTGTGGGACCTCTCTCCTCTTTCTGGGTGCAGGGGTCAAAGAAACAAAAGGTGGCCTACTCCTGTGGTGGTTGACATGATGTCTGATTATCTGCTGTGGGACCTCTCTCCTCCGTGTGGCTGCAGGGGTCAAAGTCTCTAAAAGTGCCCTTCTCCTGTGGTGGGTGATGTAAAACTGATGCTTGTGCTATCTGACCTGTCTCCTCTGTGTCGGTGCTAAGGCCTAAGTCACTGAAAGCGGCCTTCTCCTGTGCTGGGTAATGTAAAACTGATGCTTGTGCCATCTGACATGGTTGCCTGGGTCCCATTAAATGATGGCCTACTCCTGTGGTGGGTGATCTAAATGCCTGATTCTCTGCTGTGAAACCTCTCTCCTCCGTCTGGGTGCAGGGGTCAAAGTCTCTCAAAGTCTCCTTCTCCTGTGCTGGGTGATGTAAAACTGATGCTTGTGCCATCTGACATGGTTGCTGGGGTCCCATTAAATGGTGGCCTTCTCCTGTGGTGGGTGATCTAAATGCCTGATTCTCTGCTGTGAAACCTCTCTCCTCCGTCTGGGTGCAGGGGTCAAAGTCTCTAAAAGTGGCCTTCTCTTGTGCTGGGTGATGTAAAACTGATGCTTGTACCATCTGACATGGGTGCAGGGGTCAAATTAACTAAATGGTGGCCTACTCCTGTGGTGGGTGATATGAGGCCTTAATATGTGCTGTGAAAACCTCTCTCCTCCGTTTGGGTGCAGGGGTCAAAGTCTCTAAAAGTGGCCTTCTCTTGTGCTGGGTGATGTAAAACTGATGCTTGTGCCATCTGACATGGTTGCCGGGG
The DNA here is from genome assembly GCA_033119425.1 of Bufotes viridis. Classification (NCBI taxonomy): domain Eukaryota; kingdom Metazoa; phylum Chordata; class Amphibia; order Anura; family Bufonidae; genus Bufotes; species Bufotes viridis. The sequence continues at coordinate 510,937,133 of CM065589.1, forward strand.
TCCCATTAAATGATGGCCTTCTCCTGTGGTGGGTGATCTAAATGCCTGATTCTCTGCTGTGAAAACCTCTCTCCTCCGTCTGGGTGCAGGGGTCAAAGTCTCTCAAAGTCGCCTTCTCCTGTGCTGGGTGATATAAATGTTATACTTGTGCCATCTGACATGGTTGCCGGGGTCCCATTAAATGATGGCCTACTCCTGTGGTGGGTGATCTAAATGCCTGATTCTCTGCTGTGAAACCTCTCTCCTCCGTCTGGGTGCAGGGGTCAAAGTCTCTCAAAGTGGCCTTCTCCTGTGCTGGGTGATGTAAAACTGATGCTTGTGCCATCTAACATGGTTGCCGGGGTCCCATTAAATGGTGGCCTACTCCTGTGGTGGGTGATCTAAATGCCTGATTCTCTGCTGTGAAAACCTCTCTCCTCGGTCTGGGTGCAGGGGTCAAAGTCTCTAAAAGTGGCCTTCTCTTGTTCTGGGTGATGTAAAACTGATGTTTGTACCATCTGACATGGTTGCCGGGGTCCCATTAAATGATGGCCTACTCCTGTGGTGGGTGATCTAAATGCCTGATTCTCTGCTGTGAAAACCTCTCTCCTCCGTCTGGGTGCAGGGGTCAAAGTCTCTAAAAGTGGCCTTCTCTTGTGCTGGGTGATGTAAAACTGATGCTTGTGCCATCTGACATGGTTGCCGGGGTCCCATTAAATGATGGCCTTCTCCTGTGGTGGGTGATCTAAATGCCTGATTTTCTGCTGTGAAACCTCTCTCCTCCGTCTGGGTGCAGGGGTCAAAGTCTCTTAAAGTCGCCTTCTCCTGTGCTGGGTGATGTAAAACTGATGCTTGTGCCATCTGACATGGTTGCCGGGGTCCCATTAAATGGAGGCCTACTCCTGTGGTGGGTGATCTAAATGCCTGATTCTCTGCTGTGAAACCTCTCTCCTCCGTCTTGGTGCAGGGGTCAAAGTCTCTCAAATTCGCCTTCTCCCGTGCTGGGTGATGTAAAACTTATGCTTGTGCCATCTGACATGGTTGCCGGGGTCCCATTAAATGGTGGCCTACTCCTGTGGTGGGTGATCTAAATGCCTGATTCTCTGCTGTGAAAACCTCTCTCCTCCGTCTGGGTGCAGGGGTCAAAGTCTCTAAAAGTGGCCTTCTCTTGTTCTGGGTGATGTAAAACTGATGTTTGTACCATCTGACATGGTTGCCGGGGTCCCATTAAATGATGGCCTACTCCTGTGGTGGGTGATCTAAATGCCTGATTCTCTGCTGTGAAAACCTCTCTCCTCCGTCTGGGTGCAGGGGTCAAAGTCTCTAAAAGTGGCCTTCTCTTGTGCTGGGTGATGTAAAACTGATGCTTGTGCCATCTGACATGGTTGTCGGGGTCCCATTAAATGATGGCCTTCTCCTGTGAAGGGTGATCTAAATGCCTGATTCTCTGCTGTGAAACCTCTCTCCTCCGTCTGGGTGCAGGGGTCAAAGTCTCTTAAAGTCGCCTTCTCCTGTGCTGGGTGATGTAAAACTGATGCTTGTGCCATCTGACATGGTTGCCGGGGTCCCATTAAATGGTGGCCTACTCCTGTGGTGGGTGATCTAAATGCCTGATTCTCTGCTGTGAAAACCTCTCTCCTCCGTCTGGGTGCAGGGGTCAAAGTCTCTCAAAGTGGCCTTCTCCTGTGCTGGGTGATGTAAAACTGATGCTTGTGCCATCTGACATGGTTGCCGGGGGTCCCATTAAATGGTGGCCTACTCCTGTGGTGGGTGATCTAAATGCCTGATTCTCTGCTGTGAAAACCTCTCTCCTCCGTCTGGGTGCAGAGGTCAAAGTCTCTAAAAGTGGCCTTCTCTTGTGCTGGGTGATGTAAAACTGATGCTTGTGCCATCTGACATGGTTGCCGGGGTCCCATTAAATGATGGCCTACTCCTGTGGTGGGTGATCTAAATGCCTGATTCTCTGCTGTGAAACCTCTCTCCTCCGTCTGGGTGCAGGGGTCAAAGTCTCTCAAAGTGGCCTTCTCTTGTGCTGGGTGATGTAAAACTGATGCTTGTGCCATCTGACATGGTTGCCGGGGTCCCATTAAATGATGGCCTACTCCTGTGGTGGGTGATCTAAATGCCTGATTCTCTGCTGTGAAAACCTCTCTCCTCCGTCTGGGTGCAGGGGTCAAAGTCTCTAAAAGTGGCCTTCTCTTGTTCTGGGTGATGTAAAACTGATGCTTGTGCCATCTGACATGGTTGCCGGGGTCCCATTAAATGATGGCCTACTCCTGTGGTGGGTGATCTAAATGCCTGATTCTCTGCTGTGAAAACCTCTCTCCTCCGTCTGGGTGCAGGGGTCAAAGTCTCTAAAAGTGGCCTTCTCTTGTGCTGGGTGATGTAAAACTGATGCTTGTGCCATCTGACATGGTTGCCGGGGTCCCATTAAATGATGGCCTTCTCCTGTGGTGGGTGATCTAAATGCCTGATTCTCTGCTGTGAAACCTCTCTCCTCCGTCTGGGTGCAGGGGTCAAAGTCTCTTAAAGTCGCCTTCTCCTGTGCTGGGTGATGTAAAACTGATGCTTGTGCCATCTGACATGGTTGCCGGGGTCCCATTAAATGGTGGCCTACTCCTGTGGTGGGTGATCTAAATGCCTGATTCTCTGCTGTGAAACCTCTCTCCTCCGTCTTGGTGCAGGGGTCAAAGTCTCTCAAATTCGCCTTCTCCCGTGCTGGGTGATGTAAAACTTATGCTTGTGCCATCTGACATGGTTGCCGGGGTCCCATTAAATGGTGGCCTACTCCTGTGGTGGGTGATCTAAATGCCTGATTCTCTGCTGTGAAAACCTCTCTCCTCCGTCTGGGTGCAGGGGTCAAAGTCTCTAAAAGTGGCCTTCTCTTGTGCTGGGTGATGTAAAACTGATGCTTGTACCATCTGACATGGTTGCCGGGGTCCCATTAAATGATGGCCTACTCCTGTGGTGGGTGATCTAAATGCCTGATTCTCTGCTGTGAAAACCTCTCTCCTCCGTCTGGGTGCAGGGGTCAAAGTCTCTAAAAGTGGCCTTCTCTTGTGCTGGGTGATGTAAAACTGATGCTTGTGCCATCTGACATGGTTGCCGGGGTCCCATTAAATGGTGGCCTACTCCTGTGGTGGGTGATCTAAATGCCTGATTCTCTGCTGTGAAAACCTCTCTCCTCCGTCTGGGTGCAGGGGTCAAAGTCTCTAAAAGTGGCCTTCTCTTGTGCTGGGTGATGTAAAACTGATGCTTGTGCCATCTGACATGGTTGCCGGGGTCCCATTAAATGATGGCCTTCTCCTGTGGTGGGTGATCTAAATGCCTGATTCTCTGCTGTGAAACCTCTCTCCTCCGTCTGGGTGCAGGGGTCAAAGTCTCTTAAAGTCGCCTTCTCCTGTGCTGGGTGATGTAAAACTGATGCTTGTGCCATCTGACATGGTTGCCGGGGTCCCATTAAATGGTGGCCTACTCCTGTGGTGGGTGATCTAAATGCCTGATTCTCTGCTGTGAAAACCTCTCTCCTCCGTCTGGGTGCAGGGTCAAAGTCTCTAAAAGTGGCCTTCTCTCGTGCTGGGTGATGTAAAACTGATGCTTGTGCCATCTGACATGGTTGCCGGGGTCCCATTAAATGATGGCCTACTCCTGTGGTGGGTGATCTAAATGCCTGATTCTCTGCTGTGAAAACCTCTCTCCTCCGTCTGGGTGCAGGGGTCAAAGTCTCTAAAAGTGGCCTTCTCTTGTGCTGGGTGATGTAAAACTGATGCTTGTGCCATCTGACATGGTTGCCGGGGTCCCATTAAATGATGGCCTACTCCTGTGGTGGGTGATCTAAATGCCTGATTTTCTGCTGTGAAACCTCTCTCCTCCGTCTGGGTGCAGGGGTCAAAGTCTCTCAAAGTGGCCTTCTCCTGTGCTGGGTGATGTAAAACTGATGCTTGTGCCATCTGACATGGTTGCCGGGGTCCCATTAAATGATGGCCTACTCCTGTGGTGGGTGATCTAAATGCCTGATTCTCTGCTGTGAAACCTCTCTCCTCCGTCTGGGTGCAGGGGTCAAAGTCTCTCAAAGTGGCCTTCTCCTGTGCTGGGTGATGTAAAACTGATGCTTGTGCCATCTGACATGGTTGCCGGGGTCCCATTAAATGGTGGCCTACTCCTGTGGTGGGTGATCTAAATGCCTGATTCTCTGCTGTGAAAACCTCTCTCCTCCGTCTGGGTGCAGGGGTCAAAGTCTCTAAAGTGGCCTTCTCTTGTGCTGGGTGATGTAAAACTGATGCTTGTGCCATCTGACATGGTTGCCGGGGTCCCATTAAATGATGGCCTACTCCTGTGGTGGGTGATCTAAATGCCTGATTCTCTGCTGTGAAACCTCTCTCCTCCGTCTGGGTGCAGGGGTCAAAGTCTCTAAAAGTGGCCTTCTCCTGTGCTGGGTGATGTAAAACTGATGCTTGTGCCATCTGACATGGTTGCCGGGGTCCCATTAAATGGTGGCCTACTCCTGTGGTGGGTGATCTAAATGCCTGATTCTCTGCTGTGAAACCTCTCTCCTCCGTCTGGGTGCAGGGGTCAAAGTCTCTCAAAGTCGCCTTCTCCTGTGCTGGGTGATGTAAAACTGATGCTTGTGCCATCTGACATGGTTGCCGGGGTCCCATTAAATGATGGCCTACTCCTGTGGTGGGTGATCTAAATGCCTGATTCTCTGCTGTGAAAACCTCTCTCCTCCGTCTGGGTGCAGGGGTCAAAGTCTCTCAAAGTGGCCTTCTCCTGTGCTGGGTGATGTAAAACTGATGCTTGTGCCATCTGACATGGTTGCCGGGGTCCCATTAAATGGTGGCCTACTCCTGTGGTGGGTGATCTAAATGCCTGATTCTCTGCTGTGAAAACCTCTCTCCTCCATCTGGGTGCAGGGGTCAAAGTCTCTAAAAGTGGCCTTCTCTTGTGCTGGGTGATGTAAAACTGATGCTTGTGCCATCTGACATGGTTGCCGGGGTCCCATTAAATGATGGCCTTCTCCTGTGGTGGGTGATCTAAATGCCTGATTCTCTGCTGTGAAACCTCTCTCCTCCGTCTGGGTGCAGGGGTCAAAGTCTCTTAAAGTCGCCTTCTCCTGTGCTGGGTGATGTAAAACTGATGCTTGTGCCATCTGACATGGTTGCCGGGGTCCCATTAAATGGTGGCCTACTCCTGTGGTGGGTGATCTAAATGCCTGATTCTCTGCTGTGAAACCTCTCTCCTCCGTCTTGGTGCAGGGGTCAAAGTCTCTCAAATTCGCCTTCTCCCGTGCTGGGTGATGTAAAACTTATGCTTGTGCCATCTGACATGGTTGCCGGGGTCCCATTAAATGGTGGCCTACTCCTGTGGTGGGTGATCTAAATGCCTGATTCTCTGCTGTGAAAACCTCTCTCCTCCATCTGGGTGCAGGGGTCAAAGTCTCTAAAAGTGGCATTCTCTTGTTCTGAGTGATGTAAAACTGATGCTTGTACCATCTGACATGGTTGCCGGGGTCCCATTAAATGATGGCCTAGTCCTGTGGTGGGTGATCTAAATGCCTGATTTTCTGCTGTGAAAACCTCTCTCCTCCGTCTGGGTGCAGGGGTCAAAGTCTCTAAAAGTGGCCTTTTCTTGTGCTGGGTGATGCAAAACTGATGCTTGTGCCATCTGACATGGTTGCCGGGGTCCCATTAAATGATGGCCTTCTCATGTGGTGGGTGATCTAAATGCCTGATTTTCTGCTGTGAAACCTCTCTCCTCCGTCTGGGTGCAGGGGTCAAAGTCTCTTAAAGTCGCCTTCTCCTATGCTGGGTGATGTAAAACTGATGCTTGTGCCATCTGACATGGTTGCCGGGGTCCCATTAAATGGTGGCCTACTCCTGTGGTGGGTGATCTAAATGCCTGATTCTCTGCTGTGAAAACCTCTCTCCTCCATCTGGGTGCAGGGGTCAAAGTCTCTAAAAGTGGCCTTCTCTTGTGCTGGGTGATGTAAAAATGATGCTTGTACCATCTGACATGGTTGCCGGGGTCCCATTAAATAATGGCCTACTCCTGTGGTGGGTGATCTAAATGCCTGATTCTCTGCTGTGAAAACCTCTCTCCTCCGTCTGGGTGCAGGGGTCAAAGTCTCTAAAAGTGGCCTTCTCTTGTGCTGGGTGATGTAAAACTGATGCTTGTGCCATCTGACATGGTTGCCGGGGTCCCATTAAATGATGGCCTACTCCTGTGGTGGGTGATCTAAATGCCTGATTCTCTGCTGTGAAACCTCTCTCCTCCGTCTGGGTGCAGGGGTCAAAGTCTCTCAAAGTCGCCTTCTCCTGTGCTGGGTGATGTAAAACTGATGCTTGTGCCATCTGACATGGTTGCCGGGGTCCCATTAAATGGTGGCCTACTCCTGTGGTGGGTGATCTAAATGCCTGATTCTCTGCTGTAAAAACCTCTCTCCTCCGTCTGGGTGCAGGGGTCAAAGTCTCTAAAAGTGGCCTTCTCTTGTGCTGGGTGATGTAAAACTGATGCTTGTACCCTCTGACATGGGTGCAGGGGTCAAATTAACTAAATGGATGCCCTACTCCTGTGGTGGGTGATATGATGCCTGAATATGTGCTGTGGGGCCTCTCTCCTCTTTCTGGGTGCAGGGGTCAAAGTAACTAAAAGTGGCCTTCTCCTGTGCTGGATGGTATAAATGTAATGCTTGTGCTATCTGACATGACTTCTCTGTCTGGGTGCTAAGGCCTAAGTCACTGAAAGTGGCCTTCTCCTGTGGTGGTTGATATGATGCCAGATTCTTTGCTGTGGGACCTCTCTCCTTTGTCTGGATGCTGGGGTCGAAATAATAGTAAGCGACCTTCTCCATTGGTGGGTGATTTGAAGCCTGATTCTGTACTATGGGACCTAACTCCAATTAATATTGGTTAATTTTATTTATTTTATGTTAAGTCTTCATTTCCCTATCTACATTTGTTTGCAGGGGATTTACCTACATTTTGCTGCCTTTTGCAGCCCTCTAGCCCTTTCCGGGAGTCTTTTACAGCCTTTTTAGTGCCCAAAAGTTCGGGTCCCCATTGACTTCTATGGGGTTCGTGTTCGGGATGAAGTTCGGGTTGAGTTCACGAACCCGGACATTTTCCGGAAGTTCGGCCGAACCTCTAGAACCCGAACATCCAGGTGTTCGCTCAACTCTACTGCTATCTCCTACATAGGAGTCTGCAGCACAGTATAAAATTAGGGTTCTGCTGCTTGCACTAAATGTATTCCAAAAAGGGACCAAAAAACTACTCAGAGGTAGTAAACTACACTGGCGCTGGTTGCAGGACTTAGTTGAATAGTTAGTGCCTCCACTATTGATAATGTATTATAGACAACTGTGACCATTCAGTTCTCTAAAAAACTATGGATGCAATATAAAGTTGCACTTAAATGTTCAGTTAAATGAAGGTTGTTTACCAGTCTCTCACTGAGTGCTCCCGATGGCTTAACCCTTGGTGGATTCATGGGGATCCATTCCCAAGGTGAACATGGCTATTGCCAAGTTGTCCAAGCGCACTCTGGTTCCTGCAGACGATGGGTCTAGCTGCAGGACCCCCTTGCAGAGTGCACACTAAGACGGGGTGTTACGGCAGCTGCGGCTCCCGCTTCCACAGCCATAGCGGCTTCTGAAGTCTCTACGTTCCTCCGGTCTCGCCTGAATCAAATTCAAGTTGACGTGAACCTGAGGTTTTTTCCAGGACGACAAACTGGCTGCCTTCAAGACCATCAACCTGTCTATGGACTTCTTGTGCAATACCGCACAGCTCCAGTTGAAGCTAGCGAGAGAGCTTCCCCGCTAGCAAAGCAAGCCCTGGGAACGAGGCCAAACACAGATCCTTGCTCTCGAAGCTAGGAAGCAGGTCTGTGGCTCATGGGAGACCAAGTGCGCTTTTGGCACCCTGTGACAATACTATCAAATGACATCAGGGGCCTGTATTCAGCATGGCCCTGGGATCGGTAGCCCATATTCAATTTTGGCTTAAGCCTTGGGTTGCTGACAATTCCTCAAGATACAGCTTATGTGGCCTTCCATTCGAGCCCAACCGTTTGTTCGGTTCGGAGCTAGATAAGATCATGGAGTGCCTTTCAGACTAGAAGGTGAAGAGCCTTCCCCAGCAGTCCTTTCGAGGGCAGGGCAGACAAGACCGCGGTGGCAGGTCTGGCCAGCAAACAAGCTCTCGAAGTGACTGGAGAGCGCAGCAAAAAGGTTTGAGGTGCTCTCATGGAGGAGCCAAAGATGGAAAATCCACCTCCTGACTACAGGCCTCTTCGAGGCTCTTGGTAAATTCCGGTTACTCCTGCCGTCCTGCCAATAAGCTTCCCCACTCCTATGCTTCATGTACCCGTCGTGGGTCGTCTCTCCCACTTCTGAGAAGAGTGGATCCGAGAGATCTCGGAACCCTGGGTCTTGAACATCATTTTCGAGGGTTATTTAGTCAACCTCACCTCTATTCCTCTGGACAGGTTTGTTTAAGATCAACCTTCTACAAGCTGCCAAGGAGGCGATCCTGAAGGCCTACATTCAGGGCTACATTTGCTAAGGGGCTCTGGAGGAGGTTCAGGCAGGAGAACAGGGCCTAGGGATCTATTCACCAGTTTTTCTGGTTCCCAAGGCTTCAGGAGATCTCCGTATGATTATCGATCTAAGATATTTCAATCGGTTTATAAAGAATGTGAAGTTTCGTATAGAAACCATCAGGTCAGTAGTTCACGTCCTCAATCCTGGAGACGTGATGGCAACCCTGGACCTCAAGGATGCATATCTGCACATCCTGATCCATCCTGCTTCCAGGAAGTTTCTGAGGATCACGGTCCAGGTGTCCGGTGTCGTCAGGCATCTTCTGTCTGTTGCCCTTCCCTTTGGCATTTCTTCTGCCCCTCACACTTTTACCAAGGTGATGGTTTCTGTGGTGGCGGCTTTGCGGCTTCTAGGACTGACCATCATTCCTTATCTGGACGACTGGCTTTAAAAGCCTCTGCTCTAGCGGTCCTAACCCAACTTCTTCAGGTAAAATCTCCTTTCTGTTCCACCTAGGTTGGGAGAAGTCGAACGTGAGCCCGTCGACTTCACTAAGATATCTAGGCTTCATAATCGACTCCACTGGGATGTCGCTCCAGTTGACTCCAGAAAGAAGATCCCGGGTTCAGAACACGGCAAGTTCCTTTCCTTTCCCCGGCGAGTTCCAATCCGGACTCTCATGAAGATGTTGGGGCTCATGTCAGCGTCTGCGGAAGCAGTCCCTTGGGATCTATGGCACCTCTGCCCTCTACAGTCGGAGGTCCTCTCCTAATGGAATGACAGCCCTGCTGGGCTAAACTCCCTGTGCTCCCTGTCATGCCGAACTCGGTATTCCCTCAGATGGTGGTGCCATTTTTTAGACGGAAAGTCTATGACCCAGCCAATCTGGGTTATATTGACTACGGATGCGTCCCAAGTAGGCTGGGACGCTCACCTAGACGACCCTCCAGTTCACGGGACCTGGTTTCCTCAGGAGTGGCTTCTTTCATCCAATCTCCGCGAGATTTATGCTATCCGGCTAGCCCTCCTACACTAAGCCCCTCAGATCCGGGGCAAAGCGGTGAAAGTCCAGTCAGACAATATGACTGCGGTACTTTACATCAACAAGCAGTGAGGCACGAGATCACTTCCCCTCCTGTCAGAGATCGGGGTAATTCTGGATTTGGCAGAGTTGTACCTTTCCCACTTATCTGCGCTCCCCATCCAGGGCTCCCTCAACCACTTCAGCCCCCCTAGCTTAAACACCCTTAATGACCAGACCACTTTTTACAATTCTGCACTACACTACTTTCACCGGTTATTGCTCCGTCATACAACTTACCACCCAAATGAATTTTACCTCCTTTTCTTCTCACTAATAGAGCTTTCATTTGGTGGTATTTCATTGCTGCTGACATTTTTAATTTTTTTGCTATTAATCAAAAATGACCGAAATTTTTCAAAAAAATGACATTTTTCACTTTCTGTTGTAAGTTTTTTTTTTTTTTTTTTAAACTACATTTCTATATAAATTTTTCACAAAATGTATTGTTCTACATGTCTTTGATAAAAAAAAATCCAGTAAGTGTATATTTATTGGTTTGGGTAAAAGTTATAGCGTTTACAAACTATGGTGCAAAAAAGTGAATTTCGGCATTTTGAAGCAGCTCTGACTTTCTGAGCACCTGTCATGTTTCTTCAGGTGCTAGAATGCCAGGAAAGTATAAATAACCCCCAAATAACACCATTTTAGAAAGAAGACACCCCAAAGTATTCGCGGAGGGGCATGGTGAGTTCATGTATGATTTCATTTTTTTTCTCAAGTTAGCGGAAAATGACACTTTCTGAGGAATAAAATAAAAATAATAAAGTTTCCATTTCTGCTAACTTCTGGCAAAAAAAAATAAAATCTCCCACGGACTCACTATTCCCCTCAGCGAATACCTTGGGGTGTCTTCTTTCCAAAATGGGGTCATTTGTGGGTTGTTTGTACTGCCCTGGCATTTTGGGTGGGGCTAAATTGTGAGCAGCCACGTAAAACCTAAAGGTACTCGTTGGAATTTGGGCCCCTTTGCGCACCCAGGCTGCAAAAAAGTGTCACTTATGTGGTATCGCCGTACTCAGGAGAAGTAGGGCAATGTGTTTTGGGGTGTATTTTTACATATACCCATGTTGGGTGAGATAAATGTCTCTGTAAATTGACAACTTTGTATAAAAAAATTTAAAAAGTTGTCGTTTACAGCGATATTTCTCACACAAAGTATAGGTATATATAAAAATACACCCCAAAACACATTTCCCTACTTCTCCTTAGTTCGGCGATACCACATGTGTGATGCTTTTTTGCAGCCAAGATGCGCAAAGGGGCCCTAATTTCCATGAGTACCTTTAGGATTTCACAGGGCATTTTTACGCATTTGGATTCTCACCCTTTAGGGCCCCTAAAATGCCAGGGCAGTATAAATACCCCACATGTGACCCCATTTTGAAAAGAAGACACCCCAAGGTATTCCGTGAGGGGCATGGCGAGTTCACAGAAAAAAAAATTTTGGCACAAGTTAGCGGAAATTGATATATATATTTTTTTTGTTTTTTTACAAAGTCTCATATTCCACTAACTTGTGAGAAAAAATAAAATTTTACATGAACTCACCATACCCCTCACGGAATACCTTGGGGTGTCTTCTTTCTAAAATTGGGTCACATGTGAGGTGTTTGTACTGCCCTGGCATTTGAGGGTCTCCGCAATTATTACACGTATGGCCAGCATTAGGAGTTTCTGCGATTCTCCTTATATAGAGCATACGGGTAATGAGATTTTTTTTTTCCGTTCAGCCTCTGGGCTGAAAAAAGAAAAAAAAGTGAACGGCTCATATTTATTCATTCGCATCGATCATCGTGGATGAAAAAATCTCTGCCAAAATCAGTGACTGCGGTGGGCTGGGCGCTAGCTACCTAACAAGTAGCTAACTGGCGGTGATAAGGGACCCTTATGCCCCATTCACACGTCCGCAATTCTGCTTGCGGAACGGAATTGCGAACCCATTCATTTCTATGGGGACAGACTTTGTCCCGCTCGGATCCGGAATTGCGGATCCGCACTTACGGGTCTGCATTTCCGTTCCGCAAAAATATAGAACATGTCCTTTTTTTGTCCGCAATTGCGGACAAGAAAAAGCATTTTCTATATAGTTCTGGCAATGTGCGGATCTGCAAAATGTGGAAAGCACATTGACGGTGTCCATGTTTTGCGGATCCGCGGTGCGGATCCATGGCACGGATCTGTGGATCCGTGGATCCCCGGATCCGCAAAACACATATGGACATGTGAATGGAGCCTTACAGGGGGGTGATCAGTGAAAGGGGGGTGATCAGGGAGTCTATATGGGGTGATCATGGGTTAACAAGGGGTTAATAAGTAAGCGGGGGGTGGGGGGTAGGGTTAGTGTAGTGTTTGGTGCAACTTTACATAGCTACCTGATCCTCTGGTGGTCGATCCCAGTAAATGGGACCACCAGAGGACCAGGTAGCAGGTATATTAGACGCTGTTAACAAAATAGCGTCTGATATACCTCTTTGATTTCATTTATTTTACATCTACAGCCTGCCAGCGATTGATCATCGCTGGCAGGCTGTAGAATCACTGCCGAGCTGTGCTCTGCTGTGAACGCGCGCGCGTTCACAGCAGATCTAGCCTCTCGCGAGATGACGCGCGGATGCGTCCAGGAGGAACAAACCTGCCGCCGCCTGGACGCATCCGTGCGTTAGGCGGTCGGTAAGCGGTTAATATGATAGTGGCTGAGCCGCGGTCTTCCGTCAGTGGAGTGGTCTTTACATCCGGAGATATTCAAGCAGATAGTCCTCAAGTGGGTATGCCAGAGGTGGATCTCATGGCAACAAGGTTGAGAGGTTCTGCTCCCTTTACAGGGAGGACAACCACCTGGCGTTAGACGCTCTGTCAATATCCTGGAGGTTCAGGCTGTCATACATCTTCCCTCCGTTTTCCATGATTTTGAGGGTATTGATGAAAATCCTTCAGGATCAGGCCTCGGTGATAGCCATCATACTGTTTTGGCCGAAGAGATCCTGGTTTACCTAGCTCACCCAGTTAAGTCGAGGACAATATTGGAGGCTCCCCCCACAGCAGACCCTGGTGTCGTGGGACACTCACCTCTGCTCAGATCTGCACAGATTCAACCTGACAGCCTGGAGGTCGATCAGTCCCTTCCCAGAATAGAAGGGCTTTCAGAGTCGGTCCTGAGAACGCTGTCTCATTCTAGAGCGGACTCTACCAAGAGAGCCTACTCTCGTATTATGAGGATATTCTCATCCTGTTGTACCTCAACTGAGGTGGCGTCTGCAGATCCACCCCTATCCGCTATCCTTCAGTTCCTCAAGACGGCCTTGATAGAGGCCTTGCCCTTCTACTCTGAAGGTTCAAGTTTCAGCCATCTCAGCTTGCCTTAACAGGCTTTTTTCTCAGGACCTGCTGAACGGTTCCTTAAAGGAGCTGAAAGATTAAAGCCTACAGTACTGAGACCCATTTTTCAATGGGATTTATCAGTAGTTCTCAGGGGGTTAGCATCTCCCCCCTTCGAACCGTTAGAGGAGGTGGACATCAAGTTCGTCACTTGGAAGTTTGTGTTTCTCCTTGCAGTGACTTTGGCCAAGAGGGTCTCTGAGCTTCAAGCTCTCCCAGCATGAGCCCTATACCATTTTCTTAAATGACCGGATCCTCCTTAGATTCCCCCCGTATTTAGGCCTAAAGTTCCTTCCTTCCAGAACATCAACCAGGTGATATCCCTCCCGGTTCTGTCGACATCTACCACCTCCTCCTAGGAACCTGCTAGACATCCTCTGGACGTCTCGAGATGTCTCCGGATCTATGTGGATAGATCAAGGAGTTTAGGAAAGACGAGAATCTGCTAATCCTGTTGCCGGTAAGTTTAAAGGCTGTAAGGCATCCAAACCTTCCATCAGTCGGTGGATTGAGGAGGCTATTAAGGAATCCTTTGTTTCACAATCTCTGGACCCTCTGGGATTCGTGAAGGCCCACTCTACTAGAGCTGTGGCTACATCTTTTGCTGAGAGGAGTCTTCTGCCTCTCAACATGATTTGCAAAGCTGCCTCCTGGAGCTCTGAATCGACGTTCATCTCCCATTATAGACTAGATGCCACTCTAGCTGAGTTTTCGGCCTTTGGGCAGACTATTCTTAGTTCTGCCAGGCAGGGAGGCCCTCCCTAGGGGTTTCTTCTTGCTATCTCCACATCTGTGCTGCTGGTAGGACGTAAGGGAATCGTTAATTTCTAACGATAATTGGTTTTCCCTTAGTCCTAACAGCAGCACACAAATTTCCCACCCTAGTAAGTCTAGTTTTTTTCTTACTATAAACACAGTGGGCTGGGGGTTGACTTCCTCCTTTTAAGGAGATACTTAATTGTTAAATTGAGTTATTAGTCTTGGGCTCATTAAACATTCCGCCGGTCCTGCCAGTCCACGGGGGTGGTTAACCCCCATCTGTGCTGCTGTTAGGACTAAGGGAAAGCAGATTATCGTTAGAAATTAGCGATTCTTTGTAAAGGGATCAAAGCTTCTCTTTCATAGCTCCGGGTCTCAAGTGCAGGCAACTTTCTTGTTCACCTGTCAGCACTAGCACCGCTCCGGTTCACAAGTCCGGCGTCTAAGAACGTTCATCCTGCTTCAAATGAAGATAATATCACAAAAGCTACCAGATTTCTGCTAAACTAAAAAAAAATAATAATAATAATAATAATAATAATAATAATAATAATAATAATAAATAAGAGACCCAATGTGTACTGTTATGACCTACAACCCATAAATAGAGGTACTGGGGCAAACTGCAAAAAAAATTACATCATGTCCTACATAGTGTTGATCACGAATTTTCGAATTGCGAATTTTAATCGCGAATATCGGCACTTCGAGAATTCGTGAATATTTAGAATATCGCTAAATATATTTGCGATCGCGAACATTCTTTTTTTTTTTCAATACCAGTTTATGTGAATTTTTATGTGAATTTTATGCAAATTTTTATATACGAATTTTCAAAGAAAATAATGACTGGACATTACGAATTCCCGAATTTTCGAATATATGGCGAATATCTGCCCAAATATTCGCAAAATATCGCGAATTTGAATATTGCCCCTGCCGCTCAGCACTAGTCCTACATAAGAATGACCAGATAAAAAACATTTTCCGAGATCCTCCCTTGCTATCTTATCGATAACATCCAAATCTGAGAACTGTTCTGGTCAGGAGTTTATTGCAATGTACTACACAAATAGGAACCCATCTCTGCAATGTAAGGAAATGCAAAACCTGTTCCCATGTAATGACTACAGACAAGATCTGTATTCTCAATACTTGGCAAGAAAATAAGATTCCTGGGACATTCACATGTTCTGCACCTAATGTTGTGTACCTGATTCTCTGCACAATATATAGGGTTGAGCGAATCAAAGTATCCAATGTGGACTTCAATCCAAATTTCAGGGAAAATTTGATTTGTGACAATGAATTTTCCCTGAAATGGCGATAGAAAAATAAATAAAAATTCATACTCACCTAATCCATTTCAGCATGCCATCTTGATGGAAGATCCCACATGAAATCTTGTGGGCGGTGACATATTTAGTCACCACGCCGGCTAGCATGATGACAGTATCACTCACCATGCGAGATTTCGAACGGGATCTTCGATCAAGATGGCTGTGGAGGCCTTTTCACTAGTGATGTCGCGAACATAAATTTTTCCGTTCGCGAATGGCGAATGCGAACTTCCGAAAATTTTTGCGAACAGGCGAACCGCCATAGACTTCAATAGGCAGGCATATTTTAAAACCCACAGGGACTCTTTCTGGCCACAGTAGTGATGGAAAAGTTGTTTCAAGGGGACCAACACCTGGACTGTGGCATGCCGGAGGGGGATCCATGGCAAAACTTCCATGGAAAATTAGGTAGTGGACGCAGAGTCGGGTTTAAATCCATAAAGGGCATAAATCACCTAACATTCCTAAATTGTTTGGAATAACGTGCTTTAAAACATCCAGTGTGTGTACAGTATACGATCAGGTATGATGTTGTATCGATCAGGTAGTGTAAGGGTTACGCCCGCTTCACAGTGACAGACCTAACTGTGACAGACCAAACTCCCCGTTTAACGCACCGCAAACAACCGCAAACAGTCCATTTGCACAACCGCAAACTCCCCATTTGCACAAGGTTGGATACCAAGCTAGCCATGTCACGTTCCTTGTCCTCACTGACGTCATTGAAGGTCTCTTCCTCGCCCAATGTACTGTGCCACCCTATATGAGTGGTGTGTTCAGTAATCAGTAGTACTATTTTTATCAGTTTAATCCCTGTTACGTCCCCTATCAGGGGACGTGTATCGAATAGATTTTAGAAACCGGGAGATGGAAAAAGAAGCTTGGTCGGTCCTCTTACTTCCAATTTGGAGCACTGCGCGTGCGCCGTGCAATGTACTGTGCAACCCTATATGAGTGGTGTGTTACTTAGTACTATTCTTATCAGTTTAATCACTGTTACGTCCCCTATCAGCACTGGCAGTGGGCACACTACAGTCAGTGGAAGTGGGCCTGACACACACTGGCAGGCAACTAACCTTAGATTAAAGTTTAAAAATGAAATGCCTTTTTTTATGCAAAGTCCTGTGCCACACAGTATGAGTGGTGGGCACTGGGAGTGGGCACACTACAGTCAGTGGAAGTGGACCTGACACAAACTGGCAACAGGCAGGCAACTGAAATAAGATTAAAGTGTAAACATGAAATGCCTTTTTTATGCAAAGTTCTGTGCCACACTGTGTGAGTGGTTGGCACTGGCAGTGGGCACACTACAGTCAGTGGAAGTGGGCCTGACAAACACTGGCAAGCAACTAACCTTAGATTAAAGCGTAAAAATTAAATGCCTTTTTTATGCAAAAACCTGTGCCGCCCGGTATGAGTGGTGGGCACTGGCAGTGGGCACACTACAGTCAGTGGAAGTGGACCTGAAACACACTGGCAACAGGCAGGCAACTTAAATAAGATTAAAGTGTAAACATGAAATGCCTTTTTTATGCAAAGTTCTGTGCCACACTGTGTGAGTGGTGGGCACTGGCAGTGGGCACACTACAGTCAGTGGAAGTGGGCCTGACAAACACTGGCAAGCAACTAACCTTAGATTAAAGGGTAAAATTTAAATGCCTTTTTTATGCAAAGTCCTGTGCCACCCAGTATGAGTGGTGGGCATTGGCAGTAGGCACACTACAGTTAGTGGAAGTCAGCCTTACACGCACTGGCAGGCAACTAAACTTAGATTAAAGGGTAAAAATTAAATGCCTTTTTTATGCAAAGTCCTGTGCCACCCGGTATGAGTGGTGGGCACTGGCAGTGGGCACACTACAGTCAGTGGAAGTGGACCTGACACACACTGGCAACAGGCAGGCAACTGAAATTAGATTAAAGTGTAAACATTAAATGCCTTTTTTATGCAAAGTTCTGTGCCACACTGTATAAGTGGTGGGCACTGGCAGCGGGCACACTACAGTCAGTGGAAGTGGGCCTGACACACACTGGCAGGCAACTAACCTTAGATTAAAGGATAAAAATGAAATGCCTTATTTATTGGCAAGCTACAGTGCAACCGGGTATGAGTGGTGGGCACTGGCAGTGGGCACACTACAGTCAGTGGAAGTGGGCCTGACAAACACTGGCAGGCAACTAACCTTAGATTAAAGGGTAAAAATGAAATGCCTTATGTATCGGCAAGCTACTGTGCCACCCGGTATGAGTGGTGGGCACACTACAGTCAGTGGAAGTCGGCCTAACATGCACTGGCAGGCAACTAACCTTAAATTAAAGTGTAAAAATGAAATGCCTTTTTTTGATGCAAAGTCCTGAGCCACACGGTATGAGTGGTGGGCACTGGCAGTGGGCACACTACAGTCAGTGGAAGTCGGCCTGACACACACTGGCAGGCAACTAACCTTAGATTAAAGGGTAGAAATGAAATGCCTTTTTTTATGCAAAGTCCTGTGCCACCCGGTATGAGTGGTGGGCACTGGCAGTGGGCACACTACAGTCAATGGAAGTGGACCTGACACACACTGGCAACAGGCAGGCAACTGAAATTAGATTAAAGTGTAAAAATCAAATGCCTTTTTTTATGCAAAGTCCTGTGCTACCCGGTATGAGTGGTGGGCACTGGCAGTGGGCACACTACAGTCAGTGGAAGTCGGCCTGACACACACTGGCAGGCAACTGACCTTAGATTAAGGGGTAAGAATTAAATGCCTTTTTTTGATGCAAAGTCCTGTGCCACACGGTATGAGTGGTGGGCACTGGCAGTGGGCACACTACAGTCTGTGGGCCTGCAGCTCCTCACACACAGGCAGGCCAGGCAACTGCAATGTATATATGGAGAAAAAATAAATAAAAGCAGACTAATGTAGCAGCCTAAAAAAGGGCTTTTTGGGGTGTTGTGACGCTGTCCTTACAGCAGATGAGTCTGTGGACACAGAACACTGGCCTAGCTAACGCTTTCCCTATGAATTCAGAATCATCAGCACAGCAGCAGCTGCAGTCTCCCTGCTCTCACTAACATGCAGCTTTAGACTGAATCTAAAATGGCTGCCCTTTTTATAGGAGGTGGTAAGGTGTGGGAGGGAGGGTGCTGATTGGCTGGAATGTGTCTGCTGACTGTGAGGTACAAGATCAAAGTTTGCTCAATGATGATGTATAGGGGGTGGACCGAACATCGCATATGTTTGCCCGCCGCGGCGAACGCGAACAAGCAATGTTCTTCGGGAACTGTTTGCCGGTGAATAGTTCGGGACATCTCAACTTTTCACGCTCAAATGGACAAGGTGAGTATAATGTTTTTTTACTGATTTACCCCTGAAAGCCCTCTTTTTTTGTTTTTCTGCGATCTGCAATGAACGAGACATGTAAAGGGTTCAATGATGGGGGGGGGATCGATTTCAGACAGTGATATTAAGCGTGAGGAAGAGGCTGAAGTTATCTTGAAAGCTTGCTGTGCAATATCATTGTTTCTATTTTTGATAGTCATTAAAAGATATCATACCTGCAAGACTGAAAACAATCAACCTGTTTTCTACTGGTTTAAAACGGTGGCACACTTTTATCCTTTTACAATCACACTATGCAAATATTTTCTAATAGTATTAATCAGGAATTATAATTTATATAAAAGCTGTAAAGAAAAATGTTTTGATACTCACTTGAACAGAAAACGGTATCAACAAGCTGTGAACATTTTATCGGAATTACAACAATAAGATTATACTAATCAAAATTGTATTTATCTTCTGAATTAGCATTTCATTTTACTGAGCATTTTACTTTGATAAAATCTTTGTTCTTTTTGATAATATACTTGCTTTAGGATTTTATTATTTTAAACAAACAGCTGTGCTTTTGCCACTAGTGTTCTGAAATAAAACATTAAATCATAAGCCTGATTTAATTTCTTTCCCGTTACCATGCTGTGTGAGTGACAGTTTCAGCATTTGTCTGGCTTTCAGTTATATATTTTGCTGTTGTCAGTTTCTCATATGAGTGACCACATCTGGAGTGGATTTGGGCAAACAGTGCGAGGTGAGACAATGGTAAAATAGATTTTGTTCTACATTAAATCAAATCTTTGCTCTCTAATGTGGATTTACAATATATCAAGTCATACATTATTTAAGTGTATTGTATTTTGTATCTTAATGTTGATACCACATACATGGTTTTAATCAATGTATGAGCAAAATGAATATTTGAGCTTTACATCATGGAAACTGACGTCATTCATCAAATTCTTTCAGCTTCAACAAATTTAATATTAGTATCATTAAATGACTTTGAATAGTAATTCTTTTTTTAACAGTAATTCTTGAACATAAGAGAATGACTGTATTGGCATTGCTTATTATTCATAAACTGTTTTATTACGTTAATTTCCTGTCTTACTAACATAAAAATGCAGAAAACTAGCAGATATATTGTTTCAGACTGTGCAAATTATTAGAAAGCATAAGGAATTCAAAAGTCTATATGCCTGGAAAAAATAGATCTTAAACATAAAAGTAGTGTGACAATAAAAGTATATTCAAATTAGAGGTAAAGGTTAGTGATGAGCGAGCATGCTCGGCTGAGTATTGGTTCGGCTCCAGCATCGCTATGCTCGGTGCTCGGCTTTACTCGGCCGAGCACCATTTGTATTTGTCGCATTGCTCGAGTCTCCTCCCCGCACGTTTGGCGCCTTCTAAGAAGCCAATAAAGGTCCAGGTACGTAAATCCCCTCAGTGTAAGGCCATAGCATAGAGATGAGCGAACACTTGGAAGTTCGGGTTCGGGAAGTTCGGCCGAACTTCCTGAAAATGTTCGGGTTCGGGATCCGAACTCGACCCAAACTTTATCCCGAACCCCATTGAAGTCAATGGGGACCCGAACTTTTAGGCACTAAAAAGGCTGTAAAATAGTCCAGGAAAGGGCTAGAGGGCTGCAAAAGGCAGCAAAATGTAGGTAAATCCCCTGCAAACAAATGTGGATAGGGAAATAAATTAAAATAAAATAAATAAAAATTAACCAATATCAATTGGAGAGAGGTCCCACAGCAAGGAATCATGCGTTATATCACCCACCCCTGGAGAAGGACACATTCAGTTATTTCGGACCCAGCACCCAGACAGAGGAGAGAGGTCCCACAGCAAGGAATCATGCGTCATATCACCCACCACTGGAGAGGGCCACTTTCAGTTATTTCGGCCCCAGCACCCAGACAGAGGAGAGAGGTCGCATGGCAGAGGTTCAGGCTTCATGTCACACATCATTGTAACAGGCCACTTTCAGCCCTGGCGCACAGATTGAGGAGAGGTTCATTCAACTTTGGGTTGCACCGCAAGATCATGGTAAAGTTAAAAAATTAGGATTCAATAAAGAAGTGCCCCCCAGTACAAGAATACATGGTTGAGGGGGAGGCAGTTATAAATGTCTATTCTGCACAAGGGAGGCAACTGTCCTGGGGGATCCATGCCTGATTCATTTTTATGAACGTCAGCTTCTCCACGTTGGCTGTGATCAGGCGGCTGCATTTGTCAGTAATGATGCCCCCTGCCGTGCTGAATACACGTTCAGACAAAACGCTGGCCGCTGGGCAGGCCAGCACCTCCAAGGCATAAAATGCTAACTCTGGCCACGTGGACAATTTGGAGACCCAGAAGTTGAATGGGGCTGAATCATCAGTCAGTACGTGGAGGGGTGTGCAGACGTACTGTTCAACCATGTTAGTGAAATGCTGCCTCCTGCTAACACGTTCCGTATCAGGTGGTGGTGCAGTTAGCTGTGGCGTGGAGACAAACTTTTCCACATTTCTGCCATGCTAACCCTGCCCTTAGAGGAGCTGGCCATGACACAGCTGCGTTGGCGACCTCTTGCTTCTCCTCTGCCTTCGCCTTGGGCTTCCACCTGTTCCCCTGTGACATTTAGGAATGCTCTCAGGAGCGCGTCTACCAGTGTGTGCTTGTATTCGCGCATCTTCCTATCACGCTCCAGTGCAGGAAGTAAGGTGGGCACATTGTCTTTGTACCGGGGATCCAGCAGGGTGGCAACACAGTAGTCTGCACACGTTAAAATGTGCTCAACTATGCTGTCGTTGCGCAGGCACTGCAGCATGTAGTCGATCATGTGTGCCAGGCTCCCCAGAGGTAAGGACAAGCTGTCCTCTGTGGAAGGCGTATCATCATCGTCCTCCGTATCCCCCCAGCCACGCACCAGTGATGGGCCTGAGCTGTTTCGGGTGCCACCCCGCTGTGAACCTGCTTCATCCTCATCCTCCTCCACCTCCTCCTCATCCTCCTCATCCTCCAGTAGTGGGCCCTGGCTGGCCACATTTGTAACTGTCCTCTGCTGTTGCAAAAAACCTCCCTCTGAGCCACTTCTAACAGACTGGCCTGAAAGTGCTAAAAATGACCCCTCATCCTCCTCCTCCTCCTCCTCCTGGGCCACCTCCTCTTCCATCATCGCCCTAAGCGTTTTCTCAAGGAGACATAGAAGTGGTATTGTAACGCTGATAACGGTGTCATCGCCACTTGCCATGTTGGTGGAGTACTCAAAACAGCGCAACAGGGCACACAGGTCTCGCATGGAGGCCCAATACTTAGTGGTGAAGTGGTGCTGTTCCGCAGTGCGACTGACGCGTGCGTGCTGCAGCTGAAACTCCACTATGGCCTGCTGCTGCTCGCACAGTCTCTCCAGCATGTGCAAGGTGGAGTTCCACCTGGTGGGCACGTCGCATATGAGGCGGTGAGCGGGAAGGCCGAAGTTCCGCTGTAGCACAGACAGGCGAGCAGCGGCAGGATGTGAAGCGTGCACAGACGGCCCGCACTTTATGCAGCAGCTCTGACATGTCGGGGTAGTTGTGAATGAACCTCTGCACCACCAAATTCAGCACGTGCGCCAGGCAAGGGATGTGCGTCCCAGAGCTGCAACGAGATTTCGCCTATTATCGCACACCACCAGGCCGGGCTTGAGGCTCACTGGTAGCAACCACTCGTCGGTCTGTTGTTCTATACCCCGCCACAACTCCTGCGCGGTGTGGGGCCTGTCCCCCAAACACATCAGTTTCAGAACGGCCTACTGACGTTTTTCCCTGGCCGTGCTGAAGTTGGTGGTGAAGGTCTGTCGCTGACCGGATGAGGAGGTGGTAGAAGAGGAGGAGGAAGCCGAGTAGTAAGAAGAGGCAACAGGAGGCAAAGAATGATTTCTTTTGATCCTTGGTGGCGGAAGGACGTGCGCCAAACAGTTCTCCGCCTGGGGCCCAGCCGCCACTATATTTTCTTAGTGTGCAGTTAGGGAGATATAGCGTCCCTGGCCATGCTTACTGGTCCAGTATCTGTGGTTTGGTGGACCTTGCCACAGATGGCGTTGCACAGTGCACACTTGGTTTTATTCAAAACTTGGTTGTGCAGGGAGGGCACAACTCTCCTGGAGAAGTAGTGGTGGCAGGGAACGATGTACTGTGGGACAGCAAGTGACATAAGCTGTTTGAAGCTGTCCGTCTCCAACAGCCTGAATGACAGCATTTCAAAGGCCAGTAGTTTATAAATGCTGGCATTCAGCGCCAGGGATCGAGGGTGGTTAGGTGGGAATTTACGCTTTCTCTCCAAGGTTTGTGAGATGGAGAGCTGAACGTTTCCGTGTGACATGGTGGAGATGCTTAGTGACGGAGGTGGGGGTGTTGGTGGCACATCTTCTGTTTGCTGGGCGGCAGGTGCCAACATTCCTCCAGAGGCGGGGGAAGAGGCCGAGGGAGCCGCAGAAGAGGGAGCAGGAGGGGCCTGAGCCCTTTCTTGGTTTTGAAGGTGCTTACTCCACTGCAGCCCGTGTCTCGCATGTAGATGCCTGGTCATGCAGGTTGTGCTAAGGTTCAGAACGTTAATGCCTCACTTCAGGCTCTGATGGCACAGCGTGCAAACCACTCCGGTCTTGTCGTCAGCACATTGTGTGAAGAAGTACCATGCCAGGGAACTCCTTGAAGCTGCCTTTGGTGTGCTCTGTCCCTGGTGGAGGTGGCCAGTAGCAGGCGAACTGTTTTGGCGATGGCTGCTCTGCTTTTGCACCCTGTTCTCTCTTTTGCTACGCTGTTGGCTCGGTCTCACCACTGTACCGTCCTCCGATATGCACAGGGGTGATGTGACAAACTGAAGGGCATGGGTTTCAGGCGCCACCTGTGTGCTTTCTGCAGAAGACTGGGTGGGAGATAATGTGAACCTGCTGCATCCACTGTCGGCCACCCAATCGACTAGCTCCTGTACTTGCTCAGGCCTTACCATCCTTAGGACGGCATTAGGCCCGACCAAATATCGCTGTAAATTCTGGCGGCGACTAGGACCTGAGGTAGTAGGTTCAGTAGGACGTGTATCTGTGGCAGAATGGCCACGTTCTCTCCCTGCACCAGAGGGCTCCACCAACACCACCACCACGACCATGACCGCATCCTTATTAGATGTTTGCCTTACAGTTAGTGTTTACCAAGCAAAGTAAAAAGTGGTTGAGTCTGTTAAAAGTAATTATTCGCTAATAAAAACCATGATGTAGGGTATTGCACTCAATTTTTTTTAAAACTCTATATGACAGCGCTATTTGTGGCCTAATTTTCACAGTAATTTATGCACCTTTGATCCCAGATGTGCAGTATATCAGAGATTTTTTTTTATCCCCAGTAAGCAAAAGCCATATTTGTGGCCTAAATTTCACAGTAATTTATGCACCTATAATCCCAGATGTGCAGTATATCGGAGGTTTTTTTTCACCCCAGTATCCCGCAGTATGAGAAAGCCTTATTTATGGCCTGAATGTAACACTCACATATGCACCTATAATCACAGATGTGCAGTATATCAGAGTTTTTTTTTTAACCCCAGTAAGCAAAAGCGGTATTTGTGGCCTAAAATTCACAGTAATTTATGCACCTATAATCCCAGATGTGCAGTATATCAGAGTTTTTTTAAACCCCAGTAAACAAAAGCCGTATTTCTGGCCTAAATTTCACAGTAACTTATGCACCTATAATCCCAGATGTGCAGTATATCAGAGGTTGTTTTTTAGCCCCAGTAAACAAAAGCTGTATTTCTGGCCTGAATATAACACTCACTTATGCACCTACAATCACAGATGTGCACGATATGAAACAGAGGTTTTTTTTTCACCCCAGTATGGCCCAGTATGAGAGAGCCATTTTCTGGCCTGAATGTAACAGTCAATTATGCACCTATAATCACAGATGTGCAGTATATCAGAGTTTTTTTTTTCCACCCCAGTAAGCCAAAGCGGCATTTGTGGCCTAAAATGAACAGTCCCTTATGCACCTATAATCCTAGATGTGCACCATATGAAACAGAGTTTTTTTTTTAAACCCCAGTGTCTCAAAGCAGTATTTTCTGGACTTGCAGACATGCAGATATCCTGTGCTGGTGCACTATTGTTGCATAAAATGGCTGCCGATTATGTATTGACTAATTGTTGGGAAAAAAGTTCATTTTTAGCAGTAGTTGGCTCAGGGAAGGGTTAAAACAATTGTGCACTGCACCCACAAAACAAATTTGCTGTAGATCGCTGAGTAAAGAAGCCGTTCTTCATAAGATTCCTCCCTGATCTCTCCCTCACAGCAGCTGCAGACTATCCCTACACTAATCAGAGCAGTGTGACGTGCGGCGTTACGTGACTCCAGCTTAAATAGAGGCTGGGTCACATGCTGTACTCAGCCAATCACAGCCATGCCATAAGTAGGCATGACTGTGATAGCTTCTTAGGGCAAGAAGTAAAACGCTTGCTGATTGGCTGCTGTGCAGCCATTCAGAAAGAGGCAAGAAATTGCCGAACAACGGAGCCGAACCCGAACTTTTTTGAAAATGTTCGGGTTCGGGTCCGTATCCCGAACATCCCAAAATTTGGTACGAACCCGAACTGTACAGTTCGGGTTCGCTCAACTCTAATCCTGACACAATCCGTATCACTAATGTGAAAGAGACGTCACACATATTTGGTATTACACAGAGGGTCTATGCAATGTTTGGAAAAGCTGAAAGCTCTATTCAGTGCAGAAGGACTCTATTGTTTTCTGGTTGCAGTGTGTAGGACATTAAATAGCACAACTACAGTATAATGGAACCATAGTAGCATAAATATCAATATTAGTTGCAAAATTTTATGAAACATGCTATGATTAAGAACCTTCTTAGGCTCAAAATGCGTAAGGGCTTCTTCAGAGTTGCACACCTTGTGTTTTGAATGTATCTGTAATAATTCCTTGTTTTTAACTCTTTTGTCTTATGGAATAGGTAAAAAGCTTGTTTTATTTTTATAAGCCTGAACAGTTCACTTGAAGTTTAATACAGTAAATACATTAAAGGTTGGTTTTATGGCCTGGTAGGGAGATTCTGTGTCTTAATTTGGAATTGTGAATCATTTCCCATCCTAAGCCCTTTATCTCCCCTTGATATTTTATACATGTGGGTTAAATTTATCCTTCAAACTCTGTTTGTTTGTTTTGTCTACCAAATTTTTATATTTACAACTGAGGATATTTTGCACTAAGAAGCATAGCTTATTTTTTTTTTCTTTCTTTTCCATTAGGTACTGTATTTATCAGGTATACTGTATATTGTGTGTATGTAGTTTCCTTTGTGCATATATGTTTCTTATGAGCAAATATCCAATTATCAAGTAAACAAAAGCATTGCTTTAATTTAAGTTATTGTAGTAAGTTAAGTTATATAGTAATTCAAGTATGTGTATTGTGTTCATCAAAATATATTTTCTTATTTGTTTGTTTAAGTGGTGTATTTATACTTTCAAATGAGTTAAAATATACAATTATGTATAAATTAATCCTGACTAGCACAGGTGGATTGGCAATAGTCTTTACAGGGAAATATCCCGGTGAGCCAAAGTCCAGTGAAGCCACCCAAGCTCTCCTTTCTGCTGCTGGCCGGGTGCATAATGAGCTCTCAGTGGTAATTAACCATGTGAGGATCACATACTCATGTACCCGGCCAGTGCTCCTGAATTCAACTTTGGCCGCCTCTCACCTCCTAAACCCCTCTGCATATTTTAATCAAGGACAACTGGAGGAGGAGGACAGAAAATGGCCATCATGTAGGGACAGCTTTTTGGGCAATATGCTGTGCTACATTGTGGTTCATGGTTCTGCTGGGATGGTATTTTGCATTGTAGTATAGCTGACCCCACCTAGTTATTTCAATTTAGAACAGCCTACAACATGGGGCCACTTTTATTTTTTTCCCCAGGGCCACTTTAATTTCCTAGTCCGCCCCTGCTGAATAGTGTTGAGTGAATTGAAGTTCACGAAGTGGACTTCGATCCAAAGTTCAAATTTTTTTTATTGGCTTTGCGGTAACAAATCAATTTTCCCTAAAATGGCAGTAAAACTAAAGAAAATTATACTCACCTCATCCCCTTGTGCATGAAGAGTCCTACACAGCCATCTTGATTGAAGATCCCGCACAAAATCTTGTGCGCTTTGATGTATGATGTCACCACGCAGGTCAGCGTGATGATATCACCAGGCTCTTCATGATCAAATGGATGAGGTGAGTATTTTAACTTGGCCTCTGAAGGGTTCAATGACGGGGGCAGTGGCGAAGTAATTTGTCACAAAGCGAATTTCTTTGTGAAATTCGTCAAAGTAGCCAAATCGAAGTTTTGAGAACTTCGCTTATCTCTAATTCGGACTGTATATTTTGTGGCGACAAAGCTTATAATGGACTCTGGTGAGTCATAAGGATCCCAATTACATGTATATTATTCGTCAAAGTCTCAAGTACAATACACTTTTATGTACGGTTTCGTTGTCAGTTCTCTAAAATATGCTAAAATCTGTTTCATGGCAAAAGACACACTGTGTAAATGTATACGTTTGATCATACATTCTACAGAACACTATTGTACTTTGTAAATTATAAATAATTGGTCAGAAGTAGGAGCAAGGTTCAATTTGTCCTGCTTGGAATCCTAAATTTTCAATATATTCTTTGTGAGAATAATGATTTCAAATCTTTTATTAAAACTTAAACACAAAGGACTTCCTATGGGTTTGTCGCATACAGTCTTCCAGCACATTATTCTACTGAACTGCAGCTAGTTCAAAGAAAATGGCCTCATTGTAATAACAGTATCTCTGCTTTCTCTGTCAATGTGTTTTTACTTTATTGTGTCATTTTTGTTCTCTATCAAAATATAAAATTGGTTGTATATTGTACTTATTTTAAGAAATCTCTTAGCTGCATTTGTAGATATAGCAGATCTGTAAAGTCATTTTCTATCTTGATTTGCAATGATGTTGACTGCTTGAGCCAATTAAAAAAAGAGAGAGAGCTTTTATAACAGTATGTATTCTCAGTATGATGTAAAAACAATTATGTGGAAATAGTGAGTGGAAAATTAATAAAATAATTATGCTAAGGACTACTAACAACTACTATTATTTGTTCTATGTTAATTAGTTCACAATAGGACACAAGTAAATGGCTTACCCATACTTAACATCATCAAAATTGTTTTAAGTCTATCTGTAAATTCAAAATTCAATGTACATTCCAAATACTGTATCAATTATTTATTGTGTTTAATATAAACACTCTTACAATACTACTACCAAAGTGTAGTTCAGGCTTTAAAGGGAACCTGTCATCAACTTTATGCTGACCATACTAAAGGCAGGATAACGTAAAGACAGGTAAGTTGATTTCAGCGGTGTGTCACTCATGAGCTAAATGTAAGTGGTTGCTGAGAACCAGCATCATAAATATTGCAGCACTTGCCTTGAATAGAGTCAAATCTACTTGAGAAGAGTCGTGGTTATTCATAGTCTCCTGCACTCCACGCCTATCTGCTGACGATTGACAGTTCTCTCCTAGAGACAAAGTGAGAAAACTCGGTAGAAGACTGTCAGTGATCAGCAGGTGGGCAGGTAGAGAACAAATTCATGAATAACCTTGACTCTTCTCAGGTGTCTATGACTCTTTTCCAGGCCTAGTCTTCAATAATTATGTTGGTTCTAAATGATAGACCGCTGAAATCAACTCACCTGTCTCTACTTTATTCTGCCTTTAGTATAGGCAGCGTAAAGTTGATGACAGGTTCCCTTTAAAGGAAGTCTGTCTGTGTGTTTGGCCATGCTAAACTGCTATGCTCCATCAGGAGTATTGTGAATAAGACATTTTATTCTGGACAATTCTGCTCTCCTAAATGCCTGGAGTGGGGCTTCACTGTGAACTGCTCTCTGAATTGAGCTACTTCACAGCCCCTTCCCTTTGTTCTGAGGAGCATCGTAGCAAGTGCATATGAAGTATGTATGATCAAACTGGAGGACCCTCAGGTTCTCTAGTAGGGGTTTAGCTTGCTCAGCATATCTAGTGTTTAGGGCTTATCCTCCAAAAGTCTTGACATATAAAAAAAAGCTGCAGAAAATGGCTCCATGTAAACCTTCAGGTTTGTAGGTTTTGAGAGATCCTTCACTTTCGGTGGTTATTTTAATGGTATATACACTATCACAGGCACTGTTATACTTATTTTCAGCCTTTCAGCATTGTTCTCATTGAAATATACAAACAGATGATTGAAGCTTGTCACCATCCCTATCCAAAAATGTCCTGTTCTAGTGGAGTTTTTACCCAACATATTTCTACATACTGGCAAAGTTATTATATTGCTTTACCAGCTGGTAATTTGGACAGTCATAATTGAGACAAAAAGGAGGCAATTGGTTCTGACTAGAGAAATCAGAATCTTGCACTGCAATCCCCAGTACAGAGAGCAGCCCGAACAGCAGTCTTCTGCTCACCTACGTGTATTTATAATGGACTATATACAGTATGTATATGTCAAGACTTTTGGATGGTATGCCCTAAACTCTGTTGTTCTGAGGGGGCAGCTGTAGCATCCAACTTGGAGACCACTGCAGCCACCACTCAGATTATAGGGACAAAGCTGTGAAGTAGCTCAAGGTAGAAAAGCACTTCAAAGTGAAGCCCTGCTCCGTATATTTGAGAGACAAATTTAGTAGAATAAAACGTCATATTTATACACTGCTACTATCAACAAAGGTAAAAACTGCAAAGAGGCTCTCTTTAACTCCTTCCTGTCCAATTTATATCATTTTTACTATGCATAGCAATATGAGCATGCATTATACATAAGCTATGTCTGACTGTGTGAGTAGAACCAGTTGTTCTGTGATAACACAAGGCTGCATTCACTACCATTTAGATCTGTCCTTTATACCTTTATTCATTTGAATTCATCACAGTGTAAGGAAAACAGAAACATCCCCAGACTTCTGTGTGGGAATGTTTGATTCGGTTGCTTGTTCAGATCCGTTATAAATCAATGTCCTTACAGGAAAACAAATATCCCAAACGCATGTAAATGCAAAATAAGTCTCCATTGAGATATTTAAAAACACATAATACAAAGGATTTTTGTCTAACTGCTTTTCTATATAGAAGCAGAAACATACTCTATGAAAAATGTACTAACCTGCCATGGACATTTGATTAATAAAAACTAGATCTTTCTCATTTCTTGTGCTTGGCAAAGCATAATATCATCAAAGTTGCTTTTGAAAACTGTCAGTAAAAAAATATTGTTATTATAAACTTACAACGAAGCTCCCAAATGTGTTCAGTAGTGCTCATGAGAAAATACTCCTAATAGTGAGCTGGCTACTATTGGTTGGTCTGCCAATATGAAAAATTGATTCTGCTACCTGTGTGGGCTATCTTTGCTTAACAATGTTATTCCTTCAGGACCCGAATTTTGGTGCTGTAAAATGGCTATAAAATACTCGTAGTAAATGATACAGAGCTGCAAAAGGAACCAAAATGGGTGTAATAGCAGGACAACTGCCCTGCAAACAAATGTGGATAGCCAAATGGCTTAAATTAACATGCAAAATAAAAAAAAATCTTGAACCAGGAGGTGGAGGTCCAAGTGGAGTTGGAGGTTGAGGAGCAAGTGGAAGAGGAGGAGGAAGTTAACACTGTTTTTTTTTTTTTTTTTTTAATTTGGGGAGGCTCCAAAACATTGGGATAATTGCAAACAAAATAAACAAACTGTGCTGGAGTATAACAATGGCTGTGTGTGGCCGGTATGCTTCTCTACTCAAATAAACTTGAACCAGGAGGTGGAGGTCTGAGTGAAGGAGGAGGTGGACATGATGGTGTAGGTGGAAATGGCAGAGGAGGCGGAGGAGGTACTGAATATTGATTTGTGTGTTTTAAAAAAAAAAAAAAGTAGAATAAAGTATACGGACCGCACCCAATGGCTAGGTGCGGCCGATATACTTCTCTACTTTGCCCAAGGTATGGATAAGTCCTGTGGGGTCCATGCCTGGTTCATTTTAATGAACGTGAGATTGTCCACATTGGCTATGGACAGGTGGATGCGCCTGTCCGTGATCCTACCCCCTGCTGTGCTAAACAAATATTCGGACAATTCACTTGCAGTAAGGCAGGCCAACACCTCTAAGACAAAAAAGGTAAATCGGGCAGACCATTCAGTCTGTACGCGAAGACGTGTGCACACATACTCTTCCACCATTATGCTGAAATGTTGCTCCTGCTAAGACCGTCCGTATCAGATGGTGGTGCAGGATGCTGCGGCATACTGACAAAGGTTTAACACATTTCGGCCATGTTAAACCTCCCTTCTGAGGTGGTGCTGGTGCCCCAGCGGCATTGGCGACTTCCTCCTCCTCGTACTTCCACTGAGCCCCTGCTGTCAGATGGGGAAGCTGTCAGTAATGCGTCTACCAGCATGTGCTTGTATGCACACATCTTTCTATTACACTCCAGTGATGGAAGTGAGGAAAGCACAATGTCCTTATAGCGGGGATCTAGCAGGGTGGCCACCCAGTAACCAGCACTGGTAACAATCAGGGCAACTCAGCAGTTATTGTGCAGGCACTGCAGCATGTAGTCGCTCATGTGTGCCAGTGGGAACAGCAAGCTGTCCTCGTGGGAGGTGTATTGTCTGTGTCCATTGTATCCCCTCAGCCATGTTCCAGTGATGCCCGTGAGTTGCTTTTCGTGCCTCCTTGCTATGAACACAGTTCTTCCTTATTGTCATCCTTATCTTCCAAAACTGTGCCCTGGCTTGACAGTTGTATACCTGGCCACTGTTGGTGTAGGAACCCACCCTTCGAGCCACCTTTGGACGACTGGCCTGATAACCGTATGAATAATCCTTTTTCCTCCTCCTCTTTCTTCTGTGCCACCACCTCGCCTGAAGTGTTTTTTCAAGGAGGCATAGAAGTGGGAGAGTAACTCTGATGACTGTGTCATTAGCGCTGATTCGATTGAGTACTCACAGTACACACATTCCGCATGGAGGCCCACTGGTTGGTGGTGAAGTGGTGCTGTTCCGCAAAGCAACTCACTCGTGCGTGCTGCAGCTGAAACTCCACTATTGCCTGCTGCTTGCACTGTCTCTACAACATGTGCAAGGTGGAGTTCCAAGGCGGTGAGTAGGAAGGCAAAAGTTAAGCTGCAGCGCAGATAGGCGAGCAGCAGCAGAGTGAGAACACCTAAAAAGTGCACAGACAGCCCCCACTTTCTGCAGCAGCTCTGACATCTCGAGGTAATACTTCAGGAACCTCTTAACCACTAAATTCAGTACATGCACCAGGCAAGGGATGTGCGTCAAACCGGCTAGGCCCAGAGCTGCTACGAGATTTCACCCATTATCACATACTACCAGACCAGACGAGGCGCAGCAGCACTAACACTCATCGGTCTGTTCTTCAATGCCCGTCCATAGCTCCTGCACGGTGTTTTTTTTTTTTTTTTCCCTAAACAGATTACTTTCAGAACAGCCTGCTGTTGTTACGCTGACTGGATGAGGAGGCGGTAGAGGCGCAAGCAGAGTAGGAGGTAGAGGCAACAGGAGGCACTGAAAAACATCTAGCAATCCTCAGTGGCGGTTGGACATGCGCCAAACCACTTTCTGCCTCAGGCCCAGCAGCCACTACATTTACCCAGTGGGCAGTTAGTGAGATATAATGTCCCTGTCTGTGTTTACTGATCTATGTATCGGTGGTTATGTGATCCTTTCCACTGATGACCCTGCGGTCTCCTCCATTTTTTGCTTCCTCCTTGTTGTTCTGTTTACCACAATTTTTACCATCTTTTTATTCTAATTACGTATGAAATAAAGTTGTATAATTTTTTCTAAATTCCTTGGTGTACTGTGTCCAATGATATTCGGTGTTACTGATGACGATAAGCAGCACATAAGTGATTTTGTCCCCGCTTGTTTATGCAGGGCAGGAATGGCTCACCTGGAAAAATAGTAGCAGCTGGGAACCACATATTGTGGAATAGCGACCACCATAAGGTTTTTAAAACTGTGTCTTCACCTGATGGCAGCATTTCAAAGGCCAGGAATTTATAAATGCTGGCATTCAGGACCAGGGCTAGAGGGTGGGTAGAGAAGTACTTTCTCTCTAGTGTTTGGGGGGTGGACAGCTGAACACTTCCATGGGACATTGTGCAGATGCTCAGTGACACTGCTGGTTGTGGTGCTGTCATATCCTCTCTTTGCAGAAGCGACGTGGCCCTGTCGCTCCAGAGGAGGAGGAAGAGTCTGAGACCATAGCAGAAGAGGGAGCAGGAGGAACTTATGATCTTGTGTGGTTCTTCAGGTGTCTACTTCACTGCAGCTTGTGATTTGCATTTAGATGCCTGGTCATGCAGGTGATACTGATGTTTAGAACATGTATGCCTTGCTTTAGGCTTTGACTGCACAGCATGCAAACCATGTCTTGCCGTTAGCACATTGCGTGAAGAACTTTAATGCCAGGGAACTCCCTTGAGCTGGCTTTGGTGTGCTCAGTCCCTCAGTGCAGTGGACAGTAGCAGGCGCACTTGCTAGGGGCCAGCCTCTGCTCCCTCTTTTGCTTCTGCATAACCACCACCTCAGATGATCTTGATTCCATGTGGGGTCTAGGACCTGATCAGTCTCCACATCATCTGCCACCCACTCCTCACCCCTGCCCTGCATGGCTGTCTGCATAGTACAGAAAGCCACAGCAGTTGACTCTTGTGTTTTGTCATCATCAGCAAAGACGCACTTCAGCAGTCCTCCCATGTCCTCATCCTCAAACATGGGTGGCTGGGCATCAGTGCACTTAATATCTTCCACTTTGAGAGCAGGGCTAGGTGTATGGCTCATAGAACCCCCTGCTAGCAGAGTCATCAAAAAGCATAAGTGACTGCTATACGACTTGGGGCTCAGACTGCTTGGCTGATGTGCAAGCGAGTGAGGTGGAAATTATAGATCAGTAAGCTTAGAATCCATAGTGGGAAAATGTTTGAGGGCCTCTACGGGACTACATACAGGATTATGTAACTGTCAATAATATAATAAGTGATAGCCAACATGGTTTTACTAAGAACAGAAGCTGTCAAACTAACCTGATTTGTTTTTATGAGGAGGTGAGTAGAAGCCTAGACAGAGGGATGGCTGTTGATTTTGTGTTTTTGGACTTTGCAAAGATGTTTGATACTGTCCCACATGGACGACTAATGGGTAAATTGAGTTCTATTGGTTTAGAAAATATAATTTGTAATTGGATTGAAAATTGGCTTTATGATCGTATGCAAAGAGTTGTGGTCAATGATTCCTACTCTGAATGGTCCCCGGTTATAAGTAATGTACCCCAAGGTTCTGTGCTGGGTCCACTATTATTTAACTTGAGATGAGATTAATAGTGCTGTTTCTATTTTAGCAGATGACACCAAACTTTGTAATACAGTCCACTCTATGGAAGATGTTAATAAGTTACAAGCTGACTTGGACAAACTTATTGTTTGGGCCTCCACATGGCAAATGAAGTTCAAAATAGATAAATGTAAAGTTATGCACTTAGGGGCTAATAATCTGTATGCAGCATATGTCCTAGGGGGAGTAAAACTGGAAGAGTCTCTTGTTGAGAAGGATCTGGGTGTATTAGTAGATCATAGACTAAATAACAGAATGCATTGCCAGTCAGCTGCCTCTAAGGTCAACAGAATTTTGTCTTGTATTAACAAAGGTATGGACTCGTGGGACAGGAATGTAATATTGCCACTATACAAAGCATTGGAGAGCAACTAAACTCATAAAAGGCCTGGAAGATCTTAGTTATGAGCAAAGATTAAATGAACTGAATTTGTTTAGCCTTGAAAAAAGACGTGATTAACCTGTACAAATATATAAACGATCAAGGGACACTATTCTGTGTTAAAGCCCCTCAAAAAACAAGGCGCCACTCCCTAAACCTGGAAAAAAGGATCGTCATAAGAGGCGACAAGTATTCTTTACAGTAAAGGACGCAAATCTCTGAAATAGCCTGCCGCAGGTGCTGGTCACAGCAATCACAGTATCAAAAAAAGTTTAGATTATTTTTAATTCAAAATAACATTGAGGCGTATGACAATGTATAGACATCTTGTTCTACACACCCTTATAGCAGGGTTACAGGTTGGACTTGATGGACTTTTTTGTCCTTCTCCAACCTTAACAACTATGCAACTATATAACAGTTTCTAATGGGCCGCAAGTGCCAACTCTGCGCTTTTAGGAGGGAAACTTGTGGAAGACAATGTGCAGGAACTGGAGGCACTGTCAGCCATCCAATCTAATACCGCTTCTACTTGTTCTGGCCTCACCATTCTTCGGGCCTACAAAATGACGCAGAACATCCTGTCACCTGCGCGCACCAGAGAAAGGTCTTTCATTTAAGCGTGTAGCTGGCACAGATTGACAACGTCCTCTCTCTGCAGCAGGAACTTCAACATCAACAGCACCATAACCATGGCCACGTCCCTTATTTGATGCTCTCTATATTCTATGAGGGCACCCACAAAATTGACAGCCAGATTAACAATTGTATTTCAGTGTCATGGGTGCAAAGGATTTGCATCTCATCCCAAAAAATGGCTATAGGTCACTGACAGAATTAACAGCTGGATTAAGTATTTTATTTCTGTGTCACTGTTGCAAAGGAGAAGAATTGTACCCTCAAAAATGGCTATAGGTCACCCACAAACTTAACATACAGATTAAAAGCCTAATACTGTCCCTCACTGCAGCTGCGTCCTGTCACAATACTCTGTTAGAGCACAAAGGTCGTACAACATGTGATTAGTGATGTTGCGAACATAAAATTTTCAGTTCGCGAACAGCGAACGCGAACTTCTGCAAATGTTCGCGAACGGGCGAACCGGGCGAACCGCCATAGACTTCAATTGGTAGGCAAATTTTAAAACCCACAGGGACTCTTTCTGGCCACAATAGTGATGAGAAAGTTGTTTCAAGGGGTCTAACACCTGTACTGTGGCATGCCGGAGGGGGATCTATGGCAAAACTCCCATGGAAAATTACGTAGTGGACGCAGAGTCGGGTTTTAATCCATAAAGGGCATAAATCAACTAACATTCCTAAATTGTTTGGAGTAACGTGCTTTAAAACATCCAGTGTGTGTATACGATCAGGTATGATGTTGTATCGATCAGGTAGTGTAAGGGTTACGCCCGCTTCACTGACATTGACAGACCAAACTCCCCTTTTAATGCACCGCAAACAGTTCACTTGCACAACCGCAAACTCCCCATTTGCACAAGGTTGGATACCAAGCTAGCCACGTCCCGGTGATGTCATTGAAGGTTTCTTCCTCCACCCAGCCACGTACAACACCAAGGGTCCCCAAAAGGTGAATTGAATTGATTTTTCGAACGGTGAGATGGTTAAAAAAAACGCTGGCTCCCTCCCCTTTGTTTTTATCCACGGTGACTGCGTCTGCGCCGTGCAATTTACTGTCACACCCGATATGAGTATAATTTTCTGTAGTACTATTCTCATCAGTTTAATCCCTCTAACGTCCCCAATCTGGGGGCCATTTATTGAATAGATTTTTCGAACGGGGAGATGGTTAAAAAAACGCTGGCTCCCTCCACTCTGTTTTAAACCACGGTCACTGCGTCTGCGCCGTGCAATTTACTGTCACACCCGATATGAGTTGTATTTTCTGTAGTACTATTCTCATCAGTTTAATCCCTCTAATGTCCCCAATCTGGGTGCCATTTATTGAATAGATTCTTCGAACGGGTAGATGGTTAAAAAAACGCTTGCTCCCTCCACTCTGTTTTAATCCACGGTCACTGCGTCTGCGCCGTGCAATTTACTGTCACACCCGATATGAGTGGTATTTTCTGTAGTACTATTCTCATCAGTTTAATCCCTTTAACGTCCCCAATCTGGGGGCCATTTATTGAAAAGATTTTTCGAACGGGGAGATGGTTAAAAAAACGCTGGCTCCCTCCACTCTGTTTTAATCCACGGTCACTGCGTCTGCGCCGTGCAATTTACTGTCACACCCGATATGAGTGGTATTTTCTGTAGTACTATTCTCATCAGTTTAATCCCTCTAACGTCCCCAATCTGGGGGCCATTTATTGAATAGATTTTTCGAACGGGGAGATGGTTAAAAAAACGCTGGCTCCCTCCACTCTGTTTTAATCCACGGTCACTGCGTCTGCGCCGTGCAATTTACTGTCACACCCGATATGAGTGGTATTTTCTGTAGTACTATTCTCATCAGTTTAATCCCTCTAACGTCCCCGACTCCCCAATCTGGGGGCCATTTATTAAATAGATTTTTCGAACGGGAGATGGTTAAAAAAACGCTGGCTCCCTCCACTCTGTTTTAAACCACGGTGACTGCGTCTGCGCTGTGCAATTTACTGTCACACCCGATATGAGTATAATTTTCTGTAGTACTTCTCTCATCTGTTTAATCCCTCTAACGTCCCCAATCTGGGGGCCATTTATTGAATAGATTTTTCGAACGGGGAGATGGTTAAAAAACGCTGGCTCCCTCCACTCTGTTTTAAACCACGGTCACTGCGTCTGCGCCGTGCAATTTACTGTCACACCCGATATGAGTGGTATTTTCTGTAGTACTATTCTCATCAGTTTAATCCCTCTAACGTCCCCAATCTGGGGGCCATTTATTGAATAGATTTTTCGAACGGGGAGATGGTTAAAAAAACGCTGGCTCCCTCCACTCTGTTTTAATCCACGGTCACTGCGTCTGCGCCGTGCAATTTACTGTCACACCCGATATGAGTGGTATTTTCTGTAGTACTATTCTCATCAGTTTAATCCCTCTAACGTCCCCGACTCCCCAATCTGGGGGCCATTTATTAAATAGATTTTTCGAACGGGGAGATGGTTAAAAAAACGCTGGCTCCCTCCACTCTGTTTTAAACCACGGTGACTGCGTCTGCGCCGTGCAACTAATGTCACACCCGATATGAGTATAATTTTCTGTAGTACTTCTCTCATCTGTTTAATCCCTCTAACGTCCCCAATCTGGGGGCCATTTATTGAATAGATTTTTCGAACGGGGAGATGGTTAAAAAAACGCTGGCTCCCTCCACTCTGTTTTAAACCACGGTCACTGCGTCTGCGCCGTGCAATTTACTGTCACACCCGATATGAGTTGTATTTTCTGTAGTACTATTCTCATCAGTTTAATCCCTGTTACATCCCATATCAGGGATTGCCTTTTGTGAAAAAAAATTTAGGCCGGGTACCTTCGACTGCCTTCACAGTGACAGACCAAACTCTCATACACTAAACTGAATTGATTTCAGGAACCGGGAGATGGAAAAAGCAGCTTGGTCGGTCCTCTTACTCCCAAATTGGGGCACTGCGCGTGCACAGAGCAATGTGCTGTGACACCCTATATGAGTGGTGTCTTAACTAGTACTATTCCTATCAGTTTAATCCCTGTTACGGACCCTATCCGGTCGAATTGATTAACCATTGTCGAATTAGCGAACCATTACGACATCATGAAATAATTTAGTTCTGAGCTCTGTACTTGCTTTGTATTGGAATTGATG
The DNA here is from genome assembly GCA_033119425.1 of Bufotes viridis. Classification (NCBI taxonomy): domain Eukaryota; kingdom Metazoa; phylum Chordata; class Amphibia; order Anura; family Bufonidae; genus Bufotes; species Bufotes viridis. Next base: position 510,975,143 of record CM065589.1, read on the forward strand.
GGGATTTTTTAATTTCCTGCATCATTTCTAATAAACTATTAAGAGACTTTATTATGATTTTTATTTTATGTATTAAAAACCCATACAACATATAAAAAAAAGGTAAATTAATGTTTTTCTATGAAATATTATCCAGCCGTCCGATCGCTTTTGGTCTGACCATAATGAAGCAACGGCCTTATCATCTGGGGTGTGGCAACATTGCCAACACACTCATAGAGGTGATGATGATTGCTTCATTGTGATACGCAAGCCCCTTCACCACAACAAGGTAACGATCACGAAGGGAATTGACACTTGTATGTGCCTTTTTTTTTGGTTTGTTTTTGCAGCCACAGTGCTGCACCATAGGACAGAAAAATTAGGCATGTACACATGCCTGAAAAATAATGGCACTGTTGCAGCCGCTATTGTAGCAGCGGCCGGAAAAATTTATGTTTTCCAGGCAGAAAAGTGACTAAAACATTGCGGCTTGAACCCTAGTTGGTGGTGGAGAATTCACGAAAGTCATCCGGTATGCAGACATTAAATACAGCAGCGTGGGGACCATTTTGAGGCCATGGCATGTAATCAGGCCTTTTGTTAGTCAAACGTATCCCCCACTGTCAGTCCCTTCGGGATCCATGCCTCATTCATCTTTATGAAGGTGAGGTAATCAACACTTTTTTGACCGAGGCGACTTCTCTTGTCAGTGACAATGCCTCCTACTGCACTGAAGGTCCTTTCTGACAGGACACTTGAAGCAGGGCAGGCCAGAAGTTCTATCGCGAACTGGGATAGCTCAGGCCACAGGTCAAGCCTGCACACCCAGTAGTGAAGGGCTTCATTGCTCCTCAGACTGTCGATATCTGCTGTTAAGGCGAGGTAGTCTGCTACCTGTCGGTCGAGTCGTTCTCTAAGGCTGGATCCCGAAGGGCTGTGGCGATGAGTAGGACTGAAAAAGCTCCGCATGTCCTCCATCAACAACACATCTGTAAATCGTCCAGTCCTTGCCGCCGTGGTAGGAGGTGGATTACACTCACCTCTTCCCCTGTTAGATTCCCGTTGTGCTGTGACATCCCCCTTATAAGCTGTGTAAAGCATATTTTTTAGTTTGGTTTTGAACTGCTGCATCCTTTCCGACTTTCGGTAATTTGGTAACATTTCTGCCACTTTCTGCTTATACCGGGGGTCTAGTAGCGTGGCCACCCAGTACAGATCGTTCTCCTTTATCCTTTTTATACGTGGGTCCCTTAACAGACATGACAGCATGAAAGACCCCATTTGACCAAGGTTGGATGCAGAGCTACTCATTTCCCGTTCCTCGTCCTCACTGATGTCATTGACGGTCTGTTCTTCCCCCAGCCACGTACAACACCATGGGTCCCAGATAGGTGACAACAACGAGCACCCTGGGGTGCCTGCTGTGGTTGGTCTTCCTCCTCCTCAAAGCCGCCACATTCCTCGTCTGACTCCTCTTCCTCATACTCCTCTTCCAGCGTTGCTGCAGGTCCGGCAAGCGATGATGACAAGGCTGTTTCTGGTGGTGATGGTGACCACAACTCTTCCTCTTCCTCTTCACGCTCATCTACAGCCTGATCCAGAACTCTTCGCAGGGCACGCTCCAGGAAGAAAACAAATGGGATGAGGTCGCTGATGGTGCCTTCGGTGTGACTGACTAGGTTTGTCACCTCCTCAAAAGGACGCATGAGCCTACAGGCATTGCGCATGAGTGTCCAGTAACGTGGCAAAAGATTCCCAGCTCCGCAGAGGCTGTCCTAGCACCCGGTCATACAAATACTCGTTGACGGCTTTTTCTTGTTGGAGCAGGCGGTCGAACATTAGGAGTGTTGAATTCCAACGTGTCGGGCTGTCGCATATCAAGCGCCTCACTGGCATGTTGTTTCGCCGCTGAATATCAGAAAAGTGCGCCATGGCCGTGTAGGAACGCCTGAAATGGCCACACACCTTCCTGGCCTGCTTGAGGACGTCCTGTAAGCCTGGGTACTTAGACACAAAACGTTGTACGATGAGATTCAACACATGTGCCATGCACGGCACATGTGACAACTTGCCCAAATTTAATGCCGCCAACAGATTGCTTCCATTGTCACACACCACTTTGCCGATCTCCAGTTGGTGCGGGGTCAGCCACTGATCCACCTGTGCGTTCAGGGCGGACAGGAGTGCTGGTCCTGTGTGGCTCTCTGCTTTCAGGCAAGTCAACCCCAAGATAGCGTGACACTGTCGTATCCGGGATGTGGAATAGCCCCTGGGGAGCTGGGGGAATCAGTTGATGTGCAGCCAGACGCCGCAGCAGAAGAGGACTCAGCCGAGGAGGATATTGAAGAGGATGGAGTAGGAGTAGAGGAGGTGGCAGTATGTCTGCCTGCAAGTCGTGGTGGTGTCACCAACTCCGCTGCGGAGCCACGCATTCCATGCTTGTCAGCCGTCAGCAGGTTGACCCAATGCGCAGTATACGTGATATACCTGCCCTGACCGTGCTTTGCAGACCAGGTATCAGTGGTCAGATGGACCCTTGCCCCAACACTGTATGCCAGAGATGCCATGACTTCCTTTTCAATGACATGGTAGAGGTTTGGGATTGACTTTTTTGAAAAAAAATTTCGTCCGGGTTCCTTCCACTGTGGTGTCCAAATAGCGACAAATTTTTTGAAGGCCTCAGACTCTACCAGCTGGTATGGTAAAAGCTGGCGGGCTAAGAGTTCCGTCAAGCCAGCTGTCAGTCGCCGGGCAAGGGGGTGACTTTGTGACATTGGCTTCTTATGCTCAAACATGTCCTTGACAGACACCTGACTGTGGGCAGATGAGCAGGAACTGCTGAAGGTGAGAGATGGAGTGGCGGGTGGTTGAGAGGGGGCAGGGAGGACAGCAGTGGTTGACGTGGCTGAAGATGCTGGACCAGGAGGAGCATGGTGGCTTTGAGTTTGTGTGCTGCTTGTACTCATGTGTTGATCCCATAGGCGTTTGTGATGTGAGATCATGTGCCTTCGCAAAGCAGTTGTACCAAGGTGGGTGTTGGACTTCCCACGACTCAGTTTCTTTTGGCACAGGTTGCAAATGGCATTGCTTTTTTTAGAGGCAGACACACAAAAAAAAGCCACACTGCTGAGCTTTGCAATGACGGCATTCTAGTGGTGGCAACAGCATGCGTTGACTGGCGTGCTGTCTGGCTGAACCCAGGTGCCGATACATGCTGTCTGACTGTGCCACTGACTCCTTGCGACGACCTCCCCCTGCTTCCAACTCGTCTCCTCATTCTCTCTGTCTCCCCTTCAGAACTTTCCCCCTCTTCTTCTCTTCGAGCAGGCACCCACGTGGCATCCGTGGACACATTGTCATCATCAACCGCTTCACTTGTATCTGACACCTCAGCAAAGGAAGCAGCAGCGGGTACAACATCATCATCATCATCATCACACTGTACGTCCATGTGTGTAATCCTGCCTGACTGAGACATATCCCCGTAATCTACATCATCTGGCAATAATGGTTGCGCATCACTAATTGCATCCAACTGATGTGTAAATAACTCCTCTGACGGATCAAGTGAAGCGGCTGTGGTGGCTGTGGTGGTAGTGGTGGTGGTGGCGACGGGCGGGTGCGTGGTAACTTGAGAGCAGGTGACCGAGCTGAGCTGGAGGAGGATGGTGCGTCAAGGTTCTTAGCGGAAGCTGTTGAAGATTGGGTGTCCTGTCTAAGCCAGTCAACTACGTCCTCTGAATTTTTCAGGTTCAGGGTACGTGGCCTCTGAAAACTGGGCATTATTCCAGGGACAGTGGAAATCACAGCACCACGACCACGACGGCCCCTGCGGGTGTGGCCTGACTCTGCCTGTCATTTTTTTAGATAAGTGGTTCTACGCGTGCTAGGTACTGTGCCACCCGGTATGAGTGGTTGGCACTGGCAGTGGGCACACTACAGTCAGTGGAAGCGGGCCTGACACACACTGGCAGCAGGCAAGCAACTGAATTTAGACTACTGTCTAAAAATGAAATGCCTTATTTATCGGCAAGCTACTGTGCCACCCGGTATCAGTGGTTGGCACTGGCAGTGGGCACACTACAGTCAGTGGAAGAGGGCCTGACACACACTGGCAGCAGGCAAGCAACTGAATTTAGACTACTGTCTAAAAATGAAATGCCTTATTTATCGGCAAACTACTGTGCCACCCGGTATCAGTGGTTGGCACTGGCAGTGGGCACACTACAGTCAGTGGAAGAGGGCCTGACACACACTGGCAGCAGGCAAGCAACTGAATTTTGACTACTGTCTTAAAACTAAATGCCTTATTTATCGGCAAGCTACTGTGCCACCCGGTATCAGTGGTTGGCACTGGCAGTGGGCACACTACAGTCAGTGGAAGCGGGCCTGACACACACTGGCAGCAGGCAAGCAACTGAATTTAGACTACTGTCTAAAAATTAAATGCCTTATTTATCGGCAAGCTACTGTGCCACCCAGTATCAGTGGTTGGCACTGGCAGTGGGCACACTACAGTCAGTGGAAGAGGGCCTGACACACACTGGCAGCAGGCAAGCAACTGAATTTAGACTACTGTCTAAAAATTAAATGCCTTATTTATCGGCAAGCTACTGTGCCACCCGGTATGAGTGGTTGGCACTGGCAGTGGGCACACTACAGTCAGTGGAAGCGGGCCTGACACACACTGGCAGCAGGCAAGCAACTGAATTTAGACTACTGTCTAAAAATTAAATGCCTTATTTATCGGCAAGCTACTGTGCCACCCGGTATCAGTGGTTGGCACTGGCAGTGGGCACACTACAGTCAGTGGAAGAGGGCCTGACACACACTGGCAGCAGGCAAGCAACTGAATTTAGAATACTGTCTAAAAATGAAATGCCTTATTTATCGGCAAGCTACTGTGCCACCCGGTATGAGTGGTTGGCACTGGCAGTGGGCACACTACAGTCAGTGGAAGCAGGCCTGACCCACACTGGCAGCAGGCAAGCAACTGAATTTAGACTACTGTCTAAAGATTAAATGCCTTATTTATCGGCAAGCTACTGTGCCACCCGGTATCAGTGGTTGGCACTGGCAGTGGGCACACTACAGTCAGTGGAAGAGGGCCTGACACACACTGGCAGCAGGCAAGCAACTGAATTTAGACTACTGTCTAAAAATTAAATGCCTTATTTATCGGCAAGCTACTGTGCCACCCGGTATCAGTGGTTGGCACTGGCAGTGGGCACACTACAGTCAGTGGAAGCAGGCCTGACCCACACTGGCAGCAGGCAAGCAACTGAATTTAGACTACTGTCTAAAGATTAAATGCCTTATTTATCGGCAAGCTACTGTGCCACCCGGTATCAGTGGTTGGCACTGGCAGTGGGCACACTACAGTCAGTGGAAGAGGGCCTGACACACACTGGCAGCAGGCAAGCAACTGAATTTAGACTACTGTCTAAAAATTAAATGCCTTATTTATCGGCGAAGCTACTGTGCCACCCGGTATCAGTGGTTGGCACTGGCAGTGGGCACACTACAGTCAGTGGAAGTAGGCCTGACACACACTGGCAGCAGGCAAGCAACTGAATTTAGACTACTGTCTAAAAATTAAATGCCTTATTTATCGGCAAGCTACTGTGCCACCCGGTATCAGTGGTTGGCACTGGCAGTGGGCACACTACAGTCAGTGGAAGCGGGCCTGACACACACTGGCAGCAGGCAAGCAACTGAATTTAGACTACTGTCTTAAAATTAAATGCCTTATTTATCGGCAAGCTACTGTGCCACCCGGTATCAGTGGTTGGCACTGGCAGTGGGCACACTACAGTCAGTGGAAGAGGGCCTGACACACACTGGCAGCAGGCAAGCAACTGAATTTAGACTACTGTCTAAAAATTAAATGCCTTATTTATCGGCAAGCTACTGTGCCACACCGGTATCAGTGGTTGGCACTGGCAGGGGGCACACTACAGTCATTGGAAGAGGGCCTGACACACACTGGCAGCAGGCAAGCAACTGAATTTAGACTACTGTCTAAAAATGAAATGCCTTATTTATCGGCAAGCTACTGTGCCACCCGGTATCAGTGGTTGAGCACTGGCAGTGGGCACACTACAGTCAGTGGAAGTCAGCCTGACACACACTAGCAGCAGGCAAGCAACTGAAATTACACTAAAGTGTAAAAATGAAATGCCTTTTTTGATGCAAAGTACTGTGCCACACGGGATGACAGGGGTGGAGCACTGGCAGTGGGCACACTACAGTCAGTTGAAGTCGGCCTGACACACACTAACAGCAGGCAAGCAGCTGAAATTACACTAAAGTGTAAAAATTAAATGCCTTTTTATGCAAAGTCCTGTGCCAGCCGGTATGAGTGGACCCTTGCCCCAACACTGTATGCCAGAGATGCCATGACTTCCTTTTCAATGACATGGTAGAGGTTTGGGATTGACTTTTTGAAAAAAATTTCGTCCGGGTACCTTCCACTGTGGTGTCCCAATAGCGACAAATTTTTGAAGGCCTCAGACTCTACCAGCTGGTATGGTAAAAGCTGGCGGGCTAAGAGTTCCGTCAAGCCAGCTGTCAGTCGCCGAGCAAGGGGTGACTTTGTGACATTGGCTTCTTATGCTCAAACATGTCCTTGACAGACACCTGACTGTGGGCAGATGAGCAGGAACTGCTGAAGGTGAGAGATGGAGTGGCGGGTGGTTGAGAGGGGGCAGGGAGGACAGCAGTGGTTGACGTGGCTGAAGATGCTGGACCAGGAGGAGCATGGTGGCTTTGAGTTTGTGTGCTGCTTGTACTCATGTGTTGATCCCATAGGCGTTTGTGATGTGAGATCATGTGCCTTCGCAAAGCAGTTGTACCAAGGTGGGTGTTGGACTTCCCACGACTCAGTTTCTTTTGGCACAGGTTGCAAATGGCATTGCTTTTATCAGAGGCAGACACACAAAAAAATGCCACACTGCTGAGCTTTGCAATGACGGCATTCTAGTGGTGGCAACAGCATGCGTTGACTGGCGTGCTGTCTGGCTGACCCCAGGTGCCGATACATGCTGTCTGACTGTGCCACTAACTCCTTGCGACGACCTCCCCTGCTTCCAACTCGTCTCCTCATTCTCTCTGTCTCCCCTTCAGAACTTTCCCTCTCTTCTTCTCTTCGAGCAGGCACCCACGTGGCATCCGTGGACACATCGTCATCATCAACCGCTTCACTTGTATCTGACACCTCAGCAAAGGAAGCAGCAGCGGGTACAAATCATCATCATCATCATCACACTGTACGTCCATGTGTGTAATCCTGCCTGACTGAGACATATCCCTGCAATCTACATCATCTGGCAATAATGGTTGCGCATCACTAATTGCATCCAACTGATGTGTAAATAACTCCTCTGACGGATCAAGTGAAGCGGCTGTGGTGGCTGTGGTGGTAGTGGTGGTGGTGGCGACGGGCGGGTGCGTGGTAACTTGAGAGCAGGTGACCGAAGCTGAGCTGGAGGAGGATGGTGCGCCAAGGTTCTTAGCGGAAGCTGTTGAAGATTGGGTGTCCTGTCTAAGCCAGTCAACTACGCCCTCTGAATTTTTCAGGTTCAGGGTACGTGGCCTCTGAAAACTGGGCATTATTCCAGGGACAGTGGAAATCACAGCACCACGACCACGACGGCCCCTGCGGGGTGGCCTGCCTCTGCCTGTCATTTTTTTTAGATAAGTGGTACTACGCGTGCTAGGTACTGTGCCACCCGGTATGAGTGGTTGGCACTGGCAGTGGGCACACTACAGTCAGTGGAAGCGGGCCTGACACACACTGGCAGCAGGCAAGCAACTGAATTTAGACTACTGTCTAAAAATTAAATGCCTTATTTATCGGCAAGCTACTGTGCCACCCGGTATCAGTGGTTGGCACTGGCAGTGGGCACACTACAGTCAGTGGAAGAGGGCCTGACACACACTGGCAGCAGGCAAGCAACTGAATTTAGACTACTGTCTAAAAATGAAATGCCTTATTTATCGGCAAGCTACTGTGCCACCCGGTATCAGTGGTTGGCACTGGCAGTGGGCACACTACAGTCAGTGGAAGAGGGCCTGACACACACTGGCAGCAGGCAAGCAACTGAATTTTAGACTACTGTCTTAAAACTAAATGCCTTATTTATCGGCAAGCTACTGTGCCACCCGGTATCAGTGGTTGGCACTGGCAGTGGGCACACTACAGTCAGTGGAAGCGGGCCTGACACACACTGGCAGCAGGCAAGCAACTGAATTTAGACTACTGTCTAAAAATTAAATGCCTTATTTATCGGGCAAGCTACTGTGCCACCCAGTATCAGTGGTTGGCACTGGCAGTGGGCACACTACAGTCAGTGGAAGAGGGCCTGACACACACTGGCAGCAGGCAAGCAACTGAATTTAGACTACTGTCTAAAAATTAAATGCCTTATTTATCGGCAAGCTACTGTGCCACCCGGTATGAGTGGTTGGCACTGGCAGTGGGCACACTACAGTCAGTGGAAGCGGGCCTGACACACACTGGCAGCAGGCAAGCAACTGAATTTAGACTACTGTCTAAAAATTAAATGCCTTATTTATCGGCAAGCTACTGTGCCACCCGGTATCAGTGGTTGGCACTGGCAGTGGGCACACTACAGTCAGTGGAAGAGGGCCTGACACACACTGGCAGCAGGCAAGCAACTGAATTTAGAATACTGTCTAAAAATGAAATGCCTTATTTATCGGCAAGCTACTGTGCCACCCGGTATGAGTGGTTGGCACTGGCAGTGGGCACACTACAGTCAGTGGAAGCAGGCCTGACACACACTGGCAGCAGGCAAGCAACTGAATTTAGACTACTGTCTAAAGATTAAATGCCTTATTTATCGGCAAGCTACTGTGCCACCCGGTATCAGTGGTTGGCACTGGCAGTGGGCACACTACAGTCAGTGGAAGAGGGCCTGACACACACTGGCAGCAGGCAAGCAACTGAATTTAGACTACTGTCTAAAAATTAAATGCCTTATTTATCGGCAAGCTACTGTGCCACCCGGTATCAGTGGTTGGCACTGGCAGTGGGCACACTACAGTCAGTGGAAGCAGGCCTGACCCACACTGGCAGCAGGCAAGCAACTGAATTTAGACTACTGTCTAAAGATTAAATGCCTTATTTATCGGCAAGCTACTGTGCCACCCGGTATCAGTGGTTGGCACTGGCAGTGGGCACACTACAGTCAGTGGAAGAGGGCCTGACACACACTGGCAGCAGGCAAGCAACTGAATTTAGACTACTGTCTAAAAATTAAATGCCTTATTTATCGGCAAGCTACTGTGCCACCCGGTATCAGTGGTTGGCACTGGCAGTGGGCACACTACAGTCAGTGGAAGTAGGCCTGACACACACTGGCAGCAGGCAAGCTAACTGAATTTAGACTACTGTCTAAAAATTAAATGCCTTATTTATCGGCAAGCTACTGTGCCACCCGGTATCAGTGGTTGGCACTGGCAGTGGGCACACTACAGTCAGTGGAAGCGGGCCTGACACACACTGGCAGCAGGCAAGCAACTGAATTTAGACTACTGTCTTAAAATTAAATGCCTTATTTATCGGCAAGCTACTGTGCCACCCGGTATCAGTGGTTGGCACTGGCAGTGGGCACACTACAGTCAGTGGAAGAGGGCCTGACACACACTGGCAGCAGGCAAGCAACTGAATTTAGACTACTGTCTAAAAATTAAATGCCTTATTTATCGGCAAGCTACTGTGCCACCCGGTATCAGTGGTTGGCACTGGCAGTGGGCACACTACAGTCATTGGAAGAGGGCCTGACACACACTGGCAGCAGGCAAGCAACTGAATTTAGACTACTGTCTAAAAATGAAATGCCTTATTTATCGGCAAGCTACTGTGCCACCCGGTATCAGTGGTTGGCACTGGCAGTGGGCACACTACAGTCAGTGGAAGTCAGCCTGACACACACTAGCAGCAGGCAAGCAACTGAAATTACACTAAAGTGTAAAAATGAAATGCCTTTTTTTGATGCAAAGTACTGTGCCACACGGGATGACAGGGGTGGGCACTGGCAGTGGGCACACTACAGTCAGTTGAAGTCGGCCTGACACACACTAACAGCAGGCAAGCAGCTGAAATTTCACTAAAGTGTAAAAATTAAATGCCTTTTTTATGCAAAGTCCTGTGCCAGCCGGTATGAGTGGTGGGCACTGGCAGTGGGCACACTTCAGTCAGTGGAAGTCAGCTTGACACACACTGGCAGGCAACTAACCTTAGATTAAAGTGTAAAAATTAAGTGCCTTTTTTTTAAGCAAAGTCCTGTGCCACACGGGATGACAGGGGTGGGCACTGGCAGTGGGCACACTACAGTCAGTTGAAGTCGGCCTGACACACACTAGCAGCAGGCAAGCAGCTGAAATTACACTAAAGTGTAAAAATTAAATGCCTTTTTTATGCAAAGTCCTGTGCCAGCCGGTATGAGTGGTGGGCACTGGCAGTGGGCACACTACAGTCAGTGGAAGTCAGCCTGACACACACTGGCAGGCAACTAACCTTAGATTAAAGTGTAAAAATTAAGTGCCTTTTTTTAAGCAAAGTCCTGTGCCACACGGGATGACAGGAGTGGGCACTGGCAGTGGGCACACTACAGTCAGTTGAAGTCGGCCTGACACACACTAGCAGCAGGCAAGCAGCTGAAATTTCACTAGTGTAAAAATTAAATGCCTTTTTTATGCAAAGTCCTGTGCCAGCCGGTATGAGTGGTGGGCACTGGCAGTGGGCACACTACAGTCAGTGGAAGTCAGTCTGACACACACTGGCAGGCAACTAACCTTAGATTAAAGTGTAAAAATTAAGTGCCTTTTTTTGATGCAAAGTCCTGTGCCACACGGGATGACAGGGGTGGGCACTGGCAGTGGGCACACTACAATCAGTTGAAGTCGGCCTGACACACACTGGCAGCAGGCAAGCAGCTGAAATTACACTAAAGTGTAAAAATGAAATGCCTTTTTTATGCAAAGTCCTGTGCCAGCCGTTATGAGTGGTGGGCACTGGCAGTGGGCACACTACAGTCAGTGGAAGTCAGCCTGACACACACTGGCAGGCAACTAACCTTAGATTAACGTGTAAAAATTAAGTGCCTTTTTTTGATGCAAAGTCCTGTGCCACACGGGATGACAGGGGTGGGCACTGGCAGTGGGCACACTACAGTCAGTTGAAGTCGGCCTGACACACACTAGCAGCAGGCAAGCAGCTGAAATTACACTAAAGTGTAAAAATTAAATGCCTTTTTTATGCAAAGTCCTGTGCCAGCCGGTATGAGTGGTGGGCACTGGCAGTGGGCACACTACAGTCAGTGGAAGTCAGTCTGACACACACTGGCAGGCAACTAACCTTAGATTAAAGTGTAAAATTAAGTGCCTTTTTTGATGCAAAGTCCTGTGCCACACGGGATGACAGGGGTGGGCACTGGCAGTGGGCACACTACAGTCAGTTGAAGTCGGCCTGACACACACTAGCAGCAGGCAAGCAGCTGAAATTACACTAAAGTGTAAAAATTAAATGCCTTTTTATGCAAAGTCCTGTGCCAGCCGGTATGAGTGGTGGGCACTGGCAGTGGGCACACTACAGTCAGTGGAAGTCAGCCTGACACACACTGGCAGGCAACTAACCTTAGATTAAAGTGTAAAAATTAAATGCCTTTTTTTGATGCAAAGTCCTGTGCCACACGGAATGACAGGGGTGGGCACTGGCAGTGGGCACACTACAGTCTGTGGGTGTGGAGCTCCTCACACACAGGCAGGCCAGGCAACTGCAATATGTATATAAAGGAAAAAAAAAAGCAGACTAATGTTGCAGCCCTAAAATGGGCTTTTTGGGGTGCTGTCAGGACGCTGTCCTTACAGCAGAGATCAGATGAGTCTTTCAGGACTGGAGTGGACACTGAATTCACTAGCCTAGCTATCGATTTCCCAATTAAATCAGCAGCAACTACACTCTCCCTCCTCTCACTAAGACTGCAAATTCCGAATGAATCTAAAATGGATGCTGTTCAGGAGGTGGCAGGGTCTGGGAGGGAGGGTATGCTGCTGATTGGCTGGAATGTGTCTGCTGACTGTGAGGTACAGGGTCAAAGTTTGCTCAATGATGATGTATAGGGGGCGGACCGAACATCGCATATGTTCGCCCGGCAGAGGCGAAGACGAACAAGCTATGTTCGCCGGGAACTGTTCGCCAGCGGATAGTTCGGGCCATCTCTACATGTGATCCGGCATTTATAAAGGCCGAGTCACGTGTTGCGTCAGCCAATCAGCCATGCCAATACTAGTCATGACTGTGATGGCTTCTAAGTGCCCACAGATTAAAATCTTTTTGATTGGCTATGCTGCAGCCTTTCAACAAGCTTTATTCAGAATCCGAACACACAAACTTCTGCGGCAAAGTCCGGGTTCGGGTGCCCGGACCCCGCGATGTTCGGTAAAAACCCAAACTTCGTTTCGGGGTTCGCTCATTCCTAGCTATGTGTAGTAACTAGCTCCCATTAATCTTTTACTCACCTTCATCCTTTCTTCTTGGCCTCATCTATCGATTCCCTTTAACAACAATGCTATTTCTGAGTGGATCTTGGATGATCATTTTAGGGTGGTCAGTTTTAGGTCTTTCTGTAGATAGAAGGGCTCAACAAAGTTGGGAGCACCCATCATTTTCCAAGACAGTAGTCATGTCAAGGTTGTAGTTCAAATCCTTCCTCCATACATTAAAGCTCAGCATCCAGGTTACATTTAACTATATTTGAAAGACCCACCAGATATAGTGGCTCCATAATATACAGTACTTGGCTATAGACACTGTATTCTATTTTCAGTGCCAGGAATTCCTAGAGAAACTGAAAAGCATTCAGCTCTTACTCATTGGTACAGAATTCTAATCATTCTTTGTAAAAAAAAAAAAAAATCCCTCAGTATCTGCGCAGTGTTGGTGCAGAATGTAAATGGACAATATCACATATTTTCTGGTCCTATCGCTATAGTCAACACTTTTGGATTAAGATGGAAATCCAAAATTGTTGACAAACAGGTGGGTTTTTGAATGCTGCAGTGTTGGTGCAGAATGTGAATGGACAATATCACATATTTTCTGGTCCTATCGCTATAGTCAACACTTTTGGATTAAGATGGAAATCCAAAATTGTTGACAAGCAGGTGGGTTTTTGAATGCTAAATAAATATATATATATATATATATATATATATATATATGAATCTGTCTGTCTAGACGTTCTTTATGCACGACCAAACGACTGGACCGATCTTCACCAAATTTGGCACACGGGTACATCAGGTGTCCGGGTAGGTTTTAGACCAGGTCTCAGCTCTCTAGGATTTACCGTTCCGGAGATATTCCCAAAAAATGACCTGCATTATAGCCAAAACAAGCCAGCTAGCCTTTCACTTAAATCCAAACTGTCATTTACTGCTCCCTGGCAGTTCGTTTCCACACACACAGTTTTACTCCAAGTAACCATAACAATCCCGCCATGTTCCCTCACTGCTCTAGATGATGTTTAAAGGAAATCTGTCACCAAGATAATCGCTATAGAAGTAAAGCCAGGGCCTAATAGCACTTAGTACCTTATTTCCTGAGGTTTCCATAATAACTCGGCCATTTCTCTTCCCTGCAGCAGGTTAGCTTTAAAAGGGTATGGCGCTGTGGATCACACTGTTAAGGGAGCGGAGTGCTATGGAGGTCACAGTTCAGGGGGAAAGGAGGGTGTCCATTCAAGTCACCCTTAAAACCCCACCCCCAGGTCCAGATAAGCCACACCTCTGATTCAGTTAGGCCATGCCCCCTCCCCTCCTGAGGTGAGAGGGACGATGATTTTCTCCCTGCAGCTCACATTCAGACAGAACAGTGCTGCTGTCTTAGAGTGCTGTTTAAAAGGACATGCCCCCAATCATGTTAGTCCACGCCCCCTCCCACTAAGCGAACAGGGATTGAACAAATAAAGTTAAAAATCAACTTTGAGGTCCGCTAAGCCACACCCCCGATACGTTTAGGACACACACCCTCCCCCTCTGCAGCCAATGAGTATTGAGAAAATGAATTTAAAAATCAACTTCTGTCAGCTGCAGAGGTGGGAGGGACATTGACTTTCTCTATGAAGCTCACACTAAGAGAGGACAGTGCTGCTGTCTTAGATTGAGATGTTTAAAAGAACACGCTCAATCCAGTTAGGCCATGCCCCTCCCACTCAGCCAACAGGGATTGAAAAAATAAAGTTAAAAAACAACTACTAGGTACACAGCTCAGCAGACAGGATAGGATTAGATACACAGCTCAGCAGACAGTATCACACAGGATAAAATATTAGATACATGCTCATCAGACAGTATCACACAGGATAGGATTAGATACACATTTTGGCAGACAGTATCACACAACATAAGATTAGATACACAGCACAGCAGACAGTATCACACAGGAAAGGATTAGATACACAGCTCAGCAGACAGTATCGCACAGGATAGGATTAGATACACAGCTCCACAGACAGTATCACACAGGATAGGATTAGATACACAGCTCAACAGACAGTATCACACCGGATAGAATTAGATACACAGCTCAGCAGACAGTATCACACAGGATAGGATTAGATACACAGCTCAGCAGACAGTATTACACACTATAGGATTAGATACACAGCTCAGCAGATGGTATCACCCAGGACAGGATTAGATACACAGCTCAGCTGACAGTGGGGTGGGGTGCTGTAGAGGCCACTGCTATGGGGGATACTGTTGATATCTCTTTACGACACACGGAAACATGAAATGAAATAGGTGAAATGAAATATACCCGTGCGAAGCCGGGTCCTTCTGCTAATATATATATATATATATATATATATATATATATAGACAATGGTGAAGGACCGCACAGCTTACGTAATAAGATGTTCAATGGAGTGCCAGTAGCTGTAGAAGTATCCCGCTTACTTCCAAAAATGTAGAAAGAAATGAATCCACGGCACATCCAAAATGGTGAAAAAAAGGGGTAGTTTATTCACCGAGTGATAGCGATATTTCAGTGCTTTATGGCACCTTTTTCAAGCAACACTGCTTGAAAAAGGTGCCATAGAGAGCACTGAAACGTCGTTATCACTCGGTGAATAAACTACCCCTTTTTTTCACCATTTTGGATGTGCCGTGGATTCATTTCTTTCTATATATATATATATATATATATATATATATATATATACACCTCATCAACAGGAAAAGTCATAGGTGTCTGAAAAATAGGGGCCCCACACATTTGGAGTCATTTATCAAACTGGTGTAAAGTAGTACTGGCGTAGTTACCGGGAGCAACCAATCATATTCTGCCTGTCATTTTGTAAAGGAGCTGTCAAAAATAAAAGGTGGACTTTAATTGGCTGCTAAGTCAGTTCTACTTTACACTAATTTGATAAATGACCCCAATTATATTTACACACTTGAATTGAGCTATGATCTCACATATTCATTACCCCTCCTTTTAGCTCTATGGGACTGAAGAGGAGCCTCAGGCATTTTCCAATTACAAGCAGATGCTGTCAACAATCCTTACTATGGCATCAGAATAGCATAGGACAGTTCTGAATTCCACTTTTATGGAAACAGATTAACCCCCTGACAGTTAATTTGTGGAATTGTAGACTAAATGATATCATGCACAAAGATGATCTTGCACCTCGACAAACCCCATCTCAGACACTTTACAAACATAGTACCATTGGATTAACTTTACTTTCCCAGAGGAATAAACATCAGCTCTTTAAATCAATTGTATAGCTCCATAATCACCATGTTCACTGTCTCTCTCACAACTCCCCCTTTTTATTCAAACTTTATTCTGCTTCTGTCCCTTATCTGTTCCTTCCTGCTATTTTTCACTTGGGTTTTCTTGCATTTCCTAAAAACAGAGTTTTTGGGGGAAACAACTGGTTCAAAATGCTTGTAATGGCAATGCATTATTCCATGTGTGATGTTTTTGTTTATCTTAGATGTCAGTGATTCTGTATAGTATTTGGTTTAACAAAATGCCTTTGCTGAGATCCCTTTTATTGCCCTGCACTGATGTTTCTCCATTTGGCTCTAAAATAAGATATAATTGATAATGCATTCACAACTCAATTTATTTGAATAACACTGTGTTTATCTTCCATGCATATGAATTCCTCTTTCTCTGGTCCCTAAAAGGAGTTATCGCATGATCAATGTAAAAAAAAAAAAAAAAAAGAAAATCAGACATCATACAGTACATTACCACCTCTTTCTAACAAAGCTAGAACCAGCCTTGGACCTCACATGGATCCAGAGATCGCACCATTCTTTGCTCCAATTCCTCTGATTTATTTCATGCTGGCAGCTCAGAGGGTGTGTCCTCTCATTGCAGCTCTCTCCCTATCACAGCTCAGGAGGCAGTTGAAAGATGCATCTGAGCATGTTCATCCACTTCAGTGAGGTGAAATGAGAAAAGAGGGGAGAAAAACAGCAGGTTGTGCTTTACAGATAAATTTTATGAAATAACTGAGTAGCTATACTAAATTGCAAATTACAAGAAATTACAAAAGTATTCACATTTAGGTGCATATAAAAAAACGATATAACACTTTCAATTATAATGCTGACACGAGTTGGAGGTCCCGCGAATGACCTCCACGTCGTCAAGCAATAAACATACAGAAATCAGGTACAGACACACAAGAGTTTATTGCACAAACAAAAGCCAAGGAAGGAAGCACAGGCAAAACATGAGCTCTATGTACCGTCAGCACAGTGGGAGAAAACCCCCACTGCGCCACTGTCTAGTAATACTCCAGAGGGGCGTGACTAAGCAACTCCTGGTATTCACTAGGGCCCCAGATGGTAGGGTTAGGCTTTGCCAGGGTCCACTCCAGAGCATTAGGTATACAGTGACAACAGGAACGAATGGACAACAGGTACCAGAAGGTACCAACGGTACATAGGCAAGCATAACATAGGCAGGCAAATACAAACAAGGCAACTAATAAAAGAAGCAGGAGCTCTACGCAAGGAAACAGAAGTGGCAATGAGCAGAGAATATACTGCATGGCCTTGCCCATAGCACTCTGCAGCAAGGAAAGCTGCAGCAAGGGCTTTCTGAACAGAGTATCCCCTGAAGCAGAGACAGAGTTCTCCATACGGAGGAACAAATACAAAATAGGGGAAGACAGACACAAAACAAGACAGGCAAGACTAATCAGGGAAGAAGCATAAAGACATAATAATAAACACGAGGTGACTCAAACGTAACTGGCAAATCTAATAGCAGAAACACAGGAATAAGGACGACAATGGGCAAACAGGCGAACCCACAGAACACAGATCCCATGGGTCAGCAGCATAGGAAACAGAGTACGAACCGGGAGCAGGACAGGACAAACACACACCAGGAGAGCTGACCCAGAACTGAGGGAACATCAGCCTTATATACAGGTAGTGATGTCGCGAACATACATTTTTCCGTTCGCGAACGCGAACTTCCGCAAATGTTCGCGAACATGTGAACAGGGCGAACCGCCATAGACTTCAATAGACAGGCGAATTTTAAGACCCACAGGGACTCTTTCTGGCCACAATAGTGAAGGAAAAGTTGTTTCAAGGGGACTAACACCTGGACTGCGGCATGCCGGAGGGGGATCCATGGCAAAACTCCCATGGAAAATTAGGTAGTTGACGCAGAGTGTGGTAAGTTGAATTCGCAATGTGATTAATATAACCTGTATTAATCTCATTGCAAATTCAACTTAGAGCTGAGTTCTTAATGGTTGTATTGCGCTATATTCTCAATGTTCGTTATATTCTAGCAATACAACCATTAGGAACCCAGCTCTAAGTTGAATTCGCAATGCGATTAATACAGGTTATATTAATCGCATTGCGATTACAACTACTAACACTGCAGCTTCAGAATGAAGGTAGGTAGTTGATCTAAGTTTAATTCGCAATGCGATTAATATAACCTGCATTAATCACATTGCGAATACAACCATTAGGAACTCAACTCTAAGTTGTAATCGCAATGCGAATAATACTTACAATTATTAATCGCTTTGCGAATCCATTTAATCGCTTTGCGAATCCAGCCTCTATTTGATTGTATATGACGTTCTGCTGCCTCCGAGGCAAGATATCTGAACCCCCCAGGGGCCATTTGGGCGTTTTTGATAGAAAACGCATCAAAGACGCATCAAAAACGCATATGCATTTTTATCATTTTTTTATTTTTTATTTTATTTTTTTGTGTATTTTGCCACATTTGGTTGCATATTTACATTTGGTATAGGCAAATATGGTTGTCTAGAATTCAGTGTTTCCCAACCAGTGTGCCTCCAGCTTTTGCAAAACTACAACTCCCAGCATGCACGGACAGCCTTTGGCTGTGCAGGCATGCTGGGAGTTGTAGTTTCGCAACAGCTGGAGGCACACTGGTTGGGAAACACAGGTCTAGATCATTACTCTGCCCATATCTATATTCAGCTATATGGCTTAGAAAATATGCTGTCAAACAATGATCCTAGGTTTTGGTATAGACACATGATCTAGACTACCAGATTTGCCTATACCAAATGTAAATATGCAACCAAATGTGGCAAAATACACAAAAAAATTAAATAAAAAATAAAAAAATGATAAAAACGCATATGCATTTTTGATGCATCTTTGATGCGTTTTCTATAAAAAACGCCCAAATGGCCCCTGGGGGGTTCAGATATCTTGCTTTGAAGGCCGCAGAACGTTGGTGGTAGTCATAGTCAACCGTCATATACAATCAAATAGAGGCATTAAATGGATTTGCAAAGCGATTAATAATTGTAAGTATTATTTGCATTGCGATTACAACTTAGAGCTGAGTTCCTAATGGTCGTATTGCTAGAATATAACGAGGATTGAGAATATAGTGCTATATTCATTATCTTTGTTATATTCTAGCAATAGAACCATTAGGAACTCAGATCAAAGTTGTAATTGCAATGCGAATAATACCAGTTATATTAATCGCATTGCGATTTACAATTACTAACAATGCAGCTTCAGAATGAATCTAAGATGGATGCTGTCCTTGCGTTTAGATAGGAGATGGGAGGGTCTGGGAGAGAGGGTATGCTGATTGGCTGGAATGTGTCTGTTGACTGTGAGGTACAGGGTCAAAGTTTGCTCAATGATAAATTTTTGTGGCGAACGCGAACATAGAATTTGTTCGCCCGCCGCGGCGGACGCTAACAAGCTATGAGTGCAGCAGAGAGGCCACACCCATGGAGTAGACAGAGAGGATTAACTCCTAATAGGCACACAGGGGAGTTAACCCATACAGAACCACATACAACACACAGGAACAGAACTGCAGTGAGGAGCTGCAGTACGAGCATGGACAGAAGGTCACAGCCAAAGCTAGCGACTGTGACAAATGCTTTTATTAAAATCAAATGCTAAATAGATCTTGCTAATGTTCTAAAACTAATAACTGAAATGTATATCATTCCAAATCTTGTTTTGTCCATTTAGTTTACTGTACTTCTGTATATGCATCTGAATTTTTTTCTTTGTTTTTATTGTGCTGAATGACATACATGTACTGTACAGTGTGTCATCTATGGGGCTAGTTAGTTCAGAATGCTGTATGTGTACATCATTCCGATCACACAGGCACAAAAGTTTCAATGGCCAGTATTGAAAAAAACTCAGATTTTGTCCATTTAACCATATATTGGCTGGAATCAATGACATTTATAACATCTTAGTGGATTGACAAAGAGAGCTGATGTACTGACAGGCAATAATACTTAGGTTCACTGAATACATCAATTATGTTTTGTAAAAGTGTAAAACACATACTATCCCTTCTCCAGAGACTCAGATGCCATCAATGAGTGCTGACATCCACATATTTGCCACAGCACATTAGTGAAATCATACATTCCTAGTGGAATAAATGATTTTGCTAAAACACACTGACACCAATGACTCGGTATACCATAATAATGTTATGCCACCAATGAGCATTTGTGAGCCACAGTTTAGGTGCAAAAATAAAGGGCTAAACGAAATGTCAGTTTGCCTGGTTTAATAGGATTTTTCATGCTTACAGATTCTCTTTAAAGCGTCACTGTATTTCCGTACATTTTAATTTATTCGAGAATCATGTAATTAGCAAATATCCAAATCACTTTGTTTAAAAAAAATCTGCCAGCATCCACCTGCTATAAAATCATGGCCACTAGTGGTCTCACTTCCACCTAATGTGCAGTCCAATGTCTATCGTTCAGCTAGATTAATCTCTAGTAACAGACGGTTCACAGGAAATGGGGGTATGTCAGAGCTGCCTGAGCTCCTAAGCCACATAGAAGCACTGTCTGTATGTAGCTTTTTAAGGGCAGAGAAGATCCAATTTTCAAAAAAGTTTGGGTTCAGGTCCATTGTTCGGTGACTTCTTGCCCTAAGAAGCCATCACAGCCATGCCTACTAATAGGCATGGCTGTGATTGGCCAAGTGCAGCATGTGACCCAGCCTCTATTTAAGCTGGAGTCACGTAGTGCCACACGTCACACCGATCTGATTAGTGTAGGGAGAGGACGCAGCTTCTGAAAAGCAAAAGCACCTAATGAAGTGATTGATCTACAGCTGTGAATGATTCAACTTCTGATAGTTAATTGCTCACTGGTTTTTAGGCTGCACAGAGCATTTCTCTGTCACTTTTTTCTGAAATTCAATTGCCAAAATATCAATACTCTGAATCTGGTGTTCCAGCAGCTGCAGGCCTAGTTTAAATCTGTCCGTAACGGGGTATATTTTTTTCTGGGGTGAAATTCAATTGCCAAAATAGCAATACCATAAATCTGTGGTTTCAGCTGTGGCTGGCCAAGTTTAATATTGTCCGGCAAAGGATATATTTTGTTCTGGGGTGAAATTTAATTGCCAAAATAGCAATACCCTAAATCTGGTGTTCCAGCTGTGACTGGACAAGTTTAATAGTGTCCGGCAAAGGATATATTTTGTTCTGGGGTGAAATTCAATTGCCAAAATAGCAATCCGCTAAATCTGGTGTCCCAGCAGTGGCTGGCAAAGTATAATATTGTCCGGCAAAGGATATATTTTGTTCTGGGGTGAAATTCAATTGCCAAAATAGCAATACACTGAATCTGGTGTTCCAGCTGTTGCAGGCCTAGTTTAAATCTGTCCGTAACAGGGTATATTTTTTTCTGTGGTGAAATTTAATTGCCAAAATAGCAATACCCTAAATCTGGTGTTCCAGCAGTTGTAGGCCTAGTTTAAATCTGTCCGTAACAGGGTATATTTTGTTCTGGGGTGAAATTTAATTGCCAAAATAGCAATACCATAAATCAGTGGTTTCAGCTATGACTGGCCAAGTTTAATATTGTCCTACAAAGGATATATTTTCTTCTGGGGTGAAATTCACTTGCCAATATAGCAATACCCGGAATCTGGTGTTCCAGCTGTTGCAGGCCAA
This sequence comes from Bufotes viridis, assembly GCA_033119425.1. Lineage (NCBI taxonomy): Eukaryota > Metazoa > Chordata > Amphibia > Anura > Bufonidae > Bufotes > Bufotes viridis. Next base: position 510,996,651 of record CM065589.1, read on the forward strand.
GTGTTAATCTGTCCGTAAAAGGGTATATCACTCTGAAGGTGTATATACAAGTGCTGAGAGGGTCATCCTCAATAACTTCACATGCTACCGTGCATCTCCCATTGTATTTCTGTCCGTTAAAGGGTATATTACACAAAGTGTTAAAATACAATTGCTGAAGGCATAATCCTACATATTTATCACACGCTACATATATATCACACACTACTGTGCATCTCCAAGTGAAAATCTGTCCATAAAAGGATACCTTTCATCCAGGGCCTAAATACTAGCCCTACAATTGATATTCCCCTAAATCAGTGGTTACTGCTGTGCCTGAATAAATATATAGGCAGATAGTGTTAGGTGCCTGTAAAAAAGGCCTGAATTTGAAATCAATACATTGGGCCATTTTTTTTTACTTATTGTGGTGCTTGGTGAACGGTAACAATGAGGAAAACATCTAGTAAGGGACGCGGACACGTCCTAGTGAACAAACTACCTCAGGTTCCAGTACCCGCCAGAATTTACAGCGATATTTGGTGGGGCCCAATGCCGTTCTAAGGATAGTAAGGCCTGAGCAGGTACAGGCGCTAGTCAATTGGGTGGCCGACAGTGGATCCAGTTCGTTCACAACATTATCTCACACCCAGTCTTCGGCAGAAAGCGCACAGGTGGCACCTGAAAACCAAGCCCATCAGTCTGTCACATCACCCCCATGCATATCAGGGAAACTGTGAGAGCCTCAAGTTATGCAGCAGTCTCTTATGCTGTTTGAAGACTCTGCTGGCAGGGTTTCCCAAGGGAATCCACCTAGCCCTTCCCCAGTGGTGAAAGACATAGAATGCACTGATGCACAACCACTGATGTTTACTGATGATGAGGACATGGGAATACCACCTCATCGGAGTCCGCACGTCTCTGATGATGACGAAACACAGGTGCCAACTGCTGCGTCTTTCTGCAGTGTGCAGACCGAACAGGAGGTCAGGGAGCAAGACTGTGTGGAAGACGAAGCAGGGGACAATGAGGTCCTAGACCACACATGGAATGAAGGTCGTGTCACTGACTTTTAAAGTTCAGAGGAAGAGGCAGTGGTGAGACCGAGCCAACAGCGTAGCAAAAGAGGGAGCAGGGGGCAAAATCAGAACAGCCGCCGCCAAGAGAGTTCGCCTGCTACTAGCCACCGCCACCAGGGACCGAGCACCCCAAAGGCAGCTTCAAGGAGTTCCCTGGCATGGCACTTCTTTAAACAATGTGCTGACGACAAAACCCGAGTGGTTTGCACGCTGTGCCATCAGAGCCTGAAGCGAGGCATTAACGTTCTGAACCTTAGCACAACCTTCTAAATGCAAAGCATGAACTGCAGTGGAGTAAACACCTTAAAAGCAAGGCACTCACTCAGGCTTCCCTTGCTCCCTCTTCTGCTGCTGCCTCGGCCTCTTCCTCCACCTCTGGAGGAATGTTGGCACCTGCCGCCCACCAAACAGAGGATGTGCCACCGACACCACCACCTAAGTCACCAAGCATCTCCACCATGTCACATGGCAGCGTTCAGCTCTCCATCTCACAAACCTTGGAGAGAAAGAGTAAATTCCAACCTAGCCACCCTAGAGCCCTGGGCCTAAATGCCTGCATTTCTAAACTCCTGGCCTTTGAAATGCTGTCAATCAGGCTGGTGGACACAGACAGCTTCAAACAGCTGATGGTCATGGCTGTCCCACAGTATGTTGTTCCCAGCCGCCACTACTTCTCCAAGACAGCCGTGCCTTCCCTACACAACCAAGTATCCAATAAAATCAAGTGTGCACTGCGCAACGCCATCTGTGGCAAGGTCCACCTAACCACAGATACGTGGACCAGTAAGCACGGCCAGGGACGCTATATCTCCCTAACTGCACACTGGGTAAATGTAGTGGCGGCTGGGCCCCAGGTGGAGAGTTGTTTGGCGCATGTCCTTCCGCCGCCAAGGATCGCAGGGCATCATTCTTTGCCTCATGTAGCCTCCTCCTCCTACTTGGCTTCCTCCTCCTCTGCCTCCACCAGCTCATCCAGTCAGCCACACACCTTCACCACCAAATTCAGCACAGCCCGGTGTAAACGTCAGCAGGCCATTCTGAAACTCATATATTTGGGGGACAGCCCCCACACCACGCAGGAGTTGTGGCGGGGTATTGAACAACAGACCGACGAGTGGTTTCTGCCGGTGGGCCTCAAGCCCGGCCTGGTGGTGTGCGATAATGGGCGAAATCTCGTCGCAGCTCTGGGACTAGCCGGTTTGACGCACATCCCTTGCCTGGCGCATGTGCTGAATTTGGTGGTGCAGAAGTTCATTCACAACTTCCCCGACATGTCAGAGCTGCTGCATAAAGTGCGGGCTGTCTGTGCGCGCTTCCGGCGTTCACATCCTGCCGCTGCTCGCCTGTCTGCGATACAGCGGAACTTCGGCCTTCCCGCTCACCGCCTCATATGCGACGTGCCCACCAGGTGGAACTCCACCTTGCACATGCTGGAGAGACTGTGCGAGCAGCAGCAGGCCATAGTGGAGTTTCAGCTGCAGCTGCACGCGTCAGTCGCACTGCGGAACAGCACCACTTCACCACCGATGATTGGACCTCCATGCGAGACCTGTGTGCCCTGTTGCGCTGTTTCGAGTACTCCACCAACATGGCCAGTGGCGATGACACAGTTATCAGTGTTACAATACCACTTCTATGTCTCCTTGAGAAAACGCTTAGGGCGATGATGGAAGAGGAGGTGGCCCAGGAGGAGGAGGAGGAGGAGGAGGGGTAATTTTAAGTACTTTCAGGCCAGTCTCTTAGAAGTGGATCAGAGGGAGGTTTTTTGCAACAGCAGAGGTCAGGTACAAATGTGGCCAGCCAGGGCCCACTACTGGAGGATGAGGAAGAGGTGGAGGAGGATGAAGCAGGTTCACAGCGGGGTGGCACCCGACACAGCTCAGGCCCATCACTGGTGCGTGGCTGGGGGGATACGGAGGATGATGACGATACGCCTCCCACAGAGGACAGCTTGTTCTTACCTCTGGGGAGCCTGGCACTCATGAGCGACTACATGCTGCAGTGCCTGCGCAACGACAGCAGAGTTGCCCACATTTTATCGTGTGCAGACTACTGGGTTGCCACCCTGCTGGATCCCCGGTACAAGGACCATGTACCCACCTTACTTCCTGCACTGGAGCATGATAGGAAGATTCGCGAGTACAAGTGCACACTGGTAGACGCGCTCCTGAGAGCATTCTCAAATGTCACAGGGGAACAGATGGAAGCCCAAGGCGAAGGCAGAGGAGGAGCGAGAGGTCGCCAACGCAGCTGTGTCACGGCCAGCTCCTCTGAGGGCAGGGTTAGCATGGCAGAAATGTGGAAAAGTTTTGTCTCCACGCCACAGCTAACTGCACCACCACCTGATACGGAACGTGTTTGAAGGAGGCAGCATTTCACTAACATGGTTGAACAGTACGTCTACACACCCCTTCACGTACTGACTGATGGTTCGGCCCCATTCAACTTCTGGGTCTCCAAATTGTCCACGTGGCCAGAGTTAGCATCTTATGCCTTGGAGGTGCTGGCCTACCCAGCGGCCAGCGTTGTTTTATAACGTGTATTCAGCACGGCAGGGGGCGTCATTACTGACAAACGCAGCCGCCTGTCTACAGCCAACGTTTTCAAGCTGACGTTCATAAAAATGAACCAGACATGGATCCCACAGGACCTGTCCCTCCCTTGTGCAGAATAGACATTTATAACTGCCTCCCCCTCAACCATGTATTCTTGTACTCCGGGGCACTTCTTTATTGAATCCTCATTTTTTTAACTTTACCATGATCTTGCGGTGCAACCCAAAGTTGAATGAACCTCTCCTCAATCTGTGCGCCAGGGCCTAAATAACTGAAAGTGGCCTGTTACAATGGTGGGTGACATGAAGCCTTAACCTCTGCCATGCGACCTCTCTCCTAATTCTGGGTGCTTGGGCCTAAATAACTGAAAGTGGCCTTTTCCAGTGGTGGGTGATATGATGCCTTATTCCTTGCTATGGGACCTCTCTCCTCTGTCTGGGTGCTGGGGCCTAAATAACTGAAAGTGGCCTTCTCCAGTGGTGGGTGATATGACGCATGATTCCTTGCTATGGGACCTCTCTCCTCTGTCTGGGTGCTGGGGCCTAAATAACTGAAAGTGGCCGTCTTCAGTGGTGGGTGATATGACGCATTATTCTCTGCTGTGGGACCTCTCTCCTCTGTCTGGGGGCTGGGGCCTAAATAACTGAAAGTGGCCTTCTCCGGTGGTGGGTGATATGACGCATGATTCTCTGCAATGGGACCTCTCTCAAATTGATATTGGTTAATTTTTATTTATTTTAATTAATTTTCCTATCCACATTTGTTTGCAGGGCAGTTACCTACATTCTGCTGCCTTTTGCAGCCCTCTAGCCCTTTCCTGGACTATTTTACAGCCTTTTTAGTGCCCAAAAGTTCGGGTCCCCATTGACTTCAATGGGTTTTGGGATAAAGTTCGGGTCGAGTTCGGATCCCAAACCCGAACATTTTCGGGAAGTTCGGCCGAACTTCTCGAACCCAAACATCCAGGTGTTCACTCAACTCTACTCTTGATATGCAACTTAAAAAAAAAAAAGTTTGTTTCTTAAGGTTAAACTCGGACTGGTCTTTTAAGGGTTAACAATATGATAATTTACATTTATAACATTTCTCATATGCTAACAAAAAGAAACATTAGCAGATGAAGTTACAGTACTCATAGATCGTAACCTTTATGTCTTAATGGAATATTTTTGTTATTGTTCAGTGTTTTAAACATTCCAGTGAATTGCTGACTTGCATTCGAAATGTGAATATAAAAAGATAAAATATGTGGTTACTGAAGTTTACACACAAGCACACTCGATTCAAGGCCACCTGAGCTTTGATGTTGAGTGCTTGGTAACAGACTGTCGAATTTGCTGCTCAGAAATGTAAAATACATAATAAATGTATAACAGATTTAAAGGTAACCAAGGTCATTATTGGATATGAATACGTTTCACTATAAAAAAAAATATATAATAATAATTACACAATATGTAAATTGTAAATTGTAAGCCCCCTGCAAGTCCAACTTAGAGAAGATCCGAGCCCCACGGAGTCTATTAAACAGCTCGGAAATTAATGGTAATGGGTACTTATTCTTGATGGTGATCTTATTTAGACCACGGTAGTCTATACAGGGGCGAAGGGACCCATCCTTTTTCTTCACGAAAAAGAATCCTGCCCCTGTAGGTGATGAAGACTTCCTGATGAAACCCCTTTCAAGATTCTCCTTGATATAATCTGCTGTAGCCAGCGATTCAGCGGGAGACAGTGGGTACACACGACCTCGAGGAGGAGAAGTACCTGGTAGCAGATCGATAGGACAGTCATAGGGGTGATGGGGTGGTAGTACCTCAGCCTCATTTTTATCAAATACGTCAGCAAAGGAATGATAGGCAACTGGCAAAGCCTCCAGGCTTTTAGGAGGAGTAGAAACCCTTCATTGGCAAGAATGTAGGCATCTGCCTTGGCACTGCGGTCCCCATCGAAGAACCTCTCCAGAAGTCCACTTGATTATGGGATTGTACATTCTAAGCCAGAGTATCCCCAGCAAGAGAGAATGGGACAGTTCAGGGAGCACATACAGAGAAATCCTTTCTACATGTAACACCCCTACCTGCAGTTCCAACGGCTCAGTGACGAACCAAACTGGATCCGTCAGTAGGGGATTCTTTAGCAGGCGTACAGGGATGTGATATTGATTCACTATATGCTGGTGTATAAAGTTCCCCGCCGATCCGGAATCCAAGGAAGCAGGTATAGAGACTTTGATGCCCCCAAGAAACAGAGTTACAGGAATCTGGAGAGTGGAATAATTTTCGCCTAGGGCCGCCTCCCCCAGAGACCTTATGCGCTGGAGTTTCCCGACTTTTGAGGACAATTGCGGACACGGTGACCCAGGCCACCACAGTAAAGGCAGAGTCCAGAAGACATGCGAAGACGACGTTCCTCATCCGAAATCCGTGTGGAATTCACCTGCATGGGTTCAGGATCCGAAAAGGAGGGGCGTAATGGAGGCTGAGACATATTAAACTTAAACTGGTGTTGTGGAAGTCTTTTTTCCCGGCTGACCTCCCGACCGTATGTCGATTCTTATTGCCAGAGAGATCAGTGACTCAAGGGAGGTAGGCACATCACGACCTGCGAGTTCATCTTTAATATGTCCAGGCAAACCTTCCCAAAAGGCCGCCACCAGGGCCTCCTCATTCCATGAAACCTCCGACGCTAAGGTGCGGAACTGAATCGCATATTGGCCCACCGACCGGCCTCCTTGACGGACGTGCAGCAGCGAGGAAGCCGCAGAAGAAGTTCGACCTGGCTCCTCAAACACCCTCTTAAAAGAGTCCATAAATAATGCCACGTTACTGGTGATGGGTCCAGCTCTCTCCCATATTGGATTCGCCCAGGCCAGAGCCTTCCCCTCAAGATGAGAGATAATGAACGCCACTTTAGCCCGGTCAGTTTGAAAGTGATGAGGAAGCAGTTCAAAGTGAATTGTACACTGGTTAAGAAACCCACGACAGGTTTTTGGGTTGCCGCTGTAACGGGGCGGAGCAGATAATCCTGGTCCGAAAAAGCTGGGCTGAGCTGCAGCCGCAACAGGAACAGCCGTAAGGCTACATTCACACGACCGTATGTTGTCCGCAAAAAAACGGATCCGTTTTTTTGCGGATTAGATGCTGTCCCATCCACTTTTCTTCCATTGCACAGCTCAGCAAAAAAAAATTAAACATGTCCTATACTTGTCAGTGAAAATCAGGACATGGCCCTATTGAAGTCTATGGATCAGCAAAAAAACGGAATGCAATCCGTTTTTTTGCTGACACGGATCCGTTTTTTTGCGGACAACATATGGTCGTGTGAATGGAGCCTAACAGTAGGGCCCTGTGCAGACTGTGCTGTAGAAAGGGAGTCCAGGCGAGCTGCTTCATGCTGCAAGTAATTTATCACTTGTTTCTGGGTGGTACGCTGTTGTTCGTGTCCCTGTAGAAGTTCAGACATTCCTGGTTTAGAGCCAGCGGGATCCATGGCCCAAGCGTACTGTTATGACTCTCAGAGTCAGGACACAGGTGTTTGCACCCAGAATGCAGCTAACTGCAGCAATTTGAAGTCCAACAAATGCGAATTAAAGGAACAGATGGTCTTTACTGCCAGACGGTTATACAAAAGTCACCTGAGATAAAGGCAAGACAAAGTTCAGAGTAATGCAGTGTGCAGATTAAAGCTGTCTCGTTGTCAGGCAGTGCAGGGTCAGTAATCCAGGCAGACTTACAGGAGACGATGGGCAGAAGCGCAGTGAGACAATGCAGTGGTTGATAATCCAGGTGATCCAACAAACAGATGGCAGGCAGATACGTAGTCAAACTGAGCAGGGGTCAATAGTCCAGGCAATACAGCAAGTAGACAGTAGGCAGAGTCAGGGTCCAGCAAAGCAGAGGTCAGAATCCAGGAAATCCAATAAACAGACACGGAGGGACGCTTCAGTGGGAGTCAAGAGGTACAACAACCACGCTTTGGGCACTTCCTGCAAAGGGAAGCTGTCCTAAGTACTCAAAGCCCCACCTACGGGTGGGGAGGATAATCAGAACCAGCTGCTTATCCCCAATAAGACAGGGAGAGGTGCACGCGCGTGCTCTATAGCGCCTCAGATGACACCTGGTAGTGAGGATGGATGCGGCGATATGCCGGAGGACGCCTGTGTCTCTTATAAGATAAGCCAGCCCTGGTACCCATGGTGCTAAGCTGTGCAGACAGGGATCTGTCCTCCTGCGGTGGGGACACAGAGCCAATGCTGACAAGTGCCATGCGTGAGAGATTCTAATGGCGGACACTTAATTGGAGAAGCCATGCGTGAGAGACTCTGATGGCGGAGTCATGTGTGTAAAACATAAACGGAGAAGCCATGCGTGAGAGACACTAATGGCAAAGTCATATGTGTAACACTTAATTGGAGAAGCCACGCGTGAGAGACTCTAATGGCAAAGTCATATGTGTAACACCTAATTGGAGAAGCCATGCGTGAGAGACTCTAATGGCGGAGTCATGTGTGTAAAACATAAACGGAGAAGCTATGCGTGAGAGACTCTAATGGCAAAGTCATATGTGTAACACCTAATTGGAGAAGCCATGCGTGAGAGACTCTAATGGCGGAGTCATGTGTGTAAAACATAAACGGAGAAGCTATGCGTGAGAGACTCTAATGGCAAAGTCATATGTGTAACACTTAATTGGAGAAGCCATGCGTGAGAGACTCTAACGGCGGAGTCATGTGTGTAACACATAAACAGAGAGGCCATGCGTGAGACTGTAATGGCGGTGTCATGCTTGAGAGACTTTAATGGCGAAGTCATATGTCAAACACTTAAGCAGAGAAGCCATGCGTGAGGGACTCAAATGGCGGACACTTATTCGGAGAAGCATTGCTTGAGAGACTTGAATGGTGGAGTTATATGTGTAAAACATAAACAGAGAAGCCATGCATGAGAGACTCTAATGCCGGAGCCATATGTGTAACACTTAATTGAAGAAACCATGCGCAAGAGACTCTGATGACGGAGTCATATGTGTAACACTTAATTGGAGAAGCCATGCATGAGAGACTTTAAAGCGGAGTCATATGTGTAACACTAAATTTGAGAAGCCATGCGTGAGACTCTAATGGCGGAGTCATGTGAGTAAAACATAAACGGAGAAGCCATGCGTGGGAGACTAATGGCGGAGCCATACATGCAAGACTCTAATTGCAGATTTATTATATATATTTTTTTTAATAAAGCACTTATACAGCACTATTATGACTTGGGAACTCGCGTAACCATGAACCCCTCTGACAGGGAACTTAAGACACTAAACAGCCTACAACCATATGGTACCCTTAAAGAACAACATGAAGGACTGTCAAAGGGCCCCCCAAAGGGCCATGAGGCCGAAGCGATCATCGGGCCCCCGAATGCCATTAGACCCCTCGAAGCCATGAGACTGAACTGAAGGACTTTACAGTGACGATAAGTAATTAAATGTGAGCCAGACCCGATAAGATATGCATAGATATTAGTGAAGCGAACCACGTGCATAAATAAACATTAACCATCCGTGAATTTGAACAGATGGGAGAAACCGAAGAGCCAGAGGTCTTGCAGTTCGCTAAGAGAAGACCCTTATCTTGACAAATGAAGGATTTGTGAAAATATAGTAGGAAACGTACTCCTATTGGCCCACTGACCGCTGAGAGGCTATTTGGTCAACTGGGGCAAGAGACCAATCTGAGTGAATATAAACCAGAAGTAAAGCGGACCAGTCTAAGTAAATGCAAACCAGGACTGAAACACAAAAAAAAATAATAATATATATTTATTTATTTATTTGTTTGTTTATAATTTTTATAATTTATTATTTTTTTTTTACTGAAGTGAACAGAAAAAAGTAGAAGTAGGCCTTCGGATTGTAACTAACCAACGAGAAAATAAGCAAGCCTGAAAAGAACGCAGCTATTATGTTTATCGGGAGAGCAGTGTCAGAGCGGTGTGCTGACTGCCCTAGTGAAAATACTGGCTAACCATGATGTCGAAATAAAAAGGAAAATGTAGTTATAAGTGGAAGCAGTGTATAAGCACATGGTGTAAGAACAGGTGGGTGACTGCAGCTCTGGATGTGAGTAGTGCCCAACACATGATATGGGCGCAGCTCTGAGTGTGAGCATGAAGAGCATGATATAAAGCAGCCGTATGAATGCAATCTAAAGTGTGCAGAGTATTAACGTGATACAACAACAGATGCATGAACGCAGCTCTGGTAGTGAATGGAGTATAGGACACACAGACGTAGCTTTTGCAGGTAACAAACCTAGCCATGATCATTCTACCATTAGTGCCCAACCCCCTTCGCCCCAGAGCGCTACAAGTCACGGACCGTGTAACCAAGTCCGATCCCACCGTGAATGCCAGCACTCGCCTGGCACCTTCTGCCATTGCACAGGTGCGAATGAACCTCCACATAATGCTGCAGGATTTTTTTTTTTTTCATTTTTAAATGATGGTCACCACAACACCACCTCGTGTTCCTGTAAGAAAACATAAACGTGGTTGAGCATAAACCCTGATGCAACGCCAATTAATCAACACAATAGCACAGAACCGCTGACACATGCGGGCCCAAAACATACAATTTATAGATTAAACACACTTACCAGAGCATCAGAACTCAAATACAGGTGCCATGATCAACCTGCTAGTGCCCCCATATATGGGCCACTGATACACATTCACCAACACCTTGCATGTCTGGCGCTAACTGTGGACATGCGTCCCACATGTAAAACAGGTGACAGTAAACATGCACTTTTTTTTTTTTCAATGACCCTTGATACATGACCCTTCCAGACAGATAACTAAATAATACCATCACTTAAACACAGCGTGCATAGCTTGGAGACACGCGTCCCGTATGATACAGATATCAGAAAACATGCGACCATACCTACTCTAGGCGCATGCAACACCAATAACTATATACAATAGCCCCCAACAAGCCCCTAAACAGCCGGAAAAAATACTAACAACAGTCACTTGACCATTAGCGCCCAACTTTGCTTCGTCCCAGAGTATTACTAATTGCATACCGCAGTGTGGGTCTCGTACCAACAAGTGCGATTCTACAGTGAATGCCAGCACTCGCCTGGCACTTTGTCACTACACAGGCGTAAATGAGCCTGCACACGATGCAGCTGCATGTTTTGTTTTGTTTTTTCCTTTGCCTCATTGACCATTGATACACAACACTTAAACACAGCGTACATAGCTTGAGCCAACTGCAGACACGCACCCCAAATGTAAACCAGGTATCAGAGACATACAACCATACCTACTCGAGGCGCATGCTACCCCGATAACTGTATGCAATGGCCCCCGCAGGCCTCTGAAAAGCCAGACAAACAATACTGACGCCATCGCTCGAGCATTAGCGCCCAAACTCTGCTTCATCCCAGAGTGGACCACAGCATGGGTCCCGTGCAAACCACTCCGATCCTACCATGAATACCAGCGCCTTCCTGAGAGATTCTGCCGTCGCCCAGCCGTAAGGAGCCTCTACACCAGTCAGCCAGCCTAGGCCTACAGGTGCATATAAATAGCCTTGTAGTCAGCCTCCCCTCCCACAAACACAGCAATACATGCTAATTACTTATAACAGAAAATAATAGCATTTTTAAGACAGAATGCTAAATAAAATGTCCATTGAGGAGATAAAAATAATAAAAAAAAACTCTCCTCATCGCCTTGATCGCCCAGCCGGTATCCTCCTCTTTTTTCTTTCTGCAGGACCTGCAAAAGGACCTGCGATGACATCATCACGCTCACCATGTGACGTCATCACGCTCACCATGTGACGTCATTGCATGTCTTTTGCAGGTTCTGAAGAAAGAAGAGAATACCGGCTGTGTGATCAAGTGGATGAGGTGAGGTTTTTTTTTTTTTTTTTAAACCCCTGCTATAATGGAAAATAATAAAATCACCGGAGCATCTAACCCGAACCTGAATGTCAGTGAAAAAGTTTGCAGTTCGAGTTCGCTCAACCGTACTGTTGAGCCCAATCATTTCTATTTACACCACTGGCCTTCAGTTTATTTGTAGCTTAGCTATATTGTAATGTGATGTTTTACCTAGATGCCACTTCAAACCATTTGTTTTGTATCACCAAACATTTAATTGTTAATTGAATTTATCAAGTTATTAATTATTTCAAAATTATCAATGTAGTGACAATGATAACCGCAGAATACAAGAGCAGATGGGTGATCACAATGCCCATCAAAACTTTGCATCAGAACTTTTCAACAGTAACAATTATCCTTCTGGAAAGAATACAGATTAGTCTAAAGAGAACCTCAATTGACTTGATGCTCCAAAGAGGTCAACTAGGTGAGACAAATTTAAACGGATTGTAACTCGGAGCTTCTATGTGGTGCTTCATGTTTAATCGTAAGAGTCATATATAAATGTCACTTCCATAACAATTTTGGAAACTCAGAAATAATGCTGCTAAGCAATATGCAGTATGCATAAAATATGAAATGGCTGGTTGGTCATTTTTCAAATCCCTTCCAGCTACTTGATGTTTACATTTCTACGTGTTACACATCTTTTAAAGTAGTTTTGGGATATGTCTCACAATGATAGACAATTTTGAAGTGTTGTTACAAATTTAATGCAGGTATGTGTACAATTTTGAAAAAAAGAAAATATAAAACTGAATTCCAACATTTTCCATAGTTGATGCCATTTATACATTACTTTAGTACATCCTGCAGCCAGAATTGACTACTCTTTTGCATTTACTTTTTATAAAAAGGACATAGTTTAAAGAGCAGTTATGTTTTTTTCTTTTTTACAGTACAGTCAGATTGATTGACTGAAGTATTTGATGCAGAGCACCACTTATCCATTGCTTGCCACCCCCTGGACAAGTTCTATAGAATTCAATGGCATCAAAGTGATTGGAGCAAAGGAAGGTAGTACCAACTTATTTGCTTTACTGAAACATTTTTATTTATCCTTATTTCTAGCCTCTGTATTTCATAGAAAATTAGCTAAATATGTACTTTAATGGTGGGATTCCAACCTGTGGGGAAAACACAGGGTATGCTGGCCACTGCAAATTATAATAATGCAAAGCTCCAATTCACTAGTTTTAGCTCAGACATAAAATGTTTGATTATCTATATCTCTGTCAGTATTCTCCTGAAGGACATCTGGAGGGGCTATTAAGGGTAACACCAGGGATAGATTCCCCTAGGTTCCCCATACGTTACCCACCTGAAGGAAGTATGGGTGTGAATGCAAATGACTGATGCTATAGGACAGGGGACAGCAACCTTCGGCACTCCAGCTGTTGTGAAACTACAATTCCCAGCATGCTGCATTCATTTTTATGGGAGTTATGAGAAGAAGAGAGCAAATGTGCATGCCGGAGGTTGCCTACCCCTGCTATAGGAAAAACCCTCAATGACGAGTAGCCATTAAGCATCTTAGGTATAGCACAGAAAGATGCCAGCTGTGGTTTCTGTGAGAACATATACCTAGATACATTGATATTATTGAGATACCAACTCTTGACTTTTTTTCCAAAATGTCCCTTAGTCTCTAATTGTACTCCTGATTTGGAGACACATCGTTGGATATATTCCTTGGCCCATCACTACAATGCTCCCCCACTTAAAGGGGTTGTCTGGTGCCACATCCCTGCACATCACTGTGCATATCCTTGACACAAAGATCTGCAAGGATGTGGCACCTGACCACTGCAGCCTATAACTGTCCTCCACTTAGACAGCTGAGGATGCTGATTGGCTGTGCCATGTCATGTGCCATGCTGTAAACAAACAATGACAGGAGTACAGGAGGAATGCTGCAGAGAACAGCACTGAAATAAGGAGTTGGTATATGATTTTTTTTTTATATGTTTTTTTTTATTTAAGTATTGTAGGGTTTGACAATTTTTTAAAATTATCTTTGAAACCTTTTAATGAAAACATGCAGATCACTGTGGAATGAGCAGATTGTGGAAATTTTCATACATTGCATGTTAAGATGTCTAAGTTTGTCCGTGATCATTTCAATAAATTAATTTATGTTGAAGTAATCTCCAATCGGTGGGGGTTTCTTACTGGTTGGATGCAATTTTGACAAAGGACCCTTTCCTTCAGGAAACTGGGTAATCAATATTAGATTTTCCAGGGTCAAAATCCTGAAAATACCTTACTTCTCTAGCCCCATTTCCAAACAAGGCCTCCATTATATTATATGAAGATTTTATTTCACTTATGTGCAAACAATTTAGTGATCTGAACTCAATAAATGCACTAAATTTAGCAGAGGGCACAAAAGAAAAGTCTTTCTTCAAAAAAATTGATCTCAGCTCCATTTCTCTCTCTGACAGTGCTCTTTCAGACAGTGCTTCCTCTGACTTAAAGATCTCCACTTATTGGCCCATGGACTGATCCCTCCCCTCTCTTAAGTTATTGTACCACTTGGAACCGAACCCAAGTTTGGGAAAAGGTTTTTAACAGTAGAAATTAATTTTGAAGTTATTTATTACCCGATGTTTCATCCAAAGTGGATTTGCTCATCCCTAACAGCAATGTTTGCATCCCATACTGACATACTGAATCTAGCACAGCACAGCACCAAGCGGGCTGCCCTGTTGTGTATATATCTGCAAATCAGAGAAGATAAACTATAGAAAGTCCATAAAGGGGTTGTGTCACTTCAGCAAGTGGCATTTATCATGTAAAGAAAGTTAATACAAGGCACTTACTAAAGTATTGTTATTATCCATATTGCTTCCTTTGCTGGCTGGATTCATTTTTTCATCACATAATACACTGCTCATATCCAGGAGTTACAACCACCATGCAATCCAACAGTAATGGCTGTGCTTGGACACTATAGGAAAAAGTGCCGGCCTCTCTGGTGCCCGGAACCGTGGGAGCTCACATAGGTTGGTTCTTTTTTCTATAGTGTGCAAGCACGGCCACCTCTGATGGATTGCAGGGTGGTCGTAAACCATGGAAATGATGAGAGTATAATGTGATTGAAAAATGAACCAAGCCAGCAAAGGAGGAACAATGTATAATTGTAAGCCACTTACAATAATACGTGACTTGTATTAACTTTCTCTACATAATAAATGCAAACCAATTGCAAATCTGTTTTTTTTTTAAAGTACTGTATGACTGCAATGCAATAAATATGGGTTAAAGGTCGACATAACATTTATCTACAATATTTTCTACTTTTGATTTTTATTTAAACACTCATAATGGACAAATTATGCCTTGCCAATTGATATGGGATATGTTTCACTCTTATAAAAGAAGCATTAGCAGACAAAATCTATAAATGATCTCTTACATAAAAGTTCTAATGGAATATTTTCAATATTGCTCAGTGTTTTTTGAATATCAACACATTGTGAACTTATGGAAATTCTTTAAGGATAAAATGTGAAGATAACATATGTGAAAACCGGAAGTTCAGACAAAAATACAAAAGCTTCAAGGTTACTTGAACTTTGATGGTGATAGATTAGTATTAGACTGCACTAATGTTCCTGAAATATACAATACATTTAGATTAAATGGAAAGTAATGCCATTAATGGATTTTAATGCACTTCAAAGTACAAATCTTTGCCATGACATAACTGATTGACTGTAAATAAATATCACCTTATATTTCAGTCTTTTACTAACGCATACATTGTACAACTGTTCTACTACTTCAATATCACAGAACAAATGGAAAGTTGGATTATTTAAGCTTAGAAGGGGTAACTTTTGGGATTCAGGTTGGACTCATCCTTGTCTGAATATGCTCCTGTTCTCAAAGTCTTTTCTCCCATATCTACACAAGCATTTAACTGGCAACTTGACAATGGCAGCCTGACCGCTGAGCAAGACGGAGGGCTACGAGTGAGCTCTCTCCTTACTTGCCCATGCCTCTAGCACTTATAAGCCACTAGGTGACTTGAAGATGGGCAAGATCGGCAGAGATTCTTCCAGGGACCCATCGAGAACCCCCAAACCTAAAAAGAATCAGGCTGACCTGGACAGATTCTTGAAAAAAATCACATGCCGACTCCCCGACACGTGCAGGCAAGATGGCGCCGCCACGATTTGTGCATGCCTCGGATGGCGAAGAGGACTAGGCAGAGAGAAGTGCAGCAGCGTCTGATGACGATGAACAAGATAATAATGGAGCTTTCAACAAAGCATTCTTTAAAGCCACGCTGGCACAAGCTTTAGCTCTGTTAATGCAAGAATGTAAGGACTTCCGTCATGACGTAAAATATATGGGACATCATATTGAGCATCTGGAGAAACATCAGGACTGAGTGTTGTCCGTCAGCTCGGCAGTAGCTCATTAGATGGATGCCCAAATTTCATCTCTGAACGAAGCGTTCACCACGTTGGAAGATCAGGAGAACAGGAGTCGATGCTGAAATGTGAAACTCAGAGGCCTACCTGAAGTAGTCGCGCCTGATGAACTAGAGGAAACAGCCGCAAAAATATTTGCCGAACTCTTGGGCTCTGACAGAGCTGCCATCATCATGATTGAAAGGATCCATCGGGCACTCCGTCCTGCTCAGAAGACGGGTGAGCCACCGCATGATGTGATATGCAGCCTACTAAGCTAATGCGACACGGCAGCCATTTTGCAGGCCTCCCGCTCGCGCAAGGAATTGAGGTACGCAGACTATAACATCCTCCTCTGCCAAGATGTGGCCCCCTCCACTCTAGCGAAGCGCCGTGCACTAAGACCATTAACTGACCACCTCAGGCAGTGCAAGATATTGTATCAATGGCTCTTCCCATTCGGCATTACTTTTGCCACCAACAGCTGGCGGTGCACTATTCGCACACCTCGGGATCTAGATTCGGCCTGGGAGCTGCTGGAGATATCGCCACTGCTGGTCGACTCTTGGCTCCTAGTGGACATCACCATCTCGGACCTTCCAGAGTTACCAGCGTCAGCCAACTGGCCTCTCACCGCAAGACCCCGATGGCGAAGAGGAGACTTACCTGATGATCTGATTTGCTACTGTTTTGACGGGCACCATTGGCCTACTTAGGCAATAGTTTTTTATCAGAACCCTCAGGGTGGACTAGGTGGCATCGGTGACACTGAAAGCTTAGTACGAAACTGTGTCCACACCTTTTTAATAGAGCAGGGGCGGCAAGACACTCCAGTTTATATTTCTCGGAAACACTGCATTTCTGTAGTAATCCCCCTCATATGCCGCATTAGAACACAGGCTCTAGATGTTGCGATGAATTTTTGAAAGCTTACTGTTTCTCTGTTCGTGTTATCCTTTTAAACAGTTATGTTCGTCGCTTTAAGCCTAAACCCATACCCATAAAGTGTGGAGTGGTCCACTACCAGCCCCACGCCAGGCCCTCTTATGCTAACCTTGATGTCTCCATTCCTCCTTCTCTATACTTGACTTGATCTGTTCTTATCTCTCATTTACTCTCAGCTCCCTCAGCTAGTACTTTCCTCAACCTGCTTGTCATTCTCTTATTCTTTCCTACCTTTTTCCCTCAACTTGCCAATCTCAGTCTAGTAGCACTTAGGTATATGCTGCTTTTGTGGCTTATCTGTCATGTAGCCTTATCATATTATATGGCTCCTTGAGGCTCAGGTGTGAGGGATGGGGTCAGGACCGTTCACATTTTATTCCCCCCCCCCATCCTCAACCTGACCACCTAGAAGCCCTTCTTGAGAGGACTACTTCCCGTGAGGCCTTCAGTTAGTTTATTACTTGAAACCCGTTGGGGCTTAATTGCCCTTGTTTGTAATTCAATTGTTTGCTTATTGAATGTGTTTCACAGCTAACTTTTTTCTTCTCGGTCTGTGCTCCCAGTGCTCGAGGTCCGTCTCCGGTGTCGCCATGAGGTCATCTTTTCATCTTCACTTATGACATCCTTGAATGTGATTTCTTTCAACATCCGTGGTCTGAATACTCCCCAAAAGAGGTCACAGATACATACACTTCTCAAGAATGATAAGTGTGATATATGTTTCTTACAAGAAACCCATTTCAAGAGTGGGAGGGGGGTTGCAAGGCTGCCACAGGTATACTTTAACAAGTGGTACCACAGCAATTTTCAGAAAGCCTCTAGAGGGGTTTGTTTAGGGATCAGTAAGCAAGTCCCCTTTACACATCTACTCATTCAGCAAGACCCTGAGGGAAGATTTATCTTTGTAAAGGGAAAAATATGACAAATTGTAATCTCTCTGGCTATCTTTTACACCCCCAGCAAACACCAATATAAATGGATAAAGTCTGTCCTCACCAAATATAAGGAGTTTGCCAAAGGGATGCGAATCATAGGCGGAGACCTTAATGTTGTGCTCCACCCAGCTTTTGACTCCTCAAAAGGCACCTCATCTTTATCCTAGAAGTCGCTAGGGCAAACACAGTCCTGAAAACGAATGGCTTACTTGACTCATGTAGAGTACTTAACCTCTCAGATAAAGACTTTTCCTTTTATTCAGCAGTTCATCGCTCCTATCAGAGACTGGACTTCATTATTGTGTCAGAAGCACATATTAATACATTATGAAAACCAACCATTGCCAACCTGCAGAACAAGGAATGGCAGTGGAGACTGAATAAAACATTGCTTGATGCGGACAAACATGCTTCTGACATTGCTACTAAGTTGGGCTACTTTTTCCAAGACAATGTCGCCTCAGATACGTCCCAAACCATAGTCTGGGAGGCACATAAAGCTTTTCAGGAGAGGCGAGTTTATTGCTCTTGGCTCTAGGCTCAAGAAGAAGAGACAACAGACTCTAAAATGACCTTCTCAGTCGGATTTCGACTATTGAGTCTACACAGAAAAAATCCATTGCTGCTTCTGCCCAGGTTGAACTCCTGTCCCTGAGGAGACAGTTGAAAGTGCTCCTTAACATTAAGTGTGCCAAAAACAGTACATCCATGGGGATAAGGACAATAGGTTCATGTCTTATTTGATTAAACAGAAGAAAGAGTCCCAACATATAGCGGCCATTAGATCAAGTACTGGCTCCTTGATCTCCTCTACTAAGGAAATTGCAGACGGGTTTTGCGCTTTCCTCGCCAAACTTTATAATTTAGAAGCAAGTGACCACTCCTCTTGTCTCACCTCCGATATGCAGAGCAAGGAAAGACGCATTGATGAATTCTTAAATAACTTATCCCTCCAATGTATCTCAACAGAAGACAGAGCAAAATTACAGGCCCCTATTATGGCCGAGGAAGTATCAAAAGTAGTCAGGTCCATGCCATTGGGCAAGGCACCGGGACCGACTGGTCTCCCGGCAAGCTACTATAAGAAACTTTTTCCAGTTCTACTCCCTCATTTGACTAGATGGTGCAAGGCGCTAGCTGAAGAAGCCACTCTACCAAAGCAAGATCTTGAGGCTACCATCTCTATAATTCACAAGGAGGGCAAGGATCCATGTGAGTGTGCCAATTATAGGCCGATATCCTTGCTCAACTAGGATATTAAAGTGTGGGCTAAACTCCTGGCCCTGCATCTCTAGTCAGTGGTCCCGAGAATCATACATCCAGACCAGTCGGGGTTTGTGGTGTTGCGCAAAGACAACCATCAGTCATGCAGGCTCAACAATGTGGTCACCTGGGCTAAGAAAAAATAACAAGTCTTTAGTACTCCTTGGGACCGATGCCGAAAAGGCATTTGACCGTGTTGATTGGCTTTTCATGAGCTGGGTCTTAGCCAGATTTGGTGTGCCGAAAACAGGTGTAGAGGCAATTATGACTCTTTATCAACAACCTAGGGTGAGGGTGAATGGCTTCCTGTCGAAGTCCTTTAGCATCTCAAACGGGACACGGCAGGGATGCCCTTTATCCCCCACCTTATTTATTCTAGTAATGGAAACATTGCTCCTGGCTTTTTGGGAAAATACGCATATACGGGGATTGACAGTCGCAAATGTAGAACACGAATGTGCTGCATTTGCAGACGACCTTTTGCTCCTCACTACAAATCCTGCTCAGGCCTTCCCAAAATATCCTACATCTTTTCTCAGTTTTTGGAGACCTATCATATTTTAAAATCAACTTTTCAAGTCGGAAGCCATGGGCATAGCCATCCCTTCTAAAATATTAGACTCCCTTAAGACCTCATACTCATTTAAATGGTCTACTGCGGCCCTGCCTTATCTCGGAATTTCATTGACATCTGACCCAGGTAACCTCTATAGTTCTAACTATACCCCGCTTCTTCAGAAGATCAAAGAGCAACTCGGCTCATTGCCCTTGCCTTGGTTGTCGTTTCTTGGGAGGAAGAACCTAATACAAGCATTTATAATTCCAAAACTGCTTTATCCTATGTAAACTGTCCCTATCCACCTGACCCATAAGTTTTCTGAACAAATTAGGACTGTGTTTTCCTCTTTTCTTTGGAAAAATAAAAAAAAAACAAGAGTAGCTTATCTCAGACTGATGAGGCATCGCAGAGATGGTGGCTTTAATTTGCCATGCCCGTGCACATATTACAGGGCGATCCAGTTGAAAAGATGGTTGCAACTGTGTATTCCCAGTTTCGGTACCCGTGGCACAGGCATTAAAAGGGGCTTGCTGTCGAACAGACAGGTTGCAGCAATGTGGGGTCTTCAAGATTGGGCGTCTTTCCCATAAAACCTTTCTAAAGGTATTTATGCCACTTTCCGGGAGGTGCATGCCAATACCCCTATTTTATCGCAGCCGCCAGTAACTTTGACAGCGGATCTCATTACATTCCTGCTAAATAAGGACGTGCTGGTAGTACCCCTATTCTGAAAACTGCTTAAAACACTGCTTGTGTTAGTACATAAGATTTTAACGAGCACCCCTGAGAAGCTTATGATTACTTTCTCCCAGATTATGATGGGAAGGAACTTTCTGGCCAAACGAGAACTTGAACGTTTTTGCTCAGAATTAAAAGTTAGTTTTCCCCTGTCACTTCGTCTACATGGTTTGAGAAATTAATGCTAATGTAGGTCCACATACACCAAAACACCTTATATCAGTACTTTATAAAGCACTGAACTCAGATGCAGAGCAGATTACCCCAACATATATTAGAAACTGGGAGAGGGATCACAATACCTCTTTCACACCTGCCGAAATAAATATGATACATTTGAGGTCACATGGCTTCTCTAAGTGTGTAAAAGTGCAAGAGCACTCATACAAGACCATGACGAGATGGTACAATGACCCCAGCAAACTTTATAGTAGGGGCCTCCTTTGCTCATATGCATGCTGGAGGTATAAAACACACCCTGGTACCCTTTTTCACATATTATGGTCATGCTCAAAGATCCGGGCTTTCTGGCTTCAAATAGAGAGACAGACACATCAATCAGATTTGTGGGATATTACACTAACCCCTAGATCAGTATTGCTGTGGTTGCCTTTGCCCACATGAAGCCCAGCAATGTAAGACTTAGCCACTTTATTGGTGTAAGCCGCAATGCTGCTAATACCATTAAATTGGCTTAAAGAAGAACCTCCCTCGATAGAACAATGGCTCGATAAAGTAGACCAAATGTGCCTCATGGAGGAACTAGCAGGATGGACTTCTAGGACAAAATCTAGATATCTTATTCTGTGGCGGCCTTGGAAAACTTACCGTAATAAAATTATCTCATGAGACAACCAGACATTTTCTTCATTCCTCGTCCTGAACTGGCTGCTATGAAGAACTGGTAAGTCCTCGTGTTTGACCATTCAGGTCTCAACCAAAAGGACCCATGCTTTTGCTCTAGCGTCGGCATTTTTACCCTTTGCTGACTGGCCTCATCCCTCAGGACACTGTGTCCTTCATCTTTTTTTCAACAGCTGGCACTGGAGACCCGACCTCGGGACACTGTTAAGTAGTATTATGATAATAGTTTGCCGAGATTACTATGCTATGTCTGGTCTGTAGTCCAGATAAGAGCTTTATACTGGATGGAACACTTTCATATAGTTTTTGTTTACTTTTCCATCCCCCCTTTTTTTCCCTCCCCCCATTCTTACTCCCCCCCTTTCCCTTATTTGCTCCTCACTCCTGTCCCCCCCCCCCCTTTTCTCTCTATTTCCAACCCATTTAATATTATGGACATATTTGTAGATGAATCATATACTTTCTGATTTATTTTGGTCTATGGATGTCATTATCTGACGATGTCAAAACTCAATAAAAAGAGTTAATAGTTAATAAAAAAAATAAGTAGTAGATCCCACATTATATGTTACTTTGATTAAAATTAACCAATCAATCCCTCTGATCCCTACTTGGGTTGTAGCAATAGTTACTTGTTCATTCCTGTGAGTGCTGTAAGCAATCACTGGCCTCAGCAGCCCCATGTGAATAAATGATATGTGACCTATAAGGGCAATGAATGGCCAAGCAGGGACCAGAGGGGAGTAGAAGCAATGGCATAGTTTAAAGGTGAATAAGCAATGTGTTTTTTTAATCCAGCCCCTTGCTCCCTGTCTAATTATATACCGTAAATCTTTGAGAACCTGTTAATTCTGGCTCTACCTTCCCTGATCACAATATACCAGGCCCACAAGTAAGTAATTCAGGGTCAATGCATTTACCTTCTCTTACCTTACCTTACCATTTCGGAAACATACCTCTGACAATAGAATTACTACCATGCCCTCCAAGTTGAAGGCATCTGAACAGAAGACATACACGTATACCTATGCTTATTGTGAATACTTAACCCCTGGATAAAACTATTGTGAAATACTGTGTGCTTCTGTATTTCTTTAAGGCCCCTTTCACACGAGTGAGTTTTCCGTGCGGGTGCAATGCGTGATTTGAACGCATTGCACCCGCACTGAATCTTGACCCATTCATTTCAATAGGTCTGTGTACATGAGCGTTTTTTTCCACGCATCACTTGTGCGTTGCGTGAAAATCGCAGCATGTTCTATATTCTGAGTTTTTCACGCAACCCTGACCCCATAGAAGTGAATGGGGCTGCGTGAAAAACGCATTGCATCCGCAAGCAAGTGCGGGTGAATTGCGTTTTTCACTGATGGTTGCTAGGAGATGTTGTTTGTAAACCTTCAGTTTTTTATCACGTGTGTGAAAAACGCATCAAAATGCATTGCACCCGCGCGGAAAAAACTGAACAACTGAATGCAATTGCAGGCAAAACTGAAGGGCTTTGCCTGTGAAATCACACAGTTTTCACTGAACGTACCCGCAACGCATCCGGACCTAATCCGGACACGCTCATGTGATAGAGGCCTAAATGGTTGTGGTCTACTTTTGTGGGGTCTACTTATTTACAGTAGGGTCTGTTTTTTGATCTGTACAGTATTTATTCAGGAGTCTGTATTCTGGGGTCTAATCTGAGATACAGTGGATATAAAAAGTCTGCAAGGCAAGACGAGACAAAGATAAATAATTTCAGAACTTTTTCCACCTTTAATGTGACCTGTAAACTGTAAAACACAATTGAAAAACAAACTGAAATCTTTTAGATGGAGGGAAGAAAACACAAAAACTAAAATAATGTGGTCGTATAACTGGGAATGTAGCTGTGTTCAGAATTAAGCAATCACATTTAAAATCATGTTAAATAGGAGTCAACATACACCTAACATCATTTACAGTGCCTCTGATTAACCCGAAATAAAGTTCAGCTGCTCTAGTTGGTCTTTCCTGAAATCTTCTTAGTCGCATCCCACATCAAAAGCTATGTTCCACAGAAAGCATCCAAAGCATCAGAGGGATCTCATTGTTAAAAGGTATCAGTCAGGAGAAGGGTACAATATAATTTCCAAGGCATTAGATATACCATGGAACACAGTGAAGACAGTCATCATCAAGTGGAGAAAATATGGCACAACAGTGACATTAATAAGAACTGGACGTCCCTCCAAAATTGATGAAAAGATGAGTAGAAAACTGGTCTGGGAGGCTACTAAGAGGCCTACAGCAACATTGAAGGAGCTGCAGGGATATCTGGCAAGTACTGGCTGTGTGGTACATGTGACAACAATCTCCCGTATTCTTCATATGTCTGGACTATGGGGTAGAGTGGCAAGACGAAAGCCTTTTCTTACGAAGAAAAACATCCAAGCCAGGGTACATTTTGCAAAAACACATCTGAAGTCTCCCAAAAGCATGTGGGAAAAGGTGGTATGGTCTGATGAAACCAAGGTTGATATGTTTAGCGCAAAAAAAACACTGCACATCACCAAAACAACACCATAACCACAGTGAAGCATGGTGGTGGCAGCATCATGCTTTGGGGCTGTTTTATTTATGAACAGTTCCAAATACCAGTCAATATTGGCACAAAATATTCAGGCTTATGATAGACAGCTGAACATGAAGAGGAACTTCATCTTTCAGCATGACAACTACCCAAAGCATACATCCAAATCAGCAAAGGAATGGCTTCACCAGAAGAAGATGTGGGGTGGTCGGAAGAAGGCTGTGCACAGGAGATACCCTCGCAATCTGACAGATTTGAGACCAGAGTGTTTTTGCAAAGAAGAGTGGGCAAATCTTGCCAAGTCAAAATGTGCCATGCTGATAGACTCTTACCCATAAAGACTGAGTGCTGTAATGAAATCAAAAGGTGCTTCAACAAAGTACAGGGTGGGCCATATATATTGATACACCATAATAAAATGTGAAATTTGAAATGTCACATCTTGTGAAAATGTGAAATCTTGTGAAATTCCCAATAAGTTTGATGTGTCACATGACCCTCTTCCTATTGAAAAAAACAAAAGTTGGATTTAAAATGGCTAAACTCAAAATGGACGCCATGGTCACCACCCATCTTGAAAAGTTTCCCCCCTCACATATACTAATGTGCCACAAACAGGAAGTTAATATCACCAACCATTCCCATTTTGTTAAGGTGTATCAATTTAAATGGCCCACACTGTATTAATTTAATGGTGTGCACACCTATGCAACCATATTATTTTATTTAATATTTTTTCTTCCCTCTACCTAAAAGATTTTAGTTTGTTTTTCAAATAAGTTGTACAGTTTGTAGGTCGCATTAAAGGTGGAAAAAGTTCTGAAATGATTTATCTTTGTCTAATTTTTTTACAGCACAGAAACTTGACATTTTAACAGGGGTGTGTAGACTTTTTATATCTACTGTATGTATCTATTTAGGAACCCATATTCTGGGCACTAATATGAGATACAGTATGTATTCATTTGTGTCTTTTCTGAAGTATCTATTCTAGAATGGATAGTTAGGTCTGGTCTCTGGTTTGTATTTGTGTAGGGGGTCTGTAGTCTGTAGTTATTTTCTGATCTGAATTAGTGTAAAATGTGTATTCTGATCTGAATTCTGTAGTCCCCCTTTTTAAGGGCTTTGGAGTCTATTTTTACTATGAGGTCTATATTTAATCTGCTGACTAGTTTGGAATTTTTTGTCAGAGACTGGTTGGGATCTGTAGTTTGGGGTGCATCCTGGGGTTATTTTAGGGTTCTGTATTTTCGTTGGTAATTGTACTTTATATTAGAGTCTGTATATTCTGGGGTGTGGTCAGGATCTTTATTTTTTTTTGTGGTATGATGCATGTAATGGCATTTGGGGTCAAGTCCTGTGTATGCGGTGGTCATATGTTACCAAAGCTTATCATAACTCTTCTCAGAATTTCAGAACCTGCAGGATCACTGATCTATTTATAGACCAAAGCTTGGGGTACAAGACAGAGTTAGATCTTGAGGAGCAAGCCACTGGACACCAGTTACTTGACCTTTCTTCTACCAAATTCAATCTGCCTAGGCAACACTACTTTGTGCCATAAGAGTAAAAAAGACCACTCTGATCAGACCACCCCTCATAACCTTGAAAATATTCAGCAATCAACAAAACTGGATGAGACAGCACCATCTAAAGTTCCTTGACTAAGCGTCCATTGAGTGGTGGTGCACAGTGATGTCAGGTCCCGGCCTTAGAACACCCAACAAAATCCAACAGAAGAAAGAAAATTGCAGCACTCTAATGGAATAAAAGTAAATTTACTGCAAGATGTTGGAGTTCTGGGAATTTCTTTCTTCTGTTGGATCTTGAAAATATTCAGAGTTCATTGCCAATGTCTTCCAGGTATACCTTTGTGTTTTAAAAGTAAAATATATTAGTGAAATACAGTAATACAAAAATAAAATAAAACTAATCGTCTACATTACAATAAACCTCATTTTGAATAATTCAAGATAAGAGGCAAAAATAATAAAATATCAAACAGTGAAAATGTATTATATGCTCTGTACATTGTGCCACATGAACAATGTTTTAATAGTCTTCCTGTGGACAACAACCATGATATTGTAGAACTGTGAATCACATAACTATCTCTAATTTGACATAGATAAATTGATAAAAATGAGTACATCAGCATCATCATTTCTAGAAAATGAAGTGGAAATATTTCCGTCTAATACTTAAAACAGTACAATTTGTAAAATCAAGATGTTATTTTACTATCATTCTTTATTAACTATTAATTATTTATATAAATTAGAATGGGGAAAAAAAAATATGGATCTGAATTTTAAGAGAATGACACACATTCAGATTTCCTGATACAATTTTGGAAGCAAAAGCCAGGAGTGAATACAAAAAAGAAAAGTAATATTTGTCCATAATATTTTCTCTGGAGATAAAAATGGGTCCCAGAAGTGGAACCCACACCTTTCTGACACTAATGGCATATCTTAGAGATATGTCATCAATGTCTGAGATATGAAAACCTAGTATTTTGCTGTGCAAATTCTTTGGCTACTCTGCTCTTGATCACACCCATATTAAGGTTATATCGACAATCTGACAGCACACGATCCATTAATCGCTCTGCACGGGAAGGGGCAGTCCCCATGCTCAGTATTCAAGTAATCCCAGCAAGCTTTTTTTTATTCAACTTGGAGTATTCTTTATTATAGCCAATAGATACTGTTTTTTAAGGATGCGTTTCGGCCCATCCAGCCTTTCTCAACTGATAATCTAATCTAATACATAGTAACATTTTATAGGTGAAACAATCAAATCACATGTCAGTGACATTACAAATTAATTACCAGACAGGAAGTGATGTATACAGGATTTTAAAAAAATCACCAAAATTTAAAATTCACAAATGGTCATCAATCAATCATTTTAGTCCATAAACCTGTAAAGGATACAATAACACAAGGTGATATGAGCGCTGGGATGTGGTCTGTAAAGAAAAAAGGGAGAGGGTTTACTCAATTTTATTAGTTCAATTTCCCAGACTCATAATCTCGTAATCCCTATTCAAATCCAGCATGTGGATCTATAATGGTTCTCTTTTAACCGTAACATTTTAATATCGCCCCTTCTCCTTGGTTGATGGACTTGTTCAATTATTTGGTATTTTAACTGAGAAAATGGAATGTATAGAACTGTGGAAATGGAAAGGTACTGGCAACCAGAGGTTTCTCTTATGTATAGTAAATTTATGCTTACTGATCCGGTCTTTTAAGGTCTACAGTTTCCCCCACATATAGCAAACCACAAGGGCACTTTATCAAATTTACTACATTTGGGGTATCACATGTGTAATTAATAGAGATGAGCGAATCGGAGCTGACAAAGTGGAATTTGTTACGAATTTCAGGAAAAATTCCTTGCGCTTAGTGGTAAGGAATCACAATTTTTCCAAAGATGGTGGCTAAAATGGCGGCTACACAGTTGAGGACATGGGGCAAGGAACTCTGGGAAGGCGGCATGACCCATAATGCCATGCATGCAGCCAATAAGCAGCCAACTAGCCCTGTGATGTCACAGCCCTATAAATATGGTGGCCATCTTGGATTCAGACATTTTCCAGCGTTCTGAGTGCAGGGACAGACATGAGAAGACGCTAGAGACAGCAATAGGAAAAACCTCATTGTGAAAAAAAAACTGAAAAAACAATTTGTAAGTGCAGGTAAAGGATAGAGAGGAATCATTTCACAGCACCTTAGTGAAGGGATAGATGTCAGAAGCGCTAGGGACAGTGCTAGAAAAGTGATTTACAAGTGCAGGGAAAGATTAATATGGGGATCCAAATAGCCATTATACAGCTCAGTCATTCCAGCAATTTGCTTTTGTTATTGGGGTGCAAGTGCTATGTTGAAAAGACTTTAGTGGCCTATTTCAGTACAAAAAGAAAAATATATACGCACTTCACTGTTGCAGTTTTTTGTGGTAAAAGTGTTTAGTGGCCTATTTCAGTACAGAAATAAAATTAAATACGCACTGTACTGTTGCATTTATCTGTGGTGAAAGCCTTTAGTGGCCTATTTCAGTACAAAAAAAATATATATACACACTTCACTGTTGCATTTATTTGTGGTAAAAGCGTTCAGTGGCCTATTTCAGTGGAAAAAGAAAAATATATACGCAGTTCACTGTTGCAGTTATTTGAGGTGAAAGCTTATAGTGGCCTATTTCAGTTCAAAAAGAAAAATATATTCACATTTCACTTCTTCAGTTATTTGTGGTAAATGCGTTTAGTTGCTTCTTTCAGTATAGAAAGAAAAATAAATACACACTTTACTGTTGCAATCATTTGTAGAGATGGACCGAACTATTCGCCGGAAAAGGGTTCCCGGCGAACATAGCTTGTTCGGGTCCGCCGCGGCGAGCGAACATATGCTATGTTCGCCCCTATACTTTATCATTGAGCAAACTTTGACCCTGTACCTCACAGTCAGCAGACACATTCCAGCCAATCAGCATACCATCCCTCCCAGACCCTCCCACCTCCTATCAAAAAGCAAGTACGGCATCCATCTTAGATTAATTCTGAAGCTGCAGTGTAAGTAGTTTTTTTATTCGGATTGTTTGTTTGAATAACAAGAATACAGATTATGGCTTCAATGCTATCCAATAGAATGCAAACAAATTGCGTTTACTTATGTTAATGAATAGACCCTGTTTGAGAGATACTACAAATAAATATACCAGAGTCTACCTACGAAATGTCTGAGAGTTCCCCTTTTCTATTTCGCACCATAGGACTAATATTTATTTTTTGGAACATTTATATCAGGATTTTCACCAAATCTCTATAAGAGAGATGATAAAGAAGGTTTTTGAGTGATTCTCTTCTATGATTTAGCTGTACACATTAGAAGAATTATGAATAAAACTCTACTTATATAAATCGCAGAAGAAACGCACCAAAACCGCATCATAGTAATGATGCGTTTTTTAACCTAAGTGACTGTTATGTGCTGCTATAGAAGTGTATGTAAGCTCCGTTTGATAACATACTGCTAGGTGTATGAAATGCCATCATGTAATGTGTTTGCCTTTTGAACCAATCCCATGAAATTCCATACCAACTTTTGTGACACTCCCAATGCTATATAAAAGGAGGAAGTGAATAGGGGGATCCTTAACCACTGAGGAAGGGGTTTTACCTGCACACCCCGAAACGCGTCTGGTTGCTGACCCCCGATACCGAGTTAGTCCACTGACAATATCTTGGAGACTTTGGAGAAGTTTATTGGTCTTCTGCACTGCCGGTTCAGTATACGTGTTGTACGGCACCTGACACAGCGGAACTACTAACTACTTTACCGCACCACGTGTAGGAAGACGCCGACACGCACCTTTCCAGGCCGTGGACTCCCGATACCTACGTACCTACAGACGGATAGGTGGGAGAGATCTACATTAGAGATCCGGTAAGACCGAACTTTCTCCACTTGCGATCGCCTACTCAGCGGGACGCCGCTGTATTTGTTGGAGCGGGACGCCGCTCAAATCCATATACAAGTGGACGACCAATTTGCACAGTAATATAAAGATATCAATTCCCTCCTTGGCTGATTGGAGTTGATTTTTTAATTTGGAAGAGATCCTGCTGGTTCAAAAAGGCACGAGGACACTTCATTATATTTATTTATTATTTATCCTTTATATATTTGCACTATATTACTGCCTGTTTTATTCACTTTTGACACATTGTTATAATATTATTACATTTGATGCTTTTTGGCATTAGCACATGGCACTTTAATCCATTTTCACAGATTTTATAAATTTTATACAAATAAATTCCACCACTTGTGACCCACTATCCGGTGTGTGCCCTACCTTTTCTATTTCTTGTAATTTTTCTACGATTTGGTGAGACCGTTAGGTACGGAGCACCACTTATAGTACCTGTATCCCCTTGTGCGACATTCTATATATTCTAGAGTGTTAGTAGTTGTAATCACAATGCGATTAATATAACCTGTATTAATCGCATTGCGAATTTAACTTAGAGCTGGGTTGTATTGCTAGAATATAATGAAAATAGAGAATATAGCGCTATATTCATTATATTCGTCAATTCTAGCAATACAACCATTAGGAACTAAGATCTAAGTTGAATCGCATTGCGAATTCAACTTAGATCTTAGTTCCTAATGGTTGTATTGTTAGAATTGACGAATATAACGAATATAGCGCTATATTCTCAATCTTCGTTATAGTAACATAGTAACATAGTATATAAGACCGAAAAAAAACATTTGTCCATCCAGTTTGGCCTGTTTCCTACAAGTTGATCCAGAGGAAAGCAAAAAAAACCTGTGAGGCAGAAGCCAATTTTCCCCACTTAAGGGGGAAAAAATTCCTTCCGGACTCCAATCAGGCAATCAGAATCAGAATAACTCCCTGGATCAACGACCCCTCTCTAGTAGCTGTAGCTTGTAATATTATTACACTCCAGAAATAAATCCAGTCCCCTCTTGAATTCCTTTATTGTATTCACAATCACCACCTCCTCAGGCAGAGAGTTCCATAGTCTCACTGATCTTACAGTGAAGTATCCTTTTCTATATTTGTGTACAAACCTTCTTCCCCCCAGACGCAGAGGATGTCCCCTCGTCACAGTCGCAGTCCTGGGGATAAATAGATGATGGGAGAGATCTCTGTACTGACCCCTGATATATTTATACATAGTTATTAGATCTCCCCTCAGTCGTCTTTTTTCTAAAGTGAATAACCCTAATTTTGATAACCTTTCAGGGTACTGTAGATCCCACATTCCAGTTATTACTTTAGTTGCCGTCCTCTGAACCCTCTCCAGCTCTGCTATGTCTGCATTGTTCACAGGAGCCCAGAACTGTACACAGTACTCCATGTGTGGTCTGACTAGAGATTTGTAAAGTGGTAGGACTATGTTCTCATCACGGGCATCTATGCCCCTTTTGATGCAACCCATTATCTTATTGGCCTTGGCAGTAGCTGCCTGACACTGGTTTTTGCACCTAATTTGCTGTTTATTAAAATTCCTAGATCCTTTTCCATGTCAGTGTTACCGAGTGCTTTACCACTTAATATGTACGGGTGACTTGCATTATTCCTTCCCATGTGCATAACTTTACATTTGTCAGTGTTAAACCTCACCTGCCATTTTTCTGCCCAAGCCTCCAATCTATCCAGATCCCTCTGTAGCAGAAAACTGTCCTCTTCAGTGTTAATTACTTTACACAGTTTAGTGTCATCTGCAAAAATAGATATTTTACTGTGCAGGCCTTCTACAAGATCATTAATAAATATATTGAAGAGAATAGGGCCCCATACTGACCCCTGAGGTACCCCACTAGTTACAGTGACCCAATCTGAGTATCTACCGTTAATAACCACCCTCTGTTTTCTTGTTTCCTGTCACTCAGCCAGTTACTTACCCAAATACAGACATTTTCTCCCAGTCCGAGCATCCTCATTTTATATACTAACCTTTTATGAGGTACAGTGTCAAATGCTTTGGAGAAGTCCAGATATACAACATCCATTGATTCGCCGCTGTCAAGTCTAGAACTTACTTCCTCATAGAAGCTGATTAAATTCGTTTGGCATGACCAATCTCTCATGAAGCCATGCTGATATGGCGTTATTTGCTTATTTTCATTGAGATACTCCAAAATAGCTTCTCTTAGAAACCCTTCAAACAGTTTACCAACAATAGATGTTAAACTTACCGGCCTATAATTTCCAGGCTCTGTTTTTGGACCCTTTTTGAATATTGGCACCACATTTGCTATGCGCCAATCCTGTGGAACATTGCTTGTCAGTATAGAGTCCGTAAATATCAGAAATAAAGGTCTGGCTATGATATCACTTAATTCCCTTAGGATACGGCGGTGTATGCGATTTGTCTATTTTAATCTTTTTAAGTCAATGTTGTACTTCTTCCTGGGTCAGACAGGGCACTTTTAATGTCATATGTTATAATGTTATATTCTAGCAATACAACCATTAGGAACCCTGCTCTAAGTTAAATTCACAATGGAATTAATGCAGGTTTTATTAACCCCTTAAGGACTCAGAGTTTTTTCATTTTTGCATTTTCGTTTTGCGCTCCCTGCCTTCCGAGAGCCATAACTTTTTTATTTTTACGTTCACATGGCCATATGAGGGCTTTATTTTTGTGGGACAAGTTGTACTTTCCAACGCCACCATTTAATATTGCATACGATGTAGTGGGAAGTGGGAAAAAAATTCCAAATGGGGTGAAATTGCAAAAAAAAAACAATTCTACCACAATTTTACGGGTTTTTAAATTACGACGTTTGATGTGTGATAAAACTGACCATTTAGTTTTATTCTACAGGTCAGTACGAATCCGGCGATACCCAATATGTATATTTTTTCTTGCGTTTTGATAGTGAAAAAAAATTCAAAAGTGGGAAATTTTTTATTTTTATTTTTTGTCGCCATATTTTGACCCCTATAACTTTTTTGTAATTAAGTGTATGGCATTGTATGGGGGCTTATTTTTTGCGGGGCGATCTGAACTTTTAGTTGATACCATTATGGGGTGTGTAGGACTTTTTGATCACTTTTTATTTAATTTTTTTTGAGAAAATGAAGCGTCCAAAAACGGCGAATCCGCCATTTGGGCGCTTTTTTCCGTTTTTCTGTTTACTGTATGGGAAATATATTTTTATATTTTTATACCACGGGCGTTTTCACACATTGCGACACCCATGATGTGTATTTTTTTACATTTTTTTAATATTTTATTTTAATTTTGGGGAAAGGGGGGTGATTTGAATTTTTAGGTTTTTTTATTTTTTTTTATTTCATTTATTTTTCTTTTACACTTTTATATAGGTCCCATAGGGACCTATATAAATCAGTCATCTGATTGCTTCTAACATAAACTCCAATACACTAGTATTGGAGTTTATGAGGATTTTACTACTTTCCTATGAAGCCCTATTGCTAACAAGGGCTGCATAGGAAATAGTAAGTAGTAACCTCGAATCATTAATTGAGTTCGAGGTTACTACATCCAGCCCTGCGATTCCCCCAATCACCACTAGGGGGAGCCGGAGAGCTGCCGAAAGTTTTACTTTCGGTTTTAGCACACGCAGATGCCGTGGTCAGGATTGACCACGGCATCTGCGGGGTTAAATGATTGCGATCGGCATCGCTGCCGAACGCGATCATTAGCCGCGGGGGTCAGCTACAGGAAACACCCGGACCCCCGCAGCGATCGCGCCCACAGCGGGCAGGAGCGGGCCCCATACTTAGGGATCGGACCCATGACGTACCCATACGTCATGGGTCCTTAAGGGGTTAATCGCATTGCAAATTCAACTTAAAGATAGGTTCCTAATCGTTGTATTGCTAGAATTATATAACGAAGATTGAGAATATAGCACTATATTCTCAATCTTCGTTATATTCTAGCAATACAACCATTAGGGACCCAGCTCTAAGTTGAGTTTGCAAATAAGATGTCCCAAACTATTCGCTGGCGAATAGTTCCCGGCGAACATATCTTGTGCGCGTTCGCCGCGGCAGGCGAACATATGCGATGTTTGGTCCACCCCCTATTTCTCATCATTTAGTAAACTTTGACCCTGTACCTCACAGACAGCAGACACATTACAGCCAATCAGCAGCATACCCTCCCTCCCAGACCCTCCCACAATGGACAGCATCAATTTTAGATTAATTCGGAAGCTGCAGTCTTAGTAACAGGAGGGACAGTGTAGCTGCTGCTGATTTAATAGGGAAATCAATAGCTAGGCTAGTGTATTCAGTGTCCACTCCAGTCCTGAAAGACTCATCTGATCTCTACTGTAAGGACAGCGTCCTGACAGCACCCCAGAAAGCCCTTTTTAGGGCTAGTACATCAGTTTCCCTCCCAGACCCTCCCACCTCCTATCAAAAAGCAAAGATGGCATCCATCTTAGATTCAGGTTATATTAATTGCATTGCGATTACAACTTAGCTGTAAGTTCCTAATGGTTGTATTGCTAGATTATAAGAGAATATAGCGCTATATTCTCAATCCTAGGTATATTCTAGCAATACAACCATTAGGAACCCAGCTCTAAGTTGAATTTGCAGTGTGATTATTGCAGGTTATAGTAATCACATTGCGAATTCAACTTACCACACTCTGCCTCAACTACGTAATTTTCCATGGGAGTTTTGCCATGGATCCCCCTCCGGCATGCCACAGTCCAGGTGTTAGTCCCCTTGAAACAACTTTTTCATCACTATTGTGGCCAGAAAGAGTTCCTGTGGCCACAATAGCCTGTCTATTGAAATCTATGGCGGTTCGCCCTGTTTAGTTGCTTATTTCAATATAGAAATAAAAATAAATACGCACTTCACTGTTGCATTCATTTATGGTGAAAGCGTTTAGTGGCCTATTTCAATACAAAAATAAAAATATATACGCATTTCACTGTTGCATTTATTTGTGGTGAAAGCGTTTAGTGGCCTAGTTCAGTAGAAAAAGAAAAATATATACGCACTTCACTGTTTCAGCTATTTGTGGTGAAAGCATTTAGTGGCCTATTTCAGTAGAAAAAGAAAAATATATAGGCACTTCACGGTTGCAGTTATTTGTGGTGAAAGCGTTGAGTGCCCTTTTTAAGTCCAAAAAGAAAAATATATTCACATTTCACTTCTTCAGTTATTTGTGGTGAATGCGTTTAGTTGCATATTTCAGTATAGAAAGAAAAATAAATACGCACTTCACTGTTGCATTAATTTGTGGTGAAAGCGTTTAGTGGCCTATTTCAGTACAGAAAGAAAAATATATACGCACTTCAGTGTTGCATTCATTTGTGGTGAAAGTGTTTAGTGGACTATTTCAGTATAAAAAATATATATACGCACTACACTGGTGCAGTTATTTGTGGCAAAAGTGATTAGTGGCATACTTCAGTCCTAAAAAAATTATATACGCACTTCACTGTTGCATTTATTTGTGGCAAAAGCATTTAGTGTCCTATTTCAGTACAAAAAGAAATATATATTCAAAGTTCACTTCTGCAGTTATTTGTGGTGAAAGCGTTTAGTGGCCTATTTCAATACAAAAATAAAAAGATATACGCATTTCACTGTTGCATTTATTTGTGGTGAAAGCATTTAGTGGCCTATTTCAGTAAAAAAAATATATACACTTCACTGTTGCAGTTATTTGTGGTGAATGCATTTAGTTGCCTGTTTCAGTACAGAAAAAAAAAATACGCATATCACTGTTGCAGTTATTTGTGGTGAAAGCATTTAGTGGCCTATTTCAGTAGAAAAAGAAAAATATATACGCACTTCACTGTTGCATTTATTTGTGGCAAAAGCGTTTAGTGGCCTATTTCAGTATAAAAAGAAAAACATATTCATCGATTTTAGTGGTGTTTTAATTTGCTATTAATTTATTTAGTTCAGCTAAAAATATGTCAGACAGAGGAGTGCCAGTCCATGCACAGACGAGTAGCAGAGTTCTAAATGTTTCTGGTTCAGGCAGAGGTTGCAGCAGAGTAAGGGGGTGTGGCTGCATGTGTCACAAAGAGAGGCCTGAGCTTCCGGTCATCTAACGATTGTGTCTTGACCAGCAACCCAGCGGTTCTTGATTGGTTAACTTGGTCATCCACTTCATCCCAAGTGACATCAGACACCCCTAGCAAACAGTCTGTGGGTTCGTCAGACACAACCTTTAGTTGGCATGCTTGGGTAGCATGACCTATGCACTCACCTGTCCTCAACCTGCTTCTATCCTTTGCTGTTTCCTCAGCCAAAGAAGTATTATATGATGTGGGCTTAGCTACACTATACAGTGAGGATGTGCTACTAGAGGATTGTCAGAAGCTACTGCCCTGCCAATATCTGGAGGAGACATCTGCTGCTTCCTCTGCTAGGTGGGCAAGTAATGATTAGCACAGTAGCGTGGAAGGTGGTGTTGCGAGCGGTCAGGCTCCTTACTCAGAGACCGTTGATGAGGACATCAGTGACGTGCCGACACTGCTTGATGATGATGAAGCCAATCGCACTTGGGAGCTGGGTGCAGAAGGTGATTCTTAATCATCAGGAGAAGAGGGTGTCAGCTTGCCCGTGAGGCAGCGGCTGAGCATGCAAGGTGATAGCATGGCTGGAAGTCAGCAGGGTGGCAGCAGAGGGAGGTTTGAAAGCCAAAAGTTCCCGGGGTAGACCACCTGCTTCACAGCAGCTTACCTGCCCGAGAAGTAATGGTGCAGGGGTTCACGGAGTCAGCAGCGGTAGCAGTCAGTCAGTGCAGACTGTTGGGGGGAAAATGACCTACTCAGCAGTTTTTTGTTAAGCCGCCGGAGGAGAAAAACGTGGCCATATGTAAAATCTGTGGGCAGAAGGTGAAGAGTGGCCAGGGTGCCAATGTTGGCACTACAGCCCTGCATCAACATATGCAGCGTTGCCATACTGTGGCCTGGGAGAACTGTGGCTCCGAGGTGCTGGTCCAGCCTGCTGCAGAAACAGCTGCATCACCACATAGCACACATCCAGTTTCAGGCAGTCAAGGCTCCACCACCTCAGCCGAAGGGAGCTGTCTTTCATTCCCATCTTCTGGTGGTCCAGATGCTTCTGCTCCAGGTCAGTAATTCTGTCAGCAATTGATCACCTAAGCAATTTCCAAGAGACAGCAGTATGTGTGCAATCATCCAACTGTGCAGAGGCTGAATGTGCTCCTGGCCAAGTTGCTGATGCTGCAGTCCCTCCCTTTCCAAGTGGTGGACTCTGCATCTTTCAGAGAACTGATGGCTTGTGCCAAGCCGAGGTAGATTTTTTGTGAAAAAGCCAGTACCAGCCCTGCACAAATATGTAGAACAAAAGGTGAGCCAGTCATTGAGCATGTCTGTGTCTGCCAAAGTGTAGGGCAGCGCCGATGTGTGCAGCTA
Source organism: Bufotes viridis (assembly GCA_033119425.1). Lineage (NCBI taxonomy): Eukaryota > Metazoa > Chordata > Amphibia > Anura > Bufonidae > Bufotes > Bufotes viridis. The sequence goes on from CM065589.1 coordinate 511,033,432, forward strand.
TAACTATAGTCAGCTATAACTATGGATGCAGGAGGAACATAGGACTGATGTGAATGGGGTAACCGCTACATCTGTACATCTTAAGCTATGTATCGTATGAGCTACTGGTGTAAAGCGCTATTGGACATGGACAAAGTCTTATCATCAAATCAAACTGCGGTGTATATCCATTCATTGTTCCTCCTGTGCTGGCAATGTGAGATGTGCCCTATCGACAGAACGCCACTGTACAGCACTCCCAACTAAGAGTGCCTGATCTGTTTGACACCATATAACAGAATTTTGTCCTCCTGATGAACCCTTGTTTGATCACAAGGGAGAAACGCGTTGAGGCTTTTCAGTACCTCATTTGAGGTTTCGAGTATTTTTTTTTGTAATATACACGGGCTCATTGAGCTTTGGGCTGTCATCATATATGCCGAACCCACCCTAGATGGTATATCACCACAGGGGTGATTATATGTGATAAATCTGGTGTCTCAGTGTCACAGTAGGAACCATATGAGACTGATGTAATTCAGTTCAACCTTGAATACTGTTGACAGAATATGTGAATTTGCACCGGGTTCTGCTAACCTGGTACTTGCCACTTGCGTCCTGTATGTAGCCTGAGTGGTCCTGATAGGGACTAATAGGGATATATAGACGAGGTACGAGGACAGGGAGTCCCCACCAACAGGGGAGATCCCTGGGCTGAGGTGTAGCTGAGGGCATAACCAGGGACAGACATCCATGTCCCCTATATAGCATTACACCCACTTATCATCTACTATTGGTACAAACACCCATTTACAGATCATATCGGACGCATGTGCCAAGGATCAGTGGAGTGCAGAGAGTGTTCCCCTGTCATTGCAATAAAAGGGGTATTGGCCCCATATTTTATTAATAATATTAAAGGTTATGTTTTAAGGGGATTGACTTTGTTGGAATTAAAATTTTTGATTATCCCCCAAATTTTGTATAAATACTGGTTGGAGTTGGTATAATTACAGTCAGGAACAATACATGTCCTTTACACCCACTGACTCTGTCATTGTGCCACTCGTTGGCCTTCACATACTGCTACCACCTTTACACTCTGTCATTGTGCCACTCGGTGGCCTTTTCCTGATGCTGCCACCACCTCCAGACACACCACCCCCTCCTGCACAGCCACACCAGTAACTTGGCTAGGTCACTTCCGCTTCCATGTTGTCATGGCATTGGTCCTGTGACAATGTTCGCCTCTTCCTCCTCATGCTCCACCATGCCCTCAGCCTCCACTGCAGAGACAATTTACAGTGCCCCTCCAGCATACCACATGTGCAGGGCACGGCGGTGTCATGCTGTTCTGCACCTGGTTTGCCTTGGCGAACAGAGTCACAGAGGGGAGGAACTGCTCCGTGTGATTCATCAAGAAATTTAATCCTGGCTTTCTCTGCAACAACTGAACATCGGAACCAGGGTGACCGACAAAGGGAAGAACATGGTGTCGGCCCTGCGTCAAGGAAAGCTGAGCCATGCGCCTGGCATGGCACATGTGTTCAATCTGGTCATCAAGTGGTTCCTAAAGTCTTACACCCATCTGCAAGACATTCTAAAAATGGCCAGGAAACTTTGCATGCACTTCAGCCACTTGTACACTGCAAAGCATACCCTCCTTGAGCTGCAGCGGCAGAACAGCATTCCCCAACATAGGCTGATATGCGACGTTTCCACCTGTTGGAATTCCACCCTCCATATGTTGGACCGACTATACGAACAGAGAAAGGCCATCAATGTTTCACTGTGTAACTTCGATGTCAGCCAGTGGCAGCTCATGCGAAACACCAGCCGTTTGCTCAGGCCCTTTGAGGAAGCAGCGTTATTTGTCAGTTGCCAGTACTACGGTACCAACGGCGTCATTCCGCTGCTTCATGTCCTGGAACAGATGGTGGTAACAATGGTTGGTCTGGGGACAAGAGATGTGGCGCCTCGATCTCACAGCCACATGAGCCCTGTGGGGGCTATACTGGAAGAGGAGGAGGAGGGGTAGAAGGACATTGGAGCACAGGCAATGTGTAGCGAAATGGGTGGTTTTTCTACTCAGCTGACAGGAGAGGAAGAGCAGGAGCAGCCAGAGGTGCTACAGGGCAATGAGGAAGACGAGACACACCATGGCAGTATGCATGCTTGCTCTCTTGCTTGGTAGTGACAACAGAATTGTCACCATTTGGGATGACCAAGAGGGATGACTTCTGGCTCTCCACCTTGTTGTACCCTCACTACCAGTCCAAAATAGGGGCCTTTTATTACATCCACTGAGATGGAGGAAAAACTTAATTACTACAGAGACATCCTATGTAGTCAGTTGGCCGCTACTTATCTGCGCCATAGTCCATCCTCTTGCAGGTCTGATGAGGGGAGGGCCCTCTGTGCTCACGTTCCTCTGCCATGGGGCAGTACCAGCTCCATCAGCAGCATCCTGAGTCTACAGTCGCTGATGAGCAGCTTTCTTCACTCGCATAGTGAAGAAACTACTCACCAGCAGAAGCAGCAGGTAGACCTTGAGTAGGACCTGAACCAGCAAGTGGTGGCATACTTGGACAGCACCCTGCCACCCCAAACTGAAGATCTGCTGGACCACTGGGCAGCTAAACTGGATTTGTGGCCGCAACTAGCAGAGTTTGCCCTGGAAAAGCTGTCCTACCAGACCAGTAGAGTGGCATCAGAGCGGGTGTGTAGTGCGGCGGGGGCCATTTTTACCTCAAGAAGAACTCTCCTGTCCACCCAAAATGTGGAGAGACTGACCTTTGTCAAGTGAATCAGGCCTGCATCAGCCAGGATTTCCACCCTCCAATGCCTGATGCATCTGATTAGATCATCCATGCTGCCTCACCCAAACCTTTACAAAAGAGCCTAGTTTCTTCTGGCTCTCTGCCTCAGCTGCTACTCTGATGCTGCCACCTGCCTGATGCACAACTTCTGATGCCAAGTGTCAAGGCCTGTATGGTCCCATCAGAATTGGCTTATGATTAGGTAGCCAAAAGCAGGAGTGGGTTCAAAACACTGAAGACTTGCAAATATTCCATTCACGTGTCATCTGTTTTAGATCCACTCCAGTTTTTTTTGGCAGAAGCAATACTGATGAATTATTGAGCAAATACTGACCAAATGAAGGTGGATGCTCCACAGACAAGATCTTTTTTCTGTGGGCTATTGTTCTGATGGATCAGAGGAAGGGCAAATTAATCAGTCACGTCAGCACAAACTTACTGCTGACACACTCTCCACTCTGTCGGGGTGCTCTACCTGTATAACCGTTTAATAGAACTGGTTCTGTAGACATCTATGTGGAATCAGCTGACGAGGGTGTAAAAGGAGTGCGCTTCTGCTTGATGCTAATATTGACCTGTAAGGATGAGTTAATACTTGAGTTATTTGGTCAGTTTTGGCCCCGTGACTGCCCAAATAGGTGAAATGTGCAGTGATTCTAAGAGTGACACCTGTCATCTGCATGTTATACTGACTTGCGGTATTATTTAATTACCACCAAGGCTCTCTGCAGCCCGGAAATAGCCGTTTTTAACTAGATTTGCCACAAATAAATTAGTATCGAAGCAAATTTATTTGGGAAATCTTTGCAAAATTCGCTCATCTCTAGTAATAACCTTTAATTTTAAATAGTTTCCCAGTGCGTGGATGGTAAAAGAAGTGGCCCTTTATTACATTGGAGCATTGCTCCCAATGTCCTCTTGTGTCAGTTGATCTCGGAGGCTAGGGTTCCACTTATTACAAATAAGCGGTGGATTTTTAAATTCCTCAACCAAAGGATAGGATTTTCCCAAAATGTGCCAATGTTTGCGGAGTATGTTATTGAGGCGGTGATTAAATGGATGGAATTTATGGAAAAGAGCTATATATACGATTCACTGTTTTTTTAGGGACTCCATTAATAAGTTATGGGGATAACCCCTTTTCAGAAATCTTGATGTCATCTCATCAATCCTTTTCTGCTGGATTGACCTGTTACTATTATTTTTACACTTGTGTATTGCGACTTGGGTATGGCTTTTTTTAGGGCCGGAGGATGGGCACTCTGATACTGTAAAATACTGCTCTTATTAGTTTTCTTTCTATATAGATCAGTATACAAACATCCATCATTATTTTTGATCACTGCCGTGTCCAGGAAATTGACAGTATATTGATCATATACCAATGTAAATTTGAGTTCTTCCCATACACTATTAAATGGTCAAATAAGATCAAAAGGATCTCGAGTGGCCCGTCTACACACGTATACTTATTTTCAAAAGATGACATAAATTCATTTGTGTTAGGCGGGGCCACATGGGTTATGCCAGCAGTTAGTAATAGTCCAGGGAGCATGGGCAGGAGCAGCAATATGAGCTCCTGCCCTTACTCACAGTGCTGCTGCTGCCCATTCATAAAATGAGTACTCCGTACTGAACTGAGTTTTAGCGCACCAGTGAATGGTGCGCTTTCACGATTAAAAATTTTGGTAAAAATAAAAAATTAATAAATAAAGTATATTAGAAAAATATTTTTTAGGGGGTTAGGGACAACATATTCAAAGTTAGTATAACAGTTTAGTTACTCTTTAACATTTTATATAAATAGATCACATGATCAACTGTAGCCTAGCAGCTGAACATTGTTAAAAAAATTATCTATAAAACTTTAGCTTGTCTCAAAAAATACCCCACACAGCTCAGTCAATAAAAAATAAAATAGTTACGGCTTTTAAAAATATTTTCATGTTAAAAAAAAACAGATGCTGCTCCAATCCTTCTGGCATACCCCAAACTTCAGTTTTTGTACCACATATGGAGAAGTGCTATATTCGAGAGAAAATAGGATATTAAAAAAAAGTTAGGGCCAAGTAAATTCTATAAAATGCCTGTTGGATCAAAGTGCTCACTATACCTGTTAAAAATGGCTTGGGTAGTGTAGTTTCCAAAATGTGGTCACTTTTTGGGTGTTTCCAATGTAGGGGTACCTCAAGGTCTCTTCAAATGCAACATGGTGCCCAAAGACCATTCCAGCAAAATAGGCTCTCCTTGCCTTCTGTGCCCTATTATATGCCATATAGCAGTTTACAACCACATATGGGGTGTTTTATATATACATGGCAGGTCTGGAGGGTATTGCTGGGCCTCTGGATGCCATAGCAACCCCTTGGCACCTGCAATCAAATTCATGGGAGAGTGGCAATGGCATAAGAGGAGGAACCCTCCTCACTCTTTTTAACAACCTAGAGGCCACGGTAAGAATTAACTGCAAGCCCATAAGTTACAGCATTGTTTCAGCTATATAAAACAGATAACACCTGCAAATAATGACCCAGGCACAGCTCCTGTATGAAACAAAGTGGGAAGGAGTTACATGTATATACTACAGCTCTGTTTACCTGGTATAGCACCAGTTTGAAGAATAAGTGCACATTTCAAAAGATAAGTAGACATACTCATTATATAAACATATATTATAAACACACATTCATTGACAAAAACTATTACTCACTAAACTTTATATGTGTGAATGTAATGATGATATACGTAAGTGATTAGCGATCAAACAATTCTATCACTCATATAAACACTGCTCGACACATCCTAACAGTTAGGTTAGAACAGCCTAGATGGTGGGCATTTCATTAAAATGACTGTCCTGCTTCTCATTGTACACTGATTTGTCCTTCTCAAACTCTGTCAACTGGGTAAAATGTATTTGTATATAAACATTTTATCTAGTATGAACCATAATAATTTTAATGCAAGGGGCTGTGCAACACAATATAGCTTTGTATTCAGTCCAGTATTTGACTTTGTGGTCTATTGTGTCCTTTTAAAAAAGAAGCTGAATACCCTTGAAAGGGCATATGTCACCAGTTGAATCTGCAGGCAGTATGTTATAGAACAGAGGGAGCTATCAATTTTATCGGAAAAGATTCAGCAAAATTAGTAATTTCTACATTTAAATCTCTGCTTTTTTTAAGCTTATTTGCACACAGGGCCGTCTCATTTGTGACTGACAGTTATCTCTGTATACATACTTACACAGAAAATACTATCAATCACAGATAATAGCCACATATGCTGTCTTGAGCTTAAAAAGACAAGTTTTATTAAATCTTATCATACAAAACTATACATAAATCTACTGAGGTCCTTCTTCCCTATAGTATTCTGCCTGCAGAAAGCACTACACTGTGATGATGAGTTCTCTTTTAAGAGGATCTGTTATGTTCTACATCAACCAAAGCTCTCTGCTCTGACACTATGTGACATTAGGCGCCCTCTGGTTCACTTCCCACCTGAAACTCAACACTGGTCACAGTCCCCTAGACAGTATGTGGCCTCAATAGCATATTGGGTGCCAAAACTAAGGGTGCTGATTATTCCAAAATGGGAGGAGGAGCTCTAAAAAATAAATAAATTCAGACTCTAAATAAGAGGAGAGCCAGCTATACCCAGGTAATGAGCTGCAATTGTTGGAACTAACTTTAATTAAAATCATTTAGCATATAAATTTAAAGGGGTTTTCCCATGAAAAATCTTCTACGTTTTTAAACCAGAATCTGAATGATTTTGTAAGTGCATGTAATTAAAAATGTTGAAGATCCACTGAATGTGTTTGTATAGAAACATCTGCTGTTTTTTTTTCCTTTTCTCCATTAAATTTGGTAACATTGCAGAGGTGGTCCTACATGCTCAGATCCATCCTTCAACTGTCAGCAGCCATATCTACTGTGAGAAGCTGTGACTATTGCAGGGGACAGGGCCGGCTCCAGGTTTATGTGGTCCCTTGGGCAATAAATCACAGTGGGTCTCCTTGTGGCATTTTTTATATTTACATGTCCCCAATGCTCCCCCACACACTGGCCCCCTACATAGTATATTGACCCCATAGTGACCCTCCATTCAGTACAAAGACCCCCAGTCACCATCCAGAATAATGACCCCCAGTGAGCCCAACATTCATAATGACCCCCAGTCACCCCCCATTCAGAGTAATGACCCCTAGTGGCACCCACACTGGAGGTTATACTGTATGGAGGGGAAAATGGGGGTAATTATACTGTATGGGGGTCAATGGGGGCTTTTGGGGTCATTATACAAAATGGAGGGTCATTGGGGATCATTATACTAAATGGGTGGAACTAGGGGTCATTAGACTGTGTAAGGGGCCCTCACACAGTATAATGACTTCCCAGTGGCCCCTCATATACCCATCATTGCTGTAGCACAGGGGAGCCAGTGGTCCTTTCATTCACTAAATGCAGCTTATCTCCCTTCGGTCCTTCTCTCCTCCGGCTCGGTGCAGCAGTGATACACACGTCGTGACGTTCCTTCTGGGCCGGGCCTGGAGAAGAGAAGGAACTGTGCAGTGATGTAGCTAGAAATGACTTGGCCCCACAGCAAATGTTTGTATGCCCCTCCCCCAGTGGGTTCACATCACGTTTTTCCTATCCGTTTGATGTATGCATTGTTAAAAAAAAGTACTGTATACAAATTTGCAGCACACCATGTTTTTGCATTCTGCAGAGCCCAGTAAAAAATGCATATGTTAACGTACATGTTTTTTTTTTTTTACAATGGAACTGTATGGTGAATGGATGGACTGTGTTTCCCAAGGATCATTTATCTATTGGTAAATACAGGGCACAGTATAATACACTATGAAGATATAAGCCCTACCCTGGAATAGTAAGACAATTAGGGAGTAATTTATTAAACAGAAAAACAGCTATTTTAGGTGCATTTCTGACAGAGATTGCAGTCAAAGGTCCTTTGTGCTGCAATCTGCAACTTTTCCCGACTCATGCCAGGTCTATGACAAAGTGTATAAGAGGGCACAGTACAGGGAATGACTAAGGGCACTGTACAGGGTATGGTAAGATGGCACACTGCAAGGGGGCACCATAATGTGACCGTGAGACGTAAGAAGGTCCTTATGGTGCATGCAGTTTAGACACCACCAGAATGAGAAGCAGAGGAGTGAGACAGGTGACCAGGGCACTGGGTGGACAGGAGGGGTAGACACAGCAAGTAGGTGGAAGGGGCTCAGAGGGGGTCAGGAGGTCTGTTTAGGGCAGCAATAGGAGATATGAGGGGTGCAACAGGAGCTCTGGATAAGTGAGTTAGGAAAATAGATAGCAGGGGCTCCATGAGGATGGGATAAGAGGACAGGATATGGGGGGCAGGAGTCTATAGAGGCTTAATGAGGCAGTAAAACAACTAAATAGCATTGAAGCTGCTGGTTTAGGGCATTCAGCAGCAGCTTGAAGAGTTCCCTGACCTCCCTCTCCTGTCCCACAGAGACCTTTCCCACACACCCTTTCCTGTTCCACAGAGAAGAGTCAGTCACAGTGCAGACTCACTCACAGACTGTCTGAATCTCTTTACACTGCTGCTCCAGTCCTGCTTTCTCTCTCCTCCTCAGGCAGCACATCCTGTGTAGAGGGTGTGTGTCTGAAGCTTGTCAGGCAACATGTCCTGCTCTGCTAATGGAAAAGGGGGCATGTCTGAAGTTCTGCAGCACAGGAGCTTGTAAGGGGGACAACAGCAGCAGCCAGCCTCTGCATGCTGTTGATGTTACCTTGGTCCAGTCTGACGCTGTGGCCCTGTTACTGCTCCTTGGCCCCTTCTGCCCTTAGGGCCTGAAACAGTGGCTTCCCTAATAGTTACACCCCTAGAGCTGCGGTTAGTGAATGAAATGACCGCAGCTCCCGGTGCTCTGGCAATGAACGCTTCCATCTGTATTGATGAAAGCACTCATAGCAGCGCAACTGGTGCCCCCAGGAGCAGCAGGCCCCTGTACTTGCCTGGGTATGCTGGGTGCTGACGCCGGCCCTTGCAGGAAGACCTATGCAACATAAATATACCTCCCTAAGGAAGAAGACACCCCCTGATAGGGAGAGACCTGCAGTAGATAGGACACAACCCTTAATCTGCTAGCCTGAAGAGAATCAACTAGAGCAATTAGAGCAATGAATGGGGGAGATTCTAACTTTGTTAGAAAAGTATGTTTAGTACCATATGATGTCTATTTAATTTTATACACTAATCATGGGATAACCGTTTTAAAGTGACTCTCCAGTACAAGGGTGAAGATGCCCCTGGTGCTGGCACCAATTCCAAAAGTTATAATTACCTGGTATCCACTGTTTGAGATTCTTGGATGTTTTTACACAAGTGAAGTTCTGAGCGCAGGTTGTCATGAGCAGCCCAGGAACCTGTACTGGAAAATACTGTCAGAGAAGGTATGCAATATAGGAACATTTTGGCTTTAGTATTTCTCTATTTCTTTTGAAAATATAACAGACTTTATTGACCTAAACACTAGTCATGAAAGAGTTGTTAAAGTGTAATCTACTGCCAACACAAACCTTTGACTAATTATCAAACCATTTAACATTAAGCTTAAGGTCAAGGAAGTAAATAAAACAAGTCTATCTTGAAATATTATCCATTGTTGCTTATATCAAAGTCAGTGTTTATGAAGTAAAGGTTCGATCTCTGTGGATTAGAAGCTGATATTTATACTGAAATGTCACCTGAACAGGAACACAATTTGAGTACAAAGCAGCATGTTCTATCAAATCTGTTAAAACTAAACCAAATATTCCTTTTAAAGTCTGTATACCTTTCTTTTACTTGTAACTTGGACTCTATCTCTCCCCATATAAATATGTTGTATAACTTTATATAACATGCTTATTGCTGCATATTAAAGGTGTTATTCCATGAAGAATAGTGTTTATAGTTAAATCCAGCTCATAATTAAAAGCATTTTTTAAATTAACACATCTAAAAAAAAGTTTATATTCTCAGATATTCACAGAATGTTAGTTTAGCGCAGCCTACTGTTTGTATTAAATGGCTTTTCTGTGTCTACTTTGTTAAGCAGCTATCTCAGCACATCATAGAATCATTCTGTATACCCGAAGGAGTAGAATGGAGCATTTGTTTACATCTCTGCACACTTATTGGCTATCTTACTTTGTGTGGCTTTTTTTTTTGCACAAATTTTCCACGCTTGCTTCTTGTTAGGTCACACCACACGACCTTGTTAGAAAGCCAAAAAAGCCTGAAATACACAACCTGGTTCAAATCATGTACACCATTTTTTGATGCTAGAGTTCTTTAAATTAGTAAATCTCTTCCAATAGGCCATGATTACAGAGAAGCAAACCAATCCAATAGACTCATCATTCAAAATTTAAATTCTGTAGAATTTTAGGCGAATCCGTTTTGGAAACTTTTTAGCAAGATAATCAAATTTTTAAAAATTTGCTAATCTCTGGTCATGATAATAATTTTAATACTAGTGCAGTATAAAATACTAATTCTCATACTGGAGCAGTACCTTAGAATGTTATAGGAATGTATATTGCACTATATGTTATGACTTTTTTTTTTTTCTTTCTTAGCTCACAACTCCTTTTAGCTGCAAGCAATTTGCAATAGTCTCATTTTCTAACAATAAATTAAGGTGAATAATGCCTGAAAACTGGCAAAATTGGATTAATAAGTATGCAAAATATTTTTATGCACCAGTTTTACAGAGCATTGTGCATGCTAGTACTGATCATCTATGCCTTTACACTTCCTTTTATTCCTACTGTACCTTAACAATAAACATAATTCCAAGTTCAGACATTTGTTGTGGATTTTCATTGTAAAGTTAACCACTTGAAGACCACAGGTTTATACCCCCCTAGTGACCAGGCCCTTTTTTACAAATCCGCACTACACTACTTTCACTGTTTATTGCTCAGTCATACAACTTACCACCCAAATGAATTTTACCTCCTTTTCTTATCACTAATAGAGCTTTCATTTGGTGGTATTTCATTCTTGCTGACATTTTTACTTTTTTTGCTATTAATAAAAATGAAACGACATTTTTGCAAAAAAATGACATTTTTCACTTTCTGTATAAATACCCCACATGTGACCCCATTTTGGAAAGAAGACACCCCAAGGTATTCCGTGAGGGGCATGGCGAGTTCACAGCAAAAAAAAATTTTTGGCACAGGTTAGCGGAAATTGATATATATTATTTTTTTTTTTACAAAGTCTCATATTCCACTATCTTGTGACAAAAAATAAAATTTTACATGAACTCACCATACCCCTCACGGAATACCTTGGGGTGTCTTCTTTCTAAAATGGGGTCACATGTGGGGTTTTTGTACTGCCCTGGCATTTGAGGGTCTCCGCAATCATTACACGTATGGCCAGCATTAGGAGTTTCTGCGATTCTCCTTATATTGAGCATACGGGTAATGAGATTTTTTTTTTCCGTTCAGCTTCTGGGCTGAAAAAAGAAAAAAAATGAACGGCGCAGATTTTTTCATTCGCATCAATCAATGTGGATGAAAAAAATCTCTGCCAAAATCAGTGACTGCGGTGCGGTGGGCTGGGCGCTAACTACCTAACAAGTAGCTAGCTAACTGGCGGTGATAAGGGACCTTTATGCCCCATTCACACGTCCGCAATTCTGTTTGCGGAACGGAATTGCTGACCCATTAATTTCTATGGGGGCAGACTTTGTCCCGCTCGGATCCGGAATTACGGATCCGCGCTTCCGGGTCTGCACTTCCGTTCTGCAAAAATATAGAACATGTCCTATTCTTGTCCGCAATTGTGGACAAGAAAAGGCATTATCTATATAGTTCTGGCAATGTGCCGATCCGCAAAATGCGGAAAGCACATTGCCGGTGTCCGTATTTTGCGGATCTGCAGATCCATGGATCCGCAGATCCATGGAACACGCAAAACACATGCGAACGTCTGAATGAGCCTTACAGGGGGGAGATTAGTGACGGGGGGTGACATGGGGTGATCAGGGGGGGTGACATGGGTGATCAGGGGTTAATCAGTGATGGGAGTGGGGGGGGGGTGTATAGTGATTGGTGCACTTTACTTATGTTTACTATGGTGGTCCCAGACAAAGGGACCACCAGACGAGCAGACAGCAGGCATATCAGACGCTGTTTACAAAACAGCGTCTGATATGCGTTTTAAATGCGTTTTTTTTCGCATCTACAGCCTGGCATGATCAGCGCTGGCAGGCTGTAGTTTCAGTTGTCCCGGTCACGATCGCATGAACGCGCGTGCATGGCGCACGCGCGTTCATGCGAAATCTCGGGTCTCACGAGATGACGCCGATAGGCATGACTGAGACCTGAGAGAGCCGCCGCGCTGACGCCCATCGGCGTTAGCGTGGCGGCAAGTGGTTAAAAGAAACACAGGTTCACAAAATCCTTTTCCTTCATATACATTGGATTTTTGCCACTGAATAACTAGGGCAGTGATGGGCAACGTGCGGCTCTCCAGCTGTTGCAGAACTACAACTCCCAGCATGCAAAGCCTGTCTATAGCTATCAGCCTACTGCAGGGCATGGTGGGAGTTGTAGTTTAGCAACATCTGGAGAGCCGCACGTTGCCCATCACTGAACTAGGGTAAGGCCTCTTGCACACGAACGTATTTTTTTTTCAGTGTTTTGCGGTTCGTTTATAACGGATCCGTGGTTCCATTTTTTGTTTCCGTTTCGGTTCCGTTTCGGTTCTGTTGTTCGGTTCCGTTTTTCCATTTGGCATATACAGTATACATTAATTCCATAATAAAAATTGGGCTGGTCTTAAAATTTTCAATAGATTGTTCAGCAAAAACAGAACAGATACAGAAGACATACGGATGCCTTTCCGTATGCTTTCCATTTTTTTTGCGGACCCATTGACTTGAATGGAGCCACTGAACGTGATTTGCGGACAAGAATAGGACATGTTCTATATTTAAACAGAACAGAAAAAAACGGAAAAACGGAAATGGAAGGCATACGGAGACACTTCAGTATTTTTTGCAGACCCATTGAAGTGAATGGTTCAGTATACTGTCAGTATACTGAACGGAAAAAACTGCCAGTATACGATCCGCAAAATACTGTCATGTGCAAGGGGCCTAAAACTGAAATTTGGATGTTGGGTTGTATTTTTAATGCTGGATCTGGACATCATTCTAAATGAAGATTCATAAAAACTAAAAAAAAATTAGACTGCTTAGCCCCTTCAGCACCCTGCAATTTTCCATTGTTCCGTTTTTATTTTTATTTTATGCCTTCCTGAAGCCATAACTTTCTTTTATTTTTATTTATTTATTAATTTTTTCATTTAATTTTGCATACACTGTAGTAGGAAGTTGTAAATTTTTTTTTTAACTGGGGGAAACTGGTAAAAAAATGCAGTTCTGTCACACTTTTATGTCGTTCCATATGCAGTAAAACTAACCTGTTAGGGTGGGTTCACACTAGCGTTATGCATTCCGTTATGGCCTTCCGTTAAAACGTGGTTATAACGTAACGTAACGGAATCCATAAGATGGAAGGACGGATCCGTTCTTTTGCCTATAGACTTCAATTATGACGGAATGCAAAACGGAAGCCTTTAAAAGGCATTCCGTTTGCTTTCTGTCATAATACAAGTCTATGGGAAAGCATAACGGATCCGTCTGGGTCCCATTATGCAAGACGAAAAACAAAGTCCTGTGGACGGGACTTTGTTTTCCGTCTTGCATAACGAGACCCAGACGGATCCGTTATGCTTTCCATAGACCTGTATTATGACAGAAAGCAAGCGGAATGCCTTTTAAGGCTTCCGTTTTGATGTCTGTAGGCATTCCGTTATTTTCCGTTATAACCATGTTATAACGGAAAGCAATAACGGAATGCCTAACGCTAGTGTGAACCCACCCTTAACTTAATTTCCTGGGTCAGTAGGATTCAAATAATACCACATATATATATATTATTTCTTGTGTTTTAATACCGAAAAAAAAAAACTTTAGATTTTTTTTATTGCCATGTTCTGGTGATAGTTATTTTTACAGGGCTTTATGGGGACTTATTTTTTTGTGCGGAAATCTGTAGTTTTTTTATTTAAGAGTGTATATGACTTTTATCTCTTTATTGAATTTTTTGGAGATGGTAAAGCAAAAAGATATCCATTTAGATTTTTTTCTGGTATGGCATTCACTGAAACGTGTAAATATGTAATTTATGTTTTAATAGTCCTGCCGTTTGGAGACACTGCATTGACTAGTCCATGATGTTTATTTTTTTTATCATTAATTTTAGTTATGGGTAAGTTGCTTCTCGAACACATTGCAATGAATTACCATTGAAATGCATTAGATATTTGCTATTTTCCAGGGCAGGTATAAGGACTCCTTAGTAGCTTCAGTTGTAAAAGCCTTGGTTTATTTAGAGAGACCAGGTCATGCAACCAATGGCCGCCTTGAATGTCATGGTCACAAATGTCTGCGATCAGCGTTATCACCAATCGTAGACATTAGTCCTGGGTGTCTGCTCTTTTAATTGAGTGGGCATCATTTTTAAAGCCTAGACTTCTACGTGAATGGCAGAGGTCCAGTAAGGGTAAAATATTAATCACCAAATTTCTTGCATTACATTTTTATATAGAATATTTAGCCCCTAAAAAGAATAAAAGTGACCATCTACTTGATAATACATATTTTCATCTTTTAGATATGCTTTTTGTAAACTCTGAAATGATGTGTGGTCTCATTATGGTTTCAGTCAGAGATTAGTGATAAGCGGCAGGGGCGAAATTAAAATTCGCAATATTTCACGAATATTTGGTAGAATATTCTTCATATATTCGCAAATTCGTGGTTATTTTCTTGACTGAGAAAATCGGCAATGTAATATGCGCATAATGCGTGTGCAATTCAGGCGTGGGTCACAATAGCTACATTTTTAAAGCTGCTAGAAGTTTTCTGAGACTGGAGAAAATGGTTGGCACGGCAGAACATTACAATAGCTTTATATGCAGATAGAGTGCTCCGATATATTTGCGATTGCGCAAATCGCCAATTAATGATGCGCATATGTTTGCGCAATACGTGCAACTTCACATTGTTAGCAGGTCTGACTACATATTAGTGATTGTTGCACTAAGTATTTTTGTTAACTTGTGACATCACAGCACTATGTATGTATTTAGCATACATACATACATACATACATACATACCTATGTATGTAGCATGTATGCATGGACAGCAGAACCTATCACAATTCCTAACACCCTGCACACCTTCCTAACAGCTACACTATATCACAATGTAACCTACACTGACTATCTCCCACTAACCTTCTGTAATATATATATATATATATATATATATATATATATATATATATATATAAAAAAAATATCTAATGTAATGTGACACAGGAAAGCAGATAGCAGAGCAATGACACTGTTTGAGTTCTTAAAACGTTGATTTGGCTGCTTATTCTAATAAAAACTAAATTTGCTTTGTGGTTAATTACTTTATTTTGAAGGACATTTCTTTGTAAGTAGCGGGCGCAATAATGGGGAATGGTGATGCCGTGTTCATCGCTGATCGTGGCATCAGAGATGAATATTAAGGCCTTTCAGGGGTTGATCAGTTAAAAAAAACTACTTACGTTATCCACTTAGACACAAAGAGGCCTCAGTAGTCATCTTGCGTGAAGATCCAGAGCAAAATCTATGACTGCCATGTAAACTTGAAGTGTAGCCGTAACCAAGCCGTGTAGCCAAGTTTGCCATGGGCATGCTTTCCTGCCCAGCCAGTCGTGTGGCATCAGAGCGGGTGTTCGGTGTGGTGGGGGACATAGATACCTTTAAGAGAACTCCCCTTTCCTCTCAAAATGTTGAGAAACTATCCTTCATAAAGATAAATCAGGTCTGGATCAACCCGGATTTCCAGATGCTGGTGCCTGATGCAACAGAATAGATCATTCTGCCACTAATGATCATACTGTACTGTGCTGTCACACTGGAATATTGTTACAAATGTTCCTTTACTTCTGGCCACATGCTGCTGTCACCATTCTGATGCTGACACCAGCCTGATGCCACCTGTCTACTGCCATTCCTACAATGGGGCTTCTTGGCCTACTGATATGTACATTTTAAATATTTAAAAGGATTTGCATGCCACTGGGCCTTGCGATCTCACTCATGTTGGGTTCTGCTCCTATTGTGATCTGCTACAATCTTGTGCCATATGCCACTGTTTCTACTCCCCTCCTCACTCTGACATGGGATGACTACTGTCACTGTTGCTGCCCCCCCCACTCTTTCATGGAGCCACTGCTGTCCATGTCACTGCCACTGATGTTGGCTCCCAATCCCCACTCTGTTATGGGGTCACTATTGTCCCTGTTTTTGCAGCTGCTGTTGGTCCCCATCTCTACTCTTTTATACGGCCACTATTGTGTTACTCCCACTGCTATTGCCCCCTTCCCCACTCTGTTATTGGGCCACTGTTGTCCCTGTTGACATCCCTGTTTTTATCCATCAGAAGAACAGGAAACAAAAAAAAGTTCTGTATTTTGAGCATCCGTCAGGCCTTTTTCACACAGTCAGTATTTGGTCAGTATTTTTAAGGCTACTTTCACACTGGCATTTTGGTTTTCGTTTGTGAGATCCAGGGATCTCACAAGCGGTCCAAAACGGATTAGTTTTGCCATTAATGCATTCTGAATGAATAATGATCTGCTCAGAATGCATCTGTTTGGCTCCGTTCCGCCTCCATTCTGCTTTGGAGGCGGACACTAGTGATGAGCGAGCACCAAAGTGTTCGGGTACTGGGTACGAACACATAGCGATATTCGTGTGCTCGGCCGAGCACCCGAGTATAATGGAAGTCAATGGGAGACAACCAGGCACCCCCTGCTCGGATGAGGGGAGGGTACCTGGTCCATTGTAAAAGGTCAGAAAGTGACAGAAACACCACCGAAATGAATCTGAAATGCATGGGGACCATGTCTGGGTGCATCTTAGACTCCAATGTCGCAGCTGGGAACCATATTGTCCCAGTTGTCTGTCACTTTTACATAGCGACAATATCACGCCAAAAATACCAGCCGCCTCAAAAAAAAAAAGACATTTTTAGAGGTAAAATTATTAGGAAACATTATTTCCTGGATATTCAATTGTATATACAGTGCAAATGCTGCCAAAAATTACAAGGAAGAAGCACTCCGATGCAGCCTGTATATCACATAAAGGAGGGCCTTATTCACATGGTGCTACAATTGTTCAGGTACACTGCTTCACTTATAAAGCCTATGCACTAAGTTAAAAGGCTCCCAAAAATTACAAGGAAACGGCACTCTAATACACCCTTTATTACACATAAAGGAGGGCATCATACACACCCTTGAAAAATTATCATTGATCGCCTACTGGTGACCCTCAAAAACATTTGGAGCAAGGGCATGCTGGTTACCATCTAAAAAATTATAGTTGAGGGCCTGAAGGTGAGCGGACCCGATGAAAAATTGTAGTGTGGGCCTGAAGGTAAGCGAACTCCATAAAACATTGCAGTGATGGCCTACAGGTGAGCAGACGGTATAAAGCATTGGAGGTGAGGGCCTGAAGCCGAGCGAACCCTACAAAAGATTGTAGTGAGGGCATATATATTCTGTATGGAAGAGAAATCGGAGGAGGAGGCAGGGCAGGCCAGCACCTCCAATGCGTAGAGAGCAAACTCGTGCCATGTGTCCAGCTTGGACATCCAGTAGTTGTAAGGCACTGAGGGATCATTTAGGATGCTGACACGGTCTGCAATGTATTCCTTTACCATTTTCCAAAACTTTTCCCTCCTTGTAGCACTAGGCCGTGATTCAGGGTGAGGTTGCTGGCGGGGTGTCATGAAAGTGTCCCATGCTTTGGAAAGTGTTGACCTGACTCTGTTAGAACTACTGTGCGTTTCCCTTGTCTCCCTTGCTCAGCTGCTCAATGAAGTACAGACTCTGGCGGCCGCATTGTCAGATGGAAAATTTTGGAGCAATCTGTTAACAAGTACCTTCTGGTATTACACAGTTTTACTCGTCCTATCCACCACAGGAATCAGAGATTAGAAGTTCTCTCTGTAGCGGGGGTCGAGAAGGGTGAACACCCAGTAATCTGTGTTACCTAAAATAACGTGATGGGTTGCGGGAAAGGCAGCCTAACATGAAGTCAGCCATGTGTGCTAAAGTACCAATGTCGATGTCAACTTCAGGGTGACTCTCCATACTCTCATCATCCTCCTCCTCCTCCTCTTCTGACCATCCACGCTGAACACATGGAATTAAAGTACAGTGGGTACTACCATCTGTATTGTCTCCAGCTCCTCCTCCTCTTCATGGCCCAATTTGCTGAGAAGAATTTGCTGAGAAGACGAACTGGGGGAGGTCTGGCGATCACCCTGTGACATCTCCTCCACCATTACCTCGTCTGCCACATTCAAAGCATCCTCCTAAATTGTGAGCAGCGATCGTTTGAGTAGACACAGCAGTTTGATGGTTACGCTGACAATCGCGTTATCGCCACTAACCATCTGTGTGGATTCATCAAAGTTTTTTAAAACCTCAGATAGGTCTGACATCAATGCCCACTCCTCACTTGTGCATAGTGGCAGTTTACTGGAAAGGCGACAACCATGTTGCAGCTGGTTTTCCACAACTGCCCTCTGCTGCTCACAAAGCCTGGCCAACATGTTGAATGTAGAGTTCCACCGCGTGCTCATGTCGCACAACAATCGGTGAGCTGGAAGCCGCAAGCGCTGCTGCAGCGTTGACAGACTGGCCGAAGCTGTGGACGACCTGCGGAAATGAGCACACAAGCGGCGAGCCTTCACTAGTAGCTCCTGTAAATTGGGGTAGGTTTTGATAAACCGCTGAACCACTAAGTTTCAGACGTGGGCAAGGCGTGGAGTGTGTGTCAGGTTGCCGAGCTCCAAAGCCGCCACCAAGTTACGGCCACTTTTGAACACAACCATGCCTGTTTGTAGGTTGAGTGGCGAGAGCCACAGCTCAGTTTGATCCCTTATACCCTGCCACAGCTCTCCGGCAGTGTGCTGTTTGTCCCCTAAGCAGATCAGCTTCAGCACAGCCTGTTGACGCTTACCCACAGTAGTGCTGCACTGCTTCCAGCTAGTGACTGATGGCTGACTGCTGCTAGAGGAGGAAGTGGAGGAGGAGTCGGCGGAGAAGGAGAAGTGGGGGTTGGAGCCAGTAAGATAGCTGCTGGCAGAGACCCTGATGGACGTAAGGGCCCGCAATCCTGGGCGTGGGTTGCACCTGTGCCATTCCAGGGTCCAACTCACTCCCGGCCTCCACAACACTCACCCAGTGTGCGGTCAGGGAAATGTAGAATCCCTGGCTAGAGATGTCCCGAACTATTCGTCGGCGAACGGTTCCCGGCGAACATAGCTTGTTCGCGTCCGCCACAGCGGGCGAACATATGCAATGTTCGCATTCGCCCCTATACTTTATAATTGAGCAAACTTTGACCCTGTACCTCACAGTCAGCAGACACAGTCCAGCCAATCAGCAGCATACCCTCCCTCCCAGACCCTCCAATCTCCTGGACAGCATCCATTTTAGATTCATTCGTAAGCTGCAGTCTTAGTAAGTGGAGGGACAGTGTAGCTGCTGCTAATTTAATAGGGAAATCGATAGCTAGGCTTGTGTATTCAGTGTCCACTCCAGCGTCCTGACAGCACCCCAAAAAGTCCTTTTTAGGGCTAGTACATCAGTCTCCCTCCCAGACCCTCCCACCTCCTATCAAAAAGCAAGGACGGCATCCATCTTAGATTCATTCTGAAGCTGCAGTGTTAGTATTTGTAATCGCAATGCGATTAATATAACCTGTATTAATCGCATTGGGATTACAACTTTGAGCTGAGTTCCTAATGTTGTATTGCTAGAATATAACGAAAAGAATGAATATAGCACTATATTTTCAATCTTTGTTATATTCTAGCAATACAACCACTAGGAACTCAGCTCTAAGTTAAAATCGCAATGCGAATAATACAGGTCATATTAATCGCATTGCGAATCCAACTTCTATAATGCACTATTCATAGATATAGCACTGTATTTGTTACTTCCTACTATCCCACCATTAGCAAACTCGCCAAAGTTGTAATCTCAAAGTGATAATACTTACAATAATTAATCGCTTTGCAAATCCATTTGATGCCTCTATTTGATTGTATATGACGGTTGACTACCACCAACATTCTGCTGCCTCCGAGGCAAGATATCTGAACCCCCAGGGACCATATGAACGTTTTTGATAGAAAACGCATCAAAAACGCATCTGCGTTTTTATAATTTTTTTATTTTTTATTTTATTTTTTTGTGTATTTTGACACATTTAGTTGCATATTTACATTTGGTATAGGAAAGTATGGTAGTCTAGATCATGTGTCTATACCAAAACCTAGGATCATTGTTTGACAGCATATTTTCTAAGCCATGTAGCTGAATATAGATTTTGGCAGAGTAATGATCTAGACCAGTGTTTCCCAACCAGTGTGCCTCCAGCTCTTGCAAAATTACAACTCCCAGCATGCCCGCACAGCAAAAGGCTGTCCGAGCATGCTGGGAGTTGTAGTTTTGCAACAGCTGGAGGCACATTGGTTGGGAAACACTGATCTAGACTACCATATTTGCCTATACCAAATGTAAATATGCAACCAAATGTGGTAAAATAAACAAAAAAATAAAATAAAAAATAAAAAAATTATAAAAACGCAGATGCGTTTTTGATGCGTTTTCTATCAAAAATGCCAAAATGGCCCCTGGTGGGTTCAGATATATTGTCTCGGAGGCAGTAGAAAGTTGGTGGTAGTCAACCGTCATATACAATCAAATAGAGGCATCAAATGGATTCGCAAAGCGATTAATAATTGTAAATATTATCGCTTTGAGAAATTGTGATTACAACTTTGGCGAGTTTGCTAATGGTGGGATAGTAGGAAGTGACGAATACAGTGCTATATCTATGAATAGTGCATTATAGAAGTTGGATTTGCAATGCGATTAATATAACCTGTATTATTCGCATTGCGATTACAACTTAGAGCTGAGTTCCTAATGGTTGTATTGCTAGAATATAACGAAGATTGAGAATTCAATCTTCGTTATATTCTAGCAATACAACCATTAGGAACTCAGCTCTAAGTTGAATTTGCAATGCGATTAATGCAGGTTATATTAATCGCATTGCGAATTCACCTTGCCACACTCTGCGTCAACTACGTAATTTTCCGTGGGAGTTTTGCCATGGATCCCCCTCCGGCATCCCACAGTCCAGGTGTTAGTCCCCTTGAAACAACTTTTCCACCACTATTGTGGCCAGAAGGAGTCCCTGTGGGTTTTAAAATTTAAAACCTATCTATTGAAGTCTATGGCGGTTCGCCCTGTTCGCACGTTCGCGAATATTTGCGGAAATTCGCGCTCACCGCCCACAAACGGAAAATTTTATGTTCGCGACATCTCTATCCCTGGCCACCAGTACTTGTCCACTAGGCCACAGATAATGAATTTTTTACTGTACACATTGTATTTGCTGGCTGTAATGAACAGGAGACAGAGACAATCACTGTCTGCTGGAGTAATTAATATAACGTTTGCTGATTTAACTCACACACAGATGTTGCACAAGTTAGGTTAATTTCCCTGGAACAATTGATTTCTCTGATGGTACCGTGTATATCTCAGTAGCAGTAACACTGTAGTTAATAAGCCCCTATTAATAATGTCTGCCCAACACACTGCTTTATAGTGGTGCAGTGTATATCTTAGTACCAGGCACACAGTAGTGAATAAGCCCCTTTTAAGAATGTCTGCCCAACACACTGCTTTATGATGGTGCAGTGTGTATCTCAGTACCAAGGAACACTGTAGTGAATAAGTCCCTTTCTAATAATGTCTGCCCAACACACTGCTTTATGATGGTGCAGTGTATATCTCAGTACCAAGGAACACTGTAGTGAATAAGCCCATTTTGATAATATCTGCCCAAGACACTGCTTAATGATGGCATTTTGTAGATTGCACTAATCTTTCTGTCTTATCAAAGTTATCAAAGCGATTTTCAAGCCCTGCACTTATCTGTCCCTCCCTGTCCCTGATAGTGTTGAAATAACCCCCTTCTTAAAAAAAAAATGGTGCTGCACTGCTGTCAACAAACACTCCAGTCCTTAAAAGGACTGTTAGGTCTTTCAATAAGGTTTTTGGAGTGAAATCAGTAAGTTTAAGCAAAACGCTATCTGTCCTTGCCTACTGTCTGCTCTCCCTGATGCTGAATGAGCTAAACGCCGGAACTCAGCTCCTCTATGAAATGGTATCACGTGTTCCGGCCAGCCAATCAGTGTAAGGCTTACAGCTAACATTGCTATGGCCTTACACTGAGGGGGATTACTTACCTGGACCTTGATTGGCTGGTTAGAAGGCACCAAATGTGCGGGGAGGAGACTCGAGCAAAGCGACAAATACACGTAGTGCTCGGCCGAGTAAAGCCGAGCGCCGAGCATAGCGATGCTCGAGCCGATCCAATACTTGGCCGACCATGCTCGCTCATGACTAGTGGACACCAAAACGCTGCCAAAACTGAGCCAAACGGATCTGTCCTGAAACACAATGCAAGTCAATGGGGATGGATCCGTTTTCACTGACACAATATGGCACAATAGAAAACAAATCTTTCAGTCATGTTCAAGACAGATCCGTTTTCGTTATGTTAAAGATAATACAAATGGATCCGTTCTGAATATATTCATGTGGTTGTATTATCTGAATGGATGCGTTTGTGCAGATCTCTGATGGATCTGCACCAAACGCAAGTGTGAAAGTAGCCTTAGTCAAAAGCAGTAGTGGGTTCAAAGCACAGAAGAGCTGCAGATATTTCCATTACATTTTGTCTCTGTTTTGGACTCACTCCTATTTTTATCTTATAAATAGTGTGGAGCAAATTAAAGTGAAACTAATTGGCTTCGATCCAAATTTCAGGAAAAATTTGGTTCACCTCGAAACCAAATTTTCTTGTGCTGGTAACAAATCAATTTTTCCTGAAATGGAAGTAAAAATAAAATAATCATAGCTCATCCATTTGCTGATGGAGATGCCGTCATAGCCCTCATCTTGATAGAAGAAACCACAAAAAAATATTGCTTATGATGAAGTGATGTCGTCACCGCATCTTGCCAGTGTTAAGACGTGGTGATGCCATCACATCACAGCGCTTGAGATTTCACATGGTTTCTTCAATCAAGATGGCCACAAAGGCCTCTCCACGAGCAAATAGATGAGGCATTTTTTTTTCTTTTTTTACCCCTGATTAAACACTGAAAGGCCACAATGTTACTGAACGTGGCATCTGAGGGGTTCAGTGACGGATGTCGACATGTTGATTGCGCCCGATACATACAATGGAATGCAATTTGTGATGAAGTAATTATTTGTGAAATTTGGAGAGACAGCCGAATCGAGTTTTTGTTGACTTAGCTCATCTCTACTTACAAATAATGATCAAATACTGATGCAAAATACTGACCAAATACTGACCATGTGAGAAATGCCATTAAAGTCCTGCATGCAGGACTTTTCCTTAAAAAAAAACTGATTTCAGATGTGAATTGCCAAAACAGAAGCAAATTGTGCATAAAGCCTTTCACACGGTCAGTATTTGGTCATATTTTGCATCAGTATTTGTAAGCCAAAAGCAGCAGTGGGTCCAAAACTCAGAAGAGATGCAAATACTAATATTACATTTTATTTCTGTTTTGGGCCCACTGCTGCTTTTGGCACCACAATTATTGACTGCGGCATAGAAGGTGATTGTGGAGGGCATGGGTCCACATCCTTCCACAGGCAGTGGGACTAGTTTTCTATGGAAGCCTATGAGAACTAGCACCCTGGTAATATGCTGACAAGCAATGCAAGACAATACACAAAAGTTGAAGTCCCACAGTGGGCTAAAAAAAAGTGTTTTACAAATAAAAGATAACAGTTCCAAGTGAAAAAGTGCCCTTTCCCATAATTAAGTCATATAAAATTGGAAAAAAAAATAGGAAACAAAAGTAAAATAGACATATTAGATATTGCCGCGTCCGTATTGGCTGGCTCTATAAAAATAACCCCCACTGAAATTTAGTGTTTTGGCCAGTTTGACATTGATTTTGATCATTTCAGTCATCTTGTTTACAATTAATTCAAAGAGGCACTTGTAAGTCAGACAAATATAAAATAACATTTAAAATGAAATAACCTCAAATGTATATTCTGTGCTCACATCATTATCAGTTTTATTCAACCCCCAAGTGACATTCAATCTTAGTACTTAGTACAACATCCTTTTCCAGTTATAACAGCTTTTAAACGTGAAGCATAGCTTGACACAAGTGTATTGCAGCGATCTACGGGTATCTTCGCCCATTCATCATGGGCAAAAGCCTCCAGTTCAGTCACATTCTTAGGCTTGCGCGCTGCAACTGCTTTCTTTAAGTCCCACCAGAGGTTCTCAATTGGATTTAAGTCTGGTGACTGCGATGAACACTTAAAAATGTTCCAGCCTTTAATCTGCAACCATGCTCTAGTGGACTTGGAGGTATGCTTGGGATCATTGTCCTGTTGAAAGGTCCAACGTCTCCCAAGCCTCAGGTTTGTGACGGACTGCATCACATTTTCATCCAATATCTCCTGGTACTAAAGAGAATTCATGGTACCTTGCACACACTAAAGCTTCCCTGTACCTGTAGAAGCAAAACAGCCCCAAAGCATGATTGACCCCCTGCCATGCTTCACAGTAGGCAAGGTGTTCTTTTCTTCATAGGCCTTGTTCTTCCTCCTCCAAACATAGCGTTGATCCATGGGCCCAAACAGTTCTAATTTTGTTTCATCAGTCGACAGAACACTATCCCAAAACTTTTGTGGTTTGTCCACATGACTTTTGGAATACTGCAGTCGACTCTTCTTATTCTTTGGATGCAGCAAGGGGGTGCGCCTGGGAGTTCTGGCATGGAGGCCTTCATCACGCAGTGTGCGCCTTATTGTCTGTGCTGAAACTTCAGTACCCGCATCTGACAAATCTTTTTTCAGTTCCTCAGCAGTCACAAAGGGACTTTTCAACACTTTGTGCTTCAGCACAACCGAAATAATGGCAAATAGTGTATTAACAAATATCATCTTTATTCAATCATTGATACACAATACATGATTCTCATAAAATTACAATTACACTGCATGATTAATGTGACTGATTAAAAACCCACTACTCCAGATCCAACTCACAGGGTATAACCTATATAAATGAAGTCAACCTTGTGCACAGAGTATGAATCAAGGCATATACTATTGTTCAAGGAGGGGAGGGAAGAGACATGGGGAATGTCAAGGAAGTACAATCACAATCTTCCCCAACAGAAAATCACCATCCCAAACTGGTCTCCCTGGGCTAACTCAATCTTATCACCCAGAAACTGCACTTATAACCAGAAATAACCCTCGTTACCTCCAAAAAGACCCAGGAGCAGACCGGAGAGTGGTACCCCGACGCGCGTTTCGCCCCCTGAGGAAGTGAGTCACAATCAGTCACATTAATCATGCAGTGTAATTGTAATTTTATGAGAATCATGTATTGTGTATCAATGATTGAATAAAGATGATATTTGTTAATACACTATTTGCCATTATTTCGGTTGTGTTGTATACTGTACCCCCACCAGGCAATGTGGGGTTTTTTGTTGGTATAACTTTGTGCTTCAGGTAGCACACAGCAGTCAAAGTCAGCATCTTCTTTCTGCCACGACCAGGTAGCGTTACAACAGTGCCATTTGCCTTGAATTTGCGAATGATGCTTCCTATGGTGTCTCTTGGTATGTTTAACATCTTTGCAATCTTCTTATAGCCATTGCCCTTCTTGTGAAGAGAAATTACCTCTTCTCTTGTCTTCCTGGACCATTCTCTTGACTTCACCATGTTTGTAAACACACCAGTAAATGTCTAGAAGGAGCTGAGTATCACAGTCATTTTAAATCTGCCTAATTGGTGCTTATTATGCTTGATTGCTGCTCCTTGACATCCACAGGTGTTTTCAATACCTGATCGAAAACACTTGAATGAACCTATGTTCTTAAGAGTGGTAGTCTTTAAGGGGTTGAATAATTGTGTCAATGAAGAAATCACAAAAAAAACATTTAATACTGTATTACAAAAACAATTGATGTCATTTTAGTTGCCTTTGGTTCTTTAAAAAGTCCTTGTAAGATTTCATTCTGAACACAATTACAAATGTACACTAAATTCCCTAAAACCCTTTACAGCATTGGGGGTTGAATAATTTTGAACACAACTGTATGTACCCCAAAATAATACCAATCAAACAATCAACTCACCCCACAAAAATGATCCCCTACCTAATACAATCGCCTGAAAAATAAAATACAAAATAGCTCTCAAAAAATGGTAACACAAAAGCAAGATTTTTTCTTTTTAAAAATGCTTTTATTGTGTAAAACTTAACAAAAATAAAAAAATAAACATATTTGGTATTGCCACTTCCTTAACAACCTGGTCTATAAAAATATCACATAATATATTCCCTCAGATGAAGGCTCTAAGAAAATAAAAATAAAACCTTTGCCAATACAGCCACTTTTGGTCACCTTGCCTCACATAAAGTGTAATTCCAAACGATCAAATAATCATATGTACTCCAAAATGGTACCAATCAAACCACCATCTCATCACGCAAAATATGAGGCCCTACCTAAGGCAATCGCCCAAAAAATAAAAAATATTGCCCTCAGAAAATGGCAACACAAAAACAAGATATTTTTTTTTCAAAAATGCTTTTACTATGTAAAACTTAACAAAAATACATGATATACCCCCTTGGATGAATGCCGTTAAAAAAGTAAATAAAACCTTTTCAGAACAGTCATTTTTTTGTCACCTCAACTTACAAAATGCGTAATATCGAGTGATCAAAAAGTCATATGTACCCAAAATGGTGCCAATGAAAATGCCACCACATCCCACAAAAAGTGAGCCCCCTACATGGGACAATCGCCCACAAAATAAAAACCAATGGCACCCATAAACCAGTCCATCGAAATCTGCCTAATATGGTGCTCCTTCCCTTCTGAGTCCTGCCATGTGCCCCTACAGCAGTTTACCACCACATATGAGGTGTTGCAGTATTCAGGAGAAAATGGGTAACACCTTGTTGGGTGATTTTTCTCCTGTAAGCCCTTGTGAAAATGAAACAATTTGGGGATAAAACTATATTTTATTGGAAGAAATTGAACTTTTCATTTTCACAACCAAGTGCTTCCAAATTCCATAAAACGCCTATGGGGTCAAAATGCTCAGTTAACCCCTAAGGAGTATAATTTCTAAAATCGCGTCACTTTTAGAGGTCTTCACTGGGGACCTCTGGGTCTCTTAAAAATACTAAATGAAGCCCAAAAACCATTCTGGCAAAATCAGCCATGCAAAAACCACATGGTGCTCCTTTTCTTCTGACCAGTGTCTTGAGCCCCTACAACAATTTACCACCATAGATGGGGTATTTCTGTAAACTTCAGAATCAGAGTAATACATATTGAGGTTTATTTTGCTTGTTCTTTTTTAAGTAAAGGTGAAATATATCAACTCAAGTTTACCACTGTCATGAAGTACAATGTGTCATGAGAAAACAATCTCAGAGTGGCTTGGATAAGAAGTAAGTTCCAAAGTTAGTACCACAAGAAGTGACATGTCCAATTTACAAACAATCGCCTGGGAAAGAAGGTGAAAACAGGCCTGGGGTAGAAATTTAAATGTATTTGCTTTGGCAAGACAAAATTTGTTAGTCCAAAGTTGCGTGAGACTTCAGTGAATAATATCAGGATTCATTTCTACAACTTTAAAAACATTTTAAAACAGGAATTTGAAGTTGGATTCGGTATCAAGGTGTCACGGTGTGGTTCACTGTCACTATGTTGTCGGGAAGCTGCTCTTCACTTCCTGGCGTGCTGGCTGCGGATCTATCGTGTAGGCTGGTTGCTAGCGGTTACAGCTTTGGGTATGTTCCTGCCTGTGTACCTCTGTACCCCTTTGACCATTCGTATCTCTGCTCGTGTTTATGTGTTTGGTTGCCATGGGCAACTCCTGTACTGCAGCTCTATTGCTGCACTAGCTTCCTGGTGTTAGGTTTAGCTTTCTTGTCCTGTCTTGGCCTTCTTGCATTTGGGGTTAATCCTCCCTGTCTGCTCTATGGGTGTGGTCTCTCGGCTACACTAATGGTTCTGCTCTATATGGCTCTGTTTTCCTCAGTACAGGGTCAGCTTTCCTGGTTTGTGGTTTGTCCAGTCTGTCCTTCAGCTGTGTGTATGCTGCTCTACTCCATGCTGCTGACCCTTGGGGTTTTTCTCTGTCTTTCTCCATGTGGTTCTCCCTGCTTGTTCATTTGTTCTCTCCAGATTTCCTTGTGTCTCGCTATGCTCAGTATGTCTTGATCTAGTCTAGCTTTGCTCTCTTTGTCATGTCTTTGCTTTGCCTTGGATTTCCTGTCTCCCCCCGGAAGGGCGTCTGTCATTCCTCGGAGGGGAAATGTTCTCCACTCATGGCAATGCCCTCGGAGCAGCAATCGTACTGCTGGTGCATCATCCGTGTAGCAGCTCTCATGTTGCTGGTTGCCATGAGCAACGTATGTGTTTCTGATGTTCTCCACTCGTGGCAATGCCCTCGGAGCAGCCCCTTGCTGCTGGTGCAGTGGGCATCGTCCGTGTAGCAGCTCTCATGTTACTGGTTGCCATGAGCTATATATGTAGTATTTTGTTTTGCCTAGCCTCTCCTGTTAAGCCTTGTTCACTGCCTGGTTCATGTTTAGATTCCTTGTTTGTATTCCTCGCGCAATCTACTGGCGGTACCTTCTATGTACCCGTCTTCTGTCGGTTCCTGCGGTCACTGACTAGTTTGTGAAGTCCGGTGTTGCTTAGATACGCCCCTCCAGAGTATTGCTAGTCAGTGTCATGTTGTGTTCTTGCCTTTGCCGTAATAAACTACCTGTTTTCTCACATGTGTTCTGCGTTTGAAGTCCGGGCGCCTTGGATGTCCGTCTTGCAGACCTTGAGGCGTGACTCAAGATACCAGCCAGATGTTTTGGAATGAATCAAGTTCGGATCTTGGATCCAAAGCTTGATTCGCTCATCCCTAGTTCAGACCACCCTACAATCCAGCAGCAGTGGCTATGCTTGCATACTATAGGAAAAAGCAGGGACCGCGGGACTGCACATATCCTAGTGCTTTTTCCTGCAGTGTGCAAGCACAATCACTGCTGCTGCATTGCAACAATATGGATAATAACAATACATTAGTAAGTATTTTGTTTTGTTTTTTTCGTTTTTGCATTTTCACTTTTCTTCCCTGTCTTCCTGGAGCAATAGCCTTTTTATTTTTCCATTCGCATATCCATATAAGGGCTTGTTTTTGGCAGGACAATTTGTACTTTCTATTGCTGCCATTGAATATAGCAATTCCTCCACAATTTTGTGAGTTTTGTCCCTACGGCTTTCCCTTTGCGGCAAAACTGACCTATAGCCCTTCATTCTCTGACTCAGTATGATTACAACTAGAGATGAGCGATTTTTATATTTTGAAATTTGTTATGCAGTCCTCTCCTGCATAACGGAAATGGGGCGGATCCGTTATGCAGGCCATAGACTTCTGTTATGACAGAATGAGCAACGGAATCCTCCAAATGCATTCTGTTATGCATTACGTCATAGAATTGTGTTATGGTCCGTGGTAATGGAATCCATAACGGAATTCTGCTTTTACCACTAAACAAAGCGTGAACGAATTCAATAACATGAAATTTGCTCATCTCTAATTACAACAATACCACATATGTATCCGTTTTATAGGTCTTAATACTGTAAAAAGAAATTAAATCTTTGAAATCTGTGTTCACATTTTGCTACATTTTTTAGGGTAAGAGAAGTGATTAAAAAACTGGCGAATGGGCCATTTTGATTCCGTTATGCCATCCGCCAGATTAGAAAAAAATATATTTACATTTTAATAGTACGGCATTTTCAGATGTAGTGATGCCAATGATATTTGTATTTTTTATTATTTATGTTGTTTTGTTTGTATTCTAACGAAGGGGGGAATTACAATTTTTATATTTTAATTTTTCATATTTTTTTCACTTTTTTTTTTACTTCTTTAAACATGTTTTTGTAGCCAGTCTAGAAGGCTACAATGTACAGTAGTAGTACTTATTTCTATACAACTATAATAACATTAATTGCTGATTTCCGATGTTGGTCTGTCCCCTGCTCACCAACATAGGATCTGCACTTCTAAATACACTGGGTCTCTTCAGAGAGACCCAGCCTTTTAAAATTCATTACTGGCATCCCCGATCGCTGCACAGGAATGCAAGTATTAACACAATAGCACATACTTCCGGGTTTTTCACTCTTTGGATGCCATGGTCACACTGGATTACAGCATATAAAGGCTGTAATGACGGCGATCAACATCATTGCCGGTTGCAGTCATTAGCTGTGGGCCTCTGCTGTTTAAAACATCAGAGACCCATAGGCTATGGTGCCTGCTGCAAGTGCAAGCGGGTGCCATGGTTAAACATTGCTCCAGCGCTGTACATGTATGGTGTTGGTAGCAAACAGGTTAACTTTCTCTACATAATAAATGTAAATATGATAAACTGTTGTTATTTGTCTTTAACTAGTGTCATTTAATTTTCCATCAACTAATTTTTAGAGTCAAAGATGTTTATTTTAGTCTTTCTTGAAAATAAACTTACTGGTATAATGAAAAAGAGCCAGACTTCAAAAGTACTTCTGAAATGTTTTGCTTGTTCTCTAGTTACTTGTTACTTTGTTTTCAATGATTGCACCTTCTGTAAGCCAGGAAAAAACTCTCCCTCTAGGATTATTTCCATCTGTCTCACTAAAGCTTTTCAGATGGGTAAAAATGAATGCAGAAAAATATAAAAAAATATGTATTATCCAGATAGAATTTTCTATGTGAAATATAATGCTGAGCTCTTTATTTGTAGACAGTGTAATGTGAATATAACTGTGAATATGTCAATATGCAAATTAAAAGGTTTTTCCATCACAAAAAGTGATACAATAATAATAGAGTCCAGGCATTGGATCCTACAGCATTTTGTCCTGCAGACTCCTTATGTATTTTTCTTACACAACAACTTCCAAAGTGCAGAGAACATTTCCTAGAATGACTTTATTACTATTTGTACTGGATTTTTTTTTTTAAATACCTTATTTTAGTTGTTAATTTTTAAGGGAACCTGTTATGCTGAATATGATGTCTGTTCTCTCTGCCCAATAACTGGTAGCCTTCTCTGTATGACAGGGAAAGCTATCAATCACTGATTAGGACTGCCCACTGTACTCTTAAGGGTAGAAATAACAGAAATGAATATATAAAAGTATATATATATGAATATATTAATATATATATATATATATATATATATATATATATATATATTACACCATATTTTTCGCCCTATAAGAGATACTGGTCCATAAGACACACCTAGGTTTTTGAGGAGGAAAATAAGAAAAAAAAATATTTTTAACCAAAAGGTGTGCTTTTGGTGGGTTTTGAACTAATGGTGGTCTGTGGATGGCACTGTTATGGGGGCTCTGTGGATGACACTGTTATGGGAGATCTATGCAGGACACACTGTTATGGGGAATCTGTACAGGACACACTGTTATGGGGGGGAGGATCTCTGGATGCTGCACTGTTATCGGGGATCTGTGGGTGACACTGTTATGGGGGGGATCTGTGGTTGACACTGTTATATATTTGTCATCCACAGTCCCCCCCACCACATAACAGTGCCATCCACAGACCCCCCCACCCCATAACAGTGCCATCCACAGATGTCCCCCATAACAGTGCCATCCATATATATGCAGTATAGTAATATAAAATCTCTCATTCAAATCATGTTCACTTGTAATATCTACTCACTAACAGCTCCTGTAGAATGCAGGCAGGCAGGGCGGGCGGGCAGCATCGTAACTCACTGACATCATGTGCCTGCCCTGCCTGCTTCATTCATAAAGTAGGCGGTGCAGGCACGTGACATCAGTGAGTTATGCTGCCGCCTGCCCGGTGTGCGTTCTACAGGAGCTGTTAGTGAGTAGATATTACAAGTGAGGGCGCATCTTTAGTGAAAATGAATTGAATGAGATATTTTATATTACTATACTGCAGACTGTGAGAGGCGGGGCCAGAGTACAGTGAATGAACCTGGCCCTGCCGCAATTGCCGGACGCTAGCCCCTCCTCCCAGTTCCTCCCCACTGACACACTGTCCCAAGTGACATCAGACAACCCTAGCCAAGAGTAGGTGGGTCATCGGACACAACCCTTAGTTGACATGGCCCGGGAGCAGGCCCTGTGCCCTCACTTTTCCTCCACCTGCCTCTGTCCTTTTCTGTTCCCTCAGCCAGAGAAATATTATATGCTGTGGGCTCAGCTCCACTATACAGTGAGGACGAGCTACTAGAGGACAGTCAGCAGCTACTGGCCAGCCAAGATGTGGAGGAGACATCCTCTGCTTCCTCCAGTAGGTGGGCAAGTAGTGACCCAGTGGCATGCACCTGATTTCAGGCAGTCAAGGCTCCACCCCCTTAGCCGAAGTGAGCCGTCTGTCCTTCCCATCATCTACCGATCCTGATGATCCTGCTCCCGCCCTCCTACTTCTTGTTAGGCATTCCATCAGCAATCGATCACCGAAGCGATTGCCAAGAGACAACAGTATGTGTGTAAACTTTACATGCACTTCAGCCACTCGTACACTGCCAAGCCCCAACATAGGCTGATATGCGACGTTTCCACCCTTTGGAATTCCCCCCTCCATATGTTGGACCGACTATACAAACTGAGAAAAGCCATAAACAATTTCTTGATGATCCAAGTGGACAGGAGTACTCCCCTGTGTAACTTTGATGTCAGCCAGTGGCAGCTCATACATGACACCATCCATTTTCTCAGGCCCTTTGAGGAGGCCACGTTATTTGTCAGTCACTAGAACTACGAGATGTACAACTTAATTTCACTGCTTCATGTCCTGGAACAGATGCTGTTAAATCTGGCTGGTCAGGGGACTGGAGACATGGTGCCTACATCTCATGGCCACATGAGCCCTCTGGGGGCTGAACTGAAGGAGGTTATTGTAGCACAAGCAATGTGTAGAGAAATGGGTGATTTTTCTTCACATGTGACAGGAGAGGAGGTGCAGGAGCAGCCAGAAGAGCAAGAGGGAGATGAGGAAGATGAAGCAGATGACCCAGGCATACCGTGGCAATATGCAGTGGAAATGGAGGCAGGGTGTCCCTCCGAGTCCCTTGCCTAAATGGCCCACTGCATGCTCACTTGCTTGGGTAGTGACAGCCCAATTTGCACCATTCAGCAGAGGGATGACTTCTGGCTCTCCAGCTTGTTGGACCCTCACTACCGGTCCAAAAGGGGAGGCTTTGTTACACCCGCTGAGAGGGAGGACAAACTGAAATACTATAGAGACATCCTATGTAGTCAGTTGACCGCTGCCTATCTGCGACATTGTCCATCCTCTTGCAGGTCTGACCGGGGGGCCTTCTGCACTCTCATTCCACTGCCATGGCTGCTGTGGCAGGGTGGGGTGTAGGAGCAGTACTAGCTCCATCAGCAGCAGCTTGAGTCTAGAGTCGATGATGAGCAGCTTTCTTCACCCGCCTAGTGAAGAAACTACTTACCAGCAGAAGCAGATTGACCTGTAGGAGAACCTGAACCATCAGGTGATGGCATACTTAGACAGCACCCTGCCACCCCACATTGAAGATCTACTTGACTACTCGGCAGGCAGCCAAACTGCATTTTTGGCAACAACTGGCCAAGTTTGCCCTGGAAAAGCTGTCCCACCCGGCCTGTAGTGTGGCATCACAGCGGGTGTTTAGTGCGGCGGGGGCCATAGTTACCCCAAGGAGAACTAGCTTGTCCACCCAAAATGTGGAGAGACTGACCTTTATCAAGATGAATCAGTCGTGGATCAGCCAGGATTTCCACCCACCGCTGCCTGATGCATCAGATTAGATAATCCATGCTGACTCACTGAAACCTTGACGAAAGAGACTGGTTTGTTCTGGCTACCTGCCTCATCTACTATTCTAATGCTACCACCCGCCTGATGCCACACATCTGATGCCAAATGCCCCTTCTTACACTCTCCACCGTCAGGGGTACTTTTATTGCCACCCATCCCCCACTCTGTGGGTCACTGTGTGGTCTCCTCATGCTGCTGCTGCCACCTCCACACTATGTCACCTTGCCACTCTGAGGTCTCCTCATGCTGCTGCTAAATCATCACTATGTCACTGGGCAACTCTGTGGCCTCCACATGCTGCTGTCACCTCAACACTATGTAAATGGGCCACCCTGTAATCTCCACATGCTGCTACTGCTGCCTCCTCCCCACTATGTCACTGGGCCACTCTGTGGTCTCCTCATGCTGCTGATACCTCAACACTATGTTACTTAGGCCACTCTGTGGACTTCTTAAGCTGTTCTCCCACCCTTCCCACTCCATGACTGGTCCACTATTTTGTGGTTTTGGCCTGGTTGACATAATAATTTATTTGACTCTTCTTCTGATCTGTCAGAAGGAAGGAAAAATTAGACGCACAACAGATCCTGTATGTGTTGCAGCTGTAAGGCCTGTATGATCCCATCAGAATTGGATTATGATTTGGTAGCCAAAAGCAGGAGTGGGTACAAAACACAGCAGACAAGCAAATATTCCATTCACGTGTCATCTCTGTTTCGGATCCACTCCTGTTTTTTTTTTTTTGGCTTTAGCAATACTGACTGATTACTGACCAAATACTGACCGAGTGTAGGAGGATACTCAACAGACAGGATTCGTTTTTTTGGGGATGCTATTGTTCTGACAGATAAGAGGAAGGGCAAAATAATTAGTGACATCAACACAAACATATTGCCGACACCCTCTCCACCCACTGTGAGTGGGGCTCTACTTGTATAAGCATTTAATAGAACAAGTTCTGTAGACATTTATGTGGAATCAGCTGACGACGGTGAAAAAGGAGTGTGCTCTTTAACTCTACTGTAGAAACTTGGGCATCTACACAGTTTTTTTTATTCCTGGTACTAACAACGAAGCTAAGTTCACAGTTGAGTTATTTGGTCAGTTTTGGCCTCCTAACTGCCCAAATAATTGAAGTGTGCAGTGATTCTAAGTGACGCCTGTCATGTGCATGTCATACTGACTCACAGTGTTGTTTCACTACCACAGCAGACTCCCTATGCGTGTTAGTACAAGGCACAGTGTTCTACACCACTATGTAGGCTCTCTGCAGCCAGGAAATAGCTGTTTTTTAGCGCGATTCGCAGCAAATAAATTAAGATAAAATTGAATCGTTTAGGAAGATTTGGGGAACCAAAATACAATATACCAGTGATATATGCCATATTGAAAGATAACATAATTCATGAAAGGCCGGCACCGCCTAAGTGAGCTCAAGCGGAGTAACCGTAAGGAATAACCAGCCTCTAGCATACCACGTGGGACGCCACGAGGTACGTGGATACAGACGCTAATTATCTTGGCCGGACAGAGCACATATATCCAGAGGCTGCTTCGATACATTCACACATCCGCAGCACTCACCAAGGATGCAGACCCGCAGCACAGACCTAAGAAGCAGCGGTTGGGTAAAGAAGCCAGTGAGGCAACCTGACTTGTATTTTGATGAACATAATAAATACTAATAACTACTGACTGTGCCACTAACCAAATGCACAGTATTATCTATATCTAAGCCACACTGGAGCCGGTAGTGGGCAAAGCAGTCAATGCAGCACTTTTAACTTAAAAGGAAGAGCTTGTACGTCAGACAATAAAAAAAACACTTATTGATAGTGCCACCAACAATTTATACTTATTGTGCCACAGAGGATCCTTTGGACTTACAAACGTACTGGAATTTGAGGCGATTGATAGTCCAAATATATGAACTCTAGTATTTACATCAACAGTCATAGCTGCATCCGGGCAAAATTATTATTATATCATGTGGTAATTGGGATCAATGATGTCTAGAAACCATATAAAGTGTATGATTTTATTTAGACTTATTGCAGCATAAGCTAGACATGCAGAGCAAAGACCCCCAATAGTTATTTTGAAAACACCCTTTCCAGATAACGGTAGTTTACACTATATTTACAGCAAAAAATCGCATACATAATCTTAAATGTGTAATTTTAAGTGTGTTATTTTTTTATATCATTAGAATAAAAAAATTTATTATTTTTTTCCCTCAACCATACAGTATTGTTATCTTCAGATTTGAGTGCCCTACTATATTTTAATTTGTTATACATTTATATGGCATTTTTTTTTTTTTTTAATTCTGGTTATAAAAAAATCCAAGTCACTGCAACATTACTTACTGTGAATAAACAGTCACTACATGGTGCATCTGTAAATCATTCTTAAATAAGCAGTCCTGATATGGCGCCTTTCTTCTCTAGGTCCTTATTAAAAGTCCAGTTGGTTAATGTACCGATATATAGAGGTTTTAAAGGGTATTTATTATCATTTAGCCATCTGTACCCTTTGTACATTAAAACTTCAAATACAAGATTGAACTCAACGTTATACTGTATTGTTCAGACCTCCACCTTAAAATTATTATGGTCTATGGATAAAATGTTAGTATATATACCTGTTGTTAACCTTTGGATTTTATATAGTAAATATGTCTTCTTATCTTTTGAAACATGTATTTATTCTTTGAACTGCAAAAAAAGATTGCTGTCCAGCAGCTACTACTTTTCCAGAAGTGTTCTTTTTCTATAAATGATGGGTGTGCTCCTTAGTCTATTTTATAATGGCTGTCAGAGAGATAACTGGCTTTCAATTGAGCTGTTGAAAAGTGTTGTCTTTAGCAGAATGGAATAGATTCTTCAACTGTAAAGAAAATATTCTAAGCAATTTTCACTATGTTTTACTGATGACAAAATAAGAGCAGTTTAGAAAACACGAAACATTCTTACTTGTAGATAATGGATATACAACAAAGGAAAATAAACAGCAATAGGTCTTTTTATTCTATTATTGTCTTAATTAAAAGAAATAGGTAAGAATTATAGCGATATTTAAAGTGTTGTCAGATTCAGAAAGCCCTTTTTAAAAGCCCTATTGAAAATCTTTTATAAAGTTAAGGATAGAGCACAGTACACTGTAGGTACAAAGAGTGGCCCAGATTTACTAATATGTGTGCGGAAATAGTGTTTCTATGAAATTCACTCATTTTGTCTAGTCAAAGCCCATTCTGAGAAGCTTGTTCTCTTTTTTATATGTGTGTGATCATCATTTCAAAAATATACCACAACTTATCTGAAGGGAGTTAAAAGGTTTGGTAACCAGTATATATTTGTGCACATATTAATACATATGGAGAGCTCTGATTTCTCTCTAGAACATTGTTACTTTTTCTATTTTATTCCTTATTTTAGAATTTTGTTAATCAATGTGATACAGGAAGACATTATAAATTTCTGTAAACTGAGACTTGTACATGAAACTTCCATTTCCACTACTTTCTTGAGTATGTGTTATGGTTGTGGTAGTGTACATCTGAGTATGTCATATAATATTCCTTTCCACATACACAGTAATATGACCTTCCAAAATGTAACATTTCAATTTTTAGCTAAGCTCTACAAATACTAAATTATAATCAACTGATTTCCTCTTTTGAAACACACAGATATTTAATACTTTGACTTCCAAAAGAAATCTTACTATTAATGTTCTAAAAGTCCTTTAAAGTTTAATTTTGCTTTGTTTCAAGCTGATTATATCAATATTTATAATAATAAATAAGTAGTGTTGATCGTGAATATTCTAATCACAATTTTTTATCGCAAATATTGGCACCTCGAGAATTCGCAAATATCTAGAATATAGTGCTATATATTCGTAATCGCGAATATTCTGGATTTTTTTTTCATCAACACCTATTCAGGTCAATAGCAACTACGCAAGTTATTTAAATAATTCATAATTTATTTACAAATTCACTTAGAAAATATTAATAATAGTATATCATAAAATACATATAGCAGCAAATGTGGAAAAGCAGGAGTGTGGCATGAACAAAAACTCCAGGTGCAAGGGACTAGTCTATAATCCAAATAAGTTGCTGACAGTACATGGATTCTATTGGTATTATCTCCCCCTCTCAAGACTGGCTCGGCTCAACAATGAAATTGGATGGCCTGTGATGAATTGTTGACAAAATTAATTTATTATTTTTATTTATTTCTTTTTTGTCATTATTATGGTATTATACATGTCTGGTAGATTGATTTGGGTTTATACACACATTTCAATATGTTTTTTTTATTAGGTATGTAGCAATAATTGAGCGTGATAAAATATTTTATCCATTTTATCACAGCACTTGTCACTTTGCTTATTTTTACTATCTCTTTCATTCTGCTATTATTATTACTTCTTTGTTGCACCTCTTGATTGGTATTCTTGGCACTTAGGCACTTGCACTTTTGCACGCACGTTTTGCACTTCACTTGTCACTTATGTATTTGTCACTTTCTGTGTAACATTTGATATCAATGTATTATGTAGTGTGGGGAGTCGCTCTAGTAGATAGCGGTGCGGGTGCAGTACAGAGGCAAAAGGGAGTCCAGGAAGTGCAGCAAAACAGTGTTTAATTCACACTTGCATATAATAAAGTCCAAACAGTCACTTTGTGTTAATTTCTCACACAACAGAAAACGTACGGCAAAACAAAAAGTCCAATAACGGTTCCAATCACCTGGGAAGTGTAGGTGCGTGTTCGCACCTGGCTGTTAGCCCAGCCGCAGGACAATCACACTCAGGCTTTCAGGCCGACTGCACACCTCTTTTCTGTGCTCTAGCTTCCAGGTCAGAGAGCTCCACAGCACTGTTAGCAGCTCCAGGTCAATCACTTCCTTCAGCTGCTGAGCTGGCTGAGTTTTAAACCCAGCCCCAAAACCAGGACTGGGTTGTGGGGAGCAGCCACCCACCCTACACTTTAGCTGCTCCCGGTAAGAGCCGGCCCGGATCGGCTTTGCAGCCACACTATTTAGCAACTGTGTCAGTAGCACTACCTGCTACTGACATCAACAAAAATGGCTCTTACCTCACCGAGGCTATGAACCTCGGTGACACGTACCTGCCATCTACGACGGCACCCTGCACCTTACCACATACCCCCCCTTTGTTCAACCCTGAGGGGGTGGACACACGAAAAACAGTGTACCCGGGAGAGGGCATCTGCATTTTTCAACAACCGGCCCGCTCTGTGCTCCACCGTGAATTTAAAATTCTGTAGGGACAGAAACCACCTGGTGACCCGGGCATTCCTCTCTTTGGCTTGGCTCATCCACTTGAGTGGGGAGTGGTCGGTCACCAGGCGGAAGCTTCTGCCCAACAGGTAATAACGGAGGGCCTCGAGTGCCCACTTGATGGCCGGGCACTCTCTCTCGACTATGCTGTACCTGGCCTCGGCTGGGGTGAGTTTGCGGCTGAGGAAGACAACGGGATGCTCCTCCCCGTTGACTTCCTGCGACAGTACCGCACCAATGCCAACCTCAGAGGCGTCGGTCTGGACAACGAACTCCTTCTTGAAATCGGGCGTCACCAAAACCGGGGACCCACACAGGGCCGATTTCAAGGCGGAGAAAGCCTTTTCTGCCTGCTCGTTCCAACGGACCGTCCCTGTCTTACGCCCCTTTAACAAGTCTGTCAACGGCGAAGCTATAGTGGCAAAGTGGGGCACAAACCTCATGTAATACCCCACAATTCCCAGGAACGACTTTACGTGTCTGGTGGTGACCGGTCGGGGCCAACTCCGTATTGCCTCTACCTTATTTACTTGAGGCTTGATGACTCCCCGCCCAATGACATATCCCAGATATTTGGTTTCTTCCAACCCAATCGCACACTTCTTTGGATTGGCGGTTAGTCCAGCTTTCCTCAGGGCATCCACTACCGCCTGCACTTTGGGCAAATGGCTTTCCCAGTCGGTGCTGTGGATGATTACATCATCTAAGTAGGCCGAAGCGTACCGACGATGAGGTCGCAGTACAATATCCATTAACCTTTGGAAGGTGGCGTGGGCGCCATGCAGGCCAAAGGGTAACACCTTGTAATGATACAGGCCCTGCGGAGTGACAAAAGCGGTCTTGGCCGACTCCGTTAAGGGTACCTGCCAATAGCCTTTAGTGAGGTCTAACACAGAAAAATAACGGGCTTGCCCTAAATTCTCAACAAGCTCGTCTACCCGGGGCATGGGATACGCATCAAACTTGGACACTTCATTTAACTTGCGAAAATCGTTGCAGAACCGCAACGTCCCATCCGGCTTGGGTATTAGGACTATGGGACTGGCCCACTCACTTTTCGACTCCTCAATGACATCGAGCTTCAACATTAACTGCACTTCCTCCGCGATGGCCCGTCGCCGAGCCTCGGGTACCCGGTATGGTTTTAACCGGATCTTGGCCTGAGGCTCAGTGACGATGTCATGTTGGATGAGAGACGTGCGGCCAGGGAGGTCCGAGAACACATCCGTGTTCCAACTGATGAACTCCCTGACTTCCTGAACTTGTTTGGAAGACAGGCTGTCTGCAATTTTTACCGTGGTTACGGCTTCACAGGTCTCGAACTGTGGGGCTGGACCCTTCTCACCCAGAAGCCCTGGCCGAGGGCTGTGGTCATCGGCCGTGTCCCTATCTTTCCACGGCTTTAGCAAATTCACGTGGTACACCTGCTCCGGCTTGGCTGGTGTACTTTGTAATTTACTTCCCCTACCTTCTCGATTACCTCATAGGGGCCCTGCCACCTAGCTAGGAACTTGCTGTCCAGGGTGGGTACCAGAACCAAAACCCGATCTCCCGGATTGAAGTCCCGTACCCGAGCCTGACGATTGTACACCCTACTCTGGGCTTGTTGCGCTGCCTCCATATGCTCCCGGACCAAGGGCAACACCCTTTCCATCCGTTCCTGCATCTGGGCGACATACTCAATGACACTTTTGTGGGGGACAGGCTGTTGTTCCCACGCTTCCTTGGCAATATCCAACAGGCCCCGAGGGTGTCTGCCATAAAGCAGTTCGAAGGGCGAGAACCCAGTAGAGGCTTGGGGCACCTCTCGCACTGCGAACATGAGATAGGGCAGAAGCAGATCCCAGTCCTTCCCATCTCTAGACACCACCCTCTTTAACATATTTTTTAGAGTTTGGTTAAACCTCTCAACAAGACCGTCTGTTTGCGGATGGTAAATGGACGTCCGTAACTGCTTTATACGCAACAATTTACACAGTTCCCTCATAACTTTGGACATAAAGGGGTCCCTTGGTCTGTCAGAACCTCTTTTGGCAGGCCCACACGGGAAAACATTTCCATTAACTCTTTGGCAATGAGCTTAGCTGAGGTATGTCGCAGAGGCACCGCCTCCGGATACCGAGTGGCATAGTCGAGAACTACCAGAATGTGTTGGTGGCCCCTGGCAGACTTTGGTACAGGCCCAATTAAATCCATAGCGATTCGCTCAAACGGTACTTCAATAATTGGCAGAGGTACCAGAGGACTACGGAAATGTGGCTGGGGGCTAGTTATCTGACAGGTTGGACAGGACTTACAATAATTTTCTACCTCCTTGAACACACTGGGCCAATAAAACCGCTGCAGTATGCGGTCCTGGGTTTTCTGCCACCCCAGGTGTCCCCCAAGAATGTGTTGGTGGGCAAGCTCCATGACAAGCTTGCGATACGCTGTGGGCCCCACCAACTGTTCAACAGGCTCACCCCAGATTTGGTTCACCCGATATAACATTTCTTGGTGAACAACAAAGCGGGGAAATATTAACTCAGCCCCTGGCTTCTGGGGTTTACTATCAATTTCCACCACATTCTCCCAGGCCCTGGTTAGGGTTTGGTCCCGGTGTTGGGC
Organism: Bufotes viridis; assembly: GCA_033119425.1. Classification (NCBI taxonomy): domain Eukaryota; kingdom Metazoa; phylum Chordata; class Amphibia; order Anura; family Bufonidae; genus Bufotes; species Bufotes viridis. The sequence continues at coordinate 511,075,338 of CM065589.1, forward strand.
GGTCCCGAAATTGTCTCCGAAGACGTGGAGGTCTGCCAACTCAGGTCCCGGTGGCAAGTCCTCCATGTCTCCCACCATTACACTCAGTGGGGGTGTCTCCCCCTCTAACACAGAAGTGGTGGTCACCCCTACCGCAGGCCCTTCGGACTCGGGCTCCCAGGGCTCTGGCCCCCCACTGGAACCAGGCCACTCTGCTAGGGTTGCCCCTGTCTCAGGGCTGTTAGTCACTTTCATCTCAGGCCATAGGGACGGAAAACCAGGGAAGTCTCTCCCAATTATTAGTTCATACGGTAGCTTTGTGGAGATCGCCACTTCGCAAGTCCATGTGCCGGCCACCGTGGACAGAGACATTACGGCAGTGGGATAGTCCTTTAAGTCTCCATGTATGCACACTACACCAACTTTCCGGCCCGTATACTGGGTGGGCTGTACCAGGGCAGCACTTACCAGGGTTACTAGGCTCCCTGAGTCCAGCAGTGCCACTGCCAGGTTATCACCCACTTGCACCTGGCATAGGTGACGATTGTCTATGGTCTCGGGGGTGCCGGTTGCACACAGTCTCCGGGCATACATGGAAGCCCGGTACCCATAATTAATCTCCATGGGTTCTCCCCACTGTGGACAGTCGGCCCTTACGTGGCCAGGCTCGTGACACCGCCAGCAGACTATCGGGGCCGGGTCTACAGGGGTACACCCGAGCAGGTTTCTCGGGTACCAGTCGTCGGGACTGGATGGGAGTCCTCCGGGGTTTGACCGGCCCTCCCAACAACACCCCCTTTCAAGTTTTGGGTGGCCTCATAGCGCTCCACCAGGTCGACCATTTCTAGGGCATTGGTGGGTGATACCTGGCCGATCCAGTGCTGAAGGGGGTAAGGCACGGCCCTCCAGAACATGTCAGCCAGCAGTCGGTCCAGCATAGCAGTCGGACTTAGAATATCAGGCTGCAGCCATTTTTGCAACCTGTGCAGCAACTCATAGTACTGCGGCCGGGCGGGTTCAGCCGCTTTAAAGTCCCACTGGTGGACCCGTTGAGCCCGGACTAACACGTTTACCCCCAGCCTGGCCAGGATCTCCCCCTTCACCGTGGGGTAATCAGCAGCCTGGTCATCTGCTAAGTCAAAAAATACTTGCTGGGGTCCAGACGCCAGGAACGGAGCGACGACCTCCGCCCACTGTTCTCGGGGTAACTTCTCCCTCACGGCCACCTTCTCGAACACCGCCAGATAGGTCTCTACATCATCCGAGGGGGTCATCTTAGGGATCGCTGCACGGACAGCTTTCCGGGCATCGTGGACGTGGTGGGACGCTCCTGCAGCTTGTAACGCCATCACGTGTTGTAGCAGTAGCTGGTTGGTCTCCCGCTGCTGCACGTTAGCCTCTATGAGAGCTTTCACAGCCGCCTCCATGTTGTCAGGGAACACAGGCTGCAACTTTGCCGGCTGAATATAGGACATCCAGTCGTGCCCAGCAAAAACAAACTTCGGCGTTCACGCCAGCCTCACTGCGCATGCCCGCATCCGACACTAAATGTGGGGAGTCGCTCTGGTAGATAGCGGTGCGGGTGCAGTACAGAGGCAAAAGGGAGTCCAGGAAGTGCAGCAAAACAGTGTTTAATTCACACTTGCATATAATAAAGTCCAAACAGTCACTTTGTGTTAATTTCTCACACAACAGAAAACGTACGGCAAAACAAAAAGTCCAATAACGGTTCCAATCACCTGGGAAGTGTAGGTGCGTGTTCGCACCTGGCTGTTAGCCCAGCCGCAGGACAATCACACTCAGGCTTTCAGGCCGACTGCACACCTCTTTTCTGTGCTCTAGCTTCCAGGTCAGAGAGCTCCACAGCACTGTTAGCAGCTCCAGGTCAATCACTTCCTTCAGCTGCTGAGCTGGCTGAGTTTTAAACCCAGCCCCAAAACCAGGACTGGGTCGTGGGGAGCAGCCACCCACCCTACACTTTAGCTGCTCCCGGTAAGAGCCGGCCCGGATCGGCTTTGCAGCCACACTATTTAGCAACTGTGTCAGTAGCACTACCTGCTACTGACATCAACAAAAATGGCTCTTACCTCACCGAGGCTATGAACCTCGGTGACACGTACCTGCCATCTACGACGGCACCCTGCACCTTACCACAGTAGGGTTTGTGATACTCAACTTTAGGTTTGTCACCTTTATAATGTAAATGAGGATATTTACAATTTTTCATAAATAGCTCAGTGGGACTGTTCCTTGAATATGTTATATACTATCCCACAGTACACTTATGTGATAGCGATTTGGGTGTTAAGGATTTGTTATAACGGACATGTTTTAATAATTTATGTAAGCTTGTAGTGATTATGCGCTGTATTAGTGTAAGAATCTTCACATTAGTGCATAATTATAGTGGCACATATACAAGAATACTTCAGTAATGCTGGGTCAATCAATGGTATGCTGATTCCGCTCATGTGATCTGTCGCGTGGGGCATGTTTTTCCTTGTTGCAAATCACATGCACGAATACGTGCGTGAATACGGGCTGTAGCTCGGGACCAGCCGTATCACCATATTATCGCGAGGTTTCGGCCGCAATTTGAGGAGGTAAAAGCTGTTTTGATGTAACTATCAGGCTGATTCATTGGTCTACAGTTAGGGGGTTGGGGTATATAGGAGAGGGCTATTGACAGAGTAGGCATGCCTTTTGAAGAAGCGCAGTAGCAAAACGATCGATCGTCGGACAGCACACTCAAGGTTGGGTCAGCACAAATTGTTTGTTTGATATTTGTATTGCACACAGAGTTTTGGCATAGTGGTTTTGCTTGCCCCCATTAGTTTTATGGGTGGGCGGTAAACACTTTGAATATATATGCATATTCTGCCACTTTACTTAGGATCCATGTACTGTCAGCAACTTATTTGGATTATAGACTAGTCCCTTGCACCTGGAGTGTTTATTCATGTCACACTCCTGCTTTTCCACATTTGCTGCTACTGTATATGTATTTTATGATATACTGTTATTGTTATTGTTTTGTAAGTGAATTTGTAAATAAATTATGAATTATTTAATTAACTTGTGTGGTTGTCATTGACTTGAATAGGTGTTGATATTATGAATCCACGGAAGACATGCATTGTGTTTCTAATTTTTTAGTGTTTAGTTAATTTTTTATCATCAGTACCCATGATCCCTCACTGCTTCTTGCTTGTGGGCCAATGAGAAGGCTGGAATATCTTTGACATTAGGAGTAGTAGTAGGTTGAAAATTTTTGTATCGCAAATTTTCTGATTGCCGATTTTCGCAATCAAGAAAATAATAACTGGAGATCACAAATTCTCGAATTTGCGAATTTATGGCGAATATGCGCCCAAAAAAATGCAAAATATCGCAAATTCAAATATTGCCCATGCCACTCCTCACTATAAATAAGCTGACTCGTATTTTATTGAAAACAAGGAGCACAAATATTATTCCTGTTACTTCCATAACAAATTCAATATGTTTGACAAACAAAGAAAACCTGAATTTTCTACTAGAAAAAAAACATATTATAGACTCAACCAATTTCTGAAAGTAAAAATCTGTAACATTGAGATAATGTCACATAGCACTATATACGCATATGTACCTTCATGCAATCTGTTAACCTTCTTGTTTTAACAGTATTACCTCAAAGTGTTCCTGATAGACATACAGTGGAGGAAATAATTATTTGACCCCTCACTGATTTTGTAAGTTTGTCCAATGACAAAGAAATGAAAAGTCTCAGAACAGTATCATTTCAATGGTAGGTTTATTGTAACAGTGGCAGATAGCACATCAAAAGGAAAATCGAAAAAATAACTTTAAATAAAAGATAGCAACTGATTTGCATTTCATTGAGTGAAATAAGTATTTGAACCCTCTAACAAAAAAAGACTTAATACTTGGTGGAAAAACCCTTGTTTGCAAGCACAGAGGTCAAACGTTTCTTGTAATTGATGACCAAGTTTGCGCACATTTTAGGAGGAATGTTGGTCCACTCCTCTTTGCAGATCATCTCTAAATCCCTAAGGTTTCGAGGCTGTCTCTGTGCAACTCTGAGCTTGAGCTCCCTCCATAGGTTTTTCGATTGGATTAAGGTCCGGAGACTGACTAGGCCACTCCATGACCTTAATGTGCTTCTTCTTGAGCCACTCCTTTGTTGCCTTTGCTGTATGTTTTGGGTCATTGTCGTGCTGGAACACCCATCCACGACCCATTTTCAGTTTCCTGGCAGAGGGAAGGAGGTTGTCGCTCAGGATTTCACGATACATGGCTCCGTCCATTTTCCCGTTAATGCGAATAAGTTGTCCTGTGCCCTTAGCAGAAAAACACCCCCAAAGCAAAATGTTTCCACCCCCATGCTTGACGGTGGGGACGGTGTTTTGGGGGTCATAGGCAGCATTTTTCTTCCTCCAAACACAGCGAGTTGAGTTAATGCCAAAGAGCTCTATTTTGGTCTCATCAGACCACAGCACCTTCTCCCAGTCACTCTCTGAATCATTCAGGTGTTCATTGGCAAACTTCAGACGGGCCTGCACATGTGCCTTCCTGAGCAGGGGGACCTTGCGAGCCCTGCAGGATTTTTAATCCATTGCGGTGTAATGTGTTTCCAATGGTTTTCTTGGTGACTGTGGTCCCTGCTAATTTGAGGTCATTAACTAACTCCTCCCGTGTAGTTCTAGGATGCTTTTTCACCTTTCTCAGAACCATTGACACCCCACGAGGTGAGATCTTGCGTGGAGCCCCAGAGCGAGGTCGATTGATGGTCATTTTGTGCTCCTTCCATTTTCGAACAATCGCACCAACAGTTGTCACCTTCTCTCCCAGCTTCTTGCTAATGGTTTTGTAGCCCATTCCAGCCTTGTGCAGGTCTACAATTTTGTCTCTGACATCCTTGGACAGCTCTTTGGTCTTTCCCATGTTGGAGAGTTTGGAGTCTGCTTGATTGATTGATTCTGTGGACAGGTGTCTTTTATACAGGTGACTAGTTAAGACAGGTGTCCTTAATGAGGGTGACTAATTGAGTAGAAGTGTCTAACCACTCTGTGGGAGCCAGAACTCTTAATGGTTGGTAGGGGTTCAAATACTTATTTCACTCAATGAAATGCAAATCAGTTGCTATCTTTTATTTAAAGTTATTTTTTCGATTTTCCTTTTGATGTGCTATCTGCCACTGTTACAATAAACCTACCATTGAAATGATACTGTTCTGAGACTTTTCATTTCTTTGTCATTGGACAAACTTACAAAATCAGTGAGGGGTCAAATAATTATTTCCTCCACTGTAAACATTTAAAAAATGTGCCATTTTGAGTTAAAACTCAAGTTGCGGTTAGAAATAACATCAAAAGGGCTATATCTGGAGTTTGTTTTCCCCTTGTTGATGATGCCTTTATTCAGTTTCTCTACACTGCAAAAACATACTTTAGGTAATCTTAGGTAAAAAAACTTTAAAATGTGAACACCCTAAAAGACTAATGCATGTGCTTAAAGAGTAACTAAACCTTTGAGTACATTTTCTATAAGATGTCCCGAATGCCCTAATAAAAGTTTTTTCTAATATACTCTATTAATGAATTTTGCATTTTTATTAGACTTTTCCCTACCTAAAGTGTGCCATTCTCTGTGTGCTTAAAACTGACATTTCTGTACACCGCTGAGTGGGGCCGCAGAAGCAGTGCGTACGGGCTGGAGCGCATACTGCTGCTCCTGGCCATGCCACACGGAGGTTTACTAACTCCTGGCATAGCACATGGATACCCTGTACCCATGTGCTATGCCAGGATTAGCTGAGCGGAGCAGGCTTTTGCTTTTGCCTGCTCTGCTAAGCTAAGAGAACTGCATGTCAGCTCTTAGCTTAGCAAAGCAGACACAGGCAGGAGCCGCTCCGATAAGCTAATCCTGGCATAGGACATAGGTACAGGGTACCCATGTTCTATGCAAGGAGATAATAAACCTCCAGGGGGTATAGGTTGGAACAGCAATATGCATTCCTGCCTGTGCGCAGTGCTGCTGCGGCCCCATTCATAAAATGTCCTGCTTGTACTCTGTACATTGCTGAGCAGCGGTTTATAGAAATATCAGTTTTAACCCCTTAGTGACCAGCCTGTTTTGGGCCTTACTGACCAAGCGTTTTTCTTCCTTTTTTCATTGTCACGTTCCAAAATAACTTTTTTTATTTTTCTGTCTATATAGCTTTATGAGGGCTTGTTTTTTGCGGGACAAGTTGTAGCTTTTAATGGCGCCATTTTGGGGTACACATAACTTTCTGATTAACTTTTATTAAAGGGAACCTGTCACCTCCAAAACTCATATAAAACCAACATCATTACCTTGCAGTAGCTCCCAGTGTGTACATAATCATGTGTTTCATTCCTCCATCGGTTGCTGCATAAGTTAGAAAAACGCTGTTTTAATCTCCATTCACGCTGACTTCAGAGCAAGCTTGAAGTCAAGGGGGCAGCAGCCTCCTTGCTTCAAGTCAAGCTAAGCCCGCCCCTTACCTGTCCTCCCTTCACTTTAATTGACTTCCTGCTGTGAGGCTGTGATTGCGCATGTTTGGCGCATGAATGGTGTGCTCCTTGTTACTGCACAATCCCATCTCCTGCTCCGGCTGCTATCCTCTCACTGCGCATGCGCCGCCCATTTCCATTGTGCCGACACGGAGGACGAGAATTGCCAGGCACATGCTCAGTGAGAGGATAGGAGCCTGCTGACTGTGGAGACTTGATAGCACAGTAACAAGAAGCACACCGCACATGCGTGAGACTTGCACGATCACAGCCTCACAGCAGGATGTAAATCAAAGTGAAGGGAGGACAGGTAAGGGGTGGGCTTAGCTTGACTTGAAGCAAGGAGACCGCTGCCCTCTTGACTTCAAGCTTGCTCTGAAGTCAGCGTGATTGGAGATTAAAACAGCGTTTTCATAAAGTATGCAGCAACTGATGGAGAAATGAAACACATGATTATGAGCACACGGTAATGACATCTGTGTTATATGTGTTTTGGATTTGAAAAGTTCCCTTTAAAGGGGGTCTGCATTTTGTTTAAACTGATGATAGATCATCAGCATTTGATCGGCGGGAGTCTAACAATCGGAACCCCCACCGATCAGCTGTTTGAGAAGGCAGCGACGCTCCTGAAGCGCCGCGGCCTTCACACTGTTTTACCGCTGGCCCAGTGATGTCACGATTTGTATTAACTGGCCTGGGCGCGGCTAAGCTCTGCTCACTTAAATGTAGCTTAGCACCACCCAGGCCAGTTGATACAAGTCGTGATGTCACTGGGCCAGCGGTAAACAGTGAGAAGGCCCCGGCGCTCCAGGAGTGCCGCTGCCTTCTTAAACAGCTGATCGGCGGGGGTCCCAGCTGTCAGACTCCCGCCGGTCAGATGCTGATAATCTATCCAGAGGATAGATCAGTTTAAACAAACTGCAGAACCCCTTTAACTTTTTCTGGGACGGAGATGGGAAAAACAGCAGTACTGCCACTACATTTGTAGATTATAAATTTTACGGCGTTCATTTTACAGTATAAATAACACAATATCTTTATTCTCTGGGTCAGTACGATTACAGTGATACCAAATACATATAGTTTGTTTAGGTTTTACTACTTTTTTGCAATAAAACCCCTTTTCTAAAATAAAAAAACATTTTTACAATGCCGCCTCCTAAGACCCTGGAGTTGCGTGGGGACTTGATTTTTGTGGGATGACTTGCATTTTTCATTGGTATCATTTTGGAGTAAATGGCGCTTTTTGATCAATTGTTATTAAGTTTTTTTGGTGGCACCTAGGAAAAAATTAGCAACTGTCTTCTTTTTTCTTTTTTTACGGCATTCACTGTAGGGGATAATTTATGTGATATTTATGTAGTCCGGGTCGTTATGGTTGTGGCAATACCAAATATGCGTGGGAGTTATTTTTTTTTTTTACATTTTTTTTAATTGAAAAGCGTATTTTCAATGAAAAAAAAGTGTACATTTTTTTATGGGATTTATTTAATAAATGTGTTTTTTTTCTTTACCACATAATAGTCCCACAAGGGGACTATTAACAGACAGTATTTTGATTGCTTTTAAAATGCAATGCATTATCCCTATAATGCATTGCATTTTAATAGCAATGCTATTTTAACATTGACCAGCAGGCTGCGTCAGAGAGGTGCAGGCTACTGGAAATCCCTACAGCCTGGACCGGGGCCTACATCGTAAGCCAGGTAGGCTTCACACATATCGGCACCCCGTGATTGCATTTGCGGGGTGCCGATGGGAGACAGAGGGAGTCCGCTCCCCCTGTCACCGCTTTACATGCCGCGGGCGCCTTTGCCAGCGGCATATAAAGTGTTAAACAGCCCGGATCGGCACTCCTGTTGTTCTGGGCTGTGAGTGCAGGGAATCGGCTCTCATGTGAGAGCCAGGTCCCCCTGTAAAAAAGCGGCGGTCCAGCCTAAGTCCCCTTAGTGACCGCCGTAAAGGCATGTATCAGAGGTCACTAAGGGGTTAAGCGCACAGGAAATGGTGTGCTTTAGGTAGGGAAAAGTCTAATAAAAATACAAACTTCATTTATAAAGTATGTAAGAAAAACTTGTATTAGGGCATTAGGGTCATCTTCTAAAAATTTTACTCAAAGGTTTAGTTACTCTTTAAAGGGATTCTGTCACCACTGATAACACAAATTCAGCTTTTAAACCAGTCATGCTCCACAGATTAAATGAATCGGCTTTGCTTTTCTATACTGTAATCCGTCCAGTAGTTTTGCTGAAAAACGACTTTTATAATTATGCTAATTAATCCTGAAGGTGCCCAGAAGCATCATCGTCACTGGGCATGTGCCGAGCCCAGTGACGTCCGATGCTCGCTCTTCCCTCAGTCTCCAGCACATCGCACTGGAGCAACCCTCAGTGGGTACTGCGTCTGCGCAAGACTTCGCTCGGCCGTCAGGGAGGGGGAGGAGAGGGATGAGACACTGTGGGCGGTTAGGGATTCAGGAGGAAGCCGTGTCTTACTGAGTAAGGAGCCGGTTTTGCGCACTGCAGGGGGGCGTTACTGGGCACACAAAGTGGAAGATAACGCCCCTCTGGGCACCTTCAGGATTAATTATCATAATTATAAAAGTCGTTTTTCAGCAAAACTATTGGACGGATTACAGTATAGAAAAGCAAAGCCGATTCAAGGTAATCTGTGGAGCATGACTGGTTTAAAAGCTGAATTTGTGTTATCAGAGGTGACAGAATCCCTTTAACACATTAAAGAGCACAGAATATGTTGGCACACAAGAAAGTAGGTAATATATAATGTTTTCATGCTATAACATCTTTGATTACATCATTCACTTCATCTTTTTAGGGTTTATTTGTAACTTTTTTTGAATGTTGTGCATTTCCACAATTAAAATAAGTCCTACAGAGTTTTTAATGGGTTCCTCCAATAAACATCATGGCCAAATTGTCTTTAAAAGATTTAAAAAGGAAGTATGACTGTCCAATATTCTAGGCACTGGTTTCTAATCCTATACCATGAACATACAGTACTTTATAACAAAGTCAATGTTCCCCAATCTGTGGCTCTCTATCTGTTGCAAAGCTACAACTCCCATCATGCCCTGACATCCTACAGCTATTCATGCAAGATGGGAGATGTAGTTTTGCAACAGATGAAAGTCAAAGGTTGGAGATCACTAATTTAGGGGATACAACCTATAAGTTGTGCTTTAAACCTGTAGAACTATATATAATTAAAGCTTTGGGGGCAAGGACATGGCTATAAGAGTTGCAGAAACAGCCCTTCCTGTTGCCCAAGGAGGCCCAAAGACCCCTCTGCCACATAAGAAGACACGAGCATTTAAAGCAACACATGGTTAGTGGGTGGTCTCTCTAAAAGATTTTTCAGTAGGGCCCAAGAACCCTGGGCTCAAGCATGAATTAGAAAATATTTAAAAAAGGTTTTACAAGATTTTCTTATTTAGGTCATCAGGATAGGTCGTCAGTATCTGATTGGTGGTCCGACATCTGGGATCCACACCAATCACCTGTTTTGAGAAGGTGAGCTGCTCCATGGCTAGTGAAAATATAGCATACTTTTTATTTACTTAATTTTGGTTTATACTGTAGATAGTGTCTTTACTAAAAATGTTATACTGTATATAAATATATTATTATGCATCTAACACTTTTTTAAGTGTATCTTCTAAAATAAGAATAATATTGATAAATCTTTGACATTTAAATTGGCAAGAAATAATTTACTATTGCTCCATCAATCAAATTAAATATATAATAGATGTATATAGACAGCAATGGATTTACATGTGTTGAAGATAATTATCTACAGTATGCTCTGTATCAGAATGTCAGAGGAATCACTAATTCTATTTATTCATGTTATTATAGCTGATATTCAGTATAAGTATTCATGTTGACACGTTTTGTCAACAATTGATCCCATTTCCCTTTGTGCTTTGTTGTTCTCTGATTTGTGCCCAGCTAATGTCCTCTGGTGCAGTAATAATCTCCAGTTAAATCCTAATTGCTCTATTGACAGCACTACTGTACAATTTTGACACATCATTATTCACAGTTAACCACTTGACCTGAAATAAATGTTAAGGCAATTACCAATAAGAGCTTTTTATGAGAAATGAAGAAAGTTTAGAGACAATCAAAATGCAAACCTGATCCTCATAGCAATTGGAAAAAATGGCAAATCCAATCAACTCACTTTTATTAGCCAAGTAAATGCCAGTAGATATTATCTGGTAATTTAGCCTTATTAGAAAGAAAATAAAGCGGCTAATTGTTTACTGTCCTGGAATATATTCCAGAGCCAGATCTGCAAATGAATTAGTCTTTATGTGTTTCATCTATTGTGTCACATTGAAATATTACAAGAGTTTAGCATCAGCCATGTGTCTTCCTTTCTGTCATACCTTCATATATCCAATATTTTATTCCTGCATCCAACAATATACAATTAGTAATTTTTTGAATCACAGTGCATGTGATTCATTTACATTGTATTTACTGTAATTTACCTAGAATATCTGTAGAAAGGATCTTTCAGGTTAGGCATTACAAAAAAGACAGTAACAAGATAAAACATAAAAATATGAATTTCTGCCATACAAATAAATATATAAATCCATAGCAATCCAATTTATTATTTTATAGGCAACATTGATAATTTGGTTTGTTTACTTCTTATTTTGGATGATATGTGGACCACTGTATTAGATTATTTTATAAAATCAGAAATTCACTGGTTTAAGAATTTGGGGTTAACCTTTTAACCCTTTCCCGACATGTGATGTACTATTAGATCAGGGAAGTCAGTGACTTCCCGCATTTTGACGTAATAGTACGTCATGGTGATCCGGCAGGCACCTGAGCGGTGCGCGCCGTGTCACTGCAAGGGTCCGGCAGTCCCTGTTAGCCGGGCCCCTGCTGTATCCGCCGGCATCACTATTTACAATGATACCGCGGAATTAATCTCTTCTATGCCACGGTCAGACTCAGCGCTGACCACAACATAGTAGTGGTTTGTGGCGGGTGAAGGAGTGAATCGAGTCCCTGCGCTGCTGTGGTGGGGACCTGATGTATGAAAAGGCAGTCTGATGCCGTGCAGAGGCTGCCCAGTGCCTTGCATGGCATCAGGATCTGCCTTCTACGGGTGCCCTAGGAAGATCCAGCCTTAGGCTGGGTCTCCTAGGCAACCTGTTAGTGTATGACTTTACATGTGTCATACACTAACAGGCAATGCATCACAATACAGATGTATTGTAAAGCATTGCAGAGGGGATCATACACCCAAAAGTTGAAGTACCAGAATGGGACAGAAATAAAGAAAAAAAAATGCCCCTTTCCTCAGATTTTATAATAAAAAATAGGTAAAAAAAGGAAAAAAACACACATATTAGGTATTACCGCATCTGTAACGACGGGCTCTATAAATATATCACATGATCCACCCTGTCAGATAAACACCATAAAAAAATATTAAAACTGTCAAAAAAAGCAATTTTTGTCACCTTACATCACAAAAAGTGCAAACACCAAGCAATCAAAAACAAAATGGTACCAATAAAACCGTTACCTCATCCTGCAAAAAATTTGACTCTACATAAGAAAATTGCTCAAAAAATTTAAAAAACTATAACTCTCAGAACACGGAGACACTAAGACATCATTTTTTTCTTTCAAATATGCTATTGTTGTGTTAAAGTGAAATAAATAAAAAAAAGTATACATATTATGTATCGCCACGTCCGTAACAACCAGCTCTATACAAAATATCACATGACCCAACTCCTCAGGTGAACACCGTAAAAAAAAACAAAAAACTGTCAATAAAAGCCATTTTTGTCACCTTACATCACAAAAAGTGCAACACCAAGCGATCAAAAAGGTGTATGTCCCACAAATTGGTACTAATGAAACCTGAGACAATTAGTAAAAAAATAAAAAAACGGACTCAGACAATGGAGACACTAAAATATGATTTTTTTTGCATCAAAACTGCTATTATTGTACTAAAGTATTGTACAAAATAGCTCTTCTCAACATCGAGTTGGTGAATTTTCCCTTGTGTAACTTTGATGTTAGCCAGTGGCAGCTCATGCGTGACACGTGCTGTTTGCTCAGGCCACTTTATTTGTCAGTCTCCAGAACTACGGGATTAACAATGTTATTCACATCCTGGAGGAAATGCTAATAAATCTGGCTGGCTGGGGTTCAGGCGATGTTGCGCCTATATCTCATGGCCACCTGAGACATCCTATGTAGTCAGTTTGCTGCTGTCTATGTGTGCCATTGCCCTTCCTCACGAAGGTCTGACTGGGGGGGGGGGGTCCTCTGCACTCACGCTCTCTTGCCATGACTGCTGGAGGGGGGAGGGAGCAGAAGCAGCATCAGCTCCATTAGCAGCAACTTAATGAGCACTTTTCTTCACCAACCTACTGAAGAAACCACCCACCACTAGCAGCAGAAAGACATGGAGCAAAACCTGAACCAGTAGGTGATGGCATACTTGGACTGCACCCATCCACCCCAGATTCAAGATCCCCTGGGCTACTGGACAGCCAAACTTGATTTAAGAACTTTCCACACAAAATGTTGAGAGACTAACCTTTTGTAAAGATTAATAAGGCTAGTTCAGGCAGTATTTCCACAAGCCAGTGCCTGATACATCATGCTAGATTATTCTGGGTGCCACACCAAAACATTGTTAAAATTCTACTGAACTATTCTGATGCTGCCAACCGCCTGATGCCACACACCTGCTGCCTCTGCTACCATCTTCTCCTACTGCCACTATCTTGTGTTTTTAACTCATGCTGTTGTTGACCCCCACCTACCCATTGGGCCACTATGTTGACTCCTCTTGCAGTTGCCACCCTCACAATTTTGTTATGGGGCCACTATGTTGACTCCTCATGCAGTTGCCACCCTCTCTACTCTGTCACTGGGCCTCTATATTGACTCCTCATGTGGTTGCCACCCTCACCACTCTGTGACAGGGCCACTATATTGATTCCTCTCATGGTCGCACCCTCTTTTACGGGGCCACTAGTGTCCCTGTTTGTCCTTGTTGACAGACATCAACATTCATTTTACCCTTCTTCTGAAGAACGGAAAAATGAAAAACACAACGGATCCTGTCTTTGGAGCATTTATAAGGAATATCACATGTCATCTGTTTTGGATCCACTCCTGTTTTTTTTTTTTTTGTTTGCCTTAGCAATATTGTCGGATTACTGACCAAATGTTGATTGCATGAAGGTGAAGGCTCAGAAGACAGGATCCCTTTTTTTGGAGTTGTTCTTGTGATGGATAAGAAGAAGGTTAAAATAAACAGTGACGTCAACACAAACTTACTGCTGACACCCTCTTCACTCTGTCATGGGGCCACTACTTGTATCAGCGTGTAACAGAACAGGCTCAGTAGAAATCTATGTGGAATCAGCTGGCGGTAAAAGGAGAGCACTCTTTCACTGTATAGTACAATCTTCGGCCACTGCATGGTTCTTCATACTTGACACTAAAATTGACCTGAATAACTTAAGTTATTTGGTCAGTTTTTGCCCCAAAACTGACCAAATAAATGAAGTGTGAACTAATTCTAAGATGACACCCGTCAACTGCCTGTCATACTGTAGTAGAGTAACTGTTTAACTACCTCTGCAGACTAGCTTTGCATATTACTGCAATGCACTGTGTTGTAAACCATATATATAGGCTCCCCGTAGATATGAAATAGCTGATTTTCATCACAAATTAATTTGAATTGAATCAGGAAAATTTGGCGAAGCACATAAATAAAATTTTTGAAAACTTTATGCATATGCTATTTGCTTTTTCATACTAGGTAGATCTTTTGATTAAACATATTTATAGTTTCATCACATAGTCTTTCCCTCTTATCTATAAAATAGCATGGAAATCATTTTGATCGCAGACCATATACCCAGTCAATGTATAGTACAATGATACAAATGGCCAAATCACACAAAGATCATTATTTATCAAAGGAATCAAAGCTGGAGACATTACATTATTTGAAGAGAAAAACTGAGCAAATGATAGTGTATGTTCTGATCCTCACTTAGATCCAATTATACCACACAGTTGTGTAAAGACCAATTTATAAACATTTATTTCGGGTCAAATGCAGATTATATAAGTTGTGGAAAAAAGTTTGAAAATATTGTAAATTAAACAAGAAATGGATAACTTTAAAAACATGCTTTGAGCTTTGAGAACACAAATTCTCTTAAGGCTAATTTACAAGGGGAGATTGTCAAATTAATTATTACTAACCACTTTCTGAAACTGCCATTTTCCATTTTTTTTCTATTTTTGTTTTTTACTCCCTGTTCTCCAAGAGCCATAGCTTTTTTTTTGTTTTACCTTGCATAGCAAAATAAGTGGTTGTTTTTCTTTTTTGTGTGACAAGTTGTAGTTTCTAAAAAAGCAGTTCATATTTTATATAATATTGTAAGTACCTGGAAAAAAAATTTAAATGGGGAGGAATTAGAAAAATAAAAACACAATTCTGCCACTGTTTTATTTGCTTTGTTTTTGTAGTGTTTAAAGAAGAATACAATTTGCATGTTAGCGTTATTCTACACATCATTATGATTACAGTCATACCAAATTTAGATAGTTCATATGTTCTAATACTTTAAAAAACATCTTTGTATCTGGAAATTAGGAGCTGTGTAAGGGCACTTTTTCAGGGTGATTTTATAAAATTTTGAGGTGTGTATGACCTTTTTATTATTTTTTTTTTAAAATTTGAGCATTAAAGCAACCAAAAAATGGATTTTGGGACCAGTGAATAAATTGATGTGCATTATTTTAAGAATCCTATGAGTGTGGTTGTTTATTCTATATAAAAGTAATATAAAATGGTGATTTGGCCTTTTTGATTTTTTTCTGTTACACAGCTCATCATATGACATAAATACTTTTATATTTTAATAGTTCAGGCATTTTCTGATGAAGAGACACTTTGTGTTGCTTATTTTTATTGGTAAAATTGGAAAAGGGGGTAATTTGAATATTTAATTCCATTAGTTTTCTCATATAAAAAAAAAATAATCAATTTTTTTTTCTTTCTGTGTCACCCAAATAATTTTGAACACACAATCATTAGATCCCTTTCAGTGGTGTTTGAAAGTTTGCAAACCCTTTCAAGGATGAGGAAGTTCAAGAACAGGGTACAGCACAAGATGCAACCATGACACGGCTGAAACACAGCTACTGTGCGGCTTAAACCATGCATCCATGCAGGCCACAAAGGTATTCAATGAACACATTAGAAACTGATTCTTTATTCAGCATTGATTGTGGCATTGATTGTGGTAACCCGCAAAACCACATGCCAGTAACAACAGACTGATGTTTTTGTCGATGTGGCAGTTTTCACTGTACTCTGTTTTTTGTATTCATGAATCTAGAAAATAAGGATCTGAGGACCAAGCCAGCTACAAGTTGATATTTATTTATTCACTATTCTTAAGATACCTGCTGGCTGTAACTGAATGGACACAGTTCTTGCATACATTTAGGAGCTGAAAATATGTGCATACCCAATATACTGCCTTTTTTTCCTCTAAAAAACAATGCAACCTGTGTGGAGTATATATATATCAATCTGGAGTAATATATATGATGATACCCATTATGGGTAAAGTCCATGAACAAACAAAAGGCCATAAAAAAAATGAAACATGAACTTACAATCCATTCCTGATTCTTCAGCCCTGGGAGGGTTAAATAGCGCAGAATGGGAAATTTGCGGGCTACCACTCATGAAGTCAGAGTAAGACTTCAAAACACGTCTGTTGAAACTTACTATTGTACCCGCATATCTCCACACTAGCATGAACTTTGGGCAATTCATTATTGGGAAGCGCTTCCCCTAATCCAAGTGATCCAACTACACCAGCCCGTGCAGGCTGTCTGTTATCCTGGCAAAATAGCAAAGAACCACATGTGATGCCGAGAGTCACGCGCACACACTGCCGATCATACAGCAGCATCCAGTAGACTTACCCGCATTGGCCAGGCGCCTGTGCGTCAGCATCCGAGTATCTTACCATAGAACCATGTGGGACGCCAACACACACGGTTGTCGGCAAAACATCAGCGGACATAGTCCGTGAAGACTACAGGAGGGGTAACCCCAGCCAATATACCAGTGCATGGTGGGACACCACCGGAGGCACACACCTATACCGGGCCGCTCTCTCAGTTAATACGGAGTACTGTTATATAAAACCACTGTCTTATTTGATCATAACTACTAGATTGCGAAATTGGAACTACTGACGAACTGCTGAAGTACCGACACGAAATTAGACTGTCTTTATCTGTTTTATGGAATAAATTTAATTAGTACTGCACAATTTAATAGATTGATCAGACAAGTAGTGAATTTTATGACATTGTTGTCCTTCAGATCATGAGACCATACAATTACTACTACTAATATCTGAAGGATGCCAGCAATACCCACGGAGAGGGACTCCATATTTGATCATTAATTATAATCACCTTGGACATTTAAAGATATATTGTTTTTACATAGTTTTTATATATTTTTAATATATTCTTTTTATATTTTTTCACTTTCTACTTTTTTTTCTTTGCATTTTAAAATTAATGTATATGTACTCAGTATATTCTTACGTATAATGACGTGCGCAATTATCTTCTGAGAGTAATATCTTTACTATACATTTTATTCATTTTTTTTTTACCATCCTTAGGGTGGGTTCACACTAGCATTAGGGATTCCGTTATGGCTTTCCGTTATAACATGGTTATAAAGGAAAATAATGGAATGCCCAGACAGAATGCAAAACGGAAGCCTTTAAAAGGAATTCTGTTTGCTTTCTGTCCTAATAGAAGTCTATGGGAAAGCATAACAAATCCGTCTGGGTCCCGTTATGCAGACGGGAACCAGACAGATCCGTTTTGATTCCCATAGACTTCTATTAGGACGGAAAGCATACAGAATGCCTTTTAAAGGCTTCTGTTATGCATTCCGTCATAATACAAGTCTATGGGCAGAAGAACGGATCTGTCCTTCCATCTTATGGAATCCGTTATTTTCCGTTATAACCATGTTATAACGGAAAGCCATAACGGAATCCTTAACGCTAGTGTGAACCCACCCTTAGGATGGTAAAACATTTTTTTATAAAATGAATAATAAAGATATTACACTCTAAAAAAAAAAAAAAAAAAAGGATTATCTGTTTCGACCTTTCCTGCGTGATCTCAGATACAGAGTGCCGGTCTATACCACCTCTATCCACAATCAATTGCTAATGAGTTCTTTGAATACTGCCATGGCTTGTAGGGAGACAGGGTTCAAGCTGCTTGGCACTGCTTCTCAGCCATGTCACAGCCCCACCTTGTGGCCATATTCTAAACCAATAGTTCATGCTCAATAACTGTTTCCTGATGACAAAAAGAGTTTTTGATACAAAAAAATCCCACATATCTTTAACCCTAAACGCTGATGTTAAAAGTTCATGTACAAAAAAAAAAAACATTCAGATTACAACAGATTCCAAAAAAAAAAAAAAAGAGAAATGTTTCATTATCCAGTTTTCATTTACTAAAAAAAAATATAGGTGACCCATACCCTTTCAGCCACTGGATTTTATAGCAAACTAAACTGTAGAATAAAGATGTGTTTCATAATATGGTAAAAATAGCGTTTCAACTGTTCCTTAAATTATACTCTCAAGGATAATTTCCAGCAATCATTATACTCTCAAGGATCATTTCCAGCAATCTTATTTAATATTCTTTCATGCTTTGCTATGTTATCTCTTTGCTCAATTCAGTTGATTCTGTTCTTCTAATATGAGGAGGAAAAACACAAGGAAGAACTAAACACAACATATGCACTATGAACTGTTCATTGTGCAAAACTATGAAACAGAAAAACAATAGGGGAGATTTATCAAACTGGTGTAAAGTACAACTGGCTTAGTTGCCCATAGCAACTAGATTCCACCTTTCATTTTCCAAAGGGGCTGTGAAAAACGAAAGTTGGAATCTGAAATATATCCAGATTCCTTTTGAATTTTTTTTTGTGAATTTACCATCATCACCTCCTCAGGAAAAGAGTTCTATTGTCTCATTGCACTTACTGTAAAGAATCCTCTTCTATGTTTGTAGAGAAACCTTCTTTGCTCTAGATGCACAGGATGCAACCTTGTCAAGGTCATAGTCCTAAGAAAGCATCTGTTTTGTCACCTTCTTAAAAAAATTTTACAGCATTAACCTGAAGTAACCTAGAAGCAATTTTGAAAAAATAAATTCTATTTTTGTGTTGCTATTTTGTGTCATTGTTTTTTTTTTCACCAATCATCTTGTATGGGAGCTCATTTTTTGTGGGATGAGCTGACGTTTTCAAGGGTACCATTTTGGGGTACATTGTATTTTTTTATTGTTCGTTATTGCACTTTTTGTCAGACAAAGTGACCAAAATAATTGCTATTTTAGAGCGGTTTTTTACAGTGCTCACCTGATGGGTTAGATCGCATGAAATTTTTTAAAGATGGTCATTAAGGATGTGGCAATAACTAAAATGTCTGCTTTCCTTTTTTTTTTACATAGTTTTTACTACTTTATATGTGTATATTATGTGAAAGGGCCAATTTTTGTAACTTGAATATTTTATTGTTTTATTATGAAATACACTTTTAAGTTTTTTTTTTAATTTTTACTTTTTATATTTGTCCCACTGTGGGAACGTCAACTCTTGGGGGACTGATTCCGGCTGTAATAAATTACAATTCATGTGCATTGTATTAGGCAGCAAGGTGACTCTGGGTGCTAGGGTCCTTGGTTCGAATCCGACCACAGACATCTGCATGGAGTTTGTATTCTGTCCTCATGTTTGCGTGGGTTTCCTCCGGGTACTTTGGTTTTCTCCCAGACCCCAAAGACATATTGATGATCCCCATTGGGAACATTGTGATGCTAATGTTTGTAAAGCGTGTTGGAATATGTCAGTGCTATATAAATGCATAAAATAAATAAATGGGTATTGTAATGCATCAACTCTCAGTGCACATATTACCAGTGTAATACACTGACAGCCTGCCTGCCTGCGAAACCCAGGGGGCTGCGTCTCACAGGCTTCCATAGAAGGCAAGTCCCAATACCTATAGAAGGCATCTGGCTGCCTTCCAGCCATCAGGTCCCAATCACTGCATGGTGGGGACCCGATAAGGATGAGGAGGGAGCTCCCTCCCTCCACACAACTTGTATATGCTGTGGTCAGCGCTAACCACAACATACAAAGGGTTAAAGGGGTTCTCCAGGAATTAAGAAAATAAAATTACTGAAAATATTTAAATATTATTTTATTATAAATATAATCTCAAATACCTTTCATTAGTTTTTATGGCTTATTTTGTCTGGAAAGCAATCATCAGGGAAAATAAAATGGCCGCTGTCATATTAGTGCACACAAAACCTATCCTAATCACAGAGCAGGACAAGTTACTTCAGAGCTGTGAGCTAAAGAGCGGCCTCATCCTCCTCTCTGCGCTACTTGTCAGTAATTATGATCCTGAATACAGTTGGATAAGATCTTTAGTTGAATCTCTGTAGGAATGGAGTTCATGAGGAGACATGGAGTACAGAGAGGAGGTGGGGATGTGGCTGATGAGCAGCAGCTCTTGCATGTAGTCTCCTTTACCACAGCCCCACACTACCACAGTCTGTCCTGTCCATCCTCTCTGTATTTCATGTCTCCTCGTGAACTACATTCCCACAGAGATTCAGCAAAAGATCCTATGAGTTGTATTTAAGATCATAATCACTGACAAGTAGAAGAGGACAATGATGCAGCTCATTAGCTTAGTGTTGTGAAGCAACCTGTCCTGGTGTGTGATTAGGACAAGTTTTGTTTGCATTAATAGGATAGCGGAAACTTTATTTCTCCTAATGATTGCTCTGTAAAAATGAGTCAATACAACTAATGAAAGGTATTTGGGAATATATTTAAAATAAAATAATATTTAATGATTTAAATTTTCTCAACTCCTGGAGAACTCCTTTAAAATGCCGGCATCAGCATTCGCTGATGCCAGCATATATTAAGGGCTCGGCTGTCAGGATCAGCGTGATGCTGATTGGGAGGGCATAGGTCCTGTATGGCAGCTATAGTGAAATCACTTCCCACTGCACCGTACATGTATGTTGGGGTTAAATTAAGGACTGGGGAGGAGGGTAATTACATTATAGGAGAGGAAGATAGTGCAGATAGAGACCTGGAGAGAGGTAATTAAACTGGGGGAGGAATGGAAGCAGAGACTACAACAGTTCATAAGGAAAAGTGTACAGTAAAAAATATGCAAAAACTTTTTAATTGTATGTACAATAATGCCAGAAGCCTGACTAATAAAAATGGAGAACTGGAATTAGTGATATGTGAGGAGGACTATGACAAAGGTTCAGGACCCGACTAGAGAGATAGCCATACTGGACTTTGTATTAACCAATTGACCTGACAGAACAACAGATATGCACATTAAGGGACACTTGGGAAATAGTGACCATAAAATAATAATTTTCCAATTGTCATTCAAAAGAGTGTTTCTTCAGGGAGAGACAAAAATACCAAACTTCAAAAAAGCTAAATTTAGTCTACTAAGATAGGCCATTTGACTAACTAGCTGGGACAAAGATAATAAATAACAAAAATAAAAATACAGCTACAAATTGGGATATTTTTAAAGGCATCCTAAACTCTAATTGTGAGAGGTGCATACCTTATGGGAATAAAAGGGTAAGGAACAAGAAAAAAAAAACAATGTGGATAAATAGAATTGTAAAGAAAGCAATAAATTACAAAAAGAAAGCATTTAAATCGCTAAAACAGGAGGGTAGTGAGGAAGCATTAAAAAAATATAGAATGTGTAAAGACAAATAAAAACAGCCAAACTGGAGACAGAGAAATTAATTGCCTAACAGATTAAAACTAACCCTAAAATGTTCTTCAATTATATAAATGATAAAAAGTATCAATCTGAAGGTGTTGGCCCTTTACAGAGTGATCGGGGTGAGTTGCAGAGAGTGATGAGAAGCAAAGCTATTCAATATTTTTTTATCCACTGTATATGAGGAAAATAAACTGTCAGATGGAATGCAGAGTGTAAAAGTAAACTGATGACGAGGCCAAAACATAGGTTTCAACTGCTGTGGCTTTCTGCAGTGTGCAGACTGACCAGGTGTGCAGGGGTGAGGAGTGGGTAGAAGATGGTATGGAGGAAGATGAAGTCCTAGTTCTCACATGGCATTCAGGTCATGCCAGTGACGTGTGTAGTTTGGAGAAAGAGGGGGGGTCACGCAGTGCCAGCTGCACAGCAAAAGTGGATAAAAAAGCAGAGCGACCGGACCCCAGTCAGTACGCCTGCTACTGCCGAACACACTAAGAGATATAGCACACCAAAGTTGGTGCAGAGGAGTTCCCTGAAATGGCAGTTCTACAGGCAGTGTGCTAACAACAGGACACTGGTGGAGCCTGAATGTTCAAAACCTGATCACCACCTGCATGACCCGGCATCTAACCGCAAAGCACGAGCTACAGTGGAGTAGACACCTGAAGAACCACAAAAGAGCTGAAGCTCCGACTGCTCCTTCTTCTGCTGTTGTCTCCTCTGGAGCAACAGGGGCACCTGCCAACGCTCAAAGTGAGAATCTGGCAACAACACCACTACCAACGCCGTCACCGAGCTTCTCCATACTGTTCCATGGAAGCATTCAGTTGTCCATCCTCCAAACACTGGAGAGAAAGAGGAAGTACCCCCCCTATCCATCTGCAAGCCTTGGCACTGAATGCCAGCATTTCAAAATTGCTGGTCTTTGAAATGCTGCCATTCCGTCTGTCCATCTGGTGGAAATGGACAGTTTTAAAAAAGTCATGACGGCAGCTGTACCATGGTACGTGGTTCTCCGCTGCCATTACTTTTCCAGGCAGGCCATTCCTGCCCTGCAAGAATAAGTGACAGAAATAAAATCAGCACTGCACAACACCTTCAGTGTCAAGGTCCACATAACCCCTGATACATGGACCAGTAAGTACAGGCAGGGACGTTAAATCTTTAATAAGATAGCGGGACCGCGCGTATTTCAATTCTTCCAAACACAGATACAGTCAGTCTCACTGAGGCAAAGAGAAATCGGATCCCACAGATGTCTTCTACTTTAAAACATCCTGTATGGCATCAAACATTCGCATATAGTGAAGCACAGTGATTTTGCTCACAACAGCGCTGATA
Organism: Bufotes viridis; assembly: GCA_033119425.1. NCBI lineage: Eukaryota > Metazoa > Chordata > Amphibia > Anura > Bufonidae > Bufotes > Bufotes viridis. The sequence goes on from CM065589.1 coordinate 511,098,153, forward strand.
TACTCACAAGCGCACGCAGGTTAGGGGCGTATCAAATGAAGTTGGATCTTCTTTTTTCTTTTTTGCACATATCCTATGGTAATATGGTCCTGAGAATGGAATTTATACCATAGTGGAGTACCGTCAGTCAGCAAAAAAAAATAGGGGTTTATTATACTCACAAACGTCCTTTATAAAAACAGGCATATAAAACACAAATCCCGCGTCTTCATCCAGCCCGACCCGGGTTTCGCTCCATTACCTTTGTCAGAGGCATGTTTGGAAATCCCTCCCCTCCACCCTTTTATTCAAGGTTACACCTCCCCCATCCCACTCACAGGTAATACTATACAGAACATTTGATTATATTAACATTAGTCCACCATATTTATAAACTCCTCCATCTACCTTACTTACATTAATTACGGCTGTCAATACATATTCTTTTTTGGGCATATCAAAATCGCTGTGATTCACTATATGCACATGTTTGATGCCCTACATGATGTTTAAAAAGTAGAAGACATCTGTGGGATCCGATTTCTCTTTGCCTCAGTGAGACTTACTGTATCTGTGTTTGGGAGAATTTAAAAACGAGTGGTCCCGCTATCTTATTAACGCTTTGTTAATTGAACCCACATCACCCTGGAGACTTGCTGTGATTTCCATAGAAGTTAACGGACTGGAATATTGTGTGTTTTTTACTAGGGACGTTAAATCTCCCTCTCTGCCCAATGGGTAAATGTAGTGGCAGCATGGCCTAAGGCAGAAAGCAGTTTGGCATTCGGTGCATGTGCTACTGCCACCGAGGTTTTCTTGATGTTTCTTGGTGCCTCCTGTTGCCTCCTCCTCCTACACTGCTTCCTCCTCTACCACCTCCTCATCATGTCAGTGCAACACCTGCACCACCAACTTCAGCAAAGGCAGGGGTAAATGACAGCAGGCTGTTCTGAAACTCATATGTTTGGCGTAAAAAACCCACACTACACAGGAGCCTAGTGACATTCCTGTTTCCCATGCATTGTACGGTGGGGGGTTCCCCCACTCCCCACCATGACACATATGAGGTGGTGAGCAGGAAGGCAAGAGTTACGCTGCAGCGCAGACAGGTAAGCACTGAGCAGCAGCAGGGTAAGAATGCCGAATGTGCACTGTACAATGTCTGGGAAACAGGAATGTCACTAGACCAAGAAGCCAGGGTAGGGGAGATGAAAGCCTCCTATGCAACCCTGATCCTAGCCCTGAAGCTCCTGATGGTATGAGACGCGAACTTGGGCCTTACAGACGCTATCGGTCCCTGAAATATGGTCAGGAATGAGAGACAACCGTTTCATCCCAACCACAAATGAACCAGAGTCTCTCACAGGCCTAGCAACAAATACGGGAAAGATAATCCAAGTGGAATGGCAGGAATAACCACTGAACTAAGAACCCCGGAAAGCATGGTAACTTACCTGCCGCAGCTGCTGAACTGAACGGCAGAAGACCACACCAAGGTGAACTGAAACCCATGCAAACATACTGACATCTGAACACCATGCTGGACTCAGTACGTACTGACACACATAGGAACCAGCACTCCAGCAACTGCACACTGACTAGACTTCTGGTTCAGCCCTCTGGGAAACGATCAAGCCCACTTCCGCAGGCACAACACACCGGGAAAGGCCTTGCATTCAAGCCGAACATAACACACCAACTGACCAGACATGAAACAACAACACGACATACACCACACCTTGAACATAAACCCAAACCAAACATCAACACAGGTAAGGTAGGGGAACATGGAAGATACATAAGGAAGACATCGCTGGAGACATCGATGTCCCACTAGGTGACACTCAAGGACAATGCGACTGGAAATGCCAAGGACAGGAGCAGAGCTCCATCACTAACTACAGCTGAAGTAGAACACTCCAGCAAGAGAGCCAAAGGTAATAAAACCCTAGTGGCCACACCCAGCCAGGAAATTAACCCCTCAAGCACCAGACAGGGGAGGAACCAGGAGAAGGGGAGAAAAGCACATACAAGCCACAACAATGCATTGCCTCTGGCAACCGGTATGCATGGCAAACGTGTCATGCGCACAACACCAAAGCCGTGACAATATGCTACATACCCACAAGGTGGAACTCCATCTGGAGAGACTGTGCAAGCAGCAGCAGGAGATAGTGGAGTTTCAGCTGCTGCATCTATGGCTAAGTCGCTCTGCTGAACAGCACTACTTCACCACCAACCAGTGGGCCTCCATGCGGGACGTGTGTGCCCTGTTGTTGAGTAGTCCACCAACATGGCAAGCGGTGATAACGACGTCATCAGTGTTACTATCCCACTTCTATGTCTAACTTTATAAAACTCTTTGGGGGCTGATGGATGAGGATGCGGCATAGGAGGAAGAGGAGGAGGAACAGGGATAATTTCCAATGTTATCAGGCCAGTCGTCCACAGGTGGCTCAGAGGATGGGTTCCTACACTAACAGCGGCCAGGTTCCCAACTGTTCAGCTAGGGCACAGTTGTGGAGTATGGGGAAGTGGATGATGATGATGAGGAGGATCCGCGTTCACAGCAGAGTGGCACCCAAATCACCTCACGGGTATCAATAGAGCATGGCTTGGGGGATACAGAAGACACAGGCAATACATCTCCCACCGAAGACAGCTTGTTGTTTCCTTTGGGCAGCCTGGCACACATGAGCAAATATATGCCGCAGTGCCTGCGCAATGATAGCGGAGTTGCCCTGATTATTACCAGTGCTGATTACTGGGTGGCCACCATGCTGGATTCCTGCTACAAGGACAATGTGCCATCTTTACTTCTATCACTGGAGTGTGATCAGCAATATTTGCTCAAAACTTCATTTTACAGCTGTACAGAGATCCATTTCTGTAATGCATCCAAATTAGTGATGTCGCGAACATAAAATTTTCAGTTCGCGAACATCGAACGCGAACTTCCGCAAATGTTCGCGAACAGGCGAAACCGGGCGAACCGCCATAGACTTCAATTGGCAGGCGAATTTTAAAACCCACAGGGACTCTTTCTGGCCACAATAGTGATGGGAAAGTTGTTTCAAGGGGTCTAACACCTGGACTGTGGCATGCCGGAGGGGGATCTATGGCAAAACTCCCATGGAAAATTACGTAGTGGACGCAGAGTCGGGTTTTAATCCATAAAGGGCATAAATCAACTAACATTCCTAAATTGTTTGGAATAACATGCTTTAAAACATCCAGTGTGTGTATACGATCAGGTATGATGTTGTATCGATCAGGTAGTGTAAGCGTTACGCCCACTTTACAGACATTGACAGACCAAACTCCCCTTTTAATGCACCGCAAACAACCGCAAACAGTTCATTTGCACAACCGCAAACTCCCCATTTGCACAAGGTTGGATACCAAGCTAGCCACGTCCCGGTGATGTCATTGAAGGTTTCTTCCTCCACCCAGCCACGTACAACACCAAGGGTCCCCGAAAGGTGAATTGAATAGATTTTTCGAACGGGGAGATGGCTAAAAAAACGCTGTCTCCCTCCCCTTTGTTTTTATCCACGGTCACTACGTCTGCGCCGTGCAATTTACTGTCACACCCGATATGAGTGGTATTTTCTGTAGTACTATTCTCATCAGTTTACTCCCTCTAACATCCCCAATCTGGGGGCCATTTATTGAATAGATTTTTCGAACGGGGAGATGGTTAAAAAACGCTGTCTCCCTCCCCTTTGTTTTAATCCATGGTCACTGCGTCTGCGCCGTGCAATTTACTGTCACACCCGATATGAGTGGTATTTTCTGTATTCTCATCAGTTTAATCACTGTTACATCCCATATCAGGGATTGCCTTTTGTGAAAAAAAATTTAGGCCGGGTACCTTCAACTGCCTTCACAGTGACAGACCAAATTCTCATACACCAAACTGAATTGATTTCAGGAACCGGGAGATGGAAAAAGCAGCTTGGTCGGTCCTCATACTCCCAAATTGGGACACTGCGTGTGCACAGAGCAATGTGCTGTGACACCCTATATGAGTGGTGTCTTAACTAGTACTATTCCTATCAGCGGCGGGCGGGTGCGTGGTAACTTGAGAGCAGGTGACCAAAGCTGAGCTGGAGGAGGATGGTGCGTCAAGGTTCTTAGCGGAAGCTGTTGAAGATTGGGTGTCCTGTCTAAGCCAGTCAACTATGTCCTCAGAATTTTTCGGGTTCAGGGTACGTGGCCTCTGAACACTAGGCATTATTCCAGGGACAGTGGAAATCACAGCACCACGACCACGACGGCCCCTGCATGGTGGCCTGCCTCTGCCTGTCATTTTTTTTTTAGATAAGTGGTACTACGCGTGCTAGGTACTGTGCCACCCGGTATCAGTGGTGGGCACTGGCAGTGGGCACACTACAGTCAGTGGAAGCGGGCCTGACACACACTGGCAGCAGGCAAGCAACTGAATTTAGACTACTGTCTAAAAATGAAATGCCTTATTTATCGGCAAGCTACTGTGCCACCCGGTATCAGTGGTTGGCACTGGCAGTGGGCACACTACAGTCAGTGGAAGTGGGCCTGACACACACTGGCAGCAGGCAAGCAACTGAATTTAGACTACTGTCTAAAAATTAAATGCCTTATTTATCGGCAAGCTACTGTGCCACCCGGTATCAGTGGTTGGCACTGGCAGTGGGCACACTACAGTCAGTGGAAGTGGGCCTTACATACACTGGCAGCAGGCAAGCAACTGAATTTAGACTACTGTCTAAAAATTAAATGCCTTATTTATCGGCAAGCTACTGTGCCACCCGGTATCAGTGGTTGGCACTGGCAGTGGGCACACTACAGTCAGTGGAAGTCGGCCTGACACACACTAGCAGCAGGCAAGCAACTGAAATTACACTAAAGTGTAAAAATTAAATGCCTTTTTTTGATGCAAAGTCTTGTGCCACACGGGATGACAGCGGTGGGCACTGGCAGTGGGCACACTACAGTCAGTGGAAGTCAGCCTGACACACACTGGCAGCAGGCAAGCAACTTAAATTACACTAAAGTGTAAAAATTAAATGCCTTTTTTTGATGCAAAGTCCTGTGCCACACGGGATGACAGGGGTGGGCACTGGCAGTGGGCACACTACAGTCAGTGGAAGTTGGCCTGACACACACTGGCAACAGGCAAGCAACTGAAATTACACTAAAATGTAAAAATTAAATGCCTTTTTTTGATGCAAAGTCCTGTGCCACACGGGATGACAGGGGTGGGCACTGGCAGTGGGCACACTATAGTCAGTGGAAGTCGGCCTGACACACACTAGCAGCAGGCAAGCAACTGAAATTACACTAAAGTGTAAAAGTTAAATGCCTTTTTTTGATGCAAAGTCCTGTGCCACACGGGATGACAGGGGTGGGCACTGGCAGTGGGTACACTACAGTCAGTGGAAGTAGGCCTGACACACACTAGCAGCAGGCAAGCAACTGAAATTACACTAAAGTGTAAAAATGAAATGCCTTTTTTTGATGCAAAGTCCTGTGCCACACGGGATGACAGGGGTGGGCACTGGCAGTGGGCACACTACAGTCAGTGAAAGTCGGCCTGACACACACTGGCAGCAGGCAAGCAGCTGAAATTACGGATTAAAAAGAGGAATTTTTCAATGGCTCACCCCCTAGTATACACAGAATTGGTGCTCACTCTCCTTGGGCTATACACCTCGCCCAAATGTAGGTATAGGTAAAAGAGCAATAGGATGTGGGGAGGGCACTCAATATTTGGGCCAAATAATGTGAAGAGATATTTGTGGAAATATGAAAATAATATTTATTTATCGGCTATTAAAAACAATTAAAAATAAGAGTAAAAAATTAGATATACAAAGTTGTTAGTATCAAATACTATGCAAATGGTAGCAATAGCAGGCTGTCTGCCATATCTATAATCTGAATAGATGTGTATTCACAAGTGGATTGTCAGCAAGTATCTGAGAAATATATATAAATTATATATATATCTCAACAGATATCTATAGATTAGGACAGTCCGTCTTCCTCTATGTCAATGTGGTGTAAAATACAAAAAATGTCCGTATTCGTAGAGGTGAGATAACCTTCTTTGGTTCTTGTAGTTAGTGCAGTAATGTGTCTGCTAAGACAAACTTTCTTTTTCTTAGTAGCTGTCTTATAAAGAAGAAAGTATCTTTGCCAAAAATCGCTTAAAAAGGGTGGTTATATCGTTAAAAAGAATAATTATATCCAGTCCACTTCATATTATTCCCTGTTTCTGGGAGCAATGTCCGGTGTAGGAGAAATCAAGTTTTACATTACAGACTAGTTTTTATTAGAGCCCAAGATACTGAAGCCCCCCATACATGTATTGATATATTGAGATATTGAGATATACACATATACTTTACTGATCCTGCAACCTCATATTTTATTTCTGTCATATAACATGGTGATTCGATACTCAGGCATAATGAATAACAGCTTACATCAGAAATCTTGTTTTTTTATATTTCTATCTTTAATTTCTATTTTATATTTTTATACACATTTCTATAAATGTTTCATATGGTATTGAATGGAAGCATGAATAAAAAAGAATGAAAAAAGAAGAATCATATAGCCGTCAATCATAAAGAAAATCTAACCCCACTAGTGATCTTATTGCGATAATGAAGGAACGAACAATAAAGATGGATATATATAAAAAAAGAAAAAAAGAGAAAAAAATAACTGCCAATCAAAGAGATAACCCAACCCCACCAGTGATCTCATCTAAAAGATCACTAGGTGTTTTTGTTGTTCTTTGAGTTTTACACCTAGTATTAATTTATGACAGTTCTTATTAATAACCTTCTCTTATCTGAAACTGACCACTTCATTTTATACATTTATTTTTGAAAATGAAAGAATGGACAATAAAGATTGAAACAAAAAGAGAAAAAAAGAGAAAAAAAGATGAGTGAGCTGTCAATCAAAGCGATAATCCAACCCTATCAGTGACCTCACTCAAGACCTCACTGGTCGTTTTCAAATTGATGCCCCTTTAAAAAGCGCACGATTATTGATGCTGGCAACCCACTGAGGAAGGGACCGTATGTCCCGAAACGCGTTTGGGAGGAACCAGCATCATCAATGAAAAAAGATTGCACAGTCCGATTTCACTGAGCGCTCAGTCCCTAATCCTTCACCTCCAGCAACACGCGGGACGCCGCGGGTATTTTCTATTATAACACAAAGACCGAGAACCGGACAACACGCAATAATCCATGTGAGGGATATCGCCGCACAGCCGCCGACCGAGTGGTAACGTAGCCAGTGCGGCATCCTCTCTTTTGCTCCCATAAACAGCAAGTACTATGTAGTGGATACAATTGTTGTTAATAGTGATATAACCTATCCGGGGAAGATACTTCGGTTATAAGACCACTATTAAGCAAAAGAAAGCCTGCTACACCGGACATTGCTCCCAGAAAAAGGGAATAATATGAAGTGGACTGGATATAATTATTCTTTTTAACGATATAACCACCCTTTTTAAGCGATTTTTGGCAAAGATACTTTCTTCTTTATAAGACAGCTACTAAGAAAAAGAAAGTTTGTCTTAGCAGACACATTACTGCACTAACTACAAGAACCAAAGAAGGTTATCTCACCTCTACGAATACGGACATTTTTTGTATTTTACACCACATTGACATAGAGGAAGACGGACTGTCCTAATCTATAGATATCTGTTGAGATATATATATAATTTATATATATTTCTCAGATACTTGCTGACAATCCACTTGTGAATACACATCTATTCAGATTATAGATATGGCAGACAGCCTGCTATTGCTACCATTTGCATAGTATTTGATACTAACAACTTTGTATATCTAATTTTTTACTCTTATTTTTAATTGTTTTTAATAGCCGATAAATAAATATTATTTTCATATTTCCACAAATATCTCTTCACATTATTTGGCCCAAATATTGAGTGCCCTCCCCACATCCTATTGCTCTTTTACCTAAGCAGCTGAAATTACACTAAAGTGTAAAAATTAAATGCCTTTTTTTGATGCAAAGTACTGTGCCACACGGGATGACAGGGGTTTGCACTGGCAGTGGGCACTCTACAGTCAGTGGAAGTCGGCCTGACACACACTGGCAGCAGGCAAGCAGCTGAAATTACACTAAAGTGTAAAAATTAAATGCCTTTTTTTGATGCAAAGTCCTGTGCCACACGGGATAACAGGGGTGGGCACTGGCAGTGGGCACACTACAGTCAGTGGAAGTCGGCCTGACACACACTAGCAGCAGGCAAGCAACTGAAATTACACTAAAGTGTAAAAATTAAATGCCTTTTTTATGCAAAGTCCTGTGCCAGCCGGTATGAGTGGTGGGCACTGGCAGTGGGCACACTACAGTCAGTGGAAGTCAGCCTGACACACACTGGCAGGCAACTAACCTTAGATTAAAGTGTAAAAATTAAATGCCTTTTTTTGATGCAAAGTCCTGTGCCACATGGGATGACAGGGGTGGGCACAGGCAGTGGGCACACTACAGTCTGTGGGCCTGCAGCTCCTCACACACAGGCAGGCCAGGCAACTGAATTATGTATATAAAGGAAAAAAAAAAGCAGACTAATGTTGCAGCCCTAAAAAGGGCTTTTTGGGGTGCTGTCAGGACGCTGTCCTTACAGCAGAGATCAGATGAGTCTTTCAGGACTGGAGTGGACACTAAATTCACTAGCCTAGCTATCGATTTCCCTATTAAATCAGCAGCAACTACACTCTCCCTCCTCTCACTAAGACTGCAATTTCCGAATGAATCTAAAATGGATGCTGTTCAGGAGATGGGAGGATCTGGGAGGGAGGGTATGCTGCTGATTGGCTGGAATGTGTCTGCTGACTGTGAGGTACAGGGTCAAAGTTTGCTCAATGATGATGTATAGGGGGCGGACCGAACATCGCATGTGTTCGCCCTCTGCGGCGAACGCGAACAAGCTATGTTCGCCGGGAACTGTTCGCCGGCGGATAGTTCGGGCCATCTCTAATCCAAATGTATGGGCTCTGGAAGATACAAATTTGCTATCACCAAAGTCTCGCACTTTGGGATTAGATTTTTAAACTTGAAAAACATTTTTAAATTTGGTTATGTAGAAGGCTTCGGTTTTGTTTTTAAGTTTAATAATCAAATGTCAAAGTTAGTCAACGATGACTCATGAGACTTTCCTGATAACTCATTTCACCTCAGTGGAGCCTATACATTTGAATACTTTACGGAGACAAATCTCTGTACAGTATTCTAACAAAGTTTTGATTGAAGCGACTTTGGATCTAGGATCTGAATTTTGCTTCGCTCAACACTGATAACTACATATTATGTACTATCTAAAACTGCTTTTAACTGTTTTCTACTCTTTTGAACCTTTATATTATTTCACTGTCAAGAAAATATTATGTTTTTAGCTCATCGCCCAATGTCATACCAAAAACAGAAAAGATAAACCATTTGTTGCTAAAATTTTACTTGCAAGTCAGTGGAGCAGATTTACTCATACTGTTTTAGACAGTACAATCAAAAGGCCTCTTTGCTGAGGATTAGAGATGAGCGAATCTAAGCTGACAAAGTGGAATTTGTTAAGAATTTCAGGAAAAAGTTGATTTGCAATGGAATTTCCTCGCACTCCATGGTAACGAATCACAATTCTTACTAAAATAGCGGCTACATGTATGAGGACATGGGGCAAGGAACTCTGGGAAGGAGGGATGACCCATAATACCATGCTTGCAGCCAATCAGCAGCCAGCCAGCCCTGTGATGTTGAAGCCATAAAAATATGGTGCTCAACTTGGATTCAGACATTTTCCAGTGTTCTGAGTGTAGGGACAGACATGAGAAGGCGCTATGGACAGCAAAAGGAAAAACCTCATTTAAAAAAAATAAAAAAATAAAAACTAAAAAAACGATTTATAAGTGCAGGGAAAGGTTAGGAAGGAATCATTTTACATCATCTTAGTGTAAAGGAGAGACGTCATAAGGCGCTGGGGACAGTGCTAGAAAAGCAAATTACAGGCAAAGATAATTTGGGGATCCAAATAGCCATTATAAAGCTCTGTCATTCCAGCAATCTGTTTTTGTTATTGGGGTGCAAGTGCTATGTTGAAAGCCTTAAGTGGCCTATTTCAGTACAAAAAGAAATATATATATGCTTTTCACTGTTGCATTTATTTGTGGTGAAAGCTTTTAGTGGCCTACTTCAATACAAAAAGAATATTATATGCGCACTTCAATGTTGCAGTTATTTCTGGTGAAAGGGTTTAGTGGCCTATTTCAGTACAAAAAGAAAAATATTTTCGCACTTCACTGTTGCAGTTATTTGCGGTAAAAGCATTTTGTGGCCTACTTCAGTAAAGAAATAAAAAATATATAAACACTTCACTGTTGCAGTTATTTGTGGTGAAAGCGTTTAGTGGCCTATTTCAATACAGAAAGAAAATTATATGCGCACTTCACTATTGCAGTTATTTGTGGTGAAAGGGTTTAGGAGCCTATTTCAGCACAAAAAGAAAAATATATTCGCACTTCACTGTTGCAGTTATTTGTGGTAAAAGCGTTTAGTGGCCTATTTCAGTAAAAAAGAAAATATATATACACACTTTACTGTTGCATTTATTTGTGGTTGTAATGGATCAACGGGTGTGGACCCGCTGTGCCACTTACCGGTTTGGCTTTGGGCCAAACTTGGGAGCGGAGTCTAAGTGTCCCCCTGGTTTTCACCCTTTATCCCACTCCAGGATGCGGAAGCTGGACTCAGCTGCAGGGGAGACACCAGGTCGCTACCGCAAGAGTGGTCCCGGTTAAGTGGCAGCTGGCCGGGCAGGCCAGAAAGCCCCGATGCTAGCACCGGGGAAACAGGCAATATAGCAGACAGCCGCAGGATAATGCTGAGCTGAACAAGTGGTATAGCAGAGCTAGTGCTGTGAGAACAGCAGAGCTGAGTTAGTCCAGGTAGAGCTGGTGTAAGGATCTGCACAGCAGACAGAGGCGTGGTCGACAGTCCGGGTCTTTAACTTGAGAGCAGCGAGGTACAAGAGGATCAAGCAGAGACGAGGTCAGGATACAGGCAGAGGTCATAAGCAGGATATCGAATGCAGGAACAACAGGAGCCTTAGCTGTAGGAAGTACAATATTGCTCAGGCATTGCAGGAAGGGGGAAGCACCCTTATAAAGGTGGTACCTGGCCAGGATTGGAGAGAGGGTGGAATCAGGGGCGTGCATTAACCCTTAAGGTACCAGGACGCCTGCGGCTCCTACAAGATATTACAGAAGCTGATGTAGCCTGCGACAGCGCAGGAAAGCGGGTCCGGAGCCTGCAGCAAAGAGGAGAAGTCCCGCGTGCAGCTCGACTGAGGTACGTAGTCGGACGCACTGCACGCTGGCGGCTGCCAACTGCCATTGTTACAGTATCCCCCCTCTCACGCCGCCTTCTTTCTGTCCTTGATGCGCTGAAAAAATCTTCTGAGAAGATTCGGAGCATGTACATTCTCCTCCGGCTCCCAGGAACGTTCCTCAGGACCATAATTCTTCCAGTCTACAAGGAAGTACCTCTTACCACCAACAACCTTGGAATCGAGGATGTTATGTACTTCAAATTCAGGCTCACCGTCAGTAGGCACGGAAGTAGAGGTGGAGGAAGGCCTGGAAAAGGAGTTGAGGACCAACGGTTTCAGAAGAGATACATGAAAAGAATTTGGAATCCGGAGAGAAGGAGGCAACCGGAGTTTATAAGAAACACGGTTGATACTCTCAAGGACCTCAAATGGGCCCAGAAACCGTGGAGCAAATTTGTAACAGGGTACCTTCATGCGGATGTTCCGGGAGGAAAGCCAGACTTTGTCGCCAGGAGGGAACTGAGGAGGAGGTCTACGTCTAATATCCACATTTTTCTTCATACGAGTAACAGCCTGAGAGATGGAGTCCTTAGTCTGTCTCCAGATGCTGAGGAAGTCTCTGAACAAAGAATTAGCAGCCGGTACCTCGGAAGATGCGGACAGGGGTAAATGAGCACGAGGGCGTAGTCCATACTCTATGTAGAAGGGAGAAAAGCCCGTGGATTCTCCGGAATGGCTGTTGTACGAGAATTCCGCCCAAGGCAGGAGCTGCACCCAATCATCATGCTGAACAGAGACAAAGAGAAGTAGGTAGTTCTTCAAAGTCTGACTCGACAAAGTTCTTCTAACTCGTTCAACTTGCCCATTAGACTGAGGGTGGTATCCAGAAAAGAAGTCCAACTTGACCTCAAGTAGCCCACAGAGCGGTCTCCAGAATTTGGAAGTAAATTGTACCCCTCGATCAGACACAATGTGCAGAGGAAGGCCATGAAGGCGGAAGATGTGTTCGAAGAACAGACAGGCTACTCGCTTAGCAGAGGGCAATCCAGAAAGCGGAATAAAATGTGCCATCTTGGAGAATCTGTCTACCACTACCCAGATTACAGAACAGCCAACAGATGACGGGAGGTCTGTGATAAAGTCCATAGCAACATGCTGCCAGGGAACTTCCGGAATGGGTAACGGTAGTAGCAAACCCGCTGGTTTGGTTCGGGAAACCTTGTTGCGGGCACAGGAGGTACAGGCAGACACAAATTCCCGGACATCTTTGGGTAGGGTCGGCCACCAGTAGTGACGGGACAGCAACTCAAGGGTCTTACGTACCCCAGGGTGACCAGAGAATCTTCCTCCTCTTGGCTTGCGGAACAAAAATCTTCCCCGGAGGAATATCTTTTACTCGAACTGGCGCCACTGAAACCAGGCAGGACGGATCGATGACATGTTGAGGTTCCTCAATCTGATCTGCTGGATCAAAGGAACGGGAAAGTGCATCAGCCCTCACATTTTTGTCGAAAATGCAGAAGGAAATTGAATCGGGCAAAGAAGAGTGGATTAAGACGCTGTGCAGACTGCAGATAAGTCAGATTCTTGTGGTCAGTGTATATAACCACTGGATGATGCAAAGCCCCCTCCAGAAGGTATCTCCATTCTTCCAAGGCCATCTTGATAGCAAGCAGTTCTCTATCACCGATGGAGTAGTTTCTCTCTGCAGAAGAGAAGAGCTTGGAGAAGAAACCACATGAGACAAATTTCCCCTTGGAGGTCTTCTGTAGCAGGACTGCACCTGCACCAATAGAAGAAGCATCCACTTCTAGGAAGAACTGTTTGGAAGTGTCTGGATGATGGAGGACAGGAGAAGCAGCAAAGCAATCCTTGAGTTGTCGGAAAGCAGACTCGGCTTCAGGGGTCCATTTCTTTGCATCCGCCCCTTTCTTAGTCAGCGCAAAAATAGGGGCTGTGAGGGAAGAGAAGTTTGGGATGAACTGCCTATAGAAGTTGGCAAATCCCAGAAATCTTTGAATGGCACGGAGACCTTGAGGACGGGGCCAATTCTGGATGGCAGAGATCTTGTCGGGGGTCCATTTGCAGACCAGTGCAGGAAACAATGTACCCCAGAAAGGGTAAGGAAGACTGCTCAAAGACACACTTTTCTAGCTTGGCAAACAGACCATTCTCCCTTAAGCACTGCTGAACCAGACGCACTTGTTTCCGGTGAGTGGACAAGTTGGTTGAATAAATGAGACTATCATCGAGATACACTACTACACACTTGTATAACAGGTCCCGGAAGATGTCATTTACAAATTCTTGGAAGACTGCAGGAGCGTTGCAAAGGCCGAACGGCATAACCAAGTACTCATAGTGGCCATCACGGGTATTGAATGCCGTCTTCCACTCGTCTGAGGTACGTAGTCAGACGCACTGCACGCTGGTGGCTGCCAACTGCCATTGTTACAGTGGTGAAAGTGTTTATTAACCTATTTCAATACAGAAAGAAAATTATATGCGCACTTCACTGTTGCAGTTATTTCTGGTTAAAGGGTTTAGTGGCCTATTTCGGTACAAAAAGAGATATATTCGCACTTCACTGTTGCAGTTATTTGTGGTGAAAGGGTTTTATGGCCTAGTTTAGTACAAAAAGAAAAATATATACGCATTTATTTGTGGTGAAAGCTTTTAGTGACCAATTTCAATACAGAAAGAAAATTATATATGCACTTCAATGCTGCAGTTATTTGTGGTGAAAGGGTTTAGTGGCCTATTTCAGTAAAGAAAGAAAAAATATATACACACTTCACTGTTAAAAAAGGCATTTAGGTGCCTTATTTCAGTACAAAAAAATATATATATATGCAATTCACTGTTGCAGTTATTTGTGGTGACAGCGTTTAGTAGCCTATTTCAATACAGAAAGAAAATTATATGCACACTTCACTGTTGCAGTTATTTGTGGTGAAAACATTTAGGGGCCTATTTTAGTACAAAGGGAAAAATATATACGCACTTCACTGTTGCAGTTATTTGTGGTGAAAGCTTTTAGTGACCAATTTCAATACAGAAAGAAAATTATATATGCACTTCAATGTTGCAGTTATTTGTGGTGAAAGGGTTTAGTGGCCTATTTCAGTAAAGAAAGAAAAAATATATACACACTTCACTGTTGCAGTTTTTTGTGGTGAAAGCATTTAGGTGCCTTATTTCAGTACAAAAAAATATATATATGCAATTCACTGTTGCAGTTATTTGTGGTGACAGCGTTTAGTAGCCTATTTCAATACAGAAAGAAAATTATATGCACACTTCACTGTTGCAGTTATTTGTGGTGAAAACATTTAGGGGCCTATTTCAGTACAAAGGGAAAAATATATACGCACTTCACTGTTGCAGTTATTTGTGGTGAAAGTGTTTTATGGCCTATTTCAGTACAAAAAGAAAAATATATACGCACTTCACTGTTGCATTTTTTTGTGGGGAGAGCGTTTAGTGTCCTATTTCAATACAGAATGAAAATTATATGCGCACTTCACTGTTGCAGTTATTTCTGGTGAAAACATTTAGGGGCCTATTTCAGTACAAAAAGAAAGATGAATTCACACTTCACTATTGCAGTTATTTGTGGTAAAAGCATTTATTGGCCTATTTCAGTACAAAAAGAAAAATATATACGCACTTGACTGTTGCAGTTATTTGTGGTGAAAGCGTTTTATGGGCTATTTCAGTACAAAAAGAAAAATATATACGCACTTCACTGTTCCAGTTATTTGTGGTGAAAGCGTTTTATGGGCTATTTCAGTACAAAAAGAAAAATATATACGCACTTCACTCTTGCATTTATTTGTGATGAAAGTGTTTAGTGGCCTATTTCAGTACAGAAAGAAAACTATATGCACACTTCACTGGTGCAGTGATTTGTGGTGAAAGGGTTTAATGGACTATTTTAGTAAAGAAAGAAAAAATATATACACACTTCAATGTTGCTGTTAATTGTGGGGAAAGTGTTTAGTGGTCTATTTCAGTACAAAAGAAAAATATATATGCACTTCACTGTTCCAGTTATTTGTGGTGAAAGCGTTTTATGGGCTATTTCAGTACAAAAAGAAAAATATATACGCACTTCACTCTTGCATTTATTTGTGATGAAAGTGTTTAGTGGCCTATTTCAGTACAGAAAGAAAACTATATGCACACTTCACTGGTGCAGTGATTTGTGGTGAAAGGGTTTAATGGCCAATTTTAGTAAAGAAAGAAAAAATATATACACACTTCAATGTTGCTGTTAATTGTGGGGAAAGTGTTTAGTGGTCTATTTCAGTACAAAAGAAAAATATATATGCACTTCACTGTTCCAGTTATTTGTGGTGAAAGCGTTTTATGGGCTATTTCAGTACAAAAAGAAAAATATATACACACTTCACTCTTGCATTTATTTGTGATGAAAGTGTTTAGTGGCCTATTTCAGTACAGAAAGAAAACTATATGCACACTTCACTGTTGCAGTTATTTCTGGTGAAAGGGTTTAGTGGCCTATTTCAGTAAAAAAAGATAAATATATACGCACTTCAATGTTGCAGTTATTTGTGGTGAAAAGTTTAGTGGCCGATTTCAATACAGAAAGAAAATTATAAGCGCATTTCACTGTTGCAGTTATTTGTGGTGAAAGGGTTTAGTAGCCTAATTCAGTACAAAAAGAAAAATATATTCTCTCTTCACTATTGCAGTTATCTGTGGTAAAAGCATTTAGTGGCCTATTTCAGTAAAGAATGAAAAAAATATATACACACTTCACTGTTGCAGTTATTTGTGGGGAAAGCGTTCAGTGGCCTACTTCAGTACAAAATAAAAATATATATGCACTTCACTGTTCCAGTTATTTGTGGTGAAAGCATTTAGTAGTGTATTTCAGTCCAAAAATTAAAATATATTCTCTGTTCACTTCTGCAGTTATATGTGTTGAAAGCATTTAGTGGCCTATTGTAGTACAGAAAGAAAAATATATACGTTCTTCACTGTTCCAGTTATTTGTGGTGAAAGCGTTTAGTGGCCTATTTCAGTACAAAAAGAAAAATATATGCGCACTTTACTGTTGCCGTTTTTTGTGGTAAAAGCGTTTAGTGGCCTATTTCAGTACAAAAGAAATATATATATATATATATATATACGCACTTCACTGTTGCATTTATTTGTGGTGAAAGCATTTAGGTGCCTTATTGTAGTACAAAAAAAAATGTATACGCACTTCACTGTTGCAGTTATTTGTGATGAAAGCGTTTAGTGGCCTATTTCAGTACAAAAGAAATATATATATATATATACGCACTTCACTGTTGCAGTTATTTGTGTTGAAAGCATTTAGTGGTGTATTTCAGTCGAAAAATTAAAATATACTTTCAGTTCACTTCTGCAGTTATATGTTTTGAAAGCATTTAGTGGCCTATTTTAGTAAAAAAATAAAAATATATACACACTTCACTGTTGCAGTTATTTGTGTGAAAGCGATTAGTGGCCTATTTCAGTATAAAAAGAAAAAAATATATGCATTTCACTGTTGCAGTTATTTGTGGTAAAAAGCGTTTATTGGCTTATTTCAGTACCAAAAGAAAAATATACACGCACTTCACTGTTGCAGTTATTTGTGGTCAAAGTGATTAGTGGTCTATTTCAGTACAAAAAGAAAAATATTTCCTTCGCTTTTAGGGGTGTTTTAATTTGCTTTTAATTTATTTAGGTCAGCAAAAAGTATGTCAGACAGAGAAGTGCCAGTCCATGCACAGAGGAGTGGCAGAGGACTAAATGTTTCTGGCGCAGGCTGAATTCGCAGCAGAGTAAGGGGGGTGGCAGCAGTAGTTGCAGCGGGAGGCCTGAGCTCCCGGTGTTATCTAGCAGTGGTGTCTTGACCAGTAACCCAGCGGTTCTTGATTGGTTAACTTTGTCATCCACTTCATCACAAGTGACATCAGACACCCCCAGCCAACAGTAAGTATTGTATGCTGTGGGGTCAGCTCCACTATACAGCGAGGATGTTCTACTAGAGGACAGTCAGCAGCTACTGCCGAGCCAAGATGTGAAGGAGACATCTGCGGCTTCCTCCGCTAGGCGGGCATGTGGTGATGAGAAGAGTGGCATGGGAGGTGGTGTTGCGAGAGGTAAGGCTCCCGACCCAGAGACCGTTGAGGAGGACAACACTCGATGATGATGAAGCCGATCACACTTGGGAGCCGGGTGTAGAAGGGGCTTCATCATCATCAGGAGAAGAGGGTGGCAACTTGCCCGTGAGAATTGCCACAAAACTCAGTTTTGCTCCTCTCCACAGAAATCTTTAATAAAAGGTGGAAGATTTATACGTTCTGAAGAAAAATACTCTAAACTTGCCCGTGAGGCAGCGGCTGAGCCAGCAAGGTGGTAGCATGGCTAGGAGTAAACAGGGTGGCAGCAATGGCCGGTCGTAAGCCAAACATGCTCAGGGTTTACCACCTGCTTCACAGCAGCCTACCTGCCCGGGAAGTATTGGTGCAGGGGTTCAGGTAGGCAGCGGCAGTAGATGTCAGTCAGTGCGGACTGTTGGGGGGAATATCGCCTACTCAGCGGTGTGGCAGTTTTTGGTTACGCCATCAGAGGAGGTGAATGTGGCCATATCTAGAATCTGTCGGCAGAAGGTGAGGCATGGCCAGGGTATCAATGTTGGCACTATGGCCCTACGTCAGCATATGCGGCGTCGCCATACATTGGCCTGGGAGAACCAGCCTGCCACAGCAACCGCTTCGTCACCCAGTGTCACGAACCCGGTTTCAGGCAGTCAAGGCTCTACCACCTCAGCCAAAGAGAGCTGTCATTCCTATATTCTGTTGGTCCAGATGCTCCTGCTTCTCCTCCTCCTACTCCTCATCAGTCATTCTATCAGCAATCGATCACCGAAGCGAAGAGACAGCAGTATGCGTGCAATCATCCAATAGTGTAGAAGCTGAATGTGCTCCTGTCCAAATTGCTGGTGCTGCAGTCCCTCCATTTCCAAGTGGTGGACGCTGCACCTTTCAAAAAACTGATGGCTTGTGCCAAGCAGAGGTGGAGAGTCCCAAGTCTTCATTTCTTTGCAAAAAAGGCAGTACCAGGACAGCACAAATACGTAGAAAAGAAGGGGGGAAGAGTTGAGCGAACACCTAGATGTTCTGGTACGGGAAGTTCGGCCGAACTTCCCGAAAATGTTGAAGTCAATGGGGACCCGAACTTTTGGGCACTAAAAAGGCTTTAAAATAGGCCAGGAAAGGGCTAGAGGGCTGCAATAGGCAGCAAAATGTAGGTAAATCCCCTGCAAACAAATGTGGATAGCGAAATGACTTAAAATAAAATAAATAAAAATTAACCAATATCAATTGGCAACTTGGAGGAAGTGGAATAGGAGGTTGGGGTGGCATCAGGTGGGAATGCGATGGGAGTTGATGTTCTCATCACAGCCAAAAAGGATTCATGTCTGCCTGCAGTGCCACAGGCCTCATTCACAGACTCAGGGCCATGGCACCCACAAAGAGGAGAGTGGTCCCGTAACAGCAACACAGGCCTCAGGTCAACCTGCAATGGAACAGGCCATTATCATTTATGTAAGCCCCTGACACCCAGACAGAAGAGAGACAATTTGACAGTAAAAATAGTTTAATGTCTCTCACCCAGGCAGCAAGCAATTAAACGAAATATAGGCCACTGACAGCCAGACAATGGGGTGGTCATTAGACAGTGAAAAGAGTTTAATATCTCCCACCAAGACAACAAATGATTAAACGACATATAGGCCCCTGACACCCAGACAATGGGGCGGTCGTTAGACAGTAAAAAAAGTGTTAAATGTCTGCCACCAAGACAGCAAGAAAGTACGTGAAATTTAGGCCCCTGACACCCAGACAATGTGGCGGTCATGACAGGAAAAACTGTTTAATATCTCCCACCAAGACAACAAATGAATAAACAATATATAGACCCCTGACACCCAGACAATGGGGCGGTCATTAGACAGTAAAAAGTGTTAAATGTCTGCCACCAAGACAGCAAGCAAGTACGTGAAATTTAGGCCCCCTGACACTCAGACAATGTGGCGGTCATGACAGTAAAAAGAGTTTAATATCTCACCCCAAGAGAACAAATGATTAAACAACATATAGGCCCCTGACACCCAGACAATGGCCCGGTCATTAGACAGTAAAAAGTGTTAAATGTGTGCCAACAAGACAGCAAGCATGTACGTGAAAGTTAGGCCCCAGCACCAAGACAGAGGAGAGAGGTCGCATAGCAGAGATTCAGGCTTCATGTCACTCACCAATGGAAAGGCCACTTTCAGATATTTAGGCCCCAGCACCAAGAAAAAGGAGAGAGGTGGCACAGCAGACAATCAGGCTTCATGTCAACCACCATTGGACCCGGCCACTTTACGATATTTAGGCCCCTAGCATCCAGACGGAGGAGAGGTTCGTTCAACTTTGGGTTGCCCCGCAATATAATGGTAAAATTAAAAAAAGAGGATTGAATGAAGAAGTGCCCTGGAGTCCAAGAATATATGGTTAAGGGGAGGTAGTTATAAATGTCTAATCTGCACAAGGGATGGACAGGTCCTGTGGGATCCAAGCCTGATTCATTTTTATGGGCAGGCCAGCACCTCCAAGGCATAAAAGTCTAGCTCTGGCCAGGTGGACAATTTGGAGACCCAGAAGTTGAATGGGGCCAAACCATCAGTCAGTACGTGAAGGGGTGTTCACACGTACTGTTCCACCATGTTAGTGAAATGCTGCCTCCTGCTAACACGTTCCGTATCAGGTGGTGGTGCAGTTAGCTGTGGCGTGGAAAAACTTTTACACATCTCTGCCATGCTAAAACTGCCCTCAGAGGAGCTGGCCGTGACACAGCTGCGTTGGCGACCTCTCGCTCATCCTCGTTCGCCTTGGGCTTCCACCTGTTCTCCTGTGACATTTGAAAATGCTCTCAGGAGCGCGTCTACCAGCGTGCACTTGTACTCACGCATCTTCCTATCACGCTACAGTGCAGGAAGTAAGGTGGGCACATTGTCTTTGTACCGGGGATCCAGCAGGGTGGCAAACAAGTAGTCCGCACACGTTAAAATGTGGGCAACTCTGCTGTTGTTGCGCAGGCACTGCAGCATGTAGTCGCTCATGTGTGCCAAGCTGCCCAGAGGTAAGGACAAGCTGTCCTCTGTGGGAGGCGTATCGTCATCGTCCTCCGTATCCCCCCAGCCACGCACCAGTGATGGGCCTGAGCTGTGTCGGGTGCCACCCCGCTGTGAACCTACTTCATCCTCATCCTCCTCGTCCTCCAGTAGTGGGCCCTGGCTGGCCACATTTGTACTTGACCTCTGCTGTTGCAAAAAACATCCCTCTGAGCCACTTCTAACAGACTGGCCTGAAAGTGCTAAAAATGACCCCTCATCCTCCTCCTCCTCCTGGGCCACCTCCTCTTCCATCATTGCCCTAAGCGTTTTCACAAGGAGACATAGAAGTGGTATTGTAACGCTGATAACGGTGTCATCACCACTGGCCATGTTGGTGGAGGACTCGAAACAGCGCAACAAGGCACACAGGTCTCGCATTGAGGCCCAATCATTGGTGGTGAAGTGGTGCTGTTCCGCAGTGCGACTGATGCGTGCGTGCTGCAGCTGAAACTCCACTATGGCCTGCTGCTCCTCGCACAGTCTCTCCAGCATGTGCAAGGTGGAGTTCCACCTGGTGGGCACGTCGCATATGAGGCAGTGAGCGGGAAGATCGAAGTTCCGCTGTAGCGCAGACAGGCGAGCAGCGGCAGAATGTGAATGCCGGAAGTGCGCACAGAGGGCCCTCATTTTATGCAACAGCTCTGACATGTTGGGGTAGTTGTGAATGAACTTCTGTACCACCAAATTCAGCACATGCGCCAGGCAAGGGATGTGTGTCAAACCGGCTAGTCCCAGAGCTGCGATGAGATTTCGCCCATTATTGCACACCACCAGGCCGGGCTTGAGGCCCACAGGCAGAAACCACTCGTCGGTTTGTTGTTCAATACCCTGCCACAACTTCTGCGCGGTGTGGGGCCTGTCCCCCAAACATTTGAGTTTCAGAATGGCCTGCTGACGTTTAACCCGGGCTGTGCTGAAGTTGTTGGTGAAGGTGTGTGGCTGACTGGATGAGCAGGTGGAAGAAGAGTAGGAGGAAGCCGAGTAGCAGGAGGAGGCTACAGGAGGCAAAGAATGATGCCCTGCGATCCTTGGCTGCGGAAGGACGTGCGCCGAAGAACTCTCCGCCTAGGGCCCAGCCGCCACTACATTTACCCAGTGTGCAGTTAGGGAAATATAGCGTCCCTGGCCATGCTTACTGGTCCACGTATCTGTGGTTAGGTGGACCTTGCCACTGATGGCGTTGCGCAGTGGACACTTGATTTTATCGGATACTTGGTTGTTCAGGGAAGGCACATCAGCTGTTTGAAGCTGTCTGTGTCCACCAGCCTGAATGACAGCATTTCAAAGGCCAGTAGTTTGGAAATGCTGGCATTCAGGCCCAGGGCTCGAGGGTGGGTAGGTGAGAATTTACGCTTTCTCTCCAATGTTTGTAAGGTGGAGAGCTGAACGCTGCCGTGTGACATGGTGGAGATGCTTGGTGACCGAGGTGGTGGTGTTGGTGGCACATCCTTTGTTTGGTGGGCGGCAGGTGCCAACATTCCTCCGAGGTGGAGGAAGAGGCCGAGGCAGTGGAAGAAGAGGGAGCAGGTGGAGCCCGAGTGAGTTCCTTGTTTTTAAGGTGTTTACTCCACTGCAGTTCATGCTTTGCATGTAGATGCCTGGTCATGAAGGTTGTGCTAAGGTTCAGAACGTTAATGCCTCGCTTCAGGCTCTGATGGCAAAGCAAACCACTCAGGTCTTGTCGTCAGCACATTGTTTGAAGAAGTGCCATGCCATGGAAATCCTTGAAGCTGCCTTTGGGGTGCTCGGTCCCTGGTGGCGGTGGCCAGTAGCAGGCAAACTCTCTTGGCGGCTGTTCTGCTGTTGCTCCCTGCACCCTCTTTTGCTATGCTGTTGTCTCGGGCTCACCACTGCCTCTTCCTCTGAACTATGAAAGTCAGTGGCACGACCTTCATTCCATGAGGGGTCCAGGACCTCATCGTCCCCTGCATCGTCTTCCACACAGTCTTCCTCCCTGACCTCCTGTTCCGTCTGCACACTGCAAAAAGACACAGCAGTTGGCACCTGTGTTTCTTCATCATCCGAGATGTGTGGTCTCTGATGAGGTGGTATTCCCATGTCCTCATCATCAGGAAACATCAGTGGTTGTGCATCAGTGCATTCTATGTATTCCACCACTGGGGAAGGGCTAGGTGGATTCCCTTGGGAAACCCTGCCAGCAGAGTCTTCAAACAGCATGAGAGACTGCTGCATAACTTGAGGCTCAGACAGTTTAGCTGATATGCATGGGGGTGATATGACAGACTGATGGGCTTGGTTTTCAGGCGCCACCTGTGCGCTTTCTGCAGAAGACTGGTTGGGAGATAATGTTGTGAACGTGCTGGATCCACTGTTGGCCACCCAATTGACTAGCGCCTGTACTTGCTCAGGCCTTACCATCCTTAGAACGGCATTGGGCCCCACCAAATATCGCTGTAAATTCTGGCGGGTACTGGAACCTGAGGTAGTTGGTTCACTAGGGCGTGTGGCTGTGGCAGAATGGCCACGTCTTCTCCCAGCACCAGAGGGTCCACTAACAACACCACGACCATGTCCGCGTCCCTTACTAGATGTTTTCCTCATTGTTACCGTTCAACACAATAAGGAAAAAATTATTTGGCCAAATGTATTGCATTCAGGCCTTTTTTTACAGGCACCTAACACTTTCTGGCTATCTATTTATGTACTGTATTACACTAATCCAGGCACAGCAGTAACCACAGATTTAGGGGAATATCAATTGTAGGCGTAGTATTTAGGCCCTGGATGAAAGGTATCCTTTTACGGACAGATTTACACTTGGAGATGCACAGTAGCGCTTGAAAAAATATATAGGATTATGCTTTCAGCTCTTGTATTTTAACAGTTTGTGTAATATACCCTTTAACGGAAAGAAATTCACTCAGAGATGCAAAACTGTGTGTGCAAATGTAGAGGATTATGCTGTATTTTAACACTTACTGTAATATACCCTTTAACGGAAAGAAAAACAATTGGAGCTGCACGCTGAGTGTAATATACCCTTGTACGGACAGATTTACACTTGGCCTGCAACAGTTGGAACACCAGATTTTGGGTATTGCTATTTTGGCAATTGAATTTCACCCCAGAACAAAATCTAACCTTTGACGAACACGATTTAACTTGGCCAGCCACTGCTGGGACACCAGATTTAGGGGATTGCTATTTTGGCTATTGAATTTCACCCCAGAACAAAATATATCCTTTGCCGGACACTATTAAACTTGGCCAGCCACTGCTGGGACACCAGATTTAGGGGATTGCTAGTTTGGCAATTGATTTCACCCCAGAAAATGATCTATCCTTTGCCGGACACTATTGAACTTGGCCAGCTACTGCTGGGACACCAGATTTACGGTATTGCTATTTTGGCTAATGAATTTCACCCCAGAACAAAATATATCCTTTGCCGGACACTATTAAACTTGGCCAGCCACAGCTGAAACCACTGATTTACGATTCTGCTATTTTTGCAACTGAATTTCACCCCAGAAAATAATATATCCTTTGACGAACACTATGAAACTTGTCCAGTCACTGCTGGGACACCAGATTTATGGTATTGCTATTTTGGCAATTGAATTTCACCCCAGAACAAAATATATCCTTTGCCGGACACTATTAAACTTTGCCAGCCACAGCTGAAACCACTGATTTATGGTATTGCTATTTTGGCAATTGAATTTCACCCCAGAACAAAATCTATCCTTTGCCGGACACTATTAAACTTGGCCAGCCACTGCTCGGACACCAGATTTAGGGGATTGCTATTTTGGCAATTGAATTTCACCCCAGAAAATTATCTATCCTTTGCCGGACAGTATTAAACTTGGCCAGCTACTGCTGGGACACCAGATTTAGGGGATTGCTATTTTGGCAATATAATTTAACCCCTCAATAAAATATAGAAGTTTCTATCTTGAGTTTCTAGGGGTGACAATAAGCACAACAAAGCCCCTGATGTAGGATATAGCAAAAAAAAAAAAACTAGTATTGATGGATTGATGGACTTGGTGGCAGCTTGTGCTGGTGCACCACAAGACAGAAAATGTCCGCCTATCACGCCAGAAAAAAGTGACAGAAAAACGCTCTATGCAGTCTAAAAACCATTGAGCAATTAACTAGCAGAAGTTGAATGATTTACAGCTGTAGATCGATCACTTCATTAGTTGTTTTTGCTGAGTTTTCCCTGCCTAATCTCGCCCTCACAGCAGCTGCATCCTATCCCTACACTAATTAAAACAGCTTAAATACTGTGTCACATGCTGCACTTGGCCAATCACAGCCATGCCATTAATAGGCATGGCTGTGATGGCTTCTTAGGGCAAGAAGTAAAAAGCTAGTTTATTGACTGCTGTGCAGCCCTTCAGAAAGCGGGAAGAAATCGCTGAACAACGGACCCGAACCCGAACTTTTTAAAAAATGTTCGGGTCCGGGTCCGTAACCCGAACAACCCAAAATTCGGTACGAACCTGAACTATACAGTTCGGGTTCGCTCAACTCTAAAGGGGGGCCTGTCCTTGAGCCTGTCGGTGTCTGCCAAAGTACACAGCAGCGCCGACGTGTGGAGCTGTAACTACGGTCAGGGACAATACATGTCCTTTACGCCCCATTGCGTGAATGTGGTTCCTGCACAGCCACATTAGCAACTGTGCCAGGTCACGCCGTTTCCGCCTCCACTTTGTGACACCGTTGGTCCTGCGACAATGTCCGCCTCTGCCTCCTCATCCTCCACCATGTCCTCAGGATTCACTGCAGGGACAAGTCACAGTGCCCCTCCAGCATACCACATGTGCAGAGCACGACGCTGTTACGCTTTTCTGCACCTAGTTTGCCTTGGCGAACAGAGTCACACAGGGGAGGAACTACTCTGTGTGAATTATCAAGAAAACAAATCCTGGCTTTCTCCGCGACAACTGAAAATCAGAACAATGGTGACCAACAATGGGAAGAACATGGTGTCGGTGTCGGCGTTGCGTCTAGGAAAGCTGAGTCATGCGCCCTGCATGACACACGTGTTTAATCTGGTTGTCAAGCGGTTCCTGAAGTCTTCCACCCATCTGCAAGACATACTAAAAATGGCCTGGAAATTTTGCATGCACTTCAGCCACTCGTACACCGCAAAGCACACCCTCCATGAGCTGTAGTGGCAGAACGGCATCCCCCAACATAGGCGGATATGCAACGTTTCCACCCTTTGGAATTTTACCCTCCATATGTTGTACTGACTATACGAACAAAGAAAAGCCATCAACGATTTCTTGATGATCCAAGCAGATAGGAGTACTTCCCTGTGTAACTTCGATGTCAGCCAGTGAAAGCTCATGCGTGATACCTGCCGTTTGCCGAGGCCCTTTGAGGAGGCAAAGTTATTTGTCAGTCGCCAGGAGTACGGGATGAACAACGTCATTGCACTGCTTCATGTCCAGGAACAGATGCTGGTAAATCTGGCTGGTCAGGGGACTGGAGATGTGGCGTCTAGATCTTCTGGCTATATGAGCCCTGTGGGGGCTGAGCTGAAGGAGGAGGAGGACATTGGAGTACAAGCAATGTGTAATAAAATTGGTGGCTTTTCTACACAGCTGACAGCAGAGGAGGAACAGAAGCAGCCAGCGGAGTTACAGGGCGTTGAGGAAGACGAGGCAGAGGACTCAGACACACCGTGGCAGTTTGCAGTGGAGATGGAGGCAGGGAGTCCCTCCAAGTCACTTGCACAAATGGCCCGATGCATGCTCACTTGCTTGTGTAGTGACAGCCGAATTGTCACCATTTGGCAGAGGGATGATTTTCTGGCTCTCCACCTTGTTGGACCCTTGCTACCGGTCCAGAATGGGGTCTTTTCTAAAGTCGCTGAGAGGGAGGACAAACTGAACTACTATAGAGACATCCTCTGTAGTCAGTTGGCCGATGCCTATGTGCGCCATCGTCCATCCTTTCGCAGGTCTGATTGATGATTTGCGCAATCGTGAATATATTGGAGCACTCTATCTGTATGTAAAGTTATTGTTATGTTCTGCTGTGCCAACCATTTTCTCCAGTCTCAGGAAACTTCTAGCATCTTGAAAAATTGTAGCAAAAGTGACCCACGACTGTATTGTGCGCGCAATATGCGAATCTTGAATTCGCAAATATATGACAAATATTCGCTCAAATACGAATATTGCTCGTGATGCTCATCATTAATGTCCACTAATGCCCAGCCAGTAGAGTGGCATCAGAGTGGGTGTTTAGTGCAGCGGGGCCATAGATACCCCAAGAAGAACTCGCCTGTCCACCCAAAATGTGGAATGACCTTTGACCCTTCTTCTGATTTGTCAGAAGAAAGGAAAAATGAGACATACAACGGATCCTGTCTATGTAACAGCTGTAAGGCCTGCATGACATGGTCCCTATCTTGCATCAGAATTGGGTTCTGATTTGGTAGCCAGAAGCAGGAGTCGGTACAGAAGACATGCAGATATTTCATTCACATGTCATCTCTGTTTTGGATCCACTCCATTTTTTTCTTGCTTCAGCAATACTTATGGATTACTGACCAAATGCTGACCTTGTGAAGGCAGATTCTCCACAGACAGGATCCGTTTTTTGGGGGTTATTGTTCTGACGGATCAGAGGAAGGGCAAAATAATCAGTGACGTCAACACAAACTTACTTCTGACACCCACTCCACTCCGTCTGGGGGGGGGGGGCTCTACTTGTATAAGCGTTTAATAGAACAGGTTATGTAGAAATCTATGTGGAATCAGTGAATGGTTTAAAAGGAGTGTGCCCTTTCATGCTATAGTATGATCTTGGGCCTCTGCACAGTTCTTTATACCTGGCGCTAACATTGATCTGTAAGGCTAGGTACACACTTGAGTTATTTAGTCAGTTTTGTCCCTGTAACTGCCCAAATAAGTGAAGTGTGCAGTGATTCTAAGGCCTCTTTCAGACGGGCGTTGCGGGTGCACTCCGTCAAACAGTGCGGGTGCGTTGCGGGAATCGCCGCGATTTTTCCCTGCGAGTGCAAAGCGCTGTCATGCGTTTTGCACGCGCGGGAGAAAAATCGGCACTTTTGGTACCCAGACCCGAACCTGCACTTCTTCACAGAAGTGCATGTTTG
This sequence comes from Bufotes viridis, assembly GCA_033119425.1. Lineage (NCBI taxonomy): Eukaryota > Metazoa > Chordata > Amphibia > Anura > Bufonidae > Bufotes > Bufotes viridis. The sequence continues at coordinate 511,125,807 of CM065589.1, forward strand.
GGTCAGAAATTGTCCCGCTGGTATTATTTCACATTATAACATAGTTATAATGTAAAATAATACCCTTGGCCATCTCCCTAATGTTTAAACTGGTGCAGAATGAGTTAAAATAATAAACTAATAATTACTTACCTGTTCCATTTGATCGCGAAGCCCGGCCTCCTCTCCATTAGCTTGAAAGATGTAAAGGACCTGTGATGATGTCACAGCATCACATGGCCCAATCACATGCTCCATCACTATGGTGATGGAGCATGTGATTGGTTCATGTGACCATGTAACATCATCCAAGGTCCTCAACCACTATCCACAGCCTGAGGATAGTGTTTATGACCTTGGATGATGTCACATGGTCACATGGATCATCACATGCTCCATCACCATAGTGATGGAGCATGTGATTGGGCCATGTGATGTGACGTCATCACAGGTCCTTCAGATCATAGATGCTGCAGGGAAGAGAGGACAGATCGCGACTACGCGATCAAGTGGCTAAGGTAAGTTAACTTTTATTATTTTTAACCCCTTCCTCATCATTTAACAATGCATTCTTTATTAAGAATGCTATTATTTCCTTTATAACCATGTTATAAGGGAAATAATAGAGATTAGGTCCCGTTGCTAAGCAACAATGCGGGAAAATCGCAACGCATCCGCACTTGGTTGCGGATGCTTGCGATTTTCCCGCATCCCCATTCACTTCTATGGGGCCTGCGTTGCGTGAAAAACGCAGAATATAGAACATGCTGCGATTTTCACGCAACGCAGAAGTGATGCGTGAAAATCACCGCTCATGTGCACAGCCCCATAGAAATGAATGGGTCCGGATTCAGTGCGGGTGCAATGCGTCCTCCTCACGCATTGCACCCGCGCGGAAAACTCGCCCGTGTGAAAGGGGCCTAACAGTGAAGCCTGTCATCTACATGTCATACTGACTCATAGTATTGTTTCACTATCAAAGCAGACTCCCTATTTATGTTACTGCAAGGAACAGTGTTCTTCACCACTATAAAGGCTCTTTGCAGCCAGTAAATAGCAGTTTTTTTAACGCAATTCACCATGAATAAATTCAGATAAAAACTGCCAAACCGGCTGAATCGAATTTTTGAGAAATTCGCTCATCTCTGATCAGTAACGATCATTCAGCCCCATACATCCCCTATCATTGCTGCATGCAAATGTAGATAATGAGCAGGCAATGACTGAGAGAGTATATTCATAAAAACTGTTATTGCACATCATGCCCACTTTCTTGGCCAGTGTAAAAGGGCCTTTAGACTAGACGGACTCAAAATATGTCATAGTGTTTGATGTTGTATTATAAATCTGGAGCACCTTTGTCTAATTTAATTTTATATCACTCATTAGTTGAGGCAGTATATTCCTCCAACTCATGCCACTTTTTAGGTACAGCTTAAAAAAGTTTATAAATCTTTTAATAAAGTTGGTAAGCAATAGAATAAGTTAAGTAATAAAGAATTCTGGCTTGATCTGAGCCAAAATTTGGTTGAATCTATGATATTAAATCTGCCCAAGTGTTTTATATTTGCTCATTAGTGAAAGCAAAGCAGTGGCATTTGCTGAAAAAATCAGAGCAAATATAGTAATAATAGAGGATCACATTCAGTTTAATTAATGCAGAGCAAATTTAGGGAAGTTGACAAGATATTTGTCTCAGAAAAAACATAATCTTCCGGTTTGATGTGGGCCACGTGGCCACTGCAGACAATGGCTGGTTGAAGCAGTGACGTGTCCCTCATGTGTCATGTCACATGATTAATAGGGGTCACATCATGGCAGTAGTCAGTCTCAAACCTGATGTTGATACGGGGAGAGCAGAGAGCCGAGGCATTAGTGAAGGCAATGAGCCAGAAGTCATAAGCGTAGATCGGGTAAGAATGTTTCCTTCCACAGGACCAGCCATGCTGGGGGCCTGCCCAAAAAGTCCCAGGTGAGAACAACCCATTTAAACCCTGCGTATGGCTTGACAGAATGCCAGCAACAATCCCATAGACTGCAATAGTGTATTATGCAAGATTAATCCATCAATCAACATCTCAATAAAAACTTCTGTAGGTTATTGGTCACTCTTAAAAAAAAAAAAAAAAAGCCATAAAGTGCCTATTCACAAGCTACATGTTTTGGATGAATGCATGCCATCCTTCATCATGGCATAATATGGCAAACAGATGTTTAAAAGGAAAAATAGGCAGATCCAATTACATCTTAAAATAAATAAATCCACCTCCACCTGAACAATTGGTCCGTGGTCTAACATTTCGGGTGAATGATGTTCATGACATATGAGACAATGTCTAAATCTGGTTTTAGTCCTGATATTAAACCTCTTCCTATTGTTGGCTATGATGATAGACAGCAAAAGATTTTTAACTTGCAGAATGATAACTTGGATCAAGATATAAAGATGCAATGACTGATGTGTGATTTGAAGAACCATTTATTTTAACAGCTAACGTTTTGGTAGGGCTATACCTTAAATCTTATATAAATAAGAAAATTATACCATCAAGGTTAAGAATATGGAAGTTCCCTACCACACTGTTCGATGATCAGTTTGTTCAGTACTTGAATAGAGTTCTTATGGAGTGCTCATTACAGCTGATGAGACTGATTATACCTCAGGCACAGTATATATTTGGCCTAAGGAGGGTTTGTCCACAATTTCTATTTTGATAAAGAGTAGTGTTGGGCACGACTATTAGAATCGTGAATATTAATCGTGAATATCGGCACTTTGAGAATTCGAGAAAATTTAGAATATAGTGATATATATTCGGAATTTCTAGATTTTTTTTATAAAATCAGTAACCTCCCTTCTTGCTTGTGGGCTAATGAGAAGGCTGCAATGTCTTTGTCTGAGCTTAGCAACATCCTAAGCAACCAATAAGAAAGTTGCCTACCCCTTTAGTGTATAAGAACCTCCCCAGAAGCCACTGTATGCAGTATTTTGCAGATCTGAGAGAGATAGCAGTGTTATTGCTGTGCTCTCTGCTTTCCTGTGTCATGACATTAGATAGGTAGTTAGTTAGTTAGTTAGTTAGCTTATATATATGATATAGATAGTTAGTGGGAGATAGTCAGTGTAGGTTAGATAGTAATATAGTGTAGCTGATAGGATCTGCTGTCTATACATACATGCTACATACACAGTGCTGTGATGTCACAAGTTCACAATAATACTTAGTGCACCAATCACTAATATATAAAAATTTCAAGTTGCACTCATTGCGTCAACATATTCGCATCAATAGTGCTGATTTGGCAATAGCGAATATATTGGAGCACTCTATCTGCATAAAAAGCTACTGTAATGTTCTGCCATACCAACCATTTTCACCAGTCTCAGGAAACTTCTAGCAGCTTGAAAAATATAGCTATCGTGACCCACGCCTGTATTTCGCTCGCATTCCGAGAATATTACATATATTATCTTGATTTTGCGAATTCGCAAATATATGATGAATAGTCTACCAAATATTTGCAAAATATCATGAATTCGAATATTGCCCTTCCGCTCATCACTAATAAAGAGTAATAAGAAAATGAATAGAAAAAAAAAATATTCAGAAGATGGAGGGCATTATTACTAGTGTTGATCGAGGACCAAAGTGCTTGGGTGCTCTGGTGCTCGAGTAGAACACTTTGGAATGCTCGGGTGCTCTACACAGCACCCGAGCACAATGGAAGTCAATGGGAGAACCAGAGCATTAAACAAGGCACCCACTGCTCTTAAGAGGGGAGGGTGTCTGGTTCACAAGAACAGGTCAGAAATTGATGGAAAAACCACTGAAATGGTTCAGGAACAGCATGGTGAGGATTTCTAGATGCATATTGGACTCCCAGGTCACTGCTGGGAACGATTTTGTCAGAGTAGTACGCCACTTTTACAGACTGACAGTATACGCATAAAACCAAAGAATAAAATTGATTTCAAAGGAAAAATTGTTAGGAAACTTTCTTTCCTGTATATTTATTTGTATGTAAAGTGCAGGTGCTGATAAAAATTACAAAAAAGAGGCACTCTGATACAACCTGTATATCACATAAAGGTGGGCCTCATTCACATTGTGGTACAATTGTTCAGGTAGTGGGACTCCTACACTCATAAAGCCTATGCACTAAGTGAAAGGGCTGCGAAACATTACAAGGAACAGGCACTCCAATACACCATTTATTAAACATTAAGGAGGGCATCATAAACACCCTTGAAAAATTATGATTTATGGCCTACTGGTGACCCTGTAAAACATTAGGGGCGAGGGCCTGCTGCTTATCTGGCCATCTAAAACATTAGGGACGAGGGCCTGCTGCTGATCTGACCATTTAAAACATTAGGGGTGAGAGTCTGCTGCTGAGCTGATCCTCTAAAACATTAGGGGTGAGGGTTTTCTGCTGAGCTGACCCTCTAAAACATTAGGGGCGAGTGCCTTCTGCTGATCTGACCATCTAAAACATTAGGGGCGAAGGCCTGCCACTGATCTGATCATCTAAAACATTAGAAGCGAGGGCAGCCTAATGAGCATGTTGATATGATGGAGAAGGAAGAGGACGACGAGAAAAGGAAAATTGACCCATATACCCTTTTATTGTGGTGAAAGGGGTGCATGGGAATACAGTGTATTCAATGCTCCATAAAAGCCACATTTAAAGTGTCTTTATGTTCAGCCGCTTTCCTCTGGTGGAGTAGAGAAGTCAGGGACAATCCAGGCCTTGTTCATTTTGATAAGAATCAACCTATCAGCAGTCTGCTACATACTTCTTCACCATCTTCCAAAATTTTACCTCCTTGTGAAACTAGGCCGCGCATCAGGGTGAGGGTTCTGGCGGGGTGTCATGAAACTATCCCAGGCCTTGGATAGTGTTGTCCTGCCTCTGTTGGAACTGCTGTGTGTTCCCCTTGTCTCCCCTCCTCAGTTGCCCAAGTAAGTACGTACTTTGCCAACAGCGTTGTCAGCTGGAATTTTTTTTAGCATTTTTTCCACAAGGACCTTCTGGTATTGCACCATTTTGCTTATCCTGTCCACCACAGGAATGAGAGATGAGAAGGTTCCCGAGCTCCAAAGCCGCCACCAAGTTAAGGCCATTATCAGACACAACCTGCCTGGTTGTAGGTTGAGTGGCAAGAGACACAGCTCAGTATGGTCCCTTATACCCTGCAATAGCTCTGCGGCGGTGTGCTGTTTGTCACCTAAACAAATTAGTTTTAGCACGTCCTATTGCTGCTTCCCCACTGCAGTGCTACACTACTTCCAGCTATTGACTACTGGCTGACTGGTGCTGCAAGATGAGAATTCAGAGGTGGAAGAGGAGGAGGAGGTAGAGGAGTAGTAATGAGCCGCAGGGGCAATATTCGAATTTGTGATATTTTGCGAATATTTGGTGGAATATTCGTCATATATTCACAAATTTGTGAATTCGCAGTTATTTTCTTGATTGCGAAAATCGGCAATGTAATATGCGCATAATGCGCACGCAATACAGGCGTGGGTCACTATAGCTACATTTTTCAAGCTGCTAGAAGTTTCCTAAAACTGGAGAAAATGGTTGGCACAGCAGAACATTACAATAGCTTTATATGCAGATAGAGTGCAACAATATATTCGCGATTGCGCAAGTCGCCAATTAATGATGCGCATATTTTTGAGCAATAAGTGCAACTTCACATTTTAGCAGGTCTGACTACATATTAGTGATTGGTGCACTAAGTATTATTGTGAACTTGTGACATCACAGCACTATGTATGTACAGTATGTATGTATGTATGTATGTATGTAGCATACATACATACAGCACTATGTATGTAGCATATATGTATTGACAGCAGAACTACCTAACACCCTGCACAGCTACACTATATCACAATCTAATGTACACTGACTATCTCTCACTAACTATCTTAAATAAATATATATATATATATATATATATATATATATATTTAACTAACTAGCTAATTATCTAATGTAATGTGACACAGGAAAGCAGAGAGCACAGCAATGACACTTCTGTCTGTCTCAGAACTGTAATAAACTGTAGAAAATGGTTGTGGGGAGGTTCTTATATACTAAAAGAGTAGGCAACTTTCCCATTGGTTGCTAGGGATCTTGCTAAGCTCAGACAAAGACATTGCAGCCTTCTAATTGGCCCACAAGCAAAAAGTGAGGTTACTGATAAAAAAAAAAAATAATAAGTAGACTGTTCGAAAATAAGAATATATATCACTACTTTCTAAATGTTGTGATATTCGCGATTAAAATTCTCGATTCGAATATTCGCGCCCAACACTATGGAGGAGGAGTAGGGGGGGTTGCAGCCAGTAGGTGGTGGCGGAAATCCTGATGGAAGTAGGGCCCGCATTCCTTGGCATTGGTAGAACCTGTGCCATCTCAGGGTACGACTCGTTCCCGGCCTCCACAAAGTTCACCCAGTGTGCCGTCAGGGAAATGTCATGCTTCTGGCCAAAAGCACTTTTCCATGTGTCAGTCGTTAAGTGGATCTTCCCAATAACTGCATTGGTCAGGGAACGGTTGATGTTACGGGACACATGCTGGTATAAGACGGGGATGAAACACCGGGAAAAATAGAGGAGGCTGGGTACTGAGTAACGAGGGATAGCTATTGCCATCAGGCTGTGTAAAGCCTCTGTGTCTACAAGCCTAAATGGCAACATTTCCAGGGCCAGCAATTTGGAAAGGTGCGCATTTAGTGCTGTGGCCTGTGGGTGAGTGGCTGAGTATTTGCAGCTTCGTTCAAAGGCCTGGGGTATGGACATCTGTATGCTCCACTGGGACACAGAAGTGGATGTGCTAGATGATGATGCTTGCGAAGGTCCAGATGCAGGGTGGGAGGCATCCAGGCCTGCGTCTTGGACAGGGTATTGGCCAGCACGTAACACAGGGGAAGAGGAGGCAGTTGTGTGACCTGCAGACACTGATTGTGGATCCAGGTGTTCGTCCCAACTATTAAGGTGCTTTGATGCCATGTGGCGGATCATGCTGGTGGTGGTGAGGTTGCTAGTGTTCACGCCCCTGCTCGTTTTCCACCCTACTGCCTCTTTCAGCCTGTTGCCATGCTGCAGGATCCCTCCCCCTCTGTACTTCTGTCCTTGCTTGGCTTGCCACCTTCCCTGGTTGAGTCACTGATTTCATCGTCCACCCCCTCTTCCACTTCCTCACTCTGGTCATCCTCCTGACTTGTTGACCTAACAAGAACCTCACTTATTGACAACCGTTTCTCATCCTCATCATGAACATCTTGAGACACTAATTGCCGTTGACTTATTGGCAACTGTGTCTCATCATCATCATCCACCTCCTGAAACACTAATTGCCGTTCCTCACCGTCATCTTTTTCTGACTGTGGATGCTCAAGAGTTTGGGAATCAGTGTACAAGATCTCCTCATGTCCCTCTTGAAGCGGGCTTGGCGAGAGGGCCAAATCAAGGAATAAAGATGAAAAGAGCTCCGCGGAATATCAGAGTGTGGAATCAGTTGTTTGCCAAGACTCTCCATGGTGGTATGAAGGAGGATTAGGGTGAGGATTCTGTTGACCAGACTCTTGGCTACAGAGACTGGACTTTGTGGAAGACAGGGTGGTGCTTAACGGACTGGAAGCATTATCTGCTGCAATCCAACCGAACACCTGGTCGCACTGGTCTGACTTTGAGAGTCTTGTCCTGTGCCGCCCTGCAAACTGGGACATGAAGCTAGGTACTGTGGATGAGTGTGTTTCTTATGCTCTGGCAGCAGGCACAGTTTCACCGCCTCTGCGTGTACCATCAGCAGCACGGCCACTTCCCCGTCCCTTACTGCTCGCCTTTATCATAGTAAATGGTATATATGCTTGCAAGTATCTCACACGTACAGTAGCGCAGGTTTCCTAAGTGTATGCACAAATAAATTACAGTGAATGTCACAGACATTTGGGATACAGAAACATTATACAGAAGATGTAGCGCAGGTAATGTCGCTACAAATCAAAGTCAATTTTACGGCATAGAAAATGGTAATATAAAAAATATAAATATATATATAAAACCATGGTGGAATTCAGTTTTTTTATAATTCCAACCCATTTGGAATTTTTATCCTGCTTCCCACCAAATTTTATGCAACTGTGTATGGTGCCATTAAAAAGTGCATTAAGGTTGTTTCGCACTAGCGTTAGGGATTCCGTTATGGCTTTCCGTTATAACATGGCATTCCGTTTGCTTTCCGTCCTAATGGAAGTCTATGGGAATCAAAACGGATCCGTCTAATTCCCGTTGTGCAAGACGGAAAACAAATTACAGGACTTTGTTTTCCATCTTGCCTAACGGGACCCAGACTGATCCGTTATGCTTTACCATAGACTTCTATTAGGATAGAAAGCAAACAGAACGTCTTTTAAAGGCTTCCATTTTGCATTCTGTCTGGGCATTCCGTTTTTTTCCGTTATAACAAGAGATGGCTTTAAGAAGGAAGGGAGTAAAAAAAACAGTGTGTTATTTACAGAACCCATGAAAATAATGTAAACAGAACCTTATAGATAAGAACCTTACAAATGGTAGCAGTGAATTTATCAGGTAGCAAATTTATTTCTTCTCTACATTTTCTTTTAAAATTAGAGAAATATATCAACATTGTTGATGCGCCAACGTTATGTAGTGGCCGGCGTCTAAAATGCCGGTGTTAATAAATGACACCAATAGTGTGTATTGAATAAAATACAATCTAAATTGACCATTGTATGAAAACATTTTGTATGCTTCTCCTTTTTTATGTACAGTGCCTTGTAAAAGTATTCACCCCCTTAACTTTTTTCGTGTTTTGGTGCCTCACAACCTGGAATTAACATGGATTGTTTGAGGATTTGCATCATTTAATTTACATAACATGCCCACAACTTTAAAGATGTTTGTTTTTTTAATTGTGAAGCAAACAACAAATAGAACAAAATAGCAGAAAAAGTAAATGTGCATAGCTATTCACCTCCCTAAAGTCAATACTTTGTGGCTCACCTTTTGGGGCTATCACAGCTTTGGATAAGTCTCTATGAGATTGCCACATTTTACCACTGGGATTTTTGCCCATTCCTCAAGTTGGATGTTTGTGCTTTTGAACAGCAATCTTTAAGTCTGACCACAGATTTTCTATTGGATTGAGATCTGGACTTTGACTAGGCCATTCCAACACATTTACATGTCTCCCCTTAAACCACTCAAGTGTTGCTTTAGCAGTGTGTTTGGAGTCATTGTCCTGCTGGAGGGTGAACCTCCGCCCTAACCTCAAATGACACACAGAGTGGTACAAGTTTTGCTCAAGAATATCCCTGTTTTTAGCACCATCCATCTTTCCCTCAACTCTGACCAATTTTCCAGTCCCGGCTGCTGAAAAAATTCTTTGGGTGATGTGATGTTTTGGGTTTGTACCAGACATATCGGGTTTTTTTGATGGCCGAAAAGTTCAATTTAGTCTCATTAGACCAAAGCACCTTCATCCATACATTTTGGGAGTCTCCCACATGCCTTTTCACAAACTCACAACGGGACTTTTTGTTTTTTGTTGAAAGGCTTTCTTCTGGCCACTCTGCCATAAGGCCCAACTCTATGGAGTGTACGGCTTATTGTCGTCCCATGTACAGATACTCCAGTCTCTGCTGTGGAACTCTGCAGCTCCTCCAGGGTTACCTTAGGTCTCTGTCCTGCCTCTCTGATTAATGCCCTCCTTGCCCGGTCCGTGAGTTTTGGTGGGCGGCCGTCTCTTGGCAGGTTTGCTGTTGTGCCATGTTCTTTCCATTTGGTTTTGATAGAATTGATGGTGCTCCTGGTGATCTTCAAAGATTTGGATATTTGTTTACCTAACCCTGACTTCCACTTCTCAACAACATTGTCCCCTACTTGTTTGGAGAGTTCCTTGGTCTTCATGGAAGTGTTTGGTTAGTGATGCCTCTTGCTTAGGTGTTGCAGCCTCTGGTGCCTTTCAAAAAAGGTGTCTATATGTAATATGATACTTAGATTGCACACAGGTGGACATCATTTCACGAATTATGTGACTTTTGAAGGTAATTGGTTGCACCAAAGATTTTTATGGGATTCCTAACAAAGCGGGTGAATACATATGCAAATGTCAATTTTCTGTTTTCTATTTCTAAACAATAGTTTTATTTATATATTTTTCTCATTTCACTTCACCAACTTAGACTATAGTGTTCTGATCCCTCACATAAAATTCAGATTAACATTGAATTCAAGGCTGTAATGTAACATAACACGAAAAAAGTCAATGTGTTGAATACTTTTGCAAGGCACTGTATAAGGTTTCTTTGCTGCCACCCATCCATATCATAGTATTATTGTCGTTTTTCCACTTTCTTCACAATGATAAAAAATGTAAAGCCAAATTTATATTGGTAAACCCTTCAGAAAAAGACACACCTGGGTTTTAGAGGAGGATGATAAGAAAAATTAGTAATAATATTTTTTATTAGACCTCAGATCAGAACCCCAATCAGACTCCCAATGTTAATAAGACCCTCAATCAGACCTCAGATCAGACTTAAAATTAGAACTCAGCTGAGACCCCAATGTGAATGACCCCCAATCAGACCTCAGATAAGAGCCCCAATATAAATAATACCCCCCATTCAGACCTCAGATGAGACCCCCGTACCTCAGATGAGACCCCCGTACCTCAGATCTGTCCCCCATACCTCAGATCAGACCCTATGCCTCAGATGAGACCCACATGCCTCAGATCATATCCCAATGCATCAGATCAGATCCCAATGCCTCAGATCAGACCCACATGCCTCAGATCAGATTCCCATGCCTCAGATCAGATCTCCATGCTTTAGATCAGATCATCATGCTTCATATTGGCCCCCATGCTTCAGATTTTATTCCCATGCCTCAGATCTCCATGCTTTAGGTCAGATTCCCATGCATAGTCACAGCACAGCCAATGGCAAAGGACCAGGAAGGGGTTTTTCAGAGTCCGGGCAAGGCTGCATTCACTGCTTCTGGGTTCTCCGCTACTAATGAGGGCTTCCATAATTGAAACGCTCATTAGTATTTGCCCTTTAGGATGCAGTAACATTTACCCCCCCCCCCCACTTTAGGGGGGGGGTCTTATAGGGTGAAAAATAAGGAAACTTTTTTATTTAAGATTTTGACTTTATATCTGAAATAAATATAGTTGACACACAGCTCAAAGGGACACAAGTACATTGTTAACCCCTTAGTGACATAACTAATTTTAAGGACAAATAACATTTTCCCCCTTCTGTGTTCCAGCTGTCATACCTTTTGTTTTGTTTTTTCTTCAATTTATGTGTAGATTTTTGAGACCTTGAATTTTGCGGAATGATTTATAGTTTTTTTTGGATCTGCTTTGGGGTACATATAGTGTATAAAATTATTTTTTTATTATTTTATTTTTAGGGGTATATAAAAAAAACGATTTTAACATTATTTTGTGGGATTTTATATATATATATTTTGGTGCTCACTATGTTTTATCAATAATATGACAAACTAAGATAAAAAATATAAAGAAAACTATGTAAGGGCAGACAAGATGGACCCTGCAATCTTTTTTGTTGTTATTTTTCTTACTGTATATTCTTAAATGACCAATAATAAACTAAAGTATGCATATATAGTAGTTTTAAAATGATACAATGGATTTATGTTTGTTAAATCTGATGACATCTAGTCTTCTCCTTTTGGAAAACGGTTTAAAAGAACTGAGGTTGTGTTTTTTTATTTTATTTTTTTAGATCTCACAAGAACACTGGTAAGGAAAGCATCTGTACGAAGCATACTCTGAACTACATTTAAAAGCTTTTAATTTTTTACTACAATTTTGCTGGATCAAAACTCCAGCAATCTAGCAGGAGCAAGTTTCCATCTGTCAGTGACAGCCAGCCAGGAACCCTAATTAGAAGATTGAAGCAGTTTATTGCAGCAATGGCAAATTTAATCGCCCTTCCTGGTAACTAATCTATTTTTCCTGAAATGGCGGCAAAAAAACAAAAACATATTCTTCTCATCCATTTGATTACAGAGAGGCCGTCGCGGCCAACTTGAAGATTGAAGATACCGCTCAAAATCTCACGCAAGATGACGTGTGGGACATCACCACACCAGTACGCTGATCGGCCTGCATGAAGACATCATCATGTCAATGGGCAAGATTTTACGTGGTATCTTCAATCAGGATGGCAGCGATTGCCTCTCTGCGAGCAAATGGAAAAGGTGAGTATGTATTCTTTTTTTCTCACTGGATTAACCCAGAAAGCCCACAATTGTAGCACCAGATGCCATGATCAGCAATAAATGTGGAATCTGAGGGGTTCAATGACGGAGGGGCACAAATGCCGCTCCCCATCATTGTGCCTGCTATATACAAAGGAATATGCTTTTCGACAAAATAATTCATCACAAATCAAATTTCTTTGTGAAATTTGGTTAAGCAGCTGAATGATATTTTTTCATAACTTCGCTCATCACTACGCAAAAATATACATATTATATATTAAAGTGACAACAAAAAATAAACCAATAATAATTTATTTTAGTGTCAGTTTAAATATTTAAAAAATAAGAAGCTGTAGTGTAAAAAATTTTGTTTAAAAAATGTTGCAGTATTTCCCCAAATAATAAATGAAAAAACAAAAGTCACATTTGGTAGTCCAATAAAGAAACAAGGTAGGACAGTTAACCCCTTTCACCTTAAGGACCAGGTCATTTTTGGAAATCTGACATGTGTCACTTTATGTGGTGATAACTTTAAAAAGCTCTTACTTATACAAGCCATTCTGAGATTGTTTTCTCGTCACATATTGTACTTCATTACAGTGGTAAATTTGAATCAAAAGATTTAATTTTTTTATTTAAAAAATACCAAATTTACCCCAAATTTTAAAAGAAATGGCAATTTTTAAAATTTCTATTTTTCTGCTTTTAAAACAGATAGTGATACCTCCTAAAATAGTTACTACTTTACATTTCCCATATGTCTACTTCATGTTTGGATAATTTTTCATGTTTGGATCATTTTGTAAATTACATTTTCTTTTTTTTGGGACATTAGAAGGCTTAGAAATTTAGAAGCAAATCTTAAAATTTTTAAGAAAATTTCCAAAACCCAATTTTTAAGGACCATTTCAGGTCTGAAGTCTCTTTGTGGGGGCTAATATAATAGAAACCACCCATTAATGGCCCCATTTTAGAAACTACACCCCTCAAGGTATTCAAAACTGACTTTACAAATGTTGTTAACACTTTAGGTGTTTCATAAGAATGAATGGAAAATGGAGACGAAATTCCAAAATGTCACTGTTTTGGCAGATTTTCCATTCTAATCAATTATTTTCTGTAACAAAGCAAGGGTTAACAGCCAAACAAAACCCAATATTTATTACCCTGATTCTGTAAATTGCAGAAAACCCCCATATATGATCGTAAACTGATGTATGAACACATGGCAGAGCGCAGAAAAAAAGGAACGCCATGTGGTTTTTGGAGGGCAGATTTCACTGGTAAAATTTTAAGTTGCCATGTCCCATTTGAAGACCCCCTTATGAACGCCCAGAGTAGAAACTCCAAAAAAGTCACCCCATTTTGAGAACAACGGGATAAGGTGGCAGTTTTGTTGGAACTATTTTAGGGTACATAAGATGTTTGGTTGCTCTATATTATACTTTTTGTGAGGCAAGGTAACAAAAAATAACTGTTTTACCACAGTTTTTATTTTTTGTTCTTTACAATGTTCATTTGACAGGTTAGATTGTGTGCTATTTTTATAGAGCAGGTTGTTACGGACGTGACAATAGCAAATATGACTAATTTTTTGAGTTGTTTGTTTCAGTCTTACATAATAAAGCATTTTAGAAAAAAAAATGATTTTTTTTTGTGTCTCCATATTCTGAAAGCCACAGGTTTTTTTTTTTGGTTTTTTTGTGTGACTGTCTTATGCAGGGGCTCCTTTTTTCAGTATAAGATGGCGGTTTGGTTGGTACTATTTTAGGGTGCAGATGACTTTTGGATCGCTTGGTATTACACTTTCTGTGATGTAAGGTGACAAAAAAATGGCTTTTTTGACAGTTTTTATTAAATTTTATTTATACGATTTTTAACCGAGGGGTTAGGTTATGTGATATTTTTATACAGCAGGTTGTTTTGGATGCAGCAATACCTAATATGTATACTTTTTTCTTATTTAGGTTTTACACAATTAACCCCTTAAGGACTCAGCCCTATTTCACCCTAAGGACCTGGCCATTTTTTGCAAATCTGACCAGTGTCACTTTATGTGGTGATAACTTTAAAACGCTTTTTCTTATCCAGGCCATTCTGAGGTTGTTTTTTCGTCACATATTGTACTTCATAACAGTGGTAAAATAAAGTCGAAAAATTTCATTTTTATTTATAAAAAAATACAAAATTAGCAATTTTCCAAGTTTCAATTTCTCCACTTCTATAATACATAGTAATACCACCAAAAAAAGTTATTGATTTACATTCCCCATATGTCTACTTCATGTATCGATCATTTTGGGAATGCTATTTCATTTTTTGAGGACGTTACAAGGCTTAGAAGTTTAGAAGAAAATCTTGAAATTTTTCAGAAATTTTCAAAAACCCACTTTTTAGGGATCAGTTCAGGTCTGAAGTCACTTTGTGAGGCTTACATAATAGACACCACCCAAAAATTACCCCATTATAGAAACTACACCCCTCAAGGTATTCAAAACTGATTTTACAAACGTTAATTAACCCTTTAGGTTTTCCACAAAAGTTAATGGCAAATGGAGATAAAATTTCAGAATTTCGATTTTTTTGAAAAATTTTCCATTTCAATCCATTTTTTCCAGTAACAAAGCAAGGGTTAACAGCCAAACAAATCTTAATATTTATTCCCCCGATTCTGTAGTTTGCACGAACACCCAATATGTGGTCGTAAACTACTGTATGGCCAAACTGCAGGGCGCAGAAGGAAAGGAGCGCCATATGGTTTTTGGAAGGTGGATTTTGCTGGACTGTTTTTTTGACACCATGTCCCATTTGAAGCCCCCCGATGCACCCCTAGAGTAGAAACTCCATAAAAATGACTCCATCTAAGAAACTTCACCCTTCAAGGTATTCAAAACCAGTTTTACAAACTTTGTTAACCCTTTAGGTGTTCCACAAGAGTTATTGGCAAATGGAGATGAATTTCAGAATTTCTATTTTTTGTTACCTTGTCTCAAAAAAAGTGTAATATAGAGCAACCAAAAATCATATGTACCCTAAAATAGTACCAATCAAACTGACACCTTATCCCGTAGTTTCCAAAATGGGGTCACTTTTTTGGAGTTTCTACTGTAGGGGTGCATCAGGGGGGCTTCAAATGGGACATAGTGTCAAAAAGCCAGTCCAGCAAAATCTGCCTTCCAAAAACCATATGGCGTTCCCTTCCTTCTACGCCCTGCCGACCACATATGGGGTGTTTGTGCAAACAAGAGAATCAGGGCAATAAATATTGAGTTTTGTTTGGCTGTTAACCCTTGCTTTGTTACTGGAAAAATGGATTAAAATGGAAAATTTGCAAAAAAATTGCTGTTTTGGGACCTTTTTTATTTTTTGCTATTTACATTGTTGAAGTGACAGGTTAGATTGTGTGCTATTTCTATAGAGCAGGTTGTAACGGACACAACAATACCAAATATGACTACTTTTTAGGGGTTTTTGTTTCAGTTTTACATAATAAAGCATTTTTGAACAAAATTATTTTTTAGTGTCTCCACATTCTGAAAGCCATAGTTTATTTTTTATTTTTTGGGCGACTGTCTTATGTAGGGGCTCATTTTTTGCGGGATGAGATGGCGGTTTGATTGGCACTATCTTGGGGTGCATATGACAATTTGGTCGCTTGCTATTACACTTTTTGTGATGTAAGGTGACAAAAATGGCTTTTGACACCGTATTGATTATTATTTTTTTGATGTGTTCAGCTGAGGGGTTAGGTCATGTGTTATTTTTATAGAGCAGGTTGTGACGGACGCGGCAATACCTACAAACAAAAAAATGCAACAGCACTCTGCAACCAGAACTCTGCCCAAGATAGAAGCCATAAGAGGACATAGTGTACTAATCCACGCCTGCAAACAGTGGAGACATTAGTTTACATTTTGATCAAAAGGTAGTAAGCCCACTCACCCCTTCACGGTTGTCTCCTAGAGTGGGTACTAACGCTAAATCTGACCTGTAATGGGCCATGACAGTCACATAAAATCCTCCTAGCGCTAAATATTACCTGTTATGGGCCACGACAGCCACATAACACGGCAATACCTAATATGTATACTTTTTATTTATTTATATAAGTTTTACACAATAATATCATTTTTTAAAACAAAAATAAATCATGTTTTATTGTCTCCATAGTTTGAGAGCCATATTTATTTATTTTTTTTGGGCGATTGTCCTATGTAGGGGCTCATTTTTTGCGGGATGAGGTGGCGGTTAGATTGACACTATTTGGGGGGTCATATGAATTTTTGATTGCTTGCTATTACACTTTTTGTGATGTAAGGTGACAAAAAAAATGGCTTTTTGACAAAGTTTTTATTTTATTTTTTACAGTTTTTACTTGAGGGATTAGGTCAGGTGATATTTTTATAGAGCAGATTCTTACGAATGTGGAGATACCCAATATGTCTACTTTTTAGTTTTTTTTATACATTTAACACTAAAAAGCATTTTTGAAACAAAAAAAATCATGTTTTAGTCTGAGAAGCATAGTTTTTTTATTTTTTGGGCAATTGTTTTAGGTAGGGGCTCATTTTTTACGGGATGAGATGGCGGTTTGATTGGTACTATTTTGGGAGGCATACGCTTTTTTGATCGCTTTGTATTACACTTTTAGTGATGTAAGTTGCCCAAAAATGTTTTTTTGTTTTTTATGGCGTTCACCTGACGAGTTCAGTCATGTGATATTTTTATAGAGCAGATTTTTACGAACGTGGCGATACCTAATATGTGTAGTGTATTTAATTTTTTTTAATTTTTATTCAGTGATATGTGTTTTTTTTTATTTTTACTTTTTTTTTCACTTTTTTACATAAGAGGGCAGCGGGTGATTGAAGCAGAAGGAGTGAATCCCCCTCCCTCTGCGATCCCATCCTGTTGGGGGGCTGCAAAGGCACAGCAGTCCCCTGATGGGAGAGGGAGGGAGCTCCCTCCCTGTTAACCCTTCCATACCGCGGTCCGTATGGACCGCGGTACGGAAGGGGTTAAACGGCTGGCATCTGATCAAGTACAGATGCCAGCCGTTTCTATCAGAGTGTCAGCAATGTGCTGACACTCTGATAGACCCACTAGACACCAGGGATACATTACAGAGGAGGTGGGCCCGCCGCACCGCCCGCCTCCCGCACCGCCTCCCGCCGCCCGCAACCACCCCCCCTGCACCCTGCAGACACAATTTGATTGGGGGCTGCAGGGGGGGTTAAAAATAAACACATTGGGGGCATTAACCCTCTGATCAGAGATCGCACAAAAAGCTGCAAACCGCAGGTCTGAATTGACCTGCGGTTTGCAGCGATCACCGATATGGGGGGGTCACAAGACCCCCCTGGGCATTGTAACAAGGTACCTGCTGAATGATTTCAGCAGGTACCTTGTTCCGATCACTGCTGGCTGAGCAGCAGTGATCGGAACTACTCATGACGTACCTGTACGTCATGGGTCCTTAAGGACTCGGAAACCATGACGTACAGGTACGTCATGCGTCCTTAAGGGGTTAATGCATTTTTAAAAAAATTATGTTTTAGTGTCCCCATATTCTGAGAGCCATAGTTATTATTATTTTTTTTTTGCCGATTGGTCTTAGGTAGGGTCAAATTTTTTGTGGGATGAGATGACGGTTTGATTGGTACAATTGTGGGGGGCATACGCCTTTTTAAACACTTTTTGTGATGTAAGGTGACAAAAAATGGCTTTTTTAACACAGTTTTTATTTTATTTTTTCTACGGAGTTCAGGGGCGAATCTGTGATATTTTTGTAGAGCTGGTCGTTACAGATGCAGCAATACCCAATATGTATGTTTTTCTTTTTTTTACTTGAAACTTGTTTTTTATTAAGAAAAACACTCTTTTTTACCTTTTTACATATTTTATTTTTGTGCCACTCTGGGACTTCAACTTCTGGGGTCTGAATGCATTGGCTGTCAACTTTTATGCTGATAGCATAATGCACATTATATATATTATAAATGCTGATAAGGGCTGTATATCACAGGCTTCCGTGGAAGGCAAGCTCCAATGCCTATAGAAGGCATAGGCTTGCCTTCTCTGCCTTCGGGTCTCTTTAACTGCAGCTCCGGGACCAGATACGGAAGCAGAGTGCACCCATACCCTCCGTGAATTTTCTGCATGCTGCGGTCAGCTTTGACTGTGGCATACAAGGGATTAACACGCTGGCATCTGTGTTTTCACCGTTGCCAGTGTATGCAACAGGGGCCTGGCTGTCAGTGACTGCCGGGTCCGTGCAGCTGATTGGTCGGGCGCAGCTCCTGCACCCGTCCGATCAGCCCACCGTACATGTACGGTGCTGGTCCTTAATTCATGTCCACCAGTGCCATACATATATGGTGAGGGTCATCTATGGGTTATATTGCAACATACTCTTAATCACAAATAAGTGTCTGGTTATTTTAGCCTTTTTCAAGTCTGGTTATTAAGGAATGCATTGCTTTTCTTTCTATTTATGATTTCCCAAGGCTCATCTTTGAGTACTATTTTTGAACAGTTTTATCATGCAACTACATTGGATAAAAAATAATTTGCAATATATGTTAAAAGGGTTCTCCGGGCTTGTACCTAAAAAGCCTCAGCTAACCTGTGGAAAAAAGACACTTTGAGCCGGACTTAAAGTAGTATTCCCATCTCTGAAAATGCGGGCATATCGCTAGGACCAAAACTACACCAAAACTCAGAGCAATTCAGTGCATTTAGGCACCATTTAGCAAAAAGTGTTAGAAAAATACTCTACACCTAATTCAATCAATTTATGATATATGTATCAAAATTGATTTTTTTATGTTACTATGTATTTTGGTGTAGGATAATTAGCAATTATATAAAAATAACATTACAAAATTATTTGAATTTGAATATAAGTTAGGATTCACAACTTAAATAATACTTGTCAGGAAACAACTAATTCAAGGAAAATGATTGGTTATATCACATATTTACCTACAGCTAGCTCTATTCTTCTTAGTACTCCATTTCACAGTGTCTAATCTGAATAATCAGTAATTTATTCTGCAAGGACAGGCTTATAAATAGAGATGAGCGAATTTCATATTTTGAAATTTGTTCACGCTTCGTTTGGTGGTAAAAGCAGAATTGCGTTATGGATTCGGTTACCACGGACCATAACGCAATTCTATGACGGAATGCATAACGGAAACCTTTAGAGTAATTTCGTTATTCATTCCGTCATAATAAAAGTCTTTGGGCTGAAAAACGGATCTGTCCCGTTTCCGTTATGCAGGGGTGTGCTCTCCTGCATAACGGAAATGGGACGGATCCGTTATGCAGGCCATAGACTTCTATTACGATGGAATGAATAATGGAATGCTTCTAAAGGCATTCCGTTATGCATCCCGTCATAGAATTGCGTTATGGTCTGGGGTAACAGAATCCATAGCGCAAATCTGCTTTTACCACGAAATGAGGTGTGAATGAATTTCCTAACATAAAATTTGCTCATCTCTACTTATAATATATTGTGAGTATCTGTTAATAAAATAGTATATGCAAGGTTTTAAATTAATGGTTGTCTTTGTGTTAGCGCATATTAAAAAAACATTTGTGTAAAAAACTAACTTGAAAAATTTATATTCAGAAATATTGTGCTAGTCACTCATGTAAAAAGCTATGATCATTCAAACTTGAGAGATTGTTCACAGTTAAGAGATCAAGAAATTCCCTGAAAGAGAAAAATAATCATTCCACAGTAAATCATAGAACACAGCCAACATGAATCACTTAATGAAGATCCGGCTCTTATGATTTACGTGACATATTTAAAATAGCATTTCAAAGATTGACAGTTATAGGTATAAATGATAAATTTATTCAGCAGTGCTCTCAGCCATTTCTCATTTTGCATCTGATTACTTCTCTGAATTTAATTAAAGGGGTAACTGATAGATTCAGACCTTTTGTGACTGAACAATTTTATGCTCTTTTAAGTGTTTTAGAACAATTTTGTGTGTTTTATGATTTATCATTAGCATGATCTTACTTGTAGCAAGAAATTTAATATACCTAAAATCAATCAGCACTAAGTTTTCATCTTAGCAGATGAAAATTCAATTATATGATTGGGTAATGGAGCCACACTGCTTTGCATTTAAAAGGCCCTTTACATAGGTCAACAATTGAGGCAATTATTAGAAGGGGACGTTCATAGGAAGGCCCATTTCAATAATTGCCCTGTTTAAAGGAGCCAAAAATCACCTGATTAATGAGCAAACATTATTAGGCCACCAAAATAATAGTTTCTGGGCAGAAGACCATGATGTGTAAATAGGGATTCTTGTAATTGGTGGGTTTCCAGAGCTATTGTCCCAAGCAATCAGATATTTATTACCCATCCTTCAGATCTTCTTTCCTAATGTTTCACTCTTAAAGGGGTTTTCCAGAACATTTATGGTAATGGTGTATTTTTAGGAAAGGTCATCAATATCCGATTGGAGGGGGTATTATTTAGAAAGCAACCTCTCGTCAAGTTTTTGCCCATAGCTCTGGTGCCAAAAAAAGGTGCTGCAACTACATAGTTCCTTCCACTGTATAGTGGACAGAGCTGGTGACTTCAGCACTGGTCCCATTAAAGTTAACTACACAGTGGATGGAGCTATGTAGTAGCAGCACCTATTTTTGGCACCAGAGCTATGTTTTAGTTCCTATTTCTGGCATCACAGCTATAGCTGATTGGAGTCGACCCCTCAAAAAAAAAGAAATTGATGATCTACTGTATTATAAGGATAGACTAGGAAGTCCTGGAAAATCCCTTTATATTGCTAAACAGTTTGTGTTGTCTAGATAAGAGAAGAATGTGGCCTAAGCATGTGCACCATGTTTATAAGGTACATTTGCTTCAATAAATAGATAGATTGAGTACTCCAAGATAGTATGAAGTGTTATGGATATTGATATGCTTGTGCCCCTATCGATGAAGTATAGTATATGTCTGCATATTGATAGCATTCAGGGTATAGTGTCATTTATTTTGGTAAAAATATAAAAAATGTGTAAAGTACATGCAAGATTTTCATCCCCAAGTCAGATCCCTTATATACAGTGAAAAGATTTTTGTAAAATGCAGCACTACCAGAATTCACATATGTCACTTGACATTGTCAAAAAAGCTACTTTTGTTTGTGCTACACTGGTCTGCAAGATGATGCTTTGACCCCACCATGTATGCAGCTTCCTAATGAAATGTGATCCACTAACTATTTATTATAAGACTTTAGACACTAAATGTTGATAAGCAAAATAACAGATTAAAAACCCCATGAATATATTTTAGACATCAGCTTATGTCAGTAAACAATAAAACGAGTTAATTTGTTCAGTTTCTGTGTATTGTATTGTAAAGAATAACAGTTGCTGAATTATACATATTAAATAATATGATATGATAATTGTAAAACAAGTATAGTATAATTACTAATAAAAAACAAAAACTACAGGAAAATATTTCTTATATCATGTACTGTATAATGTTTAATCCCCACTGTTTCATTATTTTTCAATCATGTCTGAAAGATTTTAGGATATTTTACTTAATTTAATCTACATTACAGTAGATAGAAATTTAGTCAACCATTACAAAGTGTTACGGAGCAGCATAGTCTTAAAATGCCCCTGTGCAGAATACTGTATATACATTCATTGCAATTAAGAACTCCTAATGCTGCAGCAACACTTTATAAACTGTTTAAAGTTTCAGTTTAACACTGCTTTAATGTCTTAAGTGTCTGCATTAAAGCCTTTCAGTATTTCCTCTCCATCTCCCACAGCAGAAATTAAATCGGTTTTAATTTATTTTATTTGCTAACACTGTGAATATAATTATTGCTGTAGAGTCTTTTTAATTGTTTTCAACTCAAAGTTGGTCTTTAAGTTGCAATAGACATGTAGTTGTGTGCGGCTTATATTCCCTTGCTCACTCTGACAAAGCACCATAAATCCAGGTATTTAGGTTTATTGAATTTTTAAATGAGGTGATTAGTCGGAGCATGGATGAATGAATTGATGCAAAACAAAATGAGTTTTATGATTTACCATAGCTTGCATACTCCCATTCTGTATAAATTGTTAAAACATTAAGAAATCACATTGGTAATCAACTTACTGAGATTTGATCAAGTCAATATGAAGTAATACTCTGAATAAGTAAATTCCATACACTATTAATTTTCATTATATATGTAAACCATTATTAGAATTGGGAGCAAAGTATTATATTAAGTAATATAATTGCAGCTATTATACCTTAACAACAATCTCCGGGGTTTCTGTTTTGGATTATTTTATCCATGTGATTATGAACACTTAGCAAACTAAATGCACTTCCTTATAGTATTCTAAATATTTTAATAACATTATAAAAAAGTTTCATTCCTAAACCAAAGATAAGTATGTTTATATATATATATATATATATAATAAAGCAATAGCAGCTCTTAAGTGGGTATGAAGGAGGGAAACAAAGTAATGCATAGAATGGATGGACGGCAGTATCCAGAAAGATTAATAAAACATGGATTCTTTAGCTTGGAAGAAAAAGGAGATGAGGGTTCACCTAATGACTGTATATATACATATATCAAAGGTCAATAAAGAGATCTGCTAATAATCTATGTCACATATGGGAACCACCCTGTTACGTGACCCAGGTGTAGCTGCCAAGCATTGAACTATTTTCACGCACTCAATCTCTTATGCTCCTACACACAGGCCTCAGATTGAAGATAGATCACACCCTGACACAGCCTTTCATGCACTCCAACACACTTCCACCATCTATGACATTTAGATTAATATGCCAATTAATTTGGGGCTCATAGAAAACCCCACAAGCACCCCACTCACAAGCAGGCTCACAGTAGTACGAAAAATGAAAAGGTACAATTTGGAGGGAGCTCAACTATCTGATGCTGCACAAGATCACCAAAGGTATGATTGTATATAAATAATTGATTCCAAAATAAGACTCTAAAAAATAGATAAAATAAAGAAATCAAATACATATAATAAAAATCAATGTACCATGATTGTTTGATAAGTCAATTGATAATATCCATACAGTGTACAGTTTGCAGCCTCATAATTACGATATAGAAGATAGAGAGTATTTTATGAGGGTGCAAATCTACAATACATCCCATAAAAATCCCATCCATGATCAGTACTAGGAAAACGGCACTATAAAAATGACTATAATAGTAATAATAAAGTCTCTTGAAATAATATCCGTGGGTATTTAGTGCATAAAGACACATCAATTGATATATAGTCCACTAGTGTAAGGTGATGATTATGAACAGATGTCCAATTTAGCGATTTTAATAGCGAACCGTCTCTGGATGCTAGTTGAAGCTTTATTGCAATGGCCGCTGTGTCTAGTCGCAAAGCCGAGGGTTCACTATTACAAGGATTGGTAATGTAAACCACAAGTTTGTTATAACAACTGCATAGGCGATTGGTGTATCCTGTATTAACAGCTGTCATAAATATATAAAGAATACAATGTAGCTAATATTAATGAGATAACAATTTTCTCTAACATAGTATCAATTTATACACCAGTGGAACCACAAATCCCATATAAGGTGTTAAAATTGCTAAATTGGACATCTATTCATAATCATCACCATACACTAGTGCACTATACATCAATTGAAGTGTCTTTATGCACTTAATATCCATGGACATTATTGGAAGAGACTTTATTATTACTATTATAGTCACTTCTATAGTGCCATTTTTCATAGTACTGATCCAATTATGGACATGGTATTTTTATGGGATGTATTGTAGATTTGAACCCTCATAAAATACAGTCTATCTGCTATGTCTTTAT
Source organism: Bufotes viridis (assembly GCA_033119425.1). Lineage (NCBI taxonomy): Eukaryota > Metazoa > Chordata > Amphibia > Anura > Bufonidae > Bufotes > Bufotes viridis. The sequence continues at coordinate 511,149,957 of CM065589.1, forward strand.
TATGAGATTGCAAACCGTACACTGTATGGATATTATCAATTGACTTATCAAACAATCATGGTACATTGGTTTTTATTATATGTATTTTATTTCTTTATTTTATCTATTTGTTAGAGTGTTATTTTGGAATAAATTATTTATATGCAACCATACATTTGGTGATCTTGTGCTGCATCAGATAGTTGAGTGCCCTCCAAACTGTACCTTTTAATTTTTTTCTGCTATTTGAGTGACAGTGGGTGTGTCGTGGAGAGAGCACCTAATCTAGTTGGTAGAGCCACTGTAACGATTATAGTATTTTCCATCACAGTAGCACTAGTCACACTTATAACAAATACATGATAATGCAAACCGCATTCATACCGTACATTTAAAAATGGAGGTTACTGGGCTTGTTCAAGGCACAAGGCAAAACATTAAAGATGTGTTTTAAAGTACTAAAAAAGGTTACAGTACTTAGTTACAAAAATTAAAGAAATTAGAGAAATACATAAATGTGCACAAAACAGTTATAAAAAATAAAATGATACAAACTGAAAGTTTGTTACTATTTAACAAATTCTGTGATAAGGGTCCTTTCTGGTTTCAGGGACAGGAGAACATGGAAGCCAATCCAATGTTGATCGGATCCCCAAATTGCGTTAATGAAAGGTTCCAAATTCCTAATTTTTATCCCCATTCTGCAGAGAGTGATGCTGAGAGGGGTCCTTCTTCCATTCTCGCCGTAGCCTTCATGATCTCTGCATGCTCCACCTCTCTAACCCAGCTAGCAAACATGAAATATCAATAAAACATGTTTTCCCATCCACACTAATGGATATCCGGTGCCCAACTTTTTTTAATAATCAATATTTCATCAGGCCAATTGTTCTTATACCAAATATAACCAGTGTACGGATTCCAGAAAGTGACATACTGGTTATTTGGAAATGCTGGCTTTCAGGGTGGGATATTTGGACTCCCTATGATGCACACATTATATGGAAGGCAATTATTACAATGATTAGGAGATGAGTTATAGCTTATGATATGTTTTTTTCATCTTCTGATAGTCATTCTAAAAAGCTTCTGGATCCCTGGCGTGGGAGGGGCCATGCTGCCTGAGTTGTAGGCATTTCCATGGGGCTTCTTTACCACTTGTAAAGGGACCCTTACTGGCAGTCATGTCCAGGAAACATTACCACTAGTTTGTTAACATCCGGATGCTAATTTGATTTCTGTCAAAGGTAAATATGTATTCTCTCCTACCAGTCCAGACTGACTGGCATCATACAGATAATATTCAATGCGTTTTTGCAGATAGCCACTAGAGATAGCAACTCCAAGTTAAAGTTATACACTCCTGCACATATGGGTAAAGTATTAGCCTCCACCAGTGTCTTCCTTCCTCCAGTGATTCCTATGGGATGCCAGAAATCACACTGATAGTGAAGTATTGCCGCTACTAACTAAACACACACCTGATATTATACTCACAGGTGCATGGTAGTATGCGTGCACTTCAAAAAGCACTGTAGTCCCGGGCACACCAAGTTCTTCCTTCCCAGTAATAGTCCTATAGAGGATTCGCTACAATAGTGAGGCACCGTCTCCAATATGTATAAACAGGTATTTATTATACTCACAAATTTCCATAAAATATAGGCAAGTCAACAGTAAAATACAGCAGCATTGTGCACGCCCGACCCGGGTTTCGCCTCAAGCTTCGTCAGGAGCATAGGTCTAAATCAAAAACACTTGGGATTAAATATCCACCCCAAGCTCATCCTTTGTGACACTACTTTAAAGTGCTGCACAAATTCACATTAAAAACCAACATACGTTATCTCCTAAACTTACTAAAACAATAAGAACAGAGCTCAATTTATAAATTTATAAATTAAAACTACATATCAATCCATTCATCGAATCACTACCACTCGCAAATTGTCACGAGGTTCTCATCCACCAATACTTATAGTGATACGTCTATATATCAAAAACAATTACTAGTTTACTACAACAGATAGGGGAATGACATAACCAAAGGTATGGGTGCAGTTGCGCATCGAACCTATGAGACTAAACATTTACTTATATTGCTAACCATCACTACTTAGTATTATTTATTACCATAGATCCATTCATAAAAAACTGTCATGACGTGATCCGGCACATAATCGGTCACATGCCTTTATATCAACCAATCACCATTCGAACCCACCGGACAAATACGCTGGGGAGATAGTAGGTTTTATTTTTAAATTGTAATATGGGGACATGTTTTTCTAACCAGTCAGACAAGGTTAAAGATCAAATTCCACATTTAATCCACGGGGCTGGATCGTATCCAGATCGTAGATCCACTTCACCTCCCTACGTTCAATCTTGGCCACAGTATCTCCTCCTCTCCAGTTCGCCTTCACCAATTCAATCCCCATAAAGGTAAGTCCCACTTTTTTTTTTTTTTTTATGGACTGTTTTAAAGTGCAACGATACTCCATGTGTCTCTAATCCTTTTTGGATATTTCTGATATGCTTCTTTAAGCACCGCCCAATTCTTGCGGATGGCGTTTCTGATAATCCCGGCCTGAGTACTAAAGTGAAGCGGAAATCTTTCCTCAACCTTTTATCATACTCCTTTCTTTTTGGGATTCCTCCCTCTTAACTACTTCTACTGCAGCTAATTAATTCATCCCTTTCATAACCTTTTTTCGACAAATCTATCTATTATGATCTGACTCTGTTCCCTATATACCTCAGTGTCTGTACAGTTACGATAAATCCTTTTCATTTGTCCCTTCGGGATGTTCCTCAACCAGGGGCCATGATGGCAGCTATGGATATCAATGTAACCATTTACATCTATCTCCTAAAGAAGGTTTTTGTCTTTACACCCCTTTCCTTAAAAAAGATAGTGAGATCCAAAAAGTTGACTGCTTTATTGCTGATGCAGCTGGTAAATTTTAAATTCCAATTGTTGGTATTTGTATAAATCCCTAATGAATTCTTCCAGTCCCCGTCTTTCCCCTTCCCACATGAGCAGACAGTTATCGATATACCGCTGCCATGTGGTAAGGGTACCTTTTGGTGTAGTTTTGGACAAACACAGTTTGATCACCTCCTCCTCCCAGAATGCCATGTACAGGTTGGCGAAACTGGGGGCGAATTTCATCCCCATCGCCGTCCCGACCCTTTGAAAATAATAGTAATTTTCAAACCAGAAATAGTTATGGTCTAAACAGTATCTGAAACATTCTAAAATGAATGTGCCTAGTTTTTCAGACATCGCTGGATCACTCGTCAGTTGCCTTTTAATAGCTTCCAGCCCTAATCCTTTTGGAATAATGGTATAAAGTGAGTTCACATCAACAGTCGCTAACCACATGTTGTCTTTATGCTTTTCACCAAGGTAATGACACTTCCTGAGTCTCTTAATAAAGAGAGGGTCTTAATAACGTATTTTTGTAAAAAAAAAAGTCAATGTATTCTGTAAGTTTACTTGTTAATGAATTTATGCCTGAGACAATAGGCCTCCCTGGGGGTTCTGTAAGGCTCTTATGGATTTTTGGTAAGTGATATATACCCGGATTAACCTGAGCTTTTATTGTCAGATATTCAATTTTTTTTTTACTTATGATTCCCTCTTGTTGCCCCCTCAACAACAAACCGTCTAACTCAATTTTAAACTCCGGCAGTGGGTTCTTCTTTAAGACCATATATGTGTCCTTATCCGATAAATGTCTCCTTAATTCAGCTTTATATTTTTCTGCATCCATTATTACCAGCCCTCCCCCCCTTTTCTGCCGGTTTTATCACTATATCCCGGTTGTTCTCCAGTTTCCTTATTGCCTCATTCTCCTCCTTTGTTAAATTATAATTTCTCGGTTTAGCATTAATTTTTTCCAGTTCCTTTAGTTCCCCTGTTTTGAATGCCTCTATGCATTCATTGTTTTTATTTTTTGGAAAAAAACTTACTTTTTTTGCGCAACTGTGTGTGAATAATCTCACTATCCTGTACAGCACTCACAAGTATTGGAGTCTGATTGATGATAAAATATTTGGCAATGTTTAACTTCCGAACATATTTATTTACATCAAGAAATCAATTTTTTTTTCTAAAAAATAAAAGCAATGAATGCATAGAGGCATTCAAAATAGGGGTACTAAAGGAACTGAGAAGTCTTCTACACCAACATACAACTTTATTCTTTACTGTAAAAGCAGTGAGAGAATGGAACTCTCTATTACAAGGCTTGGTATCAGAAGAGGGTGTGATTGGCAACTTAACATGTTTTATTTTTTATTATTATAATATGTTAAATGTGCTAGATTATTGTATGAGGGCATTGGTCCTGGAATCATTGTAGGAGAATAAGTTGAATTAGGTGGACATATGCTTCCTTTCAAATTTACTGGTTATATTGATGTGTTATATATTATATTTAAAATTATGGCCCCTGTCAAGGGGTGAGATATGTTATATTAAAGTTCCATTCAGTCTCAAATAGGTTTGGCCCACACCAAAATGGCTCCAATTGCCCTAAAAAATGGTATATAAAGCCTTCTATTCTCCTAGGACACTCTTAAGAATAAATGCCATGTATTTTTGTTGATTTCTTATGAATTTAGTTTTTGATCTCCTTCCCTAGGCTCTTGAATAATAGCAATAGTAAATGATGCCTGAGTGACACTGACATAAATAGCTACAGTATGAACCAACAGTGTACTTAAAAAAAAAACATTGTGACAGCACATATTATCCTTTTTTCATATTCCAAAGCTTCTACAAATTGCACCTTATAAGGAGGAGATGATATTTAAACACCAGGGCACACCGCCAATTAGGTGAGGTGAGGAAATTGCCTCAGCCAGTGCGGCCCTGGTGACCAGTGGGGGGGCAGCAGGGCACTGGGAGATGAGCGCTTCCATTGTGGGAGATGAGCGCTTCCATTGTGGAAGATCTCATCTCCATAGTCATTTGTATCGCCATCCTCAGGACAGCGATACAGATAGATGTGCTGCGGCGGGACAGGGGAGGCATCTCCGTTCCCATTCCTCTGATAGGCTGTATCTTTAACAGTTGGTGCCTGAACGCGGGGCCACAGGAGAGATAGCGTCAGTAGCCGAAGTTTGCGGGTTCCCAGAGCATGGTGGACAGCGCTTGAGGAGGAGGCCTGCAGACTCAAATCATGTGAGAAAATCTGTTTATCTCATCTGCCTCTTGCTGCGCTCCACTCTACAGTGGTAATCTGTACTGCTATTGGTGTTGCATTGTATTGTGAGTATCAACTTCGGTTGGCAGTAAATCCTGTGTGGCCAAGTGTTTTTTCATATATGATCAGCACACCTTTATTTCGGTGCTCAGTGTAATAGGGTGTCCCCTCTTCAATACAAGTTCATATAAACACGGCACTCGATTTCTCAAATTGCAGTATTTTTATTCTTATTTTTAGTATTGCATAATCATGCCACCATCAATTTAGTATAGTTATCTGGCCGACGTTTCGGTCATATAGACCTTCATCAGGGCCTAAAAAAAATATATACAAATATATACATAAGACACATACATAAAATTAATACAAAAATAATGAAGAGAAAAGTAACATATACCTCCAAAAGTTAGCAGCCTCATACAAAGAAAACCTTCCATTAAGGATATACAATAGATAAGGTTAACTAGGTTATGATGGCATAACCAATACATATATATGTAGACTTACGAACAATATAATGCATAGACATCTACCACTACAATGGAGCATTGTCACTAAAAAGAAATAAATTGAGTAGAGAGACAAGATAGAGCAAGACAAAGCCACAGAGTTTCAATGAACACAACAAGATCCACGCATTCAGAAAAAGTACTTCAGTTCACTTAGGTATCAAATACATAGTCAGGATGGGACCATTATCGAGGAGGTATAAGTATATATCCATAAACATAAGCATCCTTCTCAATTAGTAGCAAAAGTATAGGTCAGCGACGTACCTTAGAAGCAGAAGTGTAAAAGACCGGGTGGCGTGTGGAGAGTTGTTTGGCGTGGTCTTTTAAAGTGAAAGTAGCGGTACGTCACTTCCGGTCCCATGCGGACCGGAAGTGCGTCACATCGTCACAGATATTGAGGGCAATGAAGCCAAACTGAGTATGGGCAATAGAACTTCCTGGTTTAGATCAACCATAGACTCCATGCGCCGAACTGCCACAGGTATTGTGTCCATGTTGCTAGGTCACAAAGAAATACTGAATATACGCCGGGGAAACTATGTTTCGCTGACCAACAGGTCAGGAATACATGGGCAACATAGACAAGATTATGGTACAATCAAAAAAAGAAGGGTCAAAGGTGACCTAGACAATATCTTCCATATAAAGTATAAAGAGTGTTATACTAATGTTATATTGGTATCAAAATGTTAGGATGTTAGTTCATTGGTGGAGAGTTTCCACATACAATTCTATATAATATAAGACACTACACCATGGTTAATAGGTAAATATGTTAGCAAAATTAATAAAGTATATTGTGTAGGTCACCATCCTACCTGTGCAGTGGATCATTTTGTCTGTAAAACAGAGACATTTTATTAGACATTTAAACAGTATTGAATATTAACCACTTGCCGCCACGCTAACGCCGATGGGCGTCAGCGCGGCGGCTCTCTCAGGTCTCACTGCCGCCTATCGGCGTCATCTCGTGAGACCCGAGATTTCACATGAACGCGCGCGCGTCGTGCGTGCGCGTTCATGTGATCGGAGCCGGGACAACTGAAACTACAGCCTGCCAGCGCTGATCATGCGCTGGCAGGCTGTAGATGCGGAAAAAACCGCATTTAAATCGCATATCAGACGCTGTTTTTAAACAGCGTCTGATATGCCTGCTGTCTGCTCGTCTGGTGGTCCCTTTGTTTGGGACCACCAGAGGAAACTATAGGAAAAGTGCACCAATCACTACACACACCCCCCACCCCCATCACTGATTAACCCCTGATCACCCATGTCACCCCCTGATCACCCCTGTCACCCCCTGTCACTAATCACCCCCTACAGGCTCATTCAGACGTCCGTATGTGTTTTGCGGATCCATGGATCTGCGGATCCATGGATCTGCGGATCCATGGATCTGCGGATCCGCAAAATACGGACACCGGCAATGCGCTTTCCGCATTTTGCAGATCCGCACAGAACTATATAGAAAATGCTTTTTCTTGTCCGCAGTGCGGACAAGAATAGGACATGTTCTATATTTTTGCGAACGGAAGTGCAGACCCGGAGCGCGGATCCGTAATTCCGGATCCGAGCGGGACAAAGTCTGTCCCCATAGAAATGAATGGGTCCGCAATTCCGTTCCGCAAACAGAATTTCGGACGTGTGAATGGGGCATAAGGGTCCCGTTATCACCGCCAGTTAGTTAGCTACTTGTTAGTTAGCTAGCGCCCACCGCACCGCAATCACTGATTTTGGCAGAGATTTTTTCATCCACATAGACCGATGCGAATGAAAAAATCGGTGCCGTTCATTTTTATTTTTTTTTTCAGCGCAGCGGCTGAACGGAAAAAAAAAAATCTCATTACCCGTATGCTCAATATAAGGAGAATCGCAGAAACTCCTAATGCTGGCCATACGTGTAATGATTGCGGAGACCCTCAAATGCCAGGGCAGTACAAAAACCCCACATGTGACCCCATTTTAGAAAGAAGACACCCCAAGGTATTCCGTGAGGGGTATGGTGAGTTCATGTAAAATTTTATTTTTTGTCACAAGTTAGTGGAATATGAGACTTTGTAAAAAAAATATATATATATATATATCAATTTCCGCTAACTTGTGTCAAAATTTTTTTTTCTGTGAACTCGCCATACCCCTCACAGAATACCTTGGGGTGTCTTCTTTCCACAATGGGGTCACATGTGGGGTATTTATACTCACCTGGCATTTTAGGGGTGCTAAAGTGTGAGAATCCAAATGCGTAAAAATGCCCTGTGAAATCCTAAAGGTACTCAATGGTTTTAGGGCCCTTTGCGCATCTTGGCTGCAAAAAGTGGCACACATGTGGTATCGCCGTACTCAGGAGAAGTAGGGCAATGTGTTTTGGGGTGTATTTTTACATATACCCATACTGGGTGTGAGAAACATCTCTGTAAATGACAACTTTTTAAAAATTTTTATTCAAAGTTGGTAATTTACAGAGATATTTCTCTCACCCAGCATGGGTATATGTAAAATACACCCCAAAGCACATTGCCCTACTTCTCCTGAGTACGGCGATACCACATGAGTGACACTTTTTGCAGCCAAATGCACAAGGGCCAAATTCCCATGAGTACCTTTTAGGAGGGCATTTTTACGCATTTTCTTCTCACGCTTTAGGGCCCCTAAAATGCCAGGGCAGTATAAATACCCCACATGTGACCCCATTTTGGAAAGAAGACACCCCAAGGTATTCGCTGAGGGCATAGTGAGTCCATGAAAAATTAAACTTTTTGTCAAAAGTTAGCGGAAAGGGAGACTTTGTGAGAAAAAACAATAAAAATCAATTTCCACTAACTTGTGCCATAAATTTTTTTTTCTATGAACTCGCCATGCCCCTCATGGAATATCTTGGGGTGTCTTCTTTCCAAAATGGGGTCACATGTGAGGTATTTATACTGCCTTGGCATTTAGGGGCCCTAAAGCATGAGAAGAAAAATGCGTAAAAATGCCCTCCTAAAAGGTACTCATGGGAATTTGGGCCCTTGCGCATCTTGGCTGCAAAAGTGTCACTCATGTGGTATCGCCGTACTCAGGAGAAGTAGGGCAATGTGTTTTGGGGTGTATTTTTACATATACCCATGCTGGGTGAGAGAAATATCTCTGTAAATTGACAACTTTGTATAAAAAATTTAAAAAGTTGTCGTTTACAGCGATATTTCTCACACCCAGCATGGGTATATGTAAAATACACCCTAAACACATTGCCCTACTTCTCCTGAGTACGGCGATACCACATGAGTGACACTTTTGCAGCCAAGATGCGCAAAGGGCCCTAAAACCAATGAGTACCTTTAGGATTTCACAGGGCATTTTTACGCATTTGGATTCTCACGCTTTAGGTTCCCTAAAATGCCAGGTGAGTATAAATACCCCACATGTGACCCCATTTTGGAAAGAAGACACCCCAAGGTATTCCGTGAGGGGCATGTCGAGTTCACAGAATTTTTTTGGCACAAGTTAGCGGAAATTGATATATTTTTATTTTTTTATTTTGTTTTTACAAAGTCTCATATTCCACTAACTTGTGACAAAAATAAAATTTTACATGAACTCACCATACCCCTCACGGAATACCTTGGGGTGTCTTCGTTCTAAAATAGGGTCACATGTGGGGTATTTATACTGTCCTGGCATTTTAGGGGCCCCTAAAGCGTGAGAAGAAGTCTGGAATCCAAATGCGTAAAAATGCCCTGTGAAATCCTAAAGGTACTCATTTGAATTAGGGCCCCTTTGCGCACCCAGGCTGCAAAAAAGTGTCACACATGTGGTATCGCCGTACTCAGGAGAAGTGGGGCAATGTGTTTTGGGGTGTATTTTTATATATACCCCTGCTGGGTGTGAGAAATATCTCTGTAAATGACAATTTTTTAATTTTTTTATACAAAGTTGTCAGTTTACAGAGATATTTCTCTCACCCAACATAGGTATATGTAAAAATACACCCCAAAACACATTGCCCTACTTCTCCTGAGTACGGCGATACCACATGAGTGACACTTTTGCAGCCTGGGTGCGCAAAGGCCCTAAAACCAATGAGTACCTTTAGCTTTTACATGGCGGCTCACAATTTAGCCCGCCCAAAATGCCAGAACAGTACAAACACCCCACAAATGACCCCATTTCGGAAAGTAGACACCCCAAGGTATTCACTGAGGGGCATAATGAGCCCGTATGAGATTTTTTTTTTTGCCAGAAGTTAGCAGAAATGGAAACTTTATTATTATTTTTTTCCTCAGAAAGTGTCATTTTCCGCTAACTTGTGAAAAAAATGAAATGATACATGAACTCACCAAGCCCCTCCGCGAATACTTTGGGGTGTCTTCTTTCTAAAATGGTGTGATTTGGGGGTATTTATACTTTCCTGGCATTCTAGCACCTGAAGAAACACGACAGGCGCTCAGAAAGTCAGAGCTGCTTCAAAATGCCGAAATTCACTTTTTGCACCATAGTTTGTAAACGCTATAACTTTTACCCAAACCAATAAATATACACTTATTGGACTTTTTTTTTATCAAAGACATGTAGAACAATACATTTAGAGAAAAATTTATATAGAAATGTAGTTTTTAAAAAAATTTTACAACAGAAAGTGAAAAATGTCATTTTTTTGCAAAAATGTCGTTAAATTTTTATTAATAGCAAAAAAAGTAAAAATGTCAGCAACAATGAAATACCACCAAATGAAAGCTCTATTAGTGAGAAGAAAAGGAGGTAAAATTCATTTGGGTGGTAAGTTGCATGACGGAGCAATAAACGGTGAAAGTAGTGTAGTGCGGATTTGTAAAAAAGGGCCTGGTCACTAGGGGGGTATAAACCTGTGGTCTTCAAGTGGTTAAACATACATTAATGTAAATATTTACTACTTGGAATATCGAACCACAATTGACTGGTTTAGGGAGAGGGGGTCATCAATGGAAAGAATATAAGTAGCAGAATATATGGACAACCGTCACAAACACAAATCGAAATCACGATTGAGGCCTAAAGGGTGTAAAAATTTAAGTTGATGGATCCAATATACTTCCCTTCGGCGGAGGATCATCTTCCGATCACCTCCCCGTCGGGGCATTGGAATATGTTCTATCACTTGAAACCTCAACTGGCTAATTGTGTGTCCCATACGAAGAAAATGGCCAGGAATGGGTAGCTCAGTTTTCTTACAGCGTATATCAGATTTGTGTTTTCCTATGCGGTCTCGCACACACTGGGTGGTCTCCCCTATGTATGCGAGGCCGCAAGGACATTTGATCAAGTACACCACATGTGTGGTAGTACATGTGAAGTAACCCCGCATAGTGTATGTCTTTCCTGAATGTGGGTGTGTAAAAGTAGACCCCTTCTGCACATTCGTGCATTGGGAGCAACTTAAGCAGGGAAAGGTACCAGATCGTTTACTTGTGAGAGTAAGCTGTCTCAATGAAGGTTTAAGGGGGCCTATATCAGCGCGTACTAGTTGATCACGAATATTCCGTGGACGCTTATAACAGATCCGTAAAGGCTGAGAGAATTCAGGAATATGAGGATATGCCTTAGGTAAAAGTGACCAATGTTTATGTATGATCTGCTGTATCCGTTGCATAAAAGGATGATACGTAACCACTAATGGCACGCGGGGACCCATATCCCTCTGTCTACATTTAAGTTGTTGTAATTGTGTTTTTTCTTTAGTCAATAGTGTTGTAGGATATCCCCTTGCTTTAAATTTAGAACACATCTCATCAAGACGTGTTTTCCTTACTATGGGGTCACTCACTATTCGCGTAACACGCATTAATTGTGATCGAGGTAATGAGGTCTTCGTGTTATATATACCGTGTTATATGTATTCGTTACATATACCACATACGGAATTTCGCACCCGAGACTGGGAACGGGAGTCTAAAAAATTGATTGCCTCCGAATTACATTGTACGAATTACATTGTACGACTCTAGCAGAATATTATAAGACTAATCGAATCCCAAGAGGGCTGAGAGTTCATCTGCGCCCGAATTTATTTCCCAACAATAAAGAATACTGCGAGAAATTTGAAGCCATTCTTAATAAATGCTCGTTGGATATTATTGTCCTTAGTATTGAACACTTACAACAAACGATAGTGGAATGTCGCGAGAAATTGACAGCCATAGAGGAGCAATTGACTGCATCCATTACGTCTCAAGAGTGGCAAGAAATAAAAAATAAAACCGAGAAGATACTAGAGGATCATAGAAAATACTTGGAACAAACTAAAAGGTCTAAATTTCTTCGTGACACAGAAGATTACCAGTCTAAAAGGGTATATCGCTGGCAATGGCAACAATTCGAGACCTTTGGATATCAACCTTCTGGGGAATATGCTTCATCGTCCTCTGGCAGCGAGAGATCCATGAGACGACGACCGACACGTTTTTTTCCAGGGCGGGGCTCAAGAACGAGACGCAGACCTGCCGCACGAGGAGAGGACGTCACCCCTGCGATTCAGGATTCCAATGCAGTGAAAACCAGGTCCCAGGTACTGACCTAGTAATTAATATTTCATCTAGATCCCTATCACCAATAGAACTACAAGTCCTAGCTAAAGGACTTTCTTTTTGTCCTACTAATCCATTACAGGATTTTACTCTGACTCAAGAGTTATATAGATTCTACAGGACACTCCGTCTAAAAGCCCATTTCTCGCAACAGATGGACAACCTGGGCACGCGGACTGCTGCTATTCCGTGCCCTCAGGTTGCTGATCCCCCACTATCAATTACTCGATTGGGGTTAAAAAATAAAAGCATTTTTACGCCCCCCAAAATACATCATGGGGTTGAAACATTTATTGACATTGTAGAAAGAGAAATACAGACTGAAGTTACTAAATACAAGAGAGGCATGTATCCAACCAAGTCTAATCTTTCTAATGTTTCTAATGGCTTTGACACAACTAAGTGGGGATAGAACAATCACTATCAAACCCGCCGATAAAGGGGGTGCGATCGTGATTTTGGATACGTCATACTATAAGGAGGAGATTTGTAGACAGCTGTCTGATACTGATACATACGAGAGAGTGTCATATAATCCCATGTTTGAGATACAGAGGGAGTTGGAGTCCTTTCTAGGGAAACATTTGTTGCTATGCACCATTGATAAAGTTACCTATACTTATCTAATAAATAAAAATCCAATTGTACCTGTATTTTACATATTGCCGAAAATACATAAGTGCCTGGAGCGACCACCTGGCCGCCCCATAGTAGCCTCAACACAGTCTATACTAGCTCCCATTTCAGTTTTTCTGGAGAAGACTCTGACTCCCTAAGTCCTTTTTGCTTGATACTTCGCATTTTTTGGAAATTATTAAGTCAATAGATGCACTAACGCATGACACATTGTTGATAACCTTAGATGTGGGTAGCTTATATATCTCGATTTCACATGAGGAGGGAATACGTGCAATTACGTTACTTCTAGAGGGCTCTGATTTGCCCGTCACTCAAAGGTCATTTTGTGTTTGGTTGTTGAGATTTGTTTTGGAAAAAAACTTTTTTATGTTTGGGGAGGCGTTTTACATACAGCGCAAAGGTACGGCCATGGGGGCCAATGTGGCCCCCCCTTATGCAAACATTTTCATGGATCGTTTTGAACAAGATCATGTGTATCCTCATGTTTTATTCCAAACCCATGTCAAAATATGGCGGCGATATATCGACGACATATTTTGTATCTGGCAGGGTGACGGTGCTTCTTTTCAGACATTCTATGTAGATCGTAATGCTATGATGCCTGGCCTTTCTTTTACTGCACACGTGGACCCTTATAGGGTGACCTTCTTAGATACTACTATCATCAAGAAAATAGATGGTGACCTTTCCGTGGACTTATATATTAAGCCCACGGACAGGAATACCCTATTGCATTTTTCTAGTAGCCATCCCTATAACACGAAGACCTCATTACCTCGATCACAATTAACAATGCGTGTTACGCGAAAAGTGAGTGACCCCATAGTAAGGAAAACACGTCTTGATGAGATGTGTTCTAAATTTAAAGCAAGGGGATATCCTACAACACTATTGACTAAAGAAAAAACACAATTACAACAACTTAAATGTAGACAGAGGGATATGGGTCCCCGCGTGCCATTAGTGGTTACGTATCATCCTTTTATACAACGGATACAGCAGATCATACATAAACATTGGTCACTTTTACCTAAGGCATATCCTCATATTCCTGAATTCTCTCAGCCTTTACGGATCTGTTATAAGCGTCCACGGAATATTCGTGATCAACTAGTACGCGCTGATATAGGCCCCCTTAAACCTTCATTGAGACAGCTTACTCTCACAAGTAAACGATCTGGTACCTTTCCCTGCTTAAGTTGCTCCCAATGCACGAATGTGCAGAAGGGGTCTACTTTTACACACCCACATTCAGGAAAGACATACACTATCCGGGGTTACTTCACATGTACTACCACACATGTGGTGTACTTGATCAAATGTCCTTGCGGCCTCGCATACATAGGGGAGACCACCCAGTGTGTGCGAGACCGCATAGGAAAACACAAATCTGATATACGCTGTAAGAAAACTGAGCTACCCATTCCTGGCCATTTTCTTCGTATGGGACACACAATTAGCCAGTTGAGGTTTCAAGTGATAGAACATATTCCAATGCCCCGACGGGGAGGTGATCGGAAGATGATCCTCCGCCGAAGGGAAGCATATTGGATCCATAAACTTAAAACTTTACACCCTTTAGGCCTCAATCGTGATTTCGATTTGTGTTTGTGACGGTTGTCCATATATTCTGCTACTTATATTCTTTCCATTGATGACCCCCTCTCCCTAAACCAGTCAATTGTGGTTCGATATTTCAAGTGGTAAATATTTACATTAATGTATGTTTAATATTCAATACTGTTTAAATGTCTAATAAAATGTCTCTGTTTTACAGACAAAATGATCCACTGCACAGGTAGGATGGTGACCTACACAATATACTTTATTAATTTTACTAACATATTTACCTATTAACCATGGTGTAGTGTCTTATATTATATAGAATTGTATGTGGAAACTCTCCACCAATGAACTAACATCCTAACATTTTGATACCAATATAACATTAGTATAACACTCTTTATACTTTATATGGAAGATATTGTCTAGGTCACCTTTGACCCTTCTTTTTTTGATTGTACCATAATCTTGTCTATGTTGCCCATGTATTCCTGACCTGTTGGTCAGCGAAACATAGTTTCCCCGGCGTATATTCAGTATTTCTTTGTGACCTAGCAACATGGACACAATACCTGTGGCAGTTCGGCGCATGGAGTCTATGGTTGATCTAAACCAGGAAGTTCTATTGTCCATATTCAGTTTGGCTTCATTGCCCTCAATATCTGTGACGATGTGACGCACTTCCGGTCCGCATGGGACCGGAAGTGACGTACCGCTACTTTCACTTTAAAAGACCGCGCCAAACAACTCTCCACACGCCACCCGGTCTTCTACACTTATGCTTCTAAGGTACGTCGCTGACCTATACTTTTGCTACTAATTGAGAAGGATGCTTATGTTTATGGATATATACTTATACCTCCTCGATAATGGTCCCATCCTGACTATGTATTTGATACCTAAGTGAACTGAAGTACTTTTTCTGAATGCGTGGATCTTGTTGTGTTCATTGAAACTCTGTGGCTTTGTCTTGCTCTATCTTGTCTCTCTACTCAATTTATTTCTTTTTAGTGACAATGCTCCATTGTAGTGGTAGATGTCTATGCATTATATTGTTCGTAAGTCTACATATATATGTATTGGTTATGCCATCATAACCTAGTTAACCTTATCTATTGTATATCCTTAATGGAAGGTTTTCTTTGTATGAGGCTGCTAACTTTTGGAGGTATATGTTACTTTTCTCTTCATTATTTTTGTATTAATTTTATGTATGTGTCTTATGTATATATTTGTATATATTTTTTCTAGGCCCTGATGAAGGTCTATATGACCGAAACGTCGGCCAGATAACTATACTAAATTGATGGTGGCATGATTATGCAATACTAAAAATAAGAATAAAAATACTGCAATTTGAGAAATCGAGTGCCGTGTTTATATGAACTTGGCCAAGTGTTTTGTCTGTGTGTAGTTTGTGTCAGGCACCTCCACAGTTAACGGTTAAGCAGAGCAAGAGATTTCCCCTGGCAGGGGGGCGGAGCCGTATTAGGAGCTACTGATTTATCCCAAAAGGGAGGGTGTAGCTCCGGGGTGCTCTGGGACAGGGCTTTTAGGGGTTACTGATTTACAGTAACTTCACAGGGGACACAGGTCAAAAGAGGCCTGCATCGCATAGCTGCCAGCCTGATAGAGGTAAATATATGTGTTAATTATTATTATTTTTTTATATAGTACAATACAGGAGAGGAGCACTATGGGGGCACTTGTTACTGGCACATGATTGGGGGGCACTTGTTACTGGCACATGATTGGAGGGGCACTTGTTACTGGCACATGATTGGGGGGCACTGTGGGGGCACTTCTTACTGGCACGTAATTGGGGGGCATCTAAGGGGGGGCACTTATTACTGGCACATGAATGGGGGCATCTATGGGGGTTACTTCTTACTGGCACATGATTGGGGGGCATCTCTGGGGGCACTTCTTACTGGCAAATTATTGAGGGGCACTTGTTACTGGCACATTATTGGGTGGCTCTATTGGGGCATCTATGGGGGCATTTCTTACAGGCACATTATTGTGTGGCACTATGGGGGCATCTACTGAGGCCACAAAGAAGGAGCATTTTATATGGGGGCTCTGTATAGGGGCATTGTATACTGGTACACATTATGGTGGATACTATGGGGAAAGGGAGAGAGGAGTACTATGGGATCATCTACAGGGGGGAACTCAGAAGGAGTATTTTATACTTGCAAATTATTGGGGACACTGAGAGCATCTACTGGGGCACTATATAAGGGCATTTTATACTGGTACATTATGGGGGCACTAGGAGGAAGGGGGAGAGGAGAACCATTGGGCATTTACTCCACAAGATGGGAGGATGATGTAAAAGTAGTAAACTAAGATTTTTTTTTGTAGGAAAGTGCAGAGATGAGAAATGGCTCAAAAATGGAGGTCTGAAAGGAAAAGATGAGGAAGAAGAACATCTATAATAAAGGACACATCACTGGATGTAAAAGGTATGTGATGCTGTATTACCCTGTATGTTCTGTAGTGATATACGTAATGTTAAGAGGAAAGAGGTTAGGTTAAGAATTTGGAATTTGGCCTCAGGCAGCAGAAAGGCTTGGTGCACCCTTGTTAAAAACACATGGTGTTATAGGATTAAAGAAAAGTGGCTTGTTGGGGGACCAAGTATCCCAAAATTATGCCTTGACGGGGTTGGGATGGCAGCCCATATGGAACGCACAAGTGCTAATTGTCAGAAGAAAAAATGGTTCATTCTGAACGAGCTTAGAAAAATTATCCCTTTTAATTGTGATCAGCAGCAGTGCAGTGTGGATGTGGAAAGGGTAGGGTAGTAATATGCAGGTGGCCAAAATAGTAACAGCAGTAGAAGCAACATACTGTAGCATGTAACGCATATAAAGCAAAAGATTGGCTGTATGACTAGTAGTAATAGTAGTAGAAGTAGTGGTGGTAGAAGTCGTTGCAGCTTTGAATGATGGTAGGCAAGAAGGGAAACATACAGACAGCAACAATGGCAAGATGGGGCACCTTCTGCAAGGCAATATCTATTTATCTGCCTCAGATAAATGTGAAAATTTCCTAAATCTAGGATAGGTTCATTTTGACAAAAGTGAGATTAACCCCTTAAGGACACGGCCATATTTCACCTTAAGGACCAGACCATTATTGGCAAATCTGACCAGTGTCACTTTATGTGTGATTAACTTTAAAATGCTTTTACTTATCTAGGCCATTCTGAGATTGTTTTTTTGTCACACATTGTACTTCATGACACTGGCAAAATGGAGTAAAAAAAATCATTTTCATTTATAAAAAAATAGCAAATTTACAAAAAATTTGGAAAAATTAGCAAATTTCCAAGTTTCAATTTCTCTACTTCTATAATACATAGTAATACCGCCAAAAAAAAGTTATTAATTTACATTCCCCATATGTCTACTTCATGTCTGGATAATTTTGGGAATGCCATTTAATTTTTTTACTTTACAAGGCTCAGAAGTTTAGAAGCAAATCTTGAAATTTTTCAGTCATTTTCAAAAACCTTTAACTACCTGAGTAGACGTATACAAATAAATAATGATACTTTATTTCACATCCAGGGGTTAAAAAAAGACATGAAAAACCCTTCAGGTATTCAGAGTGTATGATGTGTGGAGAGGGAGTCTAACACATACTCCTTCCACGCCCAATCACTCTGACCAAATCATCCAGGTGTAACACACACTGTGAACACTGTCAATGATGGGTAATAATCAGCAAGTCATGTATGGTTGGGTAGTCTCTATGTAAATTGGGTCAGCAAGTGTGCTGCTCATACAGAGTTAGGCGACCCCCTTCAAAAACTAGTACCCCATCCAATTACATGCCTGACATCCCATTCACCCAGTAGCCGCTTGTTACACCTAAAACCGGTGCGAGACGTGCATAGCAAACAGCGACTGCCGCCTCTTGTTTGCATGTGCCGAAGTATAGTGATTTATGCTCAACGCGTTTCGACAGGGCTAACACTCTGCCCTGTATCCTCAGGAGCTGCCCACTCATTCATTCATACATTCCAGTATAGTTAATAGCACTATTAGATAGAGGATGTCCCGAGCACCTTTTGCGTGCAAGGGCACCGGCACTATGACGGCCTACTTCACTGTTTTCTAAATTCACTGTTTTCTAAATTAGAATCTCTCTGCTTTTAGGGCAGATATTGATGCCTTATAAAATATTCATTAATTAACATTCCAAATATATCTACTTTATGTGGGGATAATTTTGGTAATGTAATTTTTTTTTAGGCCGTTAGAAGGTTTAGAATTTTTGAAGCAATTTTTTAAATTTGTAAGAACATTTCCAAAGTCAGCTTTTTTAAGGACCAGTTCAGTTCTGAAGTCACTTTGTGGGGCTTACATAGTGGAAACCCCCATAAATGACCCCATTGTAGAAACTACACCCCTCAAGTTACTCAAAACTGATTTTACAAACTTTGTTAACCATGTAGGTGTTCCACAGGAATTAAAGGAAAATAGAGATGAAATTTCAAATTTCTAAATTTCACTTTTTTTGGTAGATTTTCCATCTTAATCCATTTTTTTCTTTAACACATCGAGGGTTGACAGCCAAACAATACGTACGTAATATTTTTTCCCTGATTCTATGGTTTACATAAAAGCCGCACATATGGTCGTAACCTGATGTAAGGGCACACGGCAGGGCGTATAAGAAAAGGAGCGCCATATGGTTTTTAGAAGGCAGATTTTGCTGAACTTGTTTTTAGATGCCATGTCCCATTTGAAGCCCACGTAATGGACCCTTACAGTAGAAACTCCCAAAAAGTGACCCTATTTTGGAAACTAGGGGATAAGGTGACAGTTTTATTGGTACTATTTTGGGGTACATATGATTTTTAATTGCTCTATATTCCGTTTTTTGTGAGGCAAGGTAACCAAAAAATTGCTGTTTTTGCACAGTTTTTTTTTTATTTTTTACATCATTCCTCTGACAGGGTAGATCATGTGCTATTGTTATAGGGCAGGTTATTACGGACACAATGAAATCAAATATGTCTACTTACTTTGTTTGTTTCAGTTTTACATAATAAAGCATTTTTGAAAAAAAATTATGTTTTTGTGTCTCAATTTTCTGAACGCCGTATTTTTTATTTTTTTTGCCGATCGTCTTGTGCAGGCGCTAATTTTTTGTAGGAAGAGTTGTCATTTTTATTGGTACCATTTTTACGTACATATGATTTTTTGATCATTGATTATTGCACTTTATGAAGCAAGGTGACCCAAAAATTGGTTGTTTTGGCACAGTTTTTATTTATTCATATTTACAGCGTTCACCTGAGTGGTTAGGTCATGGGACATTTTGATAGAGCAGATTGTTAGGAACGTGGCAATACCTAATATGTATACTTTTTGTTTATTTAAGTGTTACACAATAATAACATCTTTGAAACAAAAAAATGATGTTTTAGTGTCTCCATAGTCTGAGAGCCATTGCTTTTTTATTTTTGACCGATTGTCTTAGTTATGGTCTCATTTTTTTCAGGATGATGTCACAGTTTTATTTGTACTATTTTGGGGGGCATACGCCTTTTTGATCGCTTGGTGTTGCACTTTATGTGATGTTAGTTGACCAAAAATAGCTTTTTGGCACTTTTCTTTTTACGGTGTTCATCTGGGGGGTTAGGTCATGTGATATTTTTATAGAGCTGGTTGTTACAGACGCGGCAATACATAATATGTATACTTTTTTTATTTATTTCACTTTGACACAATAATAGCATTTTTGAAACAAAAAAATGATGTTTCAATGTCTCCATATTCTGAGAGCTATAGTTTTTTTTTTTTTTTAGCTATTTTCTTTTGTAGGGGCTCTTTTTTTGTGTGATAATGTGACGGTTTTATTGGTACCATATTGTGGGACATACGCCTTTTTGATCACTTGGTGTTGCACTTTTTGTGATGCAAGGTGACAAAAATTGCTTTTTTTTACACAGTTTTTATTTTTATGGTGTTTATCGGATGGGGTGGATCATGTGATATAATTATAGAGCCGGCCATTACGTTTGCAGCAATACCAAATATGTCTATTTTTTTCTATTTTAAACATTTTTTTAATCACTTAATTGTGGATTTTCTTTTTTTTTACATGTGAAACCTTTTTTTTTTATAAAACACTTATTTTGTATTGTTTTTTTATTTTTTATTTTACACTTTGCATCCCCCATAAGGTCATACGAGACCTCTGGGGGACAATTAATTTCACTTTTGTTCACTATTGATTTCTTCCATGACTGGGGCTCACATAGTAGCCCCAGTTACAGGGGAAATACACCCCCCAAGAGAGGCTGTACAGTACTCTCCTGTACAGCCTCAGTGCAGGGCTGATCGAGGTCTGTGGGTGACCCAACAGCTCCTGCACTCACCCGACCCCAGCATAGCGTTTCCTGATCTCTATACACAGCGCTCATTGAGCAGTGTGTATACAGCAATTTAGGGTGCCCTGATATCACTGACAAAATGTCCATTCAGAGATATTCAACCAGCCCAAGGACGTTTATAGTGAATGGGCGGTCGTGAAGCGATTAAAACACATGCTACACATGCATAGTATAGTACTATTTTCTCAAAAGGAAAATGAAAAAAATAAATAAATAGCTGCCTGAAGATGCTCTCTCTCTGTCCCAAATTTGGGGGACAGATCTCTTTTCCAGTGATTTCACTGATATCTGAAATGCCATCTATCCTTTGGATGGTAAAATAGTTTTGTACAGTTGTATTGAGCCTTTTCCCCCCACATCAATACTTGAGAAAATTCTGCTAGATACTTAAGTTTTGCAGAAGCTGAAGCTGTATTTTAAGGCAGTAACTGTAGCTAGAAGGCATTACCAGGCACACCTAGCCTTAGGTCGTCACTTCTCACTCCCTGGCTGACAGCTTTCCATGCCTTTATCTATTCTACACAATTCTTGATTGTACACTGTCACTAAGATAATTCCCTGTTAGACATTGCATATACCGAACCACCCATATTCACAGCCCTACACAGAATAACATTCTAGTCATTCTGCAAGGGCACCTCACTGCCTGCTGCAACACGGATTGGCTCATACCAGATGTTTGTTAGCCTGTGAGCCTTTCAAGGCAAGCTGGAAACCCCCCCCCCCCCTGCACCAACTTCCTCTTAGGGTCATGTGAGCATCTTTCGACCTCGTGCTTTTTCCTTTTATTTGTGTGGACCGCACAGACCTTCACTTTCTCCCCTCCTGGAAACAGCTCTGAGAGACAGAATCTGGATCCCATTTAACCAAGCAAACACCAACTCTTTCTGTGCTCGATCTTCTGTATAAATCATAAAGACACATACATAGTGAAGTACCACCAGGTTACCCCTTGTATCTTACTTATAGTTCACTCACGGGGTTCACTGTTTCTCAAGCCCATCAAATGATCGTTAATCCACCATAAATATCAGATTATCTGATTAATCAGATTAATAGTTACACAAATAAACTGAGAAACTAGTGTTGAAAATAGAATAGAATAGAATAGAATAGAAAATAGCCCACTTCACACGAAGGGCTCTCGGCGACTTATAAAAAAAAAAGAACAGGCTACGTATACAGAAACTAATACTTTGTATCGTGATTTTTCCTGTTGGCATGTGCACTAAAACAATGCTTCATGCACTTTTACTGGATTTGTCCAAAGCAAAATTGAAAGGCTTTAGGTTTGATTTGCTGACAAATTTTTTGTAACTTATTAATGAACTGTGTGTTATGAATAATACACTCATCTCTAATATTAGTGATTCTGACAATGGCCATATTGTGATGGCTAGACGACTGGGTCATAGCATCTCCAAAAGGGAGTTTAGGCCATGCCTAAACTAGTCAGACCTGTTTTTTGGCAGCCATAGTGGGATCTACTGAATATTATGTGATAGCTGAATGTTGTACATTCAAAGCCTTTTAAAAAAAAAAAACTATTTATTGAAAAAACAGAATTGTAAAAATAATGTCTTGGCTATATAGTCTGATAGCACTAAAACATGCTTTCAATATGTAAAATAACACTTTCGACACTTTATACTTATTACAAGATATATAACTAAGCCATTCTTGTGTGTTAGTAATCTGATTATGAAATCTGAGGTTAAGAGGTTATTAGTCAAGTACTCAAAAATAGTTACAGTGAGAAGAAGAAATTTAAATGTGGAAATGCTATCAGATATTTGGGTATCAATTAATTATAGCTCAACTTTCTTCCTACACAGCAGGTGTCATTTTCCTAATATATTTCCTGCCTATGGAACCTGATGCACTGTTTTCAGAATAAAGCAGTGTTAGAATAGCTTTTATCACAAAAATGCTGAGAGCTGCTGTTTATCAGAAAGTAAAACACTAATGTATCAGCTTTGCTTTAGGGAAAATTTGAGCAATTTATCCAATACAATGGTAAAATAAAGCAAATTATGTAGAGAAAATTCGGTAGACAGGCAGGTAGATATATAGTGTCTTAGGCTGGCTTCACACGTCCACTTAACATAGACGTGAACTGTCCGTGGTAACCTGGGCTGTATTCCTGCTTAGAGCAGGAGCGCACAGCGTCATTGGTTGCTATGACTCCGTGCGCTTCCTGACGCCCCTGCAGTACCGTAATACACTGGTATGAGCTATACGACTGTATTAACATTTTGCAGGGGCAGCAGGAAGCGCACGGCCTCATAGCAACCAATGACACCCTGTGCTCCTGCTCTAAGCAGGAACCCAGCTCATGTTACCACGGACAGTTCACATCCGTGTTAAACGGAAGCCAGCCTTAGACTTAGTGATTAATTACTAGGGGCTCTGCAAAATGAGCCAACAGTATAGCAAGGCAATAAGTAGTAAAGTTATGTGCAAAATAATAGCAGTCTAACATCACTTATGTTACTGTTTGGCAGAAACGATAAAACAACATGGCAAAAAAATTCATGACTAGGTGTAGCTGAGTATTGGGAAACCAACAGAATCAACAGCCATGACATGCATTTGTACGCTGCTACAGTAATTGGGTGCAAATGACTCATTTATTGAAAGAGGAATGTTCAAATGAATAGCAGTGTGGGGTTCAATTAGTGAGGCCATTCATTCTGTGAAGAAAGAGGTTTCAATTATGTTGTACCTGGTTTTAGCCTTTGCTCAGTAAAATGGGTCCAGATATTGTACTGAAGAAATAAGTACTTTGATCAAGAAATTGATTGGAGAGGAGAAATCATATAAAGAAGTGCTGAAAATAATTGGCCGCTCAGCAAAAATGACCTCCAATGTTTTAACCACCTCAGCCCCCCTAGCTTAAACACCCTTAATGACCAGGCCACTTTTTACAATTCTGCACTACACTACTTTCACCGTTTATTTCTCCGTCATGCAACTTACCACCCAAATTAATTTTACCTCCTTTTCTTCTCACTAATAGAGCTTTCATTTGGTGGTATTTCATTGCTGCTGACATTTTTACTTTTTTTGCTATTAATAAAAATTTAACGCCATTTTTGCAAAAAAATGCCATTTTTCACTTTCTGTTGTAAAAAAAAAAAAAAAAAAAACTACATTTCTATATAAATTTTCCGCAAAATTTATTGTTCTACATGTCTTTAATAAAAAAAAAATCCAATAAGTGTATATTTATTGGTTTGGGTAAAAGTTATAGCGTTTACAAACTATGGTGCAAAAAAGTGAATTTCCGCATTTTGAAGCAGCTCTGACTTTCTGAGCACCTGTCATGTTTCTTCAGGTGCTAGAATGTCAGGATAGTATAAATACCCCCCAAATGACACCATTTTAAAAAGAAGACACCCCAAAGTATTCACGGAGGGGCATGGTGAGTTCATGTATAATTTCATTTTTTTTCACAAGTTAGCGGAAAATAACACTTTCTGAGGAAAAAAAATAAATAAAGTTTCCATTTCTGCTAACTTCTGGCAAAAAAAAAAAAAAATCTCAGACGGACTCACTATGCCCCTCAGTGAATACCTTGGGGTGTCTACTTTCTGAAATGGGGTCATTTGTGGGGTGTGTTTACTGTTCTGGCATTTTGGGCGGGGCTAAATTGTGAGCAGCCATGTAAAACCTAAAGGTACTCGTTGGAATTTGGGCCCCGTTGCGCACCCAGGCTGCAAAAAAGTGTTACTCATGTGGTATCGCCGTACTCAGGAGAAGTAGGGCAATGTGCTTTGGGGTGTATTTTTACATATACCCATGCAGTGTGAGAGAAGTATCTCTGTAAATTGACAACTTTGAATAAAATTTTTTAAAAAGTTGTCGTTTACAGCGATATTTCTCACACAAAGTATGGGTATATATAAAAATACACCCCGAAACACATTGCCCTACTTCTCCTGAGTACGGCGATACCACATGTGTGACACTTTTGTGCAGCCAAGATGCGCAAAGGGGCCCAAATTCCCATGAGTACCTTTAGGATTTCACAGGGCATTTTTACGCATTTGGATTCTCACGCTTTAGGACCCTAAAATGCCAGGGCAGTATAAATACCCATAAGTGACCCCATTGTGGAAAGAAGACACCCCAAGGTATTCCGTGAGGGGCATGGCGAGTTCACAGAAAAAAAAATTTGGCACAAGTTAGCGGAAATTGATATATATATATATATATATATATATATATATATATATATATTTTTTTATTTTTTTTTTTACAAAGTCTCATATTCCACTAACTTGTGACAAAAAATAAAATTTTACATGAACTCACCATACCCCTCCCAGAATACCTTGGGGTGTCTTCATTCTAAAATGGGGTCACATGTGAGGTGTTTGTACTGCCCTGGCATTTGAGGGTCTCCGCAATCATTACACGTATGGCCAGCATTAGGAGTTTCTGCGAATCTCATTATATTGAGCATACGGGTAATGAGATTTTTTTTTTTTCCGTTCAGCCTCTGGGCTGAAAAAAACCCAAAATTAACGGCACGGATTTTTTCATTCGCATCGATCATCGTGGATGAAAAAATCTCTGCCAAAATCAGTGACTGCGGTGCGGTGGGCTGGGCGCTAGCTACCTAACAAGTAGCTAACTAACTGGTGGTGATAAGGGACCCTTATGCCCCATTCACACATCAGCAATTTTGTATGCGGAACGGAATTGCGCACCCATTCATTTCTATGGGGACAGACTTTGTCCCACTCGGATTCGGAATTACGGATCCGCGCTTCCGGGTCTGCACTTCCGTTCTGCAAAAATATAGAACATGTCCTATTCTTGTCCGCAATTGTGGACAAGAAAAAGCATTTTCTTTATAGTTCTGGCAATGTGCGGAGCTGCAAAATGCGGAAAGCACATTGCCGGTGTCCGTGTTTTGAGGATCCGCGGATCCGTGGATCAGATCTGCGGATCCGTGAATCCACGGATCCGCAAAACACATATGGACGTCTGAATGGAACCTTACAAGGGGTGTGATCAATGACAGGGGGGTGATCATTGACAGGGGGGTGATCAGGGAATCTAGATGGGGTGATCACAGGGTTAACAAGGGGTTAATAAGTGAGGGGGGGTGGGGGGGGGTTAGTGTAGTGTTTGGTGCAACTTTACATAGCTACCTGGTCCTCTGGTGGTCGATCCCAGCAAATGGGACCACCAGAGGACCAGGTAGCAGGTATATCAGACGCTGTTAACAAAACAGCATCTGATATGCTTGTTTGATGCTATTTATCTAGCATCTACAGCCTGCCAGAGATTGATCATCGCTGGCAGGCTGCAGTAGAACTCTTGAGACGCGCGGCACTGTGACAAATCTGTGCGTTAGGCTGTCCTGTAGTGGTTAAAATGGCAAACAAAACCCAAAACACGTGGTAGCAGAATACCGTATATAGTACCATCCATGTAGATAATAGAATGACAAAGAAGCATCCAATGATCAGCTCCAGGGAAATCAAAGATCTCCAGTTACCTGTGAGTACTCCAACAATCAGATGACGCCTACGTGAAGCCAAACTATTTGCAAGAAACTTTTATAAAGTAGAATTGTTGAGAAAAAGTTACAGTTTGCCAAAAAACACATTGACTGGCCTAAAGAGAAATGTCACAACATTCTATCGACAGATGAGAGCAAGATTGTTCTTTTACAGTCTAAAGGCCTCACACAGTTTGTGAGGCGACCCATAAACACTAAATTCAATCCACAGTAGACTATGAAGACTGTAAAACATGGAGGTGCACGCATGATGGTCTTCACTGAAATATGGGACGCTTGGGAAGGAAATAAATCTAAAATGTAACTTTTATTTATTCCTATTAAAATGGTACAAATTTTCAAAAAGGGGTATTCCCTACAAAGTGAAATTTATTGGCGTGCCAAGTATGAAACTTAGTTGCCTTCTGTGAGTATGATTGTCACTCATCAGCAACATAACCTTGCGCACCATATAAATACAAAATGTACGGAAGATTATGTATGACATCTAGTGCAACGTAGAGCCGGCTGGGACTTATGGTTCAATAAACCCTATAGCCCAAATTGCAAAATCTCTCCCGTATTAAAATGTCTGCCCTCTCTCCATTTAAGTATCCTTTCACACCATGGTGGTGCCAGCAAAAAGGGGATGAAAATCAAGTACATAGGCGGGAAGACCATCAGCCCATGCCCACTATGTGGATGCTCTGGCTGGTGATCTCTCCCACTGTACTCCCCGACTGGCTGGTCACCGCACTGAGACAGATAAGCGTGGGCAGAATGAAGCCGCAATATGATCCCTGCATACACTACTTATGAGTCTGACCTCATTATATTCACCCTATTTCCACTAAGCTCGACACATTTCGCCAATCATTCAGGCTCGTCAGGAGCTATTTTATCGGGGTGAGGTATCGAGCAGCACGCTATTGCCTGCATACAAGCAGGACATAGATTTGGCATAAACTGGCACGCATGATGGTTTGAAGATGTTTCTTATACTTTGGAGTTGGGCCCATTTATCACATACCAGGCACCATGGACCAGAATGAATATATCAGAATACTGGAAGAGGTCATGTTGCTTTATGCTGTAGTGCCCTTTTTCTGATGAAGAAATGCCCTTGAAATGGTGTTTCAGCAGGACAATGGAACCAAACACATCAGCAAGCAGGCAACCTCCTGGTTCCAGACCAACAAAATTGACATTATGAAGTAACCAGCCCTATCCCTACCAGGTCTGGATTAACCATGGTGCTTGTGGAGCAACTGATCTAGGCCCAGTAGTACACAATTACTAGTGGGCACCGGGGGAATTTGCCTGCTTTCTGGAGCCCCTTCGCTCAATTGCATCTGTGTCCACTGGACGCAGATAGAATTGAGCATCATACAACATCGGTGGAACAAGGGAACCATTGGTTCCCTACACCTCCATTCTGGGTGCTTCTTGATGATGTATGTGGTGCGATGACATCATGACACCACCTGCGACGTTCCACCAAAACAGACCCGCCAGAAAAGTTTGGGTCTGTATCACTGCATGATTATCGTTGAAATGCACCGGGACAGGTGAGCAGAGAGTGCCCTCCCCTTTTCTGTTTATGTGGCCTTACACTGACCCTCGGCCCTAATACTGGCGACTAACACTGACCCCACTGACTCAGAATTATGGCTTGCTCTGCTACACTGTTTCCATACCTCTCATGTACCACAATGAGAGCTATTGAAACAGTGAGTGCCGGAGCCATCTATTGTTTCCAAGCTTGGAAGAAACAACCCCTTTAAATGCAACCCCAATACCACATGTACCCCACATAGAGACCATAATATATGACTGTCTGTACCCACTGCATCTGTTATACCTTACACATAGCATACACTGAGTGAACTGATACATACACTGATATAAGTACAAGGTATAATAGATGCAGTGTGTACAGATTTATAAAATATACAGCAGTGTACTGATATGTGAGGTGCGAGTTATAATATATGCAGTGTGTACAGATATATAGTATATACAGCCATGTACTTACCCACTAAATCTTTTATACCTCATACCTGACATATCAATACACTGCTTTATAAATATATCGGTACCCAACTCATATTTTATACCTCGTACCTGACGTATCAGTACACTGCTGCATATGCTATATGTCAGGTATGAGGTATAATAGTGGGTACAGATATACAGTGCATACAGTAGTGTACTGCTGAAAGGTATGAGGTATAATTTATACCTTGTACCTCACATGTTAGTACACTGCTGTATATACCATATACAGTTGCAAGAAAAAAGTATGTGAACCCTTTGGAATGATATGGATTTCTGCACAAATTGGTCATAAAATGTGATCTGATCTTCATCTAAGTCACAACAATAGACAGTAGTCGCCCCTGAGGAAGCCTTGGAGCGAAACCCGGGTCGGGCAAGAGACTGGACGTGTCCGGATTTTATATTGAGATATGCTTTTATTGCTCCTGTGTCTAAGGAACAGTTGCATGTGCCATTGGATCCCTGTGAAGCGGGACAACATCGGAGGATAGACGGCAGAACCTGACTGAAATAGAGTGTCGGAGTTGAAGCAGCGCGGTTCCATTTCTATCTGTTAAATAGACAATCACAGTCTGCTTAAACTAATAACACACAAAGAATTGAATGTTACCATGTTTTTATTGTACACACCATGTAAACATTCACAGTTAAGGTGGAAAAAGTATGAGGACGCTTGGAATTAATAACTGGTTGAACCTCCTTTGGCAGCAATAACTTCAACCAAACGTTTCCTGTAGTTGCAGATCAGATGTGTACGGTGTCCATATTAGGACATCGTCAAACATCATCCACAACTCCATCCTCCATCAGGCAAAACTCCCTCCTTCGTCAGCCCAAACTCCATCAGTCCTCTTCCATCAGGCAAAAGTCCCTTCTCCCTCATCCAAAACTGCCTCCTCCCTCAGACCTCAGGCAAAACTCCCTTCTCCCTCATCTAAAACTCCATCAGATGTCAGCCAAAACTCCCTCAGTCATCAGCCAAAACTCCCTCATCCAAAACTGCCTCAGACATCAGCCAAAACTCCCTCATCCAAAACTGCCTCCTCTCTCAGACATCAGCCAAACCTCCCTCATCCAATACTGCCTCCTTTCTCAGACCTCGGCCAAATCGCCCTCCTCCCTCATCTAAAACTCCATCAGATGTCAGACAAAACTCCCTTCTCCCTCAGAAGTCAGTCAAAATTCCCTCCTCCCTAACTCAAAAGTATGCAATACACAAACTCTACGCCCGAAGAAGCTGCTAGCTGCTTGAAAGGCAAAGGACCTGTGATGATGTCATGACCATGTGATGAGTCATGTGTGTGGGAGGGGTCAGATTTCACAACGGCTGTGTACAAATAGAGCTGTGTATTAGAGATGTGTGTACTGTGTAAGAGAGATATGTGTGTATCCTATTTCTATTACACAGTACACAGCTCTGCTAAATGCAGGATATGCACATAGCTCTATTACACAGTACACAGCTCTGCTACATGCAGGATACACACATATCTCTATTACACAGTACACACATCTCTAATACACAGCTCTATTTGATGACTACAGTTCTGTACACAGCAGCTGTGAAATCTGACCCCACCCACACACATGACTCATCACATGGTCATGACATCATCACAGGTCCTTTGCCTTTCCAGCAGCTAGCAGCTTCTTCAGGCTAAGAGTTGTGTATTACATACTTTTGAGTTAGGGAGGAGGGAATTTTAACTGACTTCTGAGGGAGAACGGAGTTTTGTCTGACATCTGAGGGAGGTTTGGATGAGGGAGGAGGGCGTTTTGGCTGAGGTCTGAGGGAGGAGGCAGTTTTGGATGAGGGAGGTTTGTCTGAGGGAGGAGGCAGTTTTGGCTGAGGTCTGACGGAATTTTTGGCTGAGGTCTGAGGGAGTTTTGGCTGACATCTGATGGCGTTTTGGATGAGGGAGGAGGGCATTTTGGCTGAGGTCTGAGGGAGGAGGCAGTTTTGGATGAGGGAGGTTTGTCTGAGGGAGGAGGCAGTTTTGGATGAGGGAGGTTTGTCTGAGGGAGGAGGCAGTTTTGGATGAGGGAGGTTTGTCTGAGGGAGGAGGCAGTTTTGGCTGAGGTCTGACGGAATTTTTGGCTGAGGTCTGAGGGAGTTTTGACTGACATCTGATGGAGTTTTGGATGAAGGAGGAGGGAGTTTTGGCTGAGGTCTGAGGGAGGAGGCAGTTTTGGATGAGGGAGGAGGGCATTTTGGCTGATATCTGAGGGAGGAGGCAGTTTTGTATGAGGAAGAAAGGAGTTTTGTCTGACAGAGGATGGAGTTTTGCCTGAGGGAAGAGGACTGATGGAGTTTGGGCTGACGAAGGAGGGTGTTTTGCCTGACGGAGGATGGAGTTGTGGATGATGACTGACAATGTCCTAATATGGATACCGTAGATGTGCACAATGGTCAGGAGTAATTCTTGACTGATCCTCTTTACAGAACTTTTCAGTTCAGCAATATTCTTGGGATGTCTGGTGTGAATTGCTTTCTTGAGGTCATGCCACAGCATCTCAATCGGGTTGAGGTCAGGACTCTGACTGGGCCACTCCAGAAGGCGTATTTTCTTCTGTTTAAGCCATTCTGTTGTTGATTTACTTCTATGCTTCGGGTCGTTGTCCTATTGCAACACCCATCTTCTGTTGAGCTTCAGCTGGTTGAAAGATGGCCTTAAGTTCTCCTGCAAAATGTCTTAATAAACTTGGGAATTAATTTTTCCTTCGATGATAGCAATCCGTCCAGGTCCTGACGCAGCAAAGCATCCCCAAACCATGATGCCCCCACCACCATACTTCACAGTTGGTATGGGTTTTTGATGTTGGTGTGCTGTGCCTCTTTTTCTCCACACATAGTGTTGTGTGTTTCTTTCAAAGAACTCAACTTTGTTTTATCTGTCCACAGAATATTTTGCCAGTACTGCTGTGGAACATCCAGGTGTTCTTGTGCAAACTGTAAACGTGCAGCAATGTTTTTTTTGGTATCCTCCCATGAAATTCATTCTTGTTTAGTGTTTGCGTATGCCAGATACTTTTGTAAGTCTTTATCTGACACTCTAGTTTCTTCTTCACATCATTGAGCAGTGTGCGCTGTGCTCTTGCAGTCATCTTTACAGGACGGCCACTCCTAGGGAGAGTAGCAGCAGTGCTGAACTTTCTCCTTTTATAGACAATTTCTCTTACCGTGGACTGATGAACAGCAAGGCATATGGAGATACTTTTATAACCCTTTCCAGTTTTATACAAGTCAACAATTCTTAATTGTAGGTCTTCTGAGAGCTCTTTTGTGCGAGGCATCATTCATTATGATCCTAGAAATATATAAGGTTCCTTCCATAAGGAAATACCATCAATCACTGTATTAAAAAGGTTTATTGTACTCACAAGCGTCTTTAAAATCAATTGTATAAAAACATAAATCCTGCATACTCATACAGCCCGACCCGGGTTTCGCTCCATTAGCTTCGTTAGGAGTGTACTCTAAAACCCTCCTCTCAAACCTTTTATTCAAGGTTACACCCTCACCCATCCCCCTTACAGGTAAACGTATTAATAAACACCACCATTAATAAAACCCTTAAAATTATACTCTCATTAGTCCACCATTATATAAAGAATCCTTGATCCACCTTAGTCCCAACATATTAGTAAAACTAGTTTTCCGCTATATTTTTTACAACCACAATCCTACGTTCTGTCACTTGAACTAATTACTTGACCTCCACTCCTCCATTCATAACTTTAGCTAGACCTACCTCCAACTGTTTTTCCACCCAGCCCATCATTTATCTCATCAAAGCGTTTAAACCTCCTATTCCTTCAATCACGCTTTCAGGTCGAACTCATAAATCCACCTCACTTCACACTTGTCGAGTTTAGCAAGCGGATCTCCTCCTCTCCAGTCTCCTCTAACTTACTCAACACCAGCAAACCTTAACCCCTTCAGTTTCTTCTTATGGGCATTCTTAAAATGCAGCGAGACTCCATGGGTTTCAAGCCCCTTTTTTTATATTCTTGATGTGTTCCTGCAACCAAATTGTTAATTTCCTCGTGGTGCGACCTATATACTGGAGGCCACAAGGGCAAACCAGCATATAGACTCCTAAGGCGCTTTCACAGGAAATATCTCCTTTTACCTTTAGCACTTTATCCCTCCTATTGGAATGTATGGTAGTAATTTTTTGTTTTCTATCTTTCTTGTTTCTATTCTTACACGACGCACAAAATCCGTACCATGTGAATTGATTTTTTTTATTTTTCTCTATTTTCTCAGGGATCACACTGTGTTCTAAATAGTTACGGATATTAGGTGCCTTTTTAAAAATCATTTTAGAGCAATCTGGGAGTTCCTTCCCAAATACCGGATCATTTTTGAGAGTGGTCCAGTTTTTCCTAATTGCATTTTTTATCAATCCTGAATGTACTGTGTACAGTGTCATGAAAGCAAATCAATATTATAGATTCATAGGATCATAATACTATAGGAGATTATTATTGAAGCGAGAAGGAGACTTGAATTCACTTGATGTGCCTGTAACCTGTGTGCGCTTGTGAGTATATTATCGCAGGTATAGTTGAGACCTTAATAGCTGTGCTTCACTATTGGCGCATTCTTGATGTTCCACAGGATGTTCTAAAGTAGAGGATGTCTGTGGGACCTTACTTCTCACAGTGGGAGTAGTTATTCCTGCGATTGGGAGCACTGAAATACGTGCGGTCTCGC
Organism: Bufotes viridis; assembly: GCA_033119425.1. Taxonomy (NCBI): domain Eukaryota; kingdom Metazoa; phylum Chordata; class Amphibia; order Anura; family Bufonidae; genus Bufotes; species Bufotes viridis. The sequence goes on from CM065589.1 coordinate 511,183,116, forward strand.
TAATCTACATAAGATATATATATATATATATATATATATATATATATATATATATATATATATTCTTTTTATGTATATTACCCCAGAGGGGGCGCTAACATTCCTTTTCTTTTTAAATCTCTTTTTATTGTAATAAGTAGCACAATATCACAGATGGATAAAGCATATGACACATTCACAGAGTGAAATTATATGGTGTCACGCAGGAAGCAAGTAAAGTACAAAAACAATGAGTGTCTATGTATATAGTCCTGTTCAACCCGCCAATTACTGTGATATCTGTTGAGTCCTACACACAGTGTACACACTGTACACAGTAAATTGGGGGCTATATGTGATCATCTGTAATTGTGTTTAACAATCTTAAGTAAACAGTATTTTTGGTTTGTATTCTAAGAATATGCAAAAAACTGTGTATAACTTAAACTGAAATAAAAAAAAAAAGTCTGAAAGGAGGGAGGGGAGAAGAGAGGGAAAAAGGGGGGGGGGGTGCATTTACATTGCAAGTGAGGTTTTGGGCTTCTCTAATGTGCTGCTATGGAGTTGTGGGACACTACCCTTACTACACGTAGTTACTGTCTCAAATGGCTAGCAAAAGATTATCATCTGTATATTTAATTCCAGGTCCTCTGATACTGTGCCTTATTAATATTGTTATGCAACTGTTATTACATATAATAAGTAGTGTTGAGCGAGCATGCTCTGCCGAGTACCGGTTCGGCTCGAGCATCGCTATGCTTGGCAGATCCGAGCACTCGGCCGAGTACCACATGTACTCGAGCACCATGCTCGAGTCTCCTCCCCACACGTTTGGCGCTTGCTAAGCAGCCAATAAGCGTGCAGTTAAGTATTGCCATCACTGTAATGCCATTAGACAAGTTTTCTACTGACATTACAGTGATTGGCTGGCCGGAACGCGTCAACGGGTGCTATATAGCACCCGGTCACGTGGGTTCGGCTCATTGCGAGACGGAGAGAGCTGCTGTTAGGAAGGGACAGTCAGTGTAGGGTGAATTTCATCTAAAATTTATCATTGAGAAGACATTTCAAAGAACTAACAGTCCTTTTAAGGATTATTGTTAAAGGTGGCAGGCAGCCAAAATTGTTTGGAGGGAATTTTAATTTTTTTTTGTCAGGGCGACCGTGACATTTTCTGTATTCCGCAAACTCTGCTTGCTGTGAGCAGTGACACGCAAATCTACACTTATATCTAGACTGTGTGCGGCCTATATTTAATTTAAATACTTGTGACAGACAGTCATTTTCTGTATTCCACAAACTCTGCTTGCTGTGAGCAGTGAGACGCAAATCTACACTTATATCTAGACTGTGTAATAAGTATGCCACTGGCCGTTCCTCTTCCAATAAGTTCAGTTTCATCGTCCAAGAGTCCGGTCAACCCGGCCGTCCCTCTTAGTCATGGCCCCATTTTGCCTGAACTTGCTATCACTATGGTAGGCGCATAAAAGAACATCAAAAGTTGAAAGAGCAGACATCGATAGATCGTCAACATCACGGGGACGTGCGATCAGCTTAGAAGTTATCTAGAATTAACAAAGCGGCAGCAGACCCTCACCTACAATTTTATATACACGGTCACTGGTCAACTCAACGTCCACTCCGTTCCTCTTACAAGTTAATTATCATCAGATCATAGTCCGCTCAACACAATCAAAGCCACCGGCCGTCCCTCTTATTCATGGCCCCAGTTCCAAAAATAATGAAAATTTTTGACTGAACTTGCTATTTATATAAAAGTAAATATACAGGAAAGAATGGAACTTTCATATAGATGAATAGAAAAGTTGAAGCTGCACTCACCATGACTTAAAAATCCAATTTATTGAGACTTTGTTAAAACATAGCGGATCGGGGCGGACAGCTTCTCACTCGTGTGTCGGTACGGGTGACGACCGTTTCACGCTTGTCAGCACTTCATCTGGCCCATGACGTCATCAAGAAGCGACGTCTACCTTATACCTGTGCTCGCCCATGTGATCACCTGGGGGCAGGAGCACAGCGCATAGCGCTAGTCTACTCCCCCCTCAGGTGATACCTCATACATAATAAACACAAAAAGACAAGTATTACCACAAGCATTTGGGACACAGGAAGATTACCAAGATGCATGACAGGGAAATGCCTGTACAAAATGAACAACACGCAGTATCGACATTGGGAGTGATCATGCCAGAGCGCCTATTTCATTGCGGTCATTCAGACCGAGCGGTCCAGTAGCATCTGCTCGCACTATCCAGGCTGCTTCTTTGCGCAACAATTCACGGTGCCTGTCTTCTCCTTGCGCTGGATTACATATATGCTCTATGCCTGCAAACATTAAGCATGAAGTATTACCCCGATGCTGATCCCAATGTGCTTGGGCAGAGCACCCGAGCATCGGGGTGCTCAATCATCACTAGTAATGTAGTAGCCTGGTTGTCCGACACGTGGCAGTGTATTTGGCAGTGAGTACCTTTGGATTGAATTAAACTTACCATTCAATTCTCCCCCTTTTGGGCAGAAGTGGGCTAGTACTGCTTCCTACCAAGGGAAGGGTTTGAGGAAGCTGTAGTGGACTGAAGAAGTGGAGAAGTGGAGTTAAGATTTGGAGCAAGAGAGTGAAGTAGCATGGTGTGGTGAGAGAGTGGTTCCCCTCACTGCTTCAGGAGCTTTGGGAAAGTAGCTCAGAGAGTATCACACTCCTGATATGTTTTTAAACAGACTTAGTACCTCTGAGAGGCAAAACAGAGCCCAAGACACCCTACACAGCAAAACGGGACACAGGATACCTCACTCTCATAAGAAACAGTAACTGAAGCTGATAGGAACCAGACTAACGTCAGAGATTAGCACAGCAGCAAAGAGAGAATGCAAAGTATTCAAGTTTCCATACCAGTTTACCCTTAGCCTGCTGGGGCCAAGAGAAAGATCATTTTTTTGTGAAACAACAACTCCCAGCATATCTTTATACCTGTTCAGGCCATACTGGGAGCTGTAGTTTCACACTGTACAAGCTTATATGACAAGGGCTGACCTGACTACTCAAATGGTATCTGTATTCAACTTTGTAAATCTGGTGATGTATATACACTATGTACTACACATGCTTCTATGTACTTCATTTATCTAGTGAACCTGGTTCTGATGCTGTATTTGACTTATGAGTTTGGTTCTGGTGCAGCATTTGTGTAGTGAACTTGGTTGTGGTGCTGTATTTCATTTATATGCTTAATTCTGGTGCTATATTTATGCAGCTGACTTGGTTCTGGCGATTGTTATGATATCACTTGCCCCCATACTGACTAACTGTTTGCCAGCAGCAGATTGTGCTGCTAACAAACAATGATTTTTAAGCCTGTTTATGTATTCGGCAACAGTATTACACAGGCAGAACATCACTAATGAGTGTCCCTATGAAAGCTCATTAGCACTGATCTGCCCGACTATTAGCTAGTCTAATACAGGCTTTAGAGTAAAACCTGTATGTAGGAGGTGTAAGAATAGTGCTATGCGCTTTGTACATCTCTCCTAGATGAGCGAATCAAAGATGACTTGCGCTTTTAGCTGCGTGGCTAACAGTCTGCCTTCCCTTTTGTTCTGTGAGTAGTATCTTGCTTTGGTATAACACAGGTGCTTGTTATAGTCTGCTAATAGGTGATCTGTTAGAGTTCTTAGAGTGTAAAGTTTTGTCTTATGGGTTTGAGTTTAAGAGGTTTTGTTCTGGGATTCAAGTTTTTGTATGTCTTGAAGTAGGGATTGTTTTGGTTCTTTGTTTCTTCACTACATGAGAAGTGAGCCTCTAATAGCCGCCTTATGGGTGACCTGTTTTCTACATCAGCCATCTTTGTTTGCCCCGTTTTAAGTTCATTCTCTAGGCCATACTGAACATCAATTAATTTGTTGTGTGAGGGGACTAGTTGCCCCATCTTTGTTTCCACATGGTTGACTCTATTTTCTACCTCTTTGACAGCTTCATTGATCGGTGTTATAAGCACCCTCATTGTTGCTGGAGATGTCCCGAACTATTCGCCGGTGAACAGTTCCCTACAAACATCGCATGTTCGTGTTTGCCGCAGCGCGCAAACATATGCGATGCAGACACATTCCAGCAAATCAGCATACCTTCCCTCCCAGACCCTCCCACCTTCTATAAAAAAGCAAGGACAGCATCCATCTTAGATTTATTCTGAAGCTGCAGCGTTAGTTAGAGCTGGGAGAGTGCTGCTGCTGCTGAATTAATAGGGAAAGTGTTAGCTAGGCCAGTGTTCTGTGTCCACTCCAGTTCTCAAAGACTCATCGGCCTCTTTCACACGAGCGTGTCCGGATAAGGCCCCATTCACACGCCTGTAGTGTGTTGCGGATCTGCAACACTCCCCATAGAGATGCCTATTCTTGTCCGCAGGCTGCGGACAAGAATAGGACATGCTCTATCTTTTGCGGAGCCGCAGCCGGATGTTTCCATCTCCCGATTCCAAAATTCTATTCACTACACCGGCCCTGGCCCTGATAAGGGACAAAATAGAGATTAAACTGATAGGAATAGTACTTCGTTAACCCTAGTTGCATTGGTGGCAAATTCCATTGCAAGTGCCCAAAATTTGAAGGAAGTGGACAGAGCAAGCTTTTTTCTCCCCATGCAAGGATTCAAATCAATACATGTCCCCAGATAGGGGACTTAACAAAGATTAAAATGGTAAGAATAGTAGTTCACACTATTTGTATTGGTGGCACAGTAAATTGCGCGGCACACGCGCAGTATCCCAAATTGGAAGTAAGAGGACTGACCAATCATCTTTTTCCATCACCCGGTTCCTAAAATCTATTTGATGCACGTCCCCTGATAGGGGAGGTAACAGGGATTAAACTGATAGGAATAGTATTACTTAACACACCACTCATATAGGGTGGCACAGTACATTGCACGGCGCACGTGCAGTGCCCCATATTGGAAGGAAAAGGACCGACCAACCATCTTTTTCCATCTGCCGGTTCCTAAAATCTATTCCATACACCGGCCCCTGATAGGGGAAAAAACAGAGATTAAACTGGTAAGAACAGATTTTTTAATTTAAAAAAAAAAGAGGACAGCATATGCGGAGCTGGGTATTTTTTGGCCGCGTTACTGAACGCTCATGCACAATGGCTGTAGGCTCATGCGTCCTTTTGCAGAGGTGACAAACCTGGTCAGTCAAACCCAAAGCAACATCATCGACCTCATCCCATATGCATTTTTTCTGGAGCGTGCCCTGCAAAGAGTACTGGATCAGGCTGTAGATAAGCATGAAGAGGAAGAGTTGTGGTCACCATCACCACCAGATGCAGCCGTGTCGTCGTCGATTGCTGGACCTGCGGCAACGCAGAGAGAGGAGTCTAAAGAAGAGGAGTCAGAGGAGGAAGGTGACTTTGAGGAGGTGGAAGACCAACCACAGCAAGCGTCCCAGGGGGCTTGTTATCACCTTTAGGGGACCCTTGGTGTTGTACGTGGCTGGGTGGAGGAAGAGACCTTCAATGACGTCAGTGATGACAAGGAACGGGACATGGCTAGCTTGGTATCCAACCTTGTGCAAATGAGGAGTTTGCGGTTGTGCAAATGGACTGTTTGCGGTTGTTTGCGGTGCGTTAAATGGGGAGTTTGGTCTGTCAGAGTTTGGTCTGTCACTGTAAAGCGGACGTAACCCTTACACTGAGATCAGCTATTGTTGTGTTTGAGTAGTCTCCGAGGCATTGCTCCCGGTTAGCCAGAATCCTACTCCACACTGATGAGGGGCAACACCCTGAAACAGCTGTCTGTGGATGGATACCTAGCTTAGGTTTTCCCTGTCACATCCTTAAAGCTTGTAAAAAAGAGGGATCTTTACATAGGGGCCACTTAATATGGTGGATTTGGTGATCTCTGTAATGGAGACACCCCTTTGCTTGGTTTTCCTTCCTTTGAGGGATATCTGGCTTTCATTGTGTTGTAGACCCATAACTGGGGCTCCACATTTATTTTGCATATTCCTGTTTCCCAGGGAACTTTGCACTTCGGATTGCTGTGTTGTGACTCTTAAGTGAGGCTCCGCAATGTTTTTTGTAGCTGGTCTCCCTGAGATCAGCTATTGTTGTGTTTGAGTAGTCTCCGAGGCATTGCTCCCGGTTAGCCAGAATCCTACTCCACACTGATGAGGGGCAACACCCCAAAACAGCTGTCTGTGGATGGATACCTAGCTTAGGTTTTCCCTGTCACATCCTTAAAGCTTGTAAAAAAGCGGGATCTTGACATAGGGGCCACTTAATATGGTGGATTTGGTGATCTCTGTAATGGAGACACCCCTTTGCTTGGTTTTCCTTTCTTTGAGGGATATCTGGCTTTCATTGTGTTGTAGACCCATAACTGGGGCTCCACATTTATTTTGCATATTCCTGTTGCCCATCGAACTTTGCACTTCGGATTGCTGTGTTGAGACTCTTAAGTGAGGCTCCGCAGTGTTTTTTGTAGCTGGTCTCCCTGAGATCAGCTATTGTTGTGTTTGAGTAACCCTTACACTACCCGATCGATACAACTTCATACCTGATCATATACACACACTGGATGTTTTAAAGCACATTATTCCAAACAATTTAGGAATGTGATTAGTTATGTGATTTATGCCCTTTATGGATTAAATCCCGACTCTGCGTCAATAAAGTAATTTTCCATGGGGGTTTTGCCATGGATCCCCCTCCGGCATGCCACAGTCCAGGTGTTATTCCCCTTGAAACAACTTTCCATCACTATTGTGGCCAGAAAGAGTCCCTGTGGGTTTTAAAATTCCCCTGCCTATTGTAGTCTATGGCGGTTCGCAAACATTTGAGGAATTTTGCGTTCGCCGTTCGCAAACGGAAAATTTATGTTCGCAACATCTCTAATTGTTGCATGTAAGGGGTGTCTGAGGGCTTGCAGTAGCTTCCTTCTCTGACACAGGCAGGTTGTCAAATGTGATAGAGAAATCAGAGTTGGGGGTAGCGGAGGAGGGGGACTCACCCCCTGAGATCCTGGTCGGTTCTATGGTGCAGCATAGGTCTTGAGGGTTTGATGTATTCAGCTGTTCGCATCCCACATGGCGTGGATCAGACCCAATATGGCCGCTGCCACATGCTGTAGACTCGCCGGGCGAGCTTTTCTCTTCTGCAGGTATCCGGAGGTTCTGACCCACTGCGATGTTGTTGCGGAAGGTGAATTTCTCCCTCGTCCGCCACTAGAGCTGGTTCAGATGTCAGGGAAGAAGGAGTTGAGTCTGCTCCCACCCGCTCTAAGTCCTGTTGCTGGGAGAAGTAAAAATCTGATATTTTCTTCGGACCTGTAGTGTTCTTCCTTTTTTTAGGCATCCTGTGCGATAGTAAAGCCACAAATGGTTGAGAGTTAGCAACATTATGTAGGTGTTCATTCGCAATATGGGTGCTAGTCAGGTAGAGCTGCGAGCTCAAGCGGCCATCTTCCTCATGCGCAGGCTGTGCCACCCAATATTAATGAAATGTATGTAAATGTTTGACTTTGCAGAAAGCAATAAAATGCCTTAAAACATTCTCTCTCTCTTTCTCTCTCATTATTCTGACAGTTGGCAAATAATAATTATGGTAATCCTAACTGACGAAAACAGAAAAGGTTTATTCTGATTTTATGTCAGATATTGAGAAAAATATGGATATGTGTCTTTTTATATAGTGTATGTAAACTTCTGGTTTGAACTCACATTAGCCAGTGGCAACTTATGTGTGACACGTTCTATTTGCTTAGGCCCTTTGTGAAGGACACTTTATTTGTCAGTCAGCACTCCTTCATATCCTTGAGGGGATGCTGAGAAATCCAATTGGTGAGCGGACAGAAGAAGTGGAGCCTACCTCTCATGTCTAGGGATAAGTGAAGTACTGTGAAATTCAATTCGGCTGATTCACCGAATTTTACAAAAAAATTCACTTTGAGACCAATTACTTTAGTGGTACTGTAGTGGGTGCAATTACAGGAAGCAGCACTTGCCCCGCCCCCTTTATTGTACCCCTCAGATGGCGTAATAACACAGTGAAAAAAATATATAAATAAATTGAATCTTATTTGAATAAATTGAATTCTATAAATAAAACTTAACTCATCGATTTGATTGCGAAAAGCCATCTTGATAGAAGATCTAGCATAAAATCTCTGGGATTTCATGTGATATGTTCAATCAGGGTGGCGGAGGCGGCTTGTCATGATCATATAATACATCAATTTTTATAACATTTTTTACCACCATACAGGGAAAATCGATTCTCTACCACAAAGCACAAGAAAATTCGGCTTTGCGGCAAATCTAATTTTCCCTGAAATTCATGTTGAAGTCCACTTTGTGGACTTTAATCCACTCAGCACTTCTCACAGCCATCTGAGCCCTGAGGTCGATAAACTGGCAGATGAGGAGAACATAAATGCCTAGAAATTTTTTACACAACTAGAAGGTTTATCTGACCAAGCAACATAGGAGGAGCGATTTAACTGCTTGGGCTCAGATCGGAAGGCAGAGGGATCTGCATCCCTCGGTCTTACCTCACAGATGCCGAGATTGCCGCTCCTTATTATTGCTGCTGGGTGTTTGCTGTATGATAAAGCTGGCCCTTGACTTACATTGGATTTTGTGATGGATCTGTCTTGTTTATTTGGAATATAATACAGCCAGATCTGTTCTAATCAGATGCAGGAGGATGTATTATATAGCTGATGCATTTTTGCTGAACCCATGACGGATCCAGAAAAAACGCAGATAAGAAAATAGCCTTAAATTTATTTTATTGGGATTTTATGTTATAGACCAACAAAGTAGCAGGCATGAGCAAAATGAAAAGAAAATGCTACATGGTTTTCAAAACTTTTAAATAAATACAAATCTAAAAAGTGTGATATGCAATTGTATTCAGCCCTCTGTACTCTGATACCCCAAAATAAAATCCAGTGTAAACAATTGCTTTCAGAAGTCACCTAATACAGTGAACCTGTGTATAATTTATTCTCAGCATAAAAACAGCTATTATTTGAAGGCTTCAGAGGTTTGTTAGTGAACATTAGTGATCAAACAGCATCATGAAAACCAAGTTAAATATAAGTTGTGGAGCAGGTAAAGCAGGTTTGGGTTGTAAAGAAAATACCAAACTGTAAACATCCCATAGAGCACTGTTCAATAAAATCATAAATCTAAGCAGAAGGGTTTCTTTCATAGATTTTATTTGTGCATAGAATGCAGCGTAAATATTGTAATTGGATATTTTCAGTAAAACATAGTATAAGTCAAATTACATCATTGTATATCAATACATATCCATGATAAATTTCTATATAACAAAAATCGCCGTCCTCTGATTATATAGTCATTTTCATATTTGATACAATGGTAGAATATCTATGTGTTTATTAAGGAATAGGAGATATTCCACAGTTCATAAATACACTTTACATCTGGTCAAGTTACAGGGTATCACATTCACTGAAATCAAATCCAATAGTATTGTTAGACATATTATGAGCCATTCAATCAGCTTAGTTTTATATCTCACAGGTGCATAACAAGATCTATGGATTTTGGAGCCATTAGCATAATAATGATCTTCCTAATACTAAAAAAAATAGGGCTTGTATAGTATGGCTAATAGGTGCTTACCTGTCCCGCTGGAGGTAGAGGTGAAGGAAATGCATAAAGAATGCGGGAATGGGGGCACTATGGCCGCCGAAAAGCGCTAAGTGAACAGAAAATGAAAAAATATGAGGAGCTTTGAAAGGTGGGAAAGAAAAACAAAAATTAAAAAATTAAAATAGGCCATATCCTAAAAGGGTTAATGATCCATTTACTTATTCTTATAATATTTCTTCAATTTTATACTTTTTGTCAGCTGCACATTAATGTAAATTTTCTCTGGAAACTGAATATTTGTGAACAACAATATTCATTCTCTTTAGCCTTATGATAAACAAAGGTCACCTCTTAATGTATCAAAGTCACCTAGTCACCAAAGGAGAGCAGAATACCAAAGCATTCAATGAATGTCATTTTTATTAATAACGCTATTTTCTGCTTCATGAAATTCCAGTAGATAATTGTTGCTAAATGTGATTTGTATCACCCTGTGCTTAGGTTCAAGGATCAGAAATAGCAAACAGATACATAATTTTGCCTGAAAGCAGAAAGTGTTTGCCATTTAAATATGTACCATCCATAAATGTTGACAAAGTCCCAAACTCTTCTGATCTGAAAAAATAACTTGTAATTGTAAGGAATTAATTATTATTGCTTGTAAATCGGGATGAGCGAACCCAGACTGTAAAGTTTTACGGTGTCCGGGCACACAAACCTGAACACAGACATCGGCATCAAAGTCCGTGTTTGTTGTTCGGATTCTAAATAAAGATTGTTGAAAGGCTGCAGCTCAACCAAACAACAAGCTTTTAAGCTGTGGGCCCTTGGAAGGAATCACAGTCATGCCAAGGCTGTGATTGACCGGCACACCACATGACCCCGCAAGCATAAATGCCGGATCACGTGGTTTGGCACCATTCTGCTCTGACTAGTGTAGGGACAGGATGCTGCTGCACTGAGGGACAGTATTCCGGTTTTATTCTATTTGGTAACTCTGTGGGTGACCTGTAGGCATTTTTGCTCAGTACTACTCCTTGGCAACAGCGACACAGAAATACAATACTTAATCGGGCTGTTAATTCTGTGGGTGACCTAAAGTCATTTTTGGGGTTCAAAACTGTTATTGGAGAATTAATTAGTCTGTTAATTGTGTTGGTTACATAAAACTATTTTTAGGGTTCAGAACATCACATTTCCATCCATCTTACTGTTATTGGAGAGTTAATCAGTCAATTAATTGTGTTGGTGACATACAGCCATTTTTGAGAGGGAAATACACCTCATCTGAATCCGTGACATGGAAATACAATAGTTAATCAATCTTTTTATTGTGTCAGTGATATAAATCAATTTTTGGGGTTCAGAACACCGTATTTTCATCTGTCTTAATGTTATTAGAGAATAAATCAGTATGTTAATGGTTTTGGTGACAAAGCAATTTTCGGGAGGGAGATACACCTCATCTGCATCTGTGACACAGAAATACAATAGTTAATCAGTCTTTTAATTCTATAAAGCCATAAAGCCATTTTGGAGATTCAGAACATATTTTCATCCATCTTACTGTTATAAGAGAGTTAATCAGTATTAATTGTGTCAATAATATAAATACATTTTTGGGGTTCAGAACACCGCATTTTCATCGATCTTGCTATTATAAAAGAGTTAATCAGTCTGTTAATTGTGTCAGTGACATAAAGCCATTTTGGGGGTTCAAAACACAGCATTTTCATCCTTCTTAATGTTATAGCAGAGTTAATCAGTTTGTTAATAGAGATGTCGCGAACATAAAATTTTCCGTTCGCGAAAGGCAAACGCAAGCTTCCGCAAATGTTCGCGAACTGGGCGAATTGCCATAGACTACAATAGGCAGGTGAATTTTAAAACTCACAGGGACTCCTTCTGGCCACAATAGTGATGGAAAAGTTGTTTCACCTGGTAACACCTGGACTGTGGCATGCCGGAGGAGGATCCATGGCAAAACTCCCATGGAAAATTACGTAGTGGACGCAGAGTCGGGTTTAAATCCATAAAGGGCATAAATCACCTAACATTCCAAAATTGTTTGGAATAACGTGCTTTAAAACATCCAGTGTGTGTATATGATCAGGTATGATGTTGTATCGATCAGGTAGTGTAAGGATTACGCCAGCTTCACAGTGACTGACCAAACTCTGACAGACAAAACTACCCATTTAACGCACCGCAAACAGTCTGTTTGCACAACCGCAAACTCCCCATTTGCATAAGGTTGTCCTCACTGACGTCATTGAAGGTCTCTTCCTTCACCCAGCCACGTACAACACCGAGGATCCCCTAAAGGTGACAACAAGCCCCCTGGGACGCTTGCTGTGGTTGGTCTTCCACCTCCTCAAAGCCACCTTCCTCCTCTGACTCCTCTTCTTCAGACTCCTCTCTGCGTTGCCGCAGGTCCAGCAATCTACGACGACAAGGCTGATTCTGGTGGTGATGGTGACCACAACTCTTCCTCTTCATGCTCATTTATGGCCTGATCAAGCGCTCTTTGCAGGGCACGCTCCAGAAAAAACTAATACGGGATGAGGTTGTTGATGTTGCTTTGGGTTTGACTGACCAGGTTTGTCACCTCCACAAAAGGACGCATGAGCCTACAGCCATTGTGCATGGGCGTTGAGTAATGCGGCCAAAAAATAACCAGCTCCGCAGAGGCTGTTCTCTTTTTTTAAATAAAAAAAATCTGTTTTGTCCCCTATCAGGGACCGGTGTATGGAATAGATTTTAGGATCCGGCAGATGGAAAAAGATGGTTGGTCGGTCCTTTTCCTTCCAATTTGGGGCACTGCGCGTTTGCCGTGCAATGTACTGTGTCACCCTATATGAGTGGTGTGTTAAGTAGTACTATTCCTATCAGTTTAATTTCTATTATGTCCCCTATCAGAGGATGTTTATCAAATAGATTTTAGACAACCGCAAACAGTTGTCAATAGATAAAACACTCATAACATAAATTTTGTTCCTCTATGCATCAATCTTGGTGAAGTGATGACTGTGCTTGTGCGCACGTTTGGGAGATTGCAGGCGATGGTGGTTTTTAAAAGCCTATAGTCGTGCTGAGGTAGTTCAGTGACAGTTAAGTGACCCAGAAAACAATGATTCTGCAGTGTGGGCCCATTGTTGGCCTAGTAGGCTTTAATAATCACCTTAGATGATCACAAATAAAATTAATGTTTTCTCTATGAAAAATTATCCAGCCGATTACTTTTGGGCTCTTCACAGTGAGGGGTGTGCCAACATTGCCAACACACTCATAGAGGTGATCGTTACATTGTGATACGCAAGCCCCTTGACCACAACAAGGTAACAATCACGAAGGGGAATTGACACTTGTATGTGCCTTTTTTTTGTTTTGTTTTTGCAGCCACAGTGTAACACCAGAGGCCAGAAAAATTAGGCATGTACACCTGCCTGAAAAATTAGGTATTATTGCAGCCACTGCTGTAGCAGCGGCCGGAAAAATTGATGTTTTCCAGGCAGAAAGTGTACTAAAACATTGCGGCTTGAACCCTAGTTGGTGGCGGAGAAGTCACGCACGTCATCCAGAGATTAAATACAGGGGACCATTTTTAGCCCAAGGCATCTCATCAGGCATTTTTAAGTCAAATGTATCCCCCACTGTCAGTCCCTTCGGTATCCAAGCCTTATTGTCTGGCTGATCCCGGGTGCCGATACATGCTGTCTGACTGTGCCACTAGCTCCTTGCAATGACCTCCTCCTGCTTCCAACTCGCCTCCTCCTCCTCTCTGTCTCCCCATCTGAACTTTCCCCCTGTTCTTCTTCTCTTCGAGCAGGCACCCACGGGACATCCAAGGACAAATTTTCATCATCAACCGCTTCACTTGTATCTGACAACTCAGCAAAGGAAGCAGCAGCGGCTACATCATCATCATCACACCGTACATTCATGTGTGTAATGCTGCCTGACTGAGACATATCCCTGTTATCTACATCCTCTGGCAATAATGGTTGTGCATCACTCATTTCTTCAAACTGATGTTAACATAACTCTTCTGACTGATCAAGTGAAGCGGCTGTGGTGCTAGTGTTGGTGGTGGCGGGGGGTGAGTGGTAACTTGAGAGGTGCCCGAAGCTGAGCTGGAGGAGGATGGTGCATCAAGGTTCCGAGCGGAAGCTTTAGAAGATTGGGTGTCCATTGTAAGCCAGTCAACTATGTCCTCAGAATTTTTCGAGTTCAGGGTACGTGGCCTCTGAACACTGGGCATTATTCTCGGGCCAAAGGAAATCACAGCACCACGACGGCCCCTGCAGGGTGGCCTGCCTCTGCTGGTTATTTTTTTTTTTGATAAGTGGTACTATGCGTGCAAGGTACTGTGCCACCCTATACGAGTGGTGGGCAGTGGGCACAGTACAGTCTGTAGGCCTGACACTCACTGGCAGACAAATGCAATTATATTATAGGGTAAAAATTAAATGACTTTTTTTTATCTGCAAGGTACTGTGCCACCCGATATGAGTGGTGGGCACTGGCAGTGGGCACAGTACAGTTAGTGTGGGCCTGACACACACTGGCGGTGGAAGGCAACTGAAATTATATTAAAGGGTACAAATTAAATGACTTTTGTATCTGCAAGGTACTGTTCCACCCGATATGAGTGGTGGGCACTGGCAGTGGGCACAGTACAGTCTGTGTGGGCCTGACACACACTGGCAGGCAACTGACATTATATTAAAGGGTAAAAATGAAATGACTTTTTTATCTGCAAGTACTGTGCCACCCTATATGAGTGGTGTGCAAACAGTACAGTTGTTGGGCCTGCGGCCTCTCACACACGGGCAGGCAACTGCAATATATATAGAAAAAATAAATAAAAGTAGACTGATCTACCAGCCCTAAAAAGGGCTTTTTTGGGTGCTGTAAGGACGCTGTACTTACAGCAGATGATTCTTTGAGAACTGGAGTGGACACAGAACACTAGTAGCTAACGCTTTCCCTAGAATCCCTAAATTAATACAGCAGCAGCACTCTCCCTGCCCTAACTAACACTGCAGCTTCAGAATGAATCTAAGATGGATGCTGTCCTTGCTTTTTTATAGGAGGTAGGAGGGTCTGGGAGGGAGGGTATGCTGATTGGCTGGAATTTGTCTGCTGACTGTGAGGTACAGGGTCAAAGTTTGCTCAATGATGATGTATAGGGGGCGGACCGAACATTGCATATGCCCGGCGAACGTGAACAAGTGATGTTCGCCGGGAACTGTTCACCGGCGAATAGTTCGGGACATCTCTACTGCTCAACATATGTGTGCAGGGTTGGTACAGCTTTTTTTGGAAGAGTAATGTCACCTTGGGACTCTCCACATTGGGTTGGCACAAGCCACCAGTTCTCTGAAATGTGTAGAGTCAACTATATGGAAAGGGAGGGACTGCAGTACCGGAAACTGTACGCATACTGTTGTCTTTTTGCAATTGCCTTGGCGATCTATTGGTCGAAACAAGTGACGAGGAGTAGGAGGAGCATTAGAAGCAATAGACAAAATTGTAGTAGATGGGAAGGAACAACAGCTTCCTTCTGCTGACATTGACCAGCCCTGACTGCTTGAGAGTGGGTGTGGGACAGTGCTGCATCAGGCTGTAACACAGTTTTCCCATACCAGTTTCCAACACTCCATATGTTAACACAGGGCCTTTGTTCCAGCATTAGCACCCTGGCTATGCCTCACCTTCAGCCCACATTTCCAGCATACCACCACGCTAATGTCCCCCAGTGGCTTGGTGAAAAATTCTCACACTGCTGAATATGGCTGTTTCTTTTCATCACTGTGTGATGTCTGCCTGCCACTGCTTTTTCTCACAGGTAGTCTCCTGAGTAGCAGACAATGTACCCCTCCCACGTTTGGCTCCAGATTTCCTATTGCTTCCACCCTAAGCTCTCAAAGTCATGCTGCCACCCTCGCCCCTGATGATAACAATGCCCCCTCGTTACCCGACTCCCACATGCAATCAGCTACATCATCATCTACTTATGTTTGCTTGTCACTTGTGTCACCCTCACCTGTCTCTTGCACAGGTCCGTGACTTCTTGCATCATGTGCTCCCAGACAATCATCATCATCGGTAGTTGCATGCCTAAAGGAGTCCTCCAAGTCTAGGCTGGCCTGTAACTGCTGTTCTCAAAAAGCTCATTGTTGCTGAAAAGCGAAGCAAAGTCGGCGACTATCATTATTTGGCTAGCAGAAGGAGCAGCAAAAGCAAGAAGCAAGGTCAGGACAGGTCAGGACATAGAGGCAGTTCCTGTGCCATGCCAACTAAGTGTGGTGTCAGAGGAACCCACCGATTCCTGGCTGTGTGTATCCGTTGTCACTTAAGATGATAATGAAGAGTGAGTCAACCATTCCAGTACAGTTGGATTGTTGGTTGACAGTAGCAACTCTGGCCTGCTGCTGCAGCTGCTACCACCCCCTCTTCTTTTGCTACTACTTGTGCCGGATACAGCAACATTTCTGTCTCTTTCTGTTCCTTCAGAGGGCTAAGGCAACTGTCTGCTGGCCATAGTGTACCGTAACTGTATCACTAAAATAACGGATTAACTCTGCAATAGATTGCGATACACACAGCGATAGATCACACCTGCCTTTAATACTGAGGCACACTAACTGTATCACTAAAATAATGGATTACCTATGAATGTTGGTGCAGTACACAGTGATGCACACAGCGATATATTACACCTGACTTTAATACTAAGCACATTAACTGTATCACTAAAATAACATGGCAATATTTTCTCCCTGCAGTCTCCCTACACTCTCTGTGCACTCTTTTTGCAGTCTCCCTACACTATCCCTGCACTCTCCCTCTCCAACATTCTTCTATTAATCGTTTTCAGCAACACTGTCCCTAGCACCTGAGCACTTGCCAGGTCTTTCCCTATGCTCAGCTCACAGGACAATGGTGGAGTCTGCACAGGATTAGGGGTTTATAGCACTGTGACATCACAGGGGATGGCTATCTGCGGATTGGCTGGCTGCACGATATAATAGGTGATTTTGCAATCTTAGGCCTCTTATTTTTACTTTGTAACATGTGCAGCCAATATTTTAGAAACATGGGACAGAATTGTGCTTCAAATGCTTAGCTTAGCTCAACACTAATTATCACGTAACCTATTCACAAAATGAATGTCCTAATTTTTATCAAACCTCCTTCCTTTCATTTATACAGTGAATTGAACAATATTATTTTTGAAAGTTATGGTTGCTAAAGGCCATTTTAACCCCTTAAGGACCGGGGGTTTTGGGATTTTTGCGTTTTTGTTTTGCGCTCCCTGCCTTCCAAAAGCCATAACATTTTTATATTTCCGCTCACATAGCCATATGACGGCTTATTTTTTGCGGGACAAGTTGTACTTTTTAACTCTACCATTTATTTTCGCATGTGATGTAGTGGGAAACGGGAAAAAAATTCGAAATGGGGCGAAATTGCAAAAAAAAAGCAATTTCACCACAGTTTTACGGGTTTTTAAATTACAACGTTCGATTTGCGATAAAACTGACTAGTTAATTTTATTCTTCAGGTCAGTACGAATCCGGCAATACCTAATATGTATAGTTTTTCTTGCGTTTTGATAGTGAAAAAAAAAATTTAAAGTGGGAATTTTTTTATTTTATTTTTTTGTCGCCATGTTTTGACCCCTATAACTTTTTTGTAATTATGCGTACGGAGCAGTGTAGGGGCTCATTTTTTGCGGGGCAATCTGAACTTTTAATTGATACCATTATGGGGTGCGTATGATGTTTTGATCACTTTTTATTAATTTTTTTTTAGGAAATGAAGCGTCCAAAAATGGCGAATTAGCCATTTGGACGCTTTCTTCCGTTTTTATGTTTACCGTATGGTGAATATTTTTAATATTATTATAGTATGGGCGTTTTCGCACATTGCGACACCCATTATGTGTAATTTTTTTATTTTTTTATTTATTTTATTTTCATTTTGGGGAAAGGGGGGTGATTTGAATTTTTATATTTTTTTTATTTAATTTTTATTTTTTAAACTTTTTTTTTTTTTTTTTTACCAATTTCTTATAGTTCCCATAGGGAACTATAAGATGCAATCATCAGATTGCTATTCTCATATATTCCAATGCAATAGCATTGGAATATATGAGAAAATCGCATATTTCCTATGGAGCCTATTACAGTCATAGGCTCCATAGGAATACTGTGTAGTACCCTAGGTTTCATTCACAGAAACCTAGGGTACTACATGCATGCTCCGGCTCCCCCTTGTGGCCATCAGGGGAGCCGGAGCAAAAACCGAAAGTGAAACTTTCAGTTTTTGCGCGATCAGATGCCGTGGTCAGGATTGACCACGGCATCTGAGGGGTTAAATGTCCGCGATCGGCATCGCTGCCGGTCGCGGACATGAGCTGCGGGTGTCAGCTTGATGAATCAAGCGTTTACCCGCAGCTCGGGCGCCCGCTCCGCGCCCGCCCGCGCCATCTTTAAAGTGCGGACGAAGGGCGTACATGTACGCCCTTCGTCCTTAAGAGGTTAAAAGCCGTCATCAGTAGAGATGAGCGAATTATATTACTCATTTTTCTTTTACTTTTTTATTATGTTGTTTTGGAAGGAAAAAAAATTAATAAAGTTTGCTTAAAAATTATTTTTTTTAAAAGTTCGATTCACCGGTTTGCCGAATTGTTTGGGAAAAATTTGGTTTGATCTGAATTTATTTGCGCCAAATCACGTTGAAAAAACAGCTATTTCCTGGCTGTAGAGAGCCTTTATAGTGGTGTAGAACACTGTGCCTTGCAGTAACATGCATAGGGAGTCTTCCTTGGTAGGGAAATAATACTATAAATCCGTAGGACATGAAGATGACAGGCATCGCTCTTAGAATTACTGCACATTTCACCTATTTGGAAAGTCAAGAGGCCAAAACTGACCAAATAACTCAAATATGAACTCAGCCTTACAGGTTGATGTTAGCACCAAGAAGAAGCACACTCCTTTTACACAGTCGTCAGCTGATTCCATATAGATGCAAACAGAACCTGTTCTATTAAATGCTTATACAAATAGAGTGGAGATGGTGTCAGCAGTAAGTTTGTGTTGACGTCACTGATTATTTTGCCCTTCCTCTGATCCGTCAGAACAATAACCGGATCCTGTCTGTGGAGCAAACGAGGTGCAAAACAGTGTGACTCCAGCGGTGCCCTGCACATGTGGTATGCTGGAGGGCCTCTGGGAATTGTCCCTGCACAGGAGGCTGAGGAGACGGTGATGGATGAGGAGGCAGAGGCGGACATTGTCGCAGGACCAATGGCATGGCAACGTAAAGGCGGAAGCGGCGTCACCTGGCCAAGTTGCTGGTGTGGCTGTGCAGGAAGCACATTCACCTAGTGGGACGTAAAGGACATTTATTGTCCCTGACCGTAGTTACAGCTCCACACATCTGCACTTTGGCACCACACCGCACTATGTAAGACACGAAATTCTGAAAATCTCCATCTGAACTGTGGATCACCACCACCTCTGTGCCCTTTGCGGTCTGCTGGACTGGACTCTCGGCGGATCCCCTGCGTTTGTCTGCCTTGTCTGGCGGTGTCTGCTTGCTGCCTCGCTCGCAGAACGGGCGGTTGCCCTCCTTCTGATGTTTCGGTCTCCGCTGCTTCCTGCCTCCCCGCCCTTGGATCTTTGGTGTCTACTGGGGCCTGGTTACAGGTTTGAAGTTTCAAATTTATGTTGCTTTGTGTCCTCTTCTACCTCCATGTTTCACCCCTCCTCACCCATGGCCTGTGTAATCCTTTTCTCGATCTTGATTTACGGATGGGATAGAAGACGCATCGCAAAGAAGGGAGAGGGGGGGGAAGCATAGGGGTAAAAATTAGAGATGAATAAGGGTGAAGACTAAATTGTATAGTAAATTAATTTGTATATTATTTTTTCCTTTCTTAATAAAAAAAATTAAAAAATTAAGTGTTGCCTAAGACAGGAGAGAATTGGGCAGTCTTCTGGTTATTCGAGAACATGGTTGTGATGGAAAAAATTTCCAAAAAACAATTTCTCTCCACCTGGAGACGAATCCTGTCAAGATTGATGCAAGTGCGGTATTGGCTGCTTATCGAGCCAGATACTTTTGGGGGATCCTGTCTGGCATGAACAGACATCTAGTAGCTACAGACTATAAAAAGACAAAGCTTCAAGACTGCTTGGGGCCCGGTCGCAAAGTTCATCAAGATTCAAACCATAACTACCAGCCCCTGGTCTTTTCATCAGGGAAAACCTCAGAGTTCCCAGACATCATGAATGTGATGGAGGACATCCTGTAACGGATTACCCCCGCACTATACGGACATCTCAGAAATGAACCGCTGCTGCCGACAGAAGCTCCTAGGAAGGTCATGGAACGTCCCGGTCATCCGGCATCTATTCGCCCCACTGAAGGATTATTTTGAAAGTGTGTAAAAGCCACAAATTTTAAAAATATTACATTATTATATAAGGAAAAAAAATAAAATTAAATGAAGCCCCTAATTCACCTGGCTCCCAAGTGTGATCAGCTACTTTATCATCATCGAGTACTGTCTGCATATCACTGATGTCCTCCTCGCTATGCTTGGCACATCGCGGAGTTCGGCCGAACACCGTGTATGGTCAAGCGCGATGCTTGAGTCAGTGTATTTAAATCTAATTTAGCCTCTATTTCTGTGGGCGGGGCATTCATCTTTAAAGTGGAGCGCGCGAATGGCCACTTTGCGGCCACGCTAACGCTGGTACTCTGCATCGGAGTCTCTCCACGTGTCACTCCACACCGGCCCTCTGAACAGAGGTGCTTGGCGGTAATCTCTCTCCACTGCTCCTGATGAAATTTGTTAAAAGAACACATAGAAACGCGTCGAGCGGGAGATGTAACAGGAACTAGGAGGAGACATTTATAGGGCATCCTCTTAGAAATCTGCTCCTTTGTTAGCCAGACAGATCGTCTATGTTAATTGGCAGTACACTAACTAGCCGGTGACCCACAATGGCTTTTGTTTGATCACCCCACATGTTTTAACGATATAACGAACAATAAAGATTTTTTTTTTTTTTTTTAACGTCCTCTTTAACACTTTATTTGCTTTTCCAATACTATAGTGGACATATACCATTTCACAGCTTGACTAGGTTCCAAAGTTTTTGATTTTCTTTAGTCTTAGATTATCTGGGAATGGCAGTTTTTTTGTCTGCGGCAATTAACACTGATTTATGGATGGGCGATCCGAATAAGGTGTTTTCTGAGAAAGAGTTACCAGCGTCATCTCAGAATCTAAGTTTATCATCCACATTTAAACAGGTCACCCGGGTATATAAGAATTTTGTTAGATCATGGTGGGAGGTTCAGTCCCTGGACACATAATGTATATAAAAAATAAAATAGTGCCAAGGGGCCTCGGTAATCCTATTATACCAGCAGCCCACCTCCGGTCCAGTGAGTTCCTAAAAAAATTGGAAAAGGAGTCTATTGAGTCATCGCTTAGACTCATGAAACTCCTGTTGGATGAGGAAAAGGCATCACTCATTACATTAGAGGCTAAACTGAAATCTGTCATAGAGCAAGCTAAAAAATTCCTCTCCCTCTGAATTTAATAAAAAGGAAAGCAATTTACAACTTGCAGTGGAGAAGTACACAGCTCAATTAAAAGAGAAAAAACATCTTCTGTACAATAGAGATATCAAAGATTTTAGAGACAGAAAAATCTTTGATTGCAGTGTCAAGCACATTGATGCCCTTGAATTACACACTGAGGCCTCCTCTTCTGAATGTGAAACGGAACCTGAGGGAGGGAGAGGCAGGGACAGATCTCAGTACGTCAGGAAACCATATCTAGCAAGGGGCAGAGGGCGAGGTAGACGTGGCAGAGGTGGTAAAGTCCAGTCTGGCGTTTTTTTTAGACAATGAGAAACAAAAATTAGCATTCACATCTTCTGGGAACAGACAAGTGACCTCCGAACCCACTGACGACTTACAGATTATCAATCTATCTCTACGTACCTTATCGGTGGCAGAAATGCAAATTTTATGCAAGGGTGTATCCTTTGTACCCCTGCGTAATTTTGATCTGTTTGAATGGGTTAAAGATCTTAACCTTTTCACCCATAAATTGAAATGGCAGAAGTTCTTCATGACGCATGACCGTCGCAAATGTGAAGAACTTGGCATCACTGAGCAAGACCTCCGAGATGTGCAGCTGCTAGCTGACCTCCTTGATGAAGGTCAGCATGAAGTGGGTGAGGGCCCATTTACCAACTTAAGGCTCCCATCCACTAAGACTCCTCCCATGGGTGACAACACACCGATTGACACCATTTTCACCATTGTCACTAAGCGGCTACGCACGGTGGCTGACTGCCATCAGAATTATGATAACTTGAAACTGGAAGAGAGAAGGGCTCTGAGAGACTAGCAACATGATAAAGGGATCATAATAAAGCCATCTGATAAAGGTGGCAATATTGTCATTCTGGACCATGCACAATATATCAGCATGTGCCAAAAGATTCTAAATGACAAAGACACCTATAGAATAGTGCCCACTGATCCCACACCCATTTTTTACAATGAGTTACGGGTGATCCTATCAGAAGCTCTTGATAAGAAACTCATCAGTAAAACTGAATATGCTTTCTTCCTTCCTGATCACCCACTGATGGCAGTTTTTTATGTACTTCCTAAGCTGCACAAGGGCCTGGATCCGCTTAAAGGCAGACCAATAGTCTCAGGAATGGGCAGCCTAACAGCCAACATAAGTTCCTATGTGGACACCATCCTGAGACCATTTGTCACCAGTCTGCCGTCATTTATCCGTGACACTATGGATGTTTTAAGCCGTCTGAACGACATTCAGTGTGATCCGGGTACTTACTTGGCCAGCCTTGATGTGGAGGCCCTCTACAGCTCGATTCCTCATGAGTTGGGCTGTAGAGCGGTCCTCACATATCTACAACAGAGGGGCGAACATTTTAAACAACACAATGAGTTTGTAATGGAACTGTTACAGTTTATCCTTTGATGGCCGGTTCTTCCACCAGCTCAGGGGGGTAGCGATGGGGAGTCCTTGTGCCCCCACCTTTGCTAACCTGGGCTGGTGGGAGAGAGAGATTGTGTTTAGTGATGACCTCGCACATTTTACATCATCCATTCCTCTATGGATCAGATTCATAGACAATATTTTGATTCTATGGACTGATGAGGAGGAACGTTTTCAAGAGATGGTGACTGCATTGAATATCAACTCGCTTGGATTATTTTTCACGTCTGAGATCAGTAACACCAGGATCTATTTTCTTGACCTGTCCATTTCGCTAGATTCTTCTGGCCAAATTATCACTAGAAATTTTAGAAAACCGACCGCAACAAATAATCTTCTCAAATGGGAGAGTGGTCACCCAGTGGTGTTAAAGAAAGGCATCCCCAAAGACCAATATTTGAGAATCAGGAGGAACTGTTCCCAGCTTGCGGATTTTAGAAAGGATGCCAATGAACTTAAACAAAGGTTCCTCAATCGGGGGTATCCTGAGAATGCTTTGAAACAAGCGTACCATAATTATTAAAGCATCAATAGGGAGTCGCTTCTTACCCCCAAGACAAGATCTAGTGAGGGAGAGAACCTACGCATTATTGGCACCTTTGACAAGGTAAATGCCATAGTGAGACAGGTACTGGAAGATAACTGGGACATTCTCCTATCTGACCCAGATATTGGGAAAATCATTTCCCAAAGACCAGCAGTGATATACAGGCGCAGTCAAAATTTGAGGAATCAATTGGTGCACAGCTTTTATCACAAGCCACCACAAGAATTCTGGCTGCGTAATACACTGACTGGTACTTAGCCTTGTGGGTCTTGAACATTTTGCTGGTATATACTGAAAGGAAAAAGTTTTAAGGACAGTAGTCAAGAAAATGAATTTTTCATCCGATCTTATATTAATTGTAAATCAGAGGGAGTCATATATCTAATGACCTGCTCATGCGGCATGAAATATGTCAGCAAAACCACACGTGAACTGAGACGGCGTATAGGTGAACACATCTCAGATATTCGCAAAGCCAAAGATACCTCGGTGGCACGACATGTTTCTAAAGAGCATGAAGGAAGAACAAATTTGGTGAAATTTCAAGGCATCCAACTGATCAAGACATCACCAAGAGGCAGCAATGTGGATCGCATACTACTGCAGAAGGAGGCCAGATGGATATTCATGCTGAATAAGATTAAAAGATTTGGCCTGAATAAAAATTATATCATATACTCCTTTCGTTTAATATCCATGTTGTGTATACGCATGTCTATAGTGATTATGCGCCCACATGATGTTGGTCCACTATACTGTTGAAGTTCTGTGGTCCCTATTATGCCCCACATTGATACACTCTTTATTAAATGGGAGCATAGGGTTCACTATTTACCACTCTGTCCACTGCACCGTCTCTTTACCCATATTTAATCTTATACATAATTCTGCAATTATGTAACATGCACCGATAATAATTAATGGAATGTTATGTAATTCCATTGCATCTCACCATGAAGAATATAGTTATAGTTTAATTTACGGCGAATGCCTGGAGTTGATATACATCAGCACCTCATATGCCATATATTTTAAGCTGCCCCATATTTATGCCGCCAAGGTGTTCCCTATACTTTCTATTATCATGCCCTTCAGCGATACCACAGTGAGTACATTGAAGCGCTGCCCGGAGAAATCCAGACAGTGGATACTAACCTCTGGATGCTACTGGCGCGAAGCCACTCCCTGTGGGCGGGGCATTCATCTTTAAAGTGAGGCGCGCGAACGGCCACTTCGCGGCCACACTAGTGCCGATACTCTGCATCGGAGTCTCTCCACATGTCACTCCATGCCGGCCCTCTGAACGGAGGTGCTTGGCGGTAATCTATCTCCACTGCTTCTGATTAAAATGTGTGAAAATAACACATAGAAACGCATCAAGCGGGAGATGTAACAGGAAATAGAAGGAGACATTTATAGGGCATCCTCTTAGAAATCTGTAGTGGTGCTCCTTTATTAGCCAGACGGATCATCTATGTTAATTGGCAGTACACTAACTAACTAACTAGCCGGTGACCCGCAATGGCTGTAACATAACGCTGCTACACACATTAGTTATATAGGGTGCCATTACCAATCCCCTATTGCTGCTATCACCCCTAAGTGGGGACTACAGTATATTGGCAACCAGCTGACGACCGATATACTAGTGGGGGTACATTCCTTGTTAGTACCCCAGTACTTGTCAGTATAGCCAATGACATTTTGTGTGTGTATGCAGCTGGGCTAGTTTGGCGCATTGGCATCACGCTGCTACTTACACTGAATTTGTCCTGGCACGAATCCAAGTGCAGGACATTTACGCATGTCATTGCCAATCGATACAACATAAAGCTCACTTTTGTTTGATCACACCACATGTTTTAACGATATAACAAACAATAAAGATTTTTTGGTTTGTTTTTAACGTCCTCTTTAAAACTTTATTTGATTGGCTGCTCATCGAGCCAGATACTTTTGGGGGAACCTGCCTGGCATGAACAGGCCTCTAGTAGCTACAGACTATAAAAAGACAAAGCTTCAAGACAAAGCTTGGGGCCCGGAAGAGTCGCAAAGTTCATCAAGATTCAAACCATAACTACCAGCCCCTGGTCTTTTCATCAGGGAAAACCTCAGAGTTCCCAGACATCATAGATGGGATGGAGGACATCCTGTAACGGATTACCCCCGCACTATACGGACGTCTCAGAAATGAACCGCTGCTCCTGACAGAAGCTCCTAGGAAGGTCATGGAGCGCCCCGGTCATGAGGCATCGATTCGCCCCGCTGAAGGATTATTTTGAAAGTGTGTAGAAGCCACAAATTTTAAAATTTTACATTATTATATAAAGAAAAAAAATAAAATTAAATGAAGCCCCTAATTCACCCGGCTCCCAAGTGTGATCAGCTACTTCATCATCATCGAATACTGTCTGCACATCACTGATGTCCTCTTCGCTATGCTTGGCACATCGCGGAGTTCAGCCGAACACTATGTGGTCGAGCGCGATGCTCAAGTCAGTGTATTTAAATCTAATTTAGCCTCTATTTCTATGCAGAAGATCGCTGTACAGTGAGGGAATCCCTCAGTGTGAGTCCGTGTCTTAGGAGTCCCTGCTCTGACTCCATATATAGCTATGTCCTATATGTAGTGTTGAGCGAACAGTTCGAGCATCGTTCGGGTTCGTACCGAATTTTGGGGTGTCCGGGACCCGGACCCGAACCCGGACATTTTCAAAAAAGTTCGGGTTCGGGTTCGTCGTTCGGCATGTATTTAGGCGCATTTTGAAAGGCTGCAAAGCAGCCAATCAACATGCATCATACTACTTGCCCTAAGATGCCATCGCAGCCATGCCTACTATTGGCAAGGCTGTGATTGGCCAAGTGCAGCATGTGACTCAGCCTCTTTATAAGCTTGTGCGCACGTCGGGACGTGCTCACTCCCGATGTGAATAGAACAGGGATAGACGCAGCTGATGCTAGGGCGAGAATAGGCAGGGATAATTGAATAACTGGAAGCAAATTTCTCTCCTCCACCTGTGATTCATCTGAACAACTGCAGCTGAGCTGCTTTTTTGATAGGGATTGGCTATTTTTAGAGTGGCCAGAGTGATTTTCCATCCACATGTACCTGGGCTGACCGCCGGCCGCCATTTGCGACTTGTAGTGCTGCAGCAGAAGCTGCCACAGTGTGCATTCCAAAGCTCCAAACAAGTCAGACATCTACACCTGGGATTCAGACCAATAGCGATTTAGCAGCACAGTCCAAGGCTATTTTTTTAAAGGTTGTGCAGACCATTTTGTGGCACATGTTACTGGGCTGATAGGCGGCGGCCATCTTGGGACTAGTGCTGCAGCACAATCTCTCCCAACGTCCATTAATCACTTGTAATAGTGGTCTGTGCCATAGAAATCCTACATCAGGGACTTGGGTGTGCTTGTGTCACCCCTACTAATACCAGTCCACCTGTAATCCATACAGTCAAAAGACTGAAAGTATTCCAGTGAGGGAATTTTTTTATTTAAAAAAGGCCAAGTTAGTTTATCTGGCGTTCAATATACTAGATACAGTTAGGCCTGCGTTTCATACATCTGGAATTAGCAAATTAATGTGCTGGGGTTGGGAAAACATATATGTACCCATACTAGAATCTGTCAAAGAAAGCGGTACTCACATATAACAGTCATTCCATCTGTAATCCATACAGTCAAAAGACTGAAAGTATTCCAGTGAGGGATTTTGCTTATAAAAAATAATATATTTCATTGTGGTGCGAGTTGAATCGCAACAATGAAGAAAAATACTATTAAGGGACGAGGACGCGGTCGTGGTGGTGTCCGTGGAGCCTCTGTTGCTGGTAGAGGACGTGGCCGTTCGGCCCCAGGCGCACACAGTAGGGAACGAACTCCCTCAACTAGCCGGCAGAATGTACCGCAATATCTCGTGGGGCCCAATGCCGCTCTTAGGATGGTAAGGCCTGAGCAGGTACAGGCATTAATCGATTGGGTGGCCGACAGTGCTTCCAGCACGTTCACCACATGGTCTTCCACCCAGTCTTCTGCGGAAAGCGCACAGGTGGCACCTGAAAACCAAGCCCATCAGTCTGTCACATCACCCCCAAGCATATCAGGGAAACGGTCTGAGCCACAAGTTATGCAGCAGTCTCTTCTTCTGTTTGAAGACTCTGCTTCCAGGGTTTCCCAGGGGCGTCCACCTAGCCCTTCCCCAGTGGAGGAAGACATACCATACACTGACGCACAACCACTTATGTCTCCAGATGAAGAGGACATGGGAATACCACCTCATCGGAGTCCGCACGTCTCTGATGATGACGAAACACAGGTGCCCACTGCTGCGTCTTTTTGCAGTGTGCAGACTGAACAGGAGGAGGTCAGGGAGGGAGACTGGGTGGAAGACAATGCAGAGAACGATGAGGTCTTAGACCCCACATGGACTGAAGGTCGTGGCGATGACTTTCACAGTTCAGAGGAAGAGGTAGTGGTGAGACCGAGACAACAGCGAAGCCAAAGAGGGAGCAGGGGCCAAAGCAGGCGAGCCGCCGCCCCAGAGTTCGCCTGCTACTGGACATCGCCAACAGGGACCCAGCCCCACAAAGGCAGCTTCAAAGAGTTCCCTGGCATGGCACTTCTTTAAACAATGTCCTACCGACAAGACCCGAGTGACTTGCACGCTCTGCCATCAGAGCCTGAGGCGAGGCATTAACGTTCTGAACCTCAGCACAACCTGCATGACCAGGCATCTACATGCAAAGCATGAACTGCAGTGGGGTACACACCTTAAAAACCAGGCACTCGCTGAGGCTCCCCTGCTCCCTCTACCGCTGCTGCCTCGGCTTCCGCCTCGAGAGGAATGTTGCCACCTGCCGAGCAGCAAACAGAGGATGTGCCACCGACACCACCACCACCGCCACCGTCAACTAGCGTCTCCACTATATCACACAGCAGCGTTCAGCTCTCAATATCTCAAACCTTAGAGAGGAAGCGCAAATTCCCCCGAGTCACCCTCGAGCCCTTGGCCTGAACGCCAGCATTTCTAAACTGCTGGCCTTTGAAATGCTGTCATTCCGGCTGGTGGACACAGACAGCTTCAAACAGCTGATGGCCATGGCTGTCCCGCAGTATGTGGTTCCCAGCCGCCACTACTTCTCCAAGACAGCCGTGCCTTCCCTGCACATGCAAGTGTCCGATAAAATCAAGTGTGCACTGCGCAACGCCATTTGTGGCAAGGTCCACCTAACCACAGATACGTGGACCAGTAAGCACGGCCAGGGACGCTATATCTCACTAACTGCACACTGGATGAATGTAGTGGCGGCTGGGCCCCGGCGGACAGTTCCTTGGCGCACGTCCTTCCGCCCCCTAGGATCGCAGGGCATCATTCTCTGCCTCCTGTAGCCTCCTCCTCCTACTCGGCTTCCTCCTCCACTGCTTCCACCAGCTCATCCGGTCAGCCACACACCTTCACCACCAACTTCAGCACAGCCCGGGGTAAACGTCAGCAGGCCATTCTGAAACTCATATGTTTGGGGGACAGGCCCCACACCGCGCAGGAGTTGTGGCGGGGTATTGAACAACAGACCGGCGAGTGGTTTCTGCCGGTGGGCCTCAAGCCAGGCCTGGTGGTATGCGATAATGGGCGAAATCTCGTGGCAGCTCTGGGACTAGCCGGTTTGACGCACATCCCTTGCCTGGCGCATGTGCTGAACTTGGTGGTGCAGAGGTTCATTCACCACTACCCCAACATGTCAGAGCTGCTGCATAAAGTGCGGGCCGTCTGTGCGCGCTTCCGCCCGTTCACATCCTGCCGCTGCTCGCCTGTCTGCGCTACAGCGGAACTCGGCCTTCCCGCTCACTGCCTCATATGCGACGTGCCCACCCGGTGGAACTCCACCTTGCACATGCTGGAGAGACTGTGCGAGCAGCAGCAGGCCATAGTGGAGTTTCAGCTGCAGCACGCTCGCGTCAGTCGTACTGCCGAACAGCACCACTTCACCACCAATGATTGGGCCTCCATGCGAGACCTGTGTGCCCTGCTGCGCTGTTTCGAGTACTCCACCAACATGGCCAGTGGCGATGACACTGTTATCAGCGTTACAATACCACTTCTATGTCTCCTTGAGAAAACACTTAGGGCAATGATGTTAGAGGAGGTGGCCCAGGTGGAGGAGGAGGAGGAGGATGAGGGCTCGTTTCTAACACTTTCGGGCCAGTCTGTTCGAATTGGCTCAGAGGGAGGTTTGTTTAAGCAGCAGAGGACAGGTTCACAAGTCGCCAGCCAAGGCACTGTACTGGAGGACGAGGAGGATGAGGAGGAGGAGGTGGAGGGGGACGAGGATGACGCAAGTTCACAGCGGGGTGGCAGCCCAGGCCCATCACTGGTGCGTGGCTGGGGGATACGGTGGACGATGACGATACGCCTCCCAC
This sequence comes from Bufotes viridis, assembly GCA_033119425.1. Taxonomy (NCBI): domain Eukaryota; kingdom Metazoa; phylum Chordata; class Amphibia; order Anura; family Bufonidae; genus Bufotes; species Bufotes viridis. The sequence continues at coordinate 511,212,775 of CM065589.1, forward strand.
AGAGGACAGCTTGTCCTTACCCATGGGTAGCCTGGCCCACATGAGCGAATATATGCTCCAATGCCTGCGCAACGACAGCAGAGTTGCCCACGTTTTAACGTGTGCAGACTACTGGGTGGCCACCCTGCTGGATCCCCGGTATAAAGACAATGTGCCCACTTTAATTCCTGAACTGGAGCGCGACCGTAAGATGCGCGAGTACAAGCGCACGCTGATAGAGGCGCTCTTGAGAGCATTCCCACATGTCACAGGGGAACAGGTGGAAGGTGAAGGCAGAGGAGTGGCAAGAGGTCGCCAACGCAGCTGTGTCACGGCCAGCTCATCTGAGGGCAGGGTTAGCATGGCAGAAATGTGGAAAGGTTTTGTCTCCACGCCACAGCTATCTGCACCGACACCTGATACGGAACGTGTTAGCAGGAGGCAGCATTTCACTAACATGGTTGAACAGTATGTCTGCACACCCTCCACATCCTGACGGATGGTTCGGCCCCATTCAACTACTGGGTTTCGAAATTGTCCACGTGGCCAGAGTTAGCATGTTATGCCTTGGAGGTGCTTTCCTGCCCGGCGGCCAGCGTTTTATCTGAACGCGTATTCAGCACGGCAGGGGGCGTCATTACTGACAAGCGCAGCCGCCTGTCCACAGCCAACGTGGACAAGCTGACCTTCATAAAGATGAACCAGGCATGGATCCCACAGGACCTGTCCTCCCTTGTGCAGAGTAGTCCTTATTAACTGCCTAAAACATGTCTTGTTGTGCTACGGGCCACTTCTTTATTTGATACAAATTTTATGAAACCCACAGTTGAATGAAACTCTTCTCTGTCTGGGCGCCGGGCCTAACCAGATGAAAGTGGCCGGTTAAACTAACGGGTGACATGAAGCCATAACCTCTGCCATGCTACCTCTGTCTTCTGTCTGGGTGCTGAGGCCTAAGTCAAATAAAGCGGTCTTCTGCTGTGCTGGGGGATATGAAGCTAATCTCTGACCTCTCTCCTCTGTCTGGGTCCAAAGGCCTAAATCACTGAAAGAGGCCTTCTCCTGTGGTGTGTGATATGATGCCAGAATATGTGCTGTGGGGCCTCTCTCCTCTTCCTGGGTACAGGGGTCAAATAAAATAAATTGTGGCCTACTCCTGTGGTGGTTGATATGATGCCTGATTCTCTGATGTGGAACCTCTCTCCTCTTTTTGGGTGCAGGGGTCAAAGTATCTCAATGGTGGCTTCTCCTGTGGTGGCTGATATGATGCCAGAATATGTGCTGTGGTGCCTCTCTCCTCTTCCTGGGTGCAGGGGTCAAAGTAACTCAATGGTGGCTTCTCCTGTGGTGGTTAGTATGATGCCAGAATATGTGCTGTGGGGCCTCTCTCCTCTTCCTGGGTGCAGGGGTCAAAGTAACTCAATGGTGGCTTCTCCTGTGGTGGCTGATATGATGCCAGAATATGTGCTGTGGTGCCTCTCTCCTCTGTCTGGGTCCAAAGGCCTAAATCACTGAAAGAGGCCTTCTCCAGTGGTGTGTGATATGATGCCTGAATATGTGCTGTGGTGCCTCTCTCCTCTTCCTGGGTGCGGGGGTCAAAGTAACTCAATGGTGGCTTCTCCTGTGGTGGCTGATATGATGCCAGAATATGTGCTGTGGGGCCTCTCTCCTCTTCCTGGGTGCAGGAGTCAAAGTAACTCAATGGTGGCTTCTCCTGTGGTGGTTAGTATGATGCCAGAATATGTGCTGTGGGGCCTCTCTCCTCTTCCTGGGTGCAGGGGTCAAAGTAACTCAATGGTGGCTTCTCCTGTGGTGGCTGATATGATGCCAGAATATGTGCTGTGGTGCCTCTCTCCTCTTCCTGGGTGCAGGGGTCAAAGTAACTAAATGGTGGCTTCTCCTGTGGTGGTTGATATGATGCCTGATTCTCTGCTGTGAAACCTCTCTCCTCCATCTGGGTGTAGGGGTCAAAGTGTTTCAAAGTCGCCTTCTCCTGTGCTGATTGATATTAAGCTGATGGTTGTGCCATCTGACATGGTTGCGAGGGTCTGATTCAATGGGGGCCTACTCCTGTGGTGGGTGATCTAAATGCCTGATTCTCTGCTGTGAAACCTCTCTCCTCCGTCTGGGTGTAGGGGTCAAAGTCTTTCAAAGTCGCCTTCTCCTGTGCTGATTGATATGAAGCTGATGGTTGTGCCATCTGACATGGTTGCCGGGGTCCCATTAAATTGGGGCCTACTCCTGTGGTGGGTGATCTAAATGCCTGATTCTCTGCTGTGTAACCTCTCTCCTCCATCTGGGTGTAGGGGTCAAAGTAACTAAATGGTGGCCTACTCCTGTGGTGGGTGATATGATGCCAGAATATGTGCTGTGGGGCCTCTCTCCTCTTCCTGGGTGCAGGGGTCAAAGTAACTCAATGGTGGCTTCTCCTGTGGTGGCTGATATGATGCCAGAATATGTGCTGTGGTGCCTCTCTCCTCTTCCTGGGTGCAGGGGTCAAAGTAACTAAATGGTGGCTTCTCCTGTGGTGGTTGATATGATGCCTGATTCTCTGCTGTGAAACCTCTCTCCTCCATCTGGGTGTAGGGGTCAAAGTCTTTCAAAGTCGCCTTCTCCTGTGCTGATTGATATTAAGCTGATGGTTGTGCCATCTGACATGGTTGCCAGGGTCTGATTCAATGGGGGCCTACTCCTGTGGTGGGTGATCTAAATGCCTGATTCTCTGCTGTGAAACCTCTCTCCTCCGTCTGGGTGTAGGGGTCAAAGTCTTTCAAAGTCGCCTTCTCCTGTGCTGATTGATATGAAGCTGATGGTTGTGCCATCTGACATGGTTGCCGGGGTCCCATTAAATTGGGGCCTACTCCTGTGGTGGGTGATCTAAATGCCTGATTCTCTGCTGTGTAACCTCTCTCCTCCGTCTGGGTGTAGGGGTCAAAGTAACTAAATGGTGGCCTACTCCTGTGGTGGGTGATATGATGCCAGAATATGTGCTGTGGGGCCTCTCTCCTCTTCCTGGGTGCAGGGGTCAAAGTAACTCAATGGTGGCTTCTCCTGTGGTGGTTAGTATGATGCCAGAATATGTGCTGTGGGGCCTCTCTCCTCTTCCTGGGTGCAGGGGTCAAAGTAACTCAATGGTGGCTTCTCCTGTGGTGGCTGATATGATGCCAGAATATGTGCTGTGGGCCTCTCTCCTCTTCCTGGGTGCAGGGGTCAAAGTAACTAAATGGTGGCTTCTCCTGTGGTGGTTGATATGATGCCTGATTCTCTGCTGTGAAACCTCTCTCCTCCATCTGGGTGTAGGGGTCAAAGTCTTTCAAAGTCGCCTTCTCCTGTGCTGATTGATATAAAGCTTATGCTTGTGCCATCTGGACATGGTTGCCGGGGTCTGATTCAATGGTGGCCTACTCCTGTGGTGGGTGATCTAAATGCCTGATTCTCTGCTGTGTAACCTCTCCTCCGTCTGGGTGTAGGGGTCAAAGTAACTAAATGGTGGCCTACTCCTGTGGTGGGTGATATGATGCCAGAATATGTGCTGTGGGGCCTCTCTCCTCTTCCTGGGTGCAGGGGTCAAAGTAACTCAATGGTGGCTTCTCCTGTGGTGGCTGATATGATGCCAGAATATGTGCTGTGGTGCCTCTCTCCTTTGTCTGGGTCCAAAGGCCTAAATCACTGAAAGAGGCCTTCTCCTGTGGTGTGTGATATGATGCCAGAATATGTGCTGTGGTGCCTCTCTCCTCTTCCTGGGTGCGGGGGTCAAAGTAACTCAATGGTGGCTTCTCCTGTGGTGGCTGATATGATGCCAGAATATGTGCTGTGGGGCCTCTCTCCTCTTCCTGGGTGCAGGGGTCAAAGTAACTCAATGGTGGCTTCTCCTGTGGTGGTTAGTATGATGCCAGAATATGTGCTGTGGGGCCTCTCTCCTCTTCCTGGGTGCAGGGGTCAAAGTAACTCAATGGTGGCTTCTCCTGTGGTGGCTGATATGATGCCAGAATATGTGCTGTGGGGCCTCTCTCCTCTTCCTGGGTGCAGGGGTCAAAGTAACTAAATGGTGGCTTCTCCTGTGGTGGTTGATATGATGCCTGATTCTCTGCTGTGTAACCTCTCTCCTCCGTCTGGGTGTAGGGGTCAAAGTAACTAAATGGTGGCCTACTCCTGTGGTGGGTGATATGATGCCTGGTTCTCTGCTGTGGGACCTCTCTCCTTTGTCTGGGTGCTGTGGTCAAAATAATAGTAAGTGACCTTCTCCATTGGTGGGTGACTTGAAGCCTGATTCTGTGCTATGGGACCTCACTCCAATTAATATTGTTTAATTTTTATTTATTTTATGTTAACTCATCATTTCCCTATCTACATTTGTTTGCAGGGGATTTAACTACATTTTGCTGCCTTTTGCAGCCCTCTAGCCCTTTCCGGGTGTGTTTTACAGCCTTTTTAGTGCCCAAAAGTTCGGGTCCCCATTGACTTCTATGGGGTTCGGGTTCGGGATGAAGTTCGGGTCCCGAACCCGAACATTTTTCGAAAGTTCGGCCGAACTCGTCGAACCCGAACATCCAGGTGTTCGCTCAACTCTACCTATATGGAGTCAGTGCTTGGGGACACCCAGTGTATTTAAATCTAATTTAGCCTGTATTTCAGAAAAGTTTCTGCTGGGATTCAAACTCATGACCTTCTGCATTAAAAGCAAGGCAGTTAACCACTCAGCTATAATTGCTGCATAGCCAGTTACTTAAAAAAATACAGTAGAAGTCTCATTCATTTATATTTTTTAAGTAACTGGCTATGCAGATATATAGTGTCGTTGTAAAAGTTCTGGCCTCTAATGTAGAAGCTGTGAGTTTAAATCCCGTTTCAAACTTTTCAGAAATAGAGGCTAACCTTAATAATATATATATATATATATATATATATATATATATATATATATATATATATACACACACACACATATATATATTCGCAGGGAAATGCTGAAAATGGAGATTTGATCAAATCCCTAATGGAGAAGATCAATTCATGGAAGATGATGTTCCCTAAAGAAAGTAAGTGATTTGATCAAATCCCTTAACTGCTTTAGTTAAAAGTTTAATATTTTTGATATATGAAAATAATAATAATAATAATAATAATAATATGAAATAATATTGTTCTGATATTAAAAGTATTTATTAAGTAAACCATGCATTAATAAATGTAGAGTAGGTAATACAATTGTCATTGAAACACAAATTATTAAAGAAAGTGAGTGATTTGATCAAATCCCTTAACTGTTTTTAGTGAAAAGTTTAATTTTTTGATAATATAATAATATTAAATAATGTTTAGATATTAAAAGTATTTGAGATTTGGGGGCGTGGCTAACCGCCGAGCAGCTAAGACGCTTCTCAGAGCGCTCTCTGAGCTAACCTGCTAATCCTTAGCCATCGGTGACCATAACATCTACAGACCCCCAGCAAAGCCTTTTTTAAAAGTCCCTGGAGGACGCTGGTCTTTGTGGAGCCCAACTGCTGTGGCTGTTTCTAGACCGCTTCACGCAGAGACCTATCCCCGCCGGCAGCGGGCATCGATACGGCCTACCTTCATACCTCGGTGCTCGAGATTCTCGGACGAGACGAAGACACA